>OZ007501.1:64985071-65612571 GCA_963931805.1 Microdon myrmicae
AATACAGAGAAAACCCAACACAAGGAAGTCGATTGAAAGGAGACGCGCCTTATAACCGGGACAACTTTCTGGCGAGAAAATAAAAGAACGCTCTAGAGCGCATAGTATGCTGTGAGTCTTAAAAAGGTAAGGAGTAGCGTTCCCCTATATAACGGAGAAACCTCCGTGGCTCTGCAATGGGCCCAACTGCTGGACGACGACCGAAAGTCACACCACACAATGCGTCAGGAGGGTGAAGTGATGGACAGCGCAGCGGCTAATAGCCAAAGACTCTACAGGCGAGTCAAGAAGTATTTACTAACGCTTTGTCAAGGAATCTTCGGGGAACACACCATAAAAACTTACATTTAGACCAACTTGCCGTAAAACGACAATTAAAGGTCAATGGTTCTACAAATTTTCGAGTTAATAAACCCAGTGTTAACGACGTATTAACACGAACTTGCCAGTTGTCAACTTTATTTGATTTTTATGGATGACATTATAGTGTTTGCGACGATAATGAAGTACTTGTGATTCGAAATGATGCTCTGACGGTGAGAATCACTCAAAATGTAATCAAGGCCACTGCCGCGTGTACGAATTCGATTTCTAAACTCAAGCACACTCGATTGATGCGGAATTGCTATGTTATTGCTTGGTACACGGCTGATGATTTTTTTTATTCGATTTTCTTTCTGTGTTGTTCTTCACTATTTGTTTGTATATTGTGTGCGTATCTGTTAGAAACGTCACACTACTTTGCCTCCTCAGTAACTTTGTTACGATCAACTTCGCGTGCGAACGACGGAGCGAGGAACGAGCGAGCGAGAGGACGTTCGAGCAGGCGAATGTGGCTGTGCTCTATACGGAAGTCGTGATCGGAGTAGTAAAGTCCTATTTACCTATGGGAGATTGTGTGTTGTGTGTATACACATCGCGTCGTTTTAAAAATGATACTTTTGACGGTTGTAAAAACTCTCTTCGTATGTTAACTACAGCCACGCAGAGATTAGTGGTAACATTGTCACCTATTTGTGTTGGAACCAACAAACAATTAATTAGACTCAGAGCTATTTCCTAAGTATTAGGTGGATGAAAAGTAATTTGGTGTTTTTCTGTTTGCTTGAAATGGTTAGCTGCACATGGCAACTCCCTTGTTTATTTTTGACAGATAAAAGATCAGTTGATTATTGATCACTACTTTATTGAGATTCATGCGTCAGGTTAGAACTTATTGCAAGGCCAAGATAAGTCAAACTTTGGGAAAAATTAAGTCTGGTTTTTTAAAATTTACTATGATAAAGGGATGCGGTACAGGAAACAGATTTGTGACGTTTATTGTGAGGATACTCCTCGCAATCAACTACGAGGGAAATGATCCTTTCGCTTTTGTTCTAGAAGTTTCATCATCATCATCGGCACTACAATCGGGATCCGGTCTTGGCCTTATTTAGCAACTCTCGAGGCCTGTTAAATTTTCCATAATAATTTATTTTTACGGGCAAGGTTATTTACCATTGCGCCTGTTCTAGAAGTTTAGATATAATAAAAAATAGAGATACTGAAAAATGATAGCAACGGTTTTAAACTATTTATATAAAGCTGATTAGAAAAAGACGTTCAATGTTTGAATGACTTAAGAAATGGGTGATAAAAATGTAATGGACCGAATTTTCATCTGCGAATCGCTGTTGAAACGGAATGAAATCAAATTCAAACCATTTTTAAATAGATGGTTAACAGGAAATGGAAAGTGGAGTATATGTGATCATCCATTGTAAACTGCTACCGTCTTGTCAAATGATAGATTCGAATTTGTACTTCCAGCAATTAATGCTGGAATTAATGAACAGGAAAGGTGTTGTGTTTCATATTGACCACGCAAAGCCTCACATATTTTTAATAATGTTTTTATACAATTCTGGACATTGCAACGTCAGATTATCATTTGTTTCGACCTCTCTCATGCTAGTGCAAAATTGACCTCGGGAAAGAAGTTATTTTTTGCAATAAATAAAGGATAAATGTTGTAGTCGGAAAATTCCAGATAATAAAAAAAATCAATATTTGAATAAATAAAAAATCAATATTTGAATAAATAAGGCTGTTTTTGAAAAAAAAAATACTGAATACTTTTTCCTCAACCAATTAAAGTAATATCTTCGTTACGTTTGCTTGTTATATTTAATGGTTCCGGTTTATCATAGTATGGTCGGGACAAAATTGTTATGTATAGTTCACAGGGTGCTCCTTGCAACTATTACTGTTTTAAATCAGGTCATTTGCATTTGCCTGTCTACTGTATCTATTTATGTTCTATAAGCTATTCGAATCGACGTCGGCACTACTAATCGTTATTTTACAGGATTCTCCTGGTAACTATTATAGTTTTATCTCAGGTCATTTGCATTTGCTTGAAGTAGGTGATATCTCCGCCTTGGAATAAGCTTTTTTAAGGCGGGTAGGCCCATTTAAATTAATAAGTCAAATTGAAGTAAATCCTTTTTAAAGGAGGCAGGAACTATTGTTAATACGATTAAATTAGTTGATTCACAAGAATCGCCCATAGATTATTAACTATTTTGAGGGAAGCTATTAGACTGATTCTTCGTCTTAATATATAACTATTGTTTTTCATTTTGTTTTATTTGTTTGTTTTTGTTTTCCTATGTGAATAATTGTTCAGTCTTCTTTATAGCATTTATATTTTACGTGGTTTTCTTAATCGGTAACGCCCTTTCTTAACCCTACCTGCCATCTGAATTCATACATATTTGATTTTCTTACTTGCTGGACATGGTCTATGATGACTTTTCCTTTTTATATACTTGGAAATATCCATTTTATCCACAGTAACTTTGGTTTTCATTTTGACAAGCAAAGAGAACTTTTTGATGGTTACAGCAGTCAGTGTGCCTCCGATGGCAATGCGGGTGAATACGTTTGTTAAATCAATCGGCTCTATTGGTTTTCCATAATGTGATACTCCTTCTGCTGGCGAAGTGACTGCTTCAACATCGTCCGACATAACGTGAACATCGGTGGTTGTGGAGCTGTTTGGTTGTAACAATGGAGTTGTACTACATATCTGAGTAGGGGGTATTTCATGACCTTGGGAAATTTTTCGTCTTTTGGTCTTTCCGTCTGGTGTTTTAGTTAAATCAATAGCACTGACAACGTTGGCACTGTACAAGGCAACCGTACTTCGGCGTTTTAAGATTCTTCTGGTGGATGGTTGATTGCTCGGTGGCGCTAGAGTTTGAGGTTCTTTATTTTCTGACGATATTTTAGCCATTAGTCTTGCCATGGAGAGTGGTGGAATGGGCGGTTCTAGGGCCTTTTTGGAGATTTCTTCATATATGGCAGTTATAGATTCTGTACTACCGTATTGTGTACGATGGAGATTTCTTTTATTGACAACCAGGCCATTGGGGAAAATCAGAAGCATTTGCTCTAGGAACATGGCTATCTCGCTTTGTGGGTAGATAGTCTTAAAGCGCTTTAGCTCCTTTGGGTGAACAGTATAACAGTGCTGCATATAGGCTGCAAAGTTTGTTAAGCTTTGCATACAAAAACTACAACGTTTAAATCCACCAAAATGATCAACCATATGTCGAAGGGTTGCCATTTCAGAAATCGACGAATAAACGCACATACCGCACCGGTAGATTACTTGGTCCTTGATTTGCTTGTATCGGAGTTCCGACTCGCTGTGAAGCTGGGCTTCATGTCGTGTCACATCATTCTCATCAGCGCATATCTTTGCACAGTAATAGCACTGCATGTATGCTTGGCTCTCGCCGAGAGCAAGGACTTTATCCAGCATGGAGGTTGTTAGGTTTTTAACATCGGTCGGTTTATGCTCTCGGTGGTAATGTTTGGTAAGGGCTTCTAGTCGACTTGGTGGAAATTCAAAGGCGCAGTGTCCACAAACATTGTGAGCTTGAGGATCAGCAGCACAAAATATTCGTTGGCTGTGTATGTTATTCGCATGAACTTGCAAGAGTACGTAGTCACCGATATAAGAACACTGTGGACATTTGAGGAGGGAATATATTCGAAAGAGGAATGGTAATTTATACACCATTGCATCTTCTTGAGATACACAGTGTTTGGCTTTCCAATGTTCGACAACTTCGGAGAAGGTTTCATTTTTGTATTCACAATGGAAACATCCGTAGCCTCCGGGTTTGGTTAGCGAGTCCGGTTCAATCACTTGAACTATTTCTACATCATCGTCTCCCTCCAAATCGTCGCCTGCGTTAGAGAGACTTAATTGTGTCCTTTCGGCTTCTTCCTCATTTTCCATTAGAATTCCACGAATACTGCGAACCCGTTTAGGGTCATCTCGGGACCATAACGGTCTTGTACTGCTATTCACCTTATTCTGTGGTGCTTCGCCGATCTTATAGAATATGTACTTGACTTCACGGGTTTTTGTTGGATGTTTTGTATCCACATGTTCCATAATATTTGCTAATTGTGAAACGCCGAAAGCACAGTGGACACATTGATATTGATACTTAAATCGATGCACAGAATTAGCGTGTGATATCATTTGATTCCAGGTAGCAGTTTGATGTTTGCATAGGGCACATTGCCATTTAAATTTGTTGTTCGTGGGCACTACGGGTGATACGGTATTCGAGGGAGTAGCTGCTTTGACTGGGGTGCTGCTTGGGGTTTGTGAAGTCGTTGCAAATCTCCCTAATATTTTTTGTATGGATTTATTAACTTCAGTCTCAGAACGGATCATTGTAATAAGATCAATGCTTGGAATTGTATTGTGCTTGTCGTGAATGTGGCGGTCCACAACATGTTTTGTGTAGTGAAAATATTCACACTCGCCGCATTGGTAAATTTTTGAAGCGTGAAACTTTAAATGTTGAATGATTTTCTCGGCGCACAATGACTTCTTGCATATCTCCTCTTGACAATGAGGACATTGATATCCTTTTTCAGTGTTATGTAAAGCATTCAAGTGAGATCGGAACATGTTGTCCGTTATTGTAAGGTAAGTACACCCAGGGTGTCCGCAGATGAATCTCTTTAAGTCTGGTATAAACGCAGGTAACTTCACCGCGAGTGCGGCATCCTTTGATTTTGCGGCAGCATTTGCTTTTGAACTGCAGGCAAGATTGAACATTTTGTCGAAGTGCTTTTCGTTTTTCTCCAAGCATGGCACCGGGTTAATCGGATCAACGCTTGCTACGTCGACTTCTTGATTGTGGAACTGCAAATGTCGGAACATGTTCGTTCGAACTTTGGTTTTGTAGTCGCAAACCGAACAATAGACCAGGTTAGTGAAAATGGGTTGTAATGGCAACAGATGCAGTTCGTTGGAGTTGAAATGCGTTTTTGTCAGAGCCTTCTTTCGCTGCCAATCGGTAAGAAGCTTCTCGCCATATTCCAGAATGTCTGCAACAGCTAACTTGTCGTTGCTAACCAAGAAAAATTCACACTCCTCGGCAGGTATATCCGGGACCAGTGGTTGGAATTGGACTTGTTTCGAATGCACATGATTGTCAACGACATGCTTTTGCGCCTGGTGTGCACTAATAAATGTGGCGTAGCAGAAATAACAAAAGTATTTATGCCGAGCGTGGATTTTTATATGGGATTTTAAAGTTGTCAAACGATGGTGGGTGTAATCACAATGTGGACATTTAAAGGATGATAACGCCGCCGAACAATGAAATCCGACTAAATGAGGTTGGAAATCATTTTCCGATATTGCCATTGTACAATCGGGTATTGGACATACCCAAAGTTTCGAATCGGGGATACCTGTGTCAGCTACAATTTCTTCTGCAATCTCCTTCAAATTTGGAGGTATAGGATCATCATTGCTGGATGCCGGGTTATGAATTGATTCCTCCGAGTCGGAGAAGGTGGAGTGATGTATTTTTGAATTCTCATTGTCGGTTGATGCATTTGTTAATATTTCTTGGGTGTCCGACCTAGAGTTGTCTTTTAGGCTTGTATCCATCATCTGCATATGATGCTGAGTTATGTGGTCAAAGTAATCGTCAACTGTCTCAGCCGCATTTAGGCATTTAGGACACTTAAGTGACTCTTGTTCAGTATCAGTGTTCATGTGAGTGCATAAGTGTTCTCTCATTTCAGCTTGTTGAAGAGTGATGAACTGGCACTGATTCACATTACATTGAAAGTTGTATGTTTCATCTGGATGTTGTGGCTCTGATTTCAATGCAACGTTAGTATTTTCTGAACACTTTGAGAGGCCACATGATTCAGTTATCTGGTCTACAACATCAGGCGAGAATGATTTATCGGCAGAATTCAAGCTTATCACCTAAAATAAAGAAGAAAAATAATAAATAATATTTAGCCGAAAGAATTAGGAGGGAATAAAAATAGAAAACAATGTCAACATTTTACGTATATCTCTTATTGCAAGACATCACATGTCCGATAAGAAAACACAATATCTATATTTAATTCTTCGATATGCAGAAATTGGTGAATTGCAACCAAACATGGGCAACCTTAGCAGTATATATAATGCTCGAGTTAATATTGTCACTCATATGACAATCGGTACTAGAATATTCTAGAAAGTCCGAAACAAAGTACTAGAATATTGTAGAAAGTACTGGAAAACTGGAGACTATGACCAGTAGAATATTCGCGGCTATGGAACGGACGGAAACGAAACACCGAATCAGAAGGGGAAAATGGTATAAATACGTCGCACGCAGATCGGGAAGATAAGTAAGAAGTAAGCAGTAAAAGACACGATAAGTACGGGAGCGATAAGTCAAGAAATCGTTATGTGTACGGTAAAAGTAACGGTTGTTATTAACGGACTAATAAGGTGTTACATTAATTCAAAATCGATTTAACGGCTCTTATTTGTTAAAAATAATTAATCCAGCGAACCCTAAGCTCGCTACAATATGTAAATAAAAAGTTGGCCACCCAGATCTTATTCTTTCTACGAAGGGATCCGCGCGCTTTACGGTTGTGGGTAAACACAGGAAATGCCTTTTCAAGTAAAATGTTAACCTCTTAGCTGCAATGGAATTATCAGAGTGCGACGAGTCTTACAAGCTTAATCGACAGACTATGCAGTTTTTTTATCATTTCATTGAGAGCTGGTAAGTTAGATTCCAACTCCCAGACGCCCGCCATCATATCACCTTAACATGTTGTAGACTTCATGAAGTTCTTAATCATTTATCAGAGGTTGATCAAGTTGAAAAAATTAGACCATCACAACGCGCTATAGGTTCCGCAATGTGGTAAGGTAAAATCTTCGTGTTTCGGAGTTTAATAGATTGCCCGGCCCAAGATTAGGAATAAATGGAATGATATAAAAAAACGAAGAATTCTGGAAGTTAAATATTTCCCCGTTCGGATCTCCGGGGAGACTATCTCAAAGAGGACCGGATCTCCGCCTTTAGCAATAGTTCTGAAGTTAATTTTTAAATGGCTAACCACAATGTAGACGTGCTATCGGAGATGAACCGCAAATGGCGGGTGACTTGAAGGGCTTGACTAAAGATTACTATAAAGGCTGGGGAGGAGGCGATTTCAATGAGTGACAACCTAGCTTGATATCTAGGTTAGCAAAGAGAAAGAGAACGCTGGGCTAGTTGGGGTTATTTGAGATAATGGATTTACACCGAAAGGATAACGCGTTGTAAAGAATACCTTCGAACAGTTTTGGGGTATGAGACAGTTTGGCGATGTTTCGGTAGTTAGTAATATCATTTTAGGTCCCTTTTCATGTATAGGGGTTACAAAGGAGCATTTCCAAATGCTGGAGAAAACGCCTTACGCTAGAGACAGTTTGAAAATCTTTAAGAGCAGAAGAGAAAGAGAAGAGGAACATTTTTTTAACAGGACAGTGGGAAGTCGATCGGTGCTGAAGCCGAATTCGTCTTTAAGAAGGTATAGCGTTTTGCGACGATAGCGAAGAGCGTGTGATTCAAACCGACGCTATCACGGTTAGAATCACTAAAAGATAGAACCAAAGCTCAACGCATCAGGCCACTGTCGCGTGTACGAATTCGAATTCTAAACTCAAGTACATTCGACTGTCGTGGAAATGCTATATTATTGCTATAGTATACGGCTTTAACGGATGTGCTTTTTAGAGGTGTTGTTCTTCACTATTGGTCGTGTGTATCTGCTAGACACGCCGCCGAGGTTTAATTTTTCTTCAACTAGGTGAGGTTGAATAGGTTGAGAGATGAAAGGGCTAATGGAGAATTCGGGCAGTTCTTTTGAAGTACGACGGGTTGGGCTAGAAAGAGATGTCCGTGAAGAATTTAAAAAAAAACGAAGCAAATAGATTGAGCAATAGTTTGGGGGTCAGTTGAAGTAATCGTGTCATAGGACAGGGTGTTGAGATAGGCGTCGGATTTCCGTTTGTAATTAATAGAGCGGAAACAAGATTTGGGGTCGTTGATCAGGTTGGTTTGTGTTTTTGAGATGTAATTGAAGCGGAGGGAGTTGTAAAGGTCGATGAATTTATAAAATGAACCCAGATAGTTGGAGTAGTCTAGGGGGGAACGTGTTCTTAGGAAAATGTTTCACAAGCTATTCCCCTTGTTACGAAGAGTGCGGGTTGTGCGGTTGTACTATAGCGGCGATGAAACCGATGACCTATGCTGAGAATGGGAGACATATAACGAAATGGCGTAGTAGATCCCCTTGTCGAGGATGGCAGTAGCTGCTTCTAACCCCGGGTGATCAAAGCGAAATGCGATTTTGCTAAGATGCTTATTCAGAACGCGAAATTTGGCTCTGCGAAAATTGTTGGAAAAGATGTCATGAGGTGGTTTTTTTTTTTTTTTAAATTACACATCTCTCGGGAGAGGCGAACCTATAGCGCTGAGTAGGCGTCGCGAGATTCCATCAAATAACTGTTGCAGTTCTTTTTGAACAGTTGCAAGTTGTAACGCTCCGTGAACACTCGCGTGGGAAGGGAGTTCCATAGCTTCCCCGCTCTGTAACGGAACGAGTTCTGATGCAGGGATGTTCGCGCCGTCGGGAGGTGAACCACAAACGGGTGGGTTCCCTCGGATTGTCTTGTGGATCGCATATAAACCGAATTGCGTGGAACAATACCACGAATCTCCGAAGAACAGTACCCGTGATCATATCTGTAAAACAGACAGAGGTCGGGCCACGCGCCTTCGATGTGATAGCGACTGTAGTCCCGACGTCAGCGCCGAGTCCCCGATCAGGCGAATCGCTCGTCTTTGTACGCTCTCAAGTAGGCCGAGGGTATGTTTAGGACCCGAGCTCCAAACATGAGAGCAATATTCGAGCGCGGGTCTAATTTGAGATTTATATAGGAGAAGAAGTTGGGCCGGAGTAAAGTATTTCTTGGCTCTAAAAAGATAACTCAGTTTTCCTGAGGCTGATCTGGCGATACCCGATACGTGTATCGGGCCATGATACATTCCCACAGACCGTAACGCCGAGCAATTTCAAACTTTCCCCGGCCTCGAGGGCCCGGCCACTCATCATCAGCTGTGGAACCGATGATCCAGTTTTCTTTGTGAATGTTGTATACTGTCTTCGCTCCGTTGAAGTCGACAAGACTGGCCTTTCCCCACTGTAGGACTTTATCCAGATCCTAATTCAGAGAGTCGATCTGTCCACATCTCAGCTGGTGCGACGTAGATGCGCGAATCGGCCGAACACTCGAAAAGGAGGAAACAAGCGTACTATCATCCCCAAAACTGAACACTTTGTTATCCGTTGTCTCCAACAAATCATTTATGTGAAGCAAGAACAAGGTTGGAGCCAATATGGAACCTTGGGGCACCCCCGAATTAACAGGACACAGATCCGAACACCCGCCGTCCACAACAAACCGGATCGATCAATTCTCGAGGAAGCTCCTCGTCCAGTCGCAAAGCTGTTGGGAAATTCAATATGAACGAAGTTTGCTCAGCAATGTCCTGTACCAGACGCGGTCAAAAGCCTTGGAGATATCCAATGCGACCGCCCTTGACTCACCATGCCGATCAATCGCAGATGCCCATATATCGGTTATAAGTGTCAAAAGGTCTCCTGTGAACCGCCTGCCACGGAATCCGTATTGACGATCATTCAGAAGTCCGTTGCACTCCAAATACTTAACCAACTCTGTATTGATGACTTTTTCCATCACCATGCCGTCTATAAATAGACTACTGTCAAGGTTCGAGAAATCTACGTCCTTTAGTTTGTGTTTGACGGCCATTGACAGCAGACAACCTCGCGAATTTTAATGAAAATGGAAAAAAGTGAATTTCGTGTGCTGATTAAGCATAATCAAGCAAAATCCATAAATTTGGCTAAGAACTGCTACCTTATCCAGAATATTCTCCAGGTTTAACCCCCTGGACTAAGAGAGGGCGGTAAGAGATTTGGGTCGAATGAGGTGGTCATCACAGCATTTAGGGGTAAGTTTGAAGGAAGACTTCTTTTTACGAGAGAGGCTGTGGTTTTCATTCATTGGGGGAATCGGAGTTGTCTTCATTAGGTCGGAAGGGGACTAGTGTGGGTTTGGGGTGCAATCACAGGCGATCCCAAAAGACCGGCATCGAGAGTTGAATTCCATCGGGACCGGTTACTTTTCTACTATCCAGTTCATGGAGAATGTGTTGAATAGTTCGTGGGCAGAACTTCATATCCGGTAGTGAGGACTATTCCGGCGGAAACACAGGTGACCCCAAAAGACCGGCACCGAAAGTTGAATTCGCGCAAAATAAATTCACGGAAATATTCGCTTTGTCTTTTGAATTTGTGGCTAGTGCTTCGCTGTTCGTCACTAATGAAGGAAAAAGGGCGGAGCGAAGATATTGTTAATAGTCTTTGCCACTGACCAGGGGCGCGTACCATTTTCACTCTTAAGCCGTTTATTGAACATTTTGTCATAGTGGACCTTTTTCGCGATATCAATCGCTTGATTGCACTCGTTTCTGATTTTGACAAAATTCGTTCTGTTGACCTCTGTGAGATGGGCGCGCTATCGTTTAAAAGTTCTATTTTTTGTCGCAGTCATCTTCTCGCATATTTTATGAAACCAAGGCTTATCAGATGAACTTCGTCTGATGGAATGTGGAATGTAAAGCTCGATTCCGAGAAGAATAACTTCTGTGATTGACTGTGTACATGGGTTAACACCCGAGTCTCCAAAGTACATCTCTGACCACGGAAAGGAGGTGAAGAAATCCCACAATTTGTCATGTTTCTGATCATGACTATATTCATGTTATTAACCTCCGTAGGATTAGAACGCCATTATCTGTTCGCATCTTTTATCAAACCAAGCTTTTTCGTATGAACTTCGCTCGGTAAAATATAGAATATGAAGTTCCGTACCCAGAAAAATACTTTCCGTGATTGACGCTGCGCAGGCATTAACATCCGAGTCTCCAAAGCAGTCCTCTGACCACGAAAAGAATGGAAAGAAATCTAGCAAATTGTCCCAGTTAGCAGCCCCATACCTCCTTACTTGGTGAGGCTGGTTAGGTTGGTTATTCGTTTGAGATGTACTATAAGTGATTGCGGAACCGATATCAAGGAGTGACCTGAGTTTCCCAATGATGCAATCATTTCCACGGTGTAAATTCCCGACTCGGATGTTAGAAACAGATCTAAGGTGCTCGCAAAATCACCTCGGTTATCCGGCATTCGCAGAGGCTCCTCCACGAGTTGAGTCGAACTGTGGCTAACAGCGAACGTCTCGGCTAGCCTCCTAGTCATCATCATTAAAGTCAACAAGAGCGACAATCTCAGAAGCCCAGTGATTGATTTGTATTTAGTCGACGATACGTGAAAGATGGTCGAAAAATGTCGCTGGTCGATCGCCATTTGAGCAGTGGTAGAGACAACGAAGAAATTTCGTAAAACTGTTCAGCATGATTTATTTCCATTAAATTATTGAGTTCAAATGCTTGTTCCCTTTGGCAAGCCAAATCGGATCAGGTGAAGACGCAGGCTTCCCCCTTAAAACGAAATTTCAAGTGTAAATCGTATCCTGAGTCGACCCGTGTCTCGGTTAGGGTTAAGATATCAGGTTCAGAAGTTTGCAGATTTTGGTGGACGGCGTTTACATTCGTGTTGGTGAAACGGATGTCCCTGATGTTACAAAATACCGTGATTAATTGAACGTTGACAGTGTTTCGTGGGCAGACCGCGATACCGAGTTGTTTACAGTTTGGTTATTTATGAAAATATTTGCATGAATGGAGATTAGTTTACCTCCGCAACTCTTTATCTCAGAATATACCTTCATGACTTATCCCAAATTCAGTCCGGGTTATCAGCCAAATGTCTGGAACATAGTCGAACATTTTTCCCAACGATATCGCGGAACGTGAAGCGTGACGGGGTGGTATTTCACCTTGGACCGACTAATTTTTTAGTGACCATCAGTCAAGCGTCGAAACTTGACCAAAGAGTTCTCCCGTCCATTTCACAGAGCTAATGATAGAAATCAAAGTTTTGGATGAGAACTTTTTCAGCATGAAACTCCTACTCATATAATCTATAATATACTTATAGCGTTTGGAATGATAGTGAAGAACGTATGATTCGAACTGACGTTATGACAGTTAGAATCACCAAAAATTGAACCAAAGCGCAACCCACTAGGCTACTGGCCGTGCTTAGATGTCGATTTTTAAACTCAAGTATATTCCACTGATGTGAATTGTTTTGTTATGGCTATGGTATACGGTTCTGATGTATTTTCTTATTCGATTTTCGTTCGGTGTTCTTCACTATTTGCTTGTGTATTGTGTGTGTATCTGTTAGAGACGCCACACTACTCCCTCCTCAGTAACTTCGTTACGATCAGTTTCGTTTGCGAACGACGGAGCGAACGAGAGAACGTCGGAGCAGGCGAGTGCACCTGGGGCTCTATGCGGAAGTCATGATCGTGTGTGAAGTTCTGTTTACTACGGGAAAGTGTGTGCTTGTGTGTACAGATCACGTCGGGGTCACCAATTATAGCGTTTGGAATGGTAGTGAAGAACGTGTGATTCGAACTGACGCTATGACAGTTAGAATCACCAAAAATTGAACCAATGCGTAACACATCAGGCTGCTGGCCGTGCTTAGAATTCGATTTTTAAACTCAAGTATATTCAACTGATGTGAATTGTTATGTTATCGCTATGGTATACGGCTCTGACGCATTCTCTTATTCGATTTTCGTTCGGTGTTCTCCACTATTTGCTTGTGTATTGTGTGTGTATCTGTTGGAGACGCTACATGCTTTTACTTTTTTTTTTGGCTCATCACACTTAAAACATGGACTGAGTGGAAACTCATCTATTTTCTACACAAATAGAATCGAGCGAACCGATAAGATACCCGTTACGGATTGCATTACAAAAATCCGAATAAGTATTTGGGACAGCAGTGGAAGTGTGGCCTCGTTGCCATTTGATAATGTCTAGGTAGACTCGTTTGATGATATCTAGGTAGCCTAACTACTGTTGTTTTTAGAAAACTCCATTGTGACAAAAAAAAATCTAAACAAAGATACTAAAAACAGAAAAGAAATCTTACTTGAGATATCTGCAAGCCTCCTGCACCGGAATCAGTCTTATTTGCTATTTTCCTGCTCTTCAAATCACTTTCAAGAACGGCTTCAGCAACCGAGGTTATAGCAAACTCCTTGCTTACGTTTTTATACAACGGTATATTCGTTTCAAGACTTTGAGGTGGTCTTAATTGGTTCATTGCTTTTGGTTTACTCTGCAATAACATCGACAAACAAAGAGATGATCCACTTGCATCGTTTTCAGGCGGTTTCGGTGTATGAGATGGCGAAGATGTGACAGCTGTTTCTTTGGATAATATGTCTCCGGTCAAACGACGTATTTTGATTTTAGGTTTCTCATCAGCCGTTTCCCCATCTGTATTTATAACTAAATGAACTTCTGATAAGTGCTGAATTTCTCGACTACCATCTGGGCACACTTGTGTTTGACATGAATGACAGAAACCATTCCATTGAAGTGAGGGATGTTCCAATAGGTAGTGATTTTGTAATCCATCTGGATGATCGGAAAAGAGAAATGTGCACGGCTTTACCATGCAGTAGTATTTGATAGAATCTCCCGAAGTAGAAAAGCCAAAATTTCCAATTCGTTGAATACTAGAAGGTGTTGTAGGTGATGCATTAGCTGATTGTTCTATTGGGGGAACTGATAACGTGTCATCTATAGTTTCGTTGTTTATCTGATCTAATTCAGTGGCCATAGCGATAGCGTCTTGCAGATTTGATGGTTCTTCGGAAAGAAGGAAAATTGGTGAATCCAAATCGTTTAAATCCAGATGAGGGAAATTTGTGCCATCGCCTTCGAGACAATTAAAGTTTGTTCCAAGGAGCATGTCTAAAGAATCACCCGGTGAGTCAGGTAAGAGATCGGAAAAATTGTGTACTTGGGGAACAGAAAGATTATTTGTGGATGCAATTTCTTCGGGTGGTGTGGCTGATGTTGCATTAGCTATTTGTAAACCCTCTTTTTCTGTTTCGGTCGTATTATTCTGTTTTGGTTTATCTTTTTCCTCTAATTTCTTCGGCTCTTTTTTAGGTCCGGCGGATCCACAAATTCGACTGAATATTTGGAAAATCGATTTATTTTTGGCCTTGTCTTTCGGAGATGGGCAATTGTCTTCGGTTGTCTCGATGTCCTCCCAATTTTCATTGTCATCATCGTCGTCGGCCTCGTCGTTATTAGCTATATCTCCCTCTTTGATTGATGATTCATTCCTTGGCGCATTCACGTTCTCTTCCTTGTTAGTCTCTAAGTTTTCCTGTTTGTTCTCTTCTGAAACTAGCTCATTAACACTTTTCGAGTTGGCTGATTTAGGAAGTTTTGGGGACTCATCCGTAAGGTCTTGTATGTTGTCTTTACCATCAATATTCGTTAACTCTTGATTAGTTTCTTGGGATATATGTTTCGCAGGGCTTTCTGACTTAATCTGCGCTGAGATTTTTTCAGCTTGTTCTTTATGAGTGTTTAATTTGTCTTCTTGCATGTTCAACGCATCCTGCTGTGCGATTGTTTCTGTGTCACCTTCACTATCTTTTGAAAGTGTCTCCATAGTGAGGTCCACAATTTCGTCCTCACTTGTTTGCATAATGTGATAGCCAACATCTTTTTCGACATCTTTTAAGTTTTGTTTTTCTCTAACCTCGCTCTCGTGTTCTTTAACATTGCTCGCTTCTTCTTTTTCATCTTTGCTCATTTCTTCTTCTTTAATGATACTCTCTTCTTCCTTAACATCGCTCCCCTTTTCTTTAATGTTGACACCTGCTTCTTCTTTAACGTTATTTCCTCTTTCTTGTTGTTTAATTTTGCTCCCGTCTTCTTCTTTAACTTCATTGCTGACATCTCCCTTCATTTTGTCGTGACCGTCTTCTTTAATTCTGCTTCCTTCTTTTTCCGCAATGGTATCCATGTTCTTTTTTTCATCAATAACGGAGATCTCTTCGACTTCATCGCTGGATGTTAAGTCGATACTAGGAATATCTGTGACAGGCGAGGATTGAATATGAATTTTCGAATCCACTAAGCAATCAACGTCTTGCATGACATCATGGTTCTTAGACTCATGAACGTTTGGTTTCGTCTCATCCACAGACTTAAATAAGTCTAAAGGTTCATCACTTGAAGCCATTATCGGATTGCCCTGCATTTCCTTGGAGTCTTCACTAGATGGTTTGGACTCTGTTAGTAAGCTTTTATTCTTCTCAATATTTTTGATTCTTTGACTTAGTTTTTCAACTATAGTCATACGTGTCTTAAGCTCATTAGGCTCATCTTGATATGTGAACGTTGCTATCATATCGGCATCAGATTCGATAACATTATTATCTACCATCGACTTCAGTCGTTCTGAAAGTACATTGGCCGTTGGCGAAGGCAAATCTCGGGATAGAAATATATCTAAATTGGATTGAGGCAATGGACTTGACTCATTTAAGGACTTAACATAATCGGACAAGTTCATTGGTTCATCGGTAATCGACTCATTCACCGACATTGTCTCGACGGAAGCAGAAGGTGATCCTATAGGGAAGTTTGGTTTTTCGTCGGCGTTATTACTTTTCCGTTTTTTAGTGTGTTGGGAAAAATCGACTAATTTGAGTTCGATGATGGACGCTATAGATTCCTCATCCTCAAGGTCATGGTGCGCCTTTAGGTGACGAATAACGCCCTCCTTCAGCATTTGTGTATAGTTGCACAAGTGACAAACGTAACAATGTATCACTTGTTTTTTCATTGTAATTGTTGGTCGAACAATATGTTGTCCTTGCAAACAAACCTTATTGATGTGTTCTACTAGATCTATTCGTCTATTCATTCCCTTAAAGCAACTAGAGCATCGGTATTGGTATTCACCCGTATGGATTATAAAATGTTCTAGCCAAGTACGAATAGAGTTGGTTGTATTAAACTCACAGAACGGGCATGTAAAATTGTAATGTATAATGGATTTCTTTTCTACGGCAAATAATGCAGTGTTGCCGGCATCGCGTTTTAATTCCTCCAGGACATCTGGTGCAAGTCTAGAACTGTAGACTTCGGAGTTATTATGATTTACAATGTAGTGCGGTGCTATGTAACGGGATTTTTGTTTGCAAAGAACACAAATTGAAGCGAACTCGGACTTAGTGTGCCAAGCAGGATTAGTATTTTTTGGTAACTGTGGTTTTGGTGTATCTGTCTGTGGTGTTTCTTCCATTGCTTCGTCCTCTTCTACTATGATTATCGGGTCAGAGGGTTTCTCTACATGTACATCATCATCGTCAATTATTTCAATAGTTTCCGTACACTTAACATGTTCTTTTGCTGGATTCTCTGGCTCAACCATCTCAACATCATCGTCTGTGTCGGATTCAGGCTTTGGTGGACATTTAGATTTTGGACCAATTTTTCTCTTGACAATAGGTTTTGTAATAGGCTCTTGGTCAACATCCATTGCCTCGTCCTCTTCAGAAAGTTTGACAGAGCCAGTTGATTGCGGGACCGCTGCTGGTGGGACTACACACTCCTTGATTCGTATATTGTGTAACATCAAGGTATGAAGGTTCATGTTATTTAACATTACTCTCGCTTTTCGTAGTCGAGTTATATCTGTCAACGGATTTGATGAGGTTTTCTCCGGTCTTTTACGATTCTTCTTCTCGATTGCAATTTCCTTTTCTTTAGCGATTGTACACATCCTCCGGCCGGTCGCTGTAACTACTCCCTCACAAATGAACATATCCCGAATATCGTCATTTAAACGATCCAACTCATTCTTCTTCGGTCTGACATTGCGTGGTTTTTGAGATGCCGGTGGCTTCTTTTCATCTGCTGGTGTTGTATTTTGTTCGGATTTATTCGAATTGAAAATCTCCTGTAAATAAATAAATAAAACATTTAAATTTGTTGTTTACTTTCTAAATATGTTGAATGAATTTGAGTTGAATGAAACATCAAACTCATTAAAACAATCTCAACCACCCAGAAGGTCAAAAAGTATATTATACTAACAGCCACCAAACAGAGACCTGTAAAGATGAAGAAAAACTCAGAGGCGCTGGTGGTCATACCGAAGACTAATGAAAGGAAACGAGGGACACAATTCAGCTGTCAGGTAGAACGTCCCACACCCCATGCAATTAGAACTGGCGATGTAGGACAAGACTTTTATCCACAGATGAGAATAGTAGAATACGAATTTAAAACGAGTCGCTGGACTAGACGAATTACCAGTCGAGTAGCAACTTAACTGCAAGATGATCAGAGGAAAATGTGTCAACTGATTGGAACCCCGCAATGTTTACCTGAACAGGTAGAACGTCCCAGAGGCCATGCAATTAGAACTGGCGATGTAGGACAAGACTTTTATCCGCAGATGAGAATAGTAGTATACGAATTTAAAACGAGTCGCTGGACTAGACGAATTACCAGTCGAGTAGCAACTTAACTGCAAGATGATCAGAGGAAAATGTGTCAACTGATTGTAACCCTGCAATGTTTACCTGATACACAAAATGGAGGACTCTAAACAGTGTCAAAAAGTGGGAAACTAAGACAAAGGTATCAGCCTCTTCAACATTGCGAATACGACATTCTCTCTGCTTATGAATGTGTTGTCAAAGAAATAATCTACCCCCATGAGTGCGATTTCAAGTTCAGAAGACTCACACAGCAGATCCTGAAAACGACCTAATCAGTTCCACCCGCGTTAGCAGAGTCGAGGTGTACACGAGCTATATCTACCTTTGAACACACTGCCAAATTTATTTAACTGTGCATGTGTTCCAAGGAGAACGCTCGATCCCAAAATAAGGTCGGAAACAATTTCACCAAGAGGATACATATCAAAAACGTATATACCAGGGGTGTAGCCATATTTTTTTCCGGTTTAACTAAGAGATGGCGCCAGCGAAAAGTACGCAGCGTATTAATTTGACACATATGTCACTTTGTTCGTCTGAGATTTAACTACAAATACACATAAGTTGAATCCGCCAAAAATTAGCGTCTTTGTTTTATCGTTCTGTGATCATGTGGGGAGGAAGTATGTACCAGCATGGGTACTTGGTTCACTTCCTCCGCCAACATCCTCTTACAGTCGCACATTGCGCCGCCGTAAACTGTCCGCAGGAAATTGTCACCAAAGAATGAAGCAAAACGCACCGATGGTAGTCTCCGGAATAAAACACACTGATTTGGTTAATGTCAATTCTTTAATCGTTGCGAGGTTGCTTTCACTTAGATTTATCTTTTAACATTGAACTGATTTTTCGAATTTAATTTAGACACCCACACGACGGACTCGTTTAATTAATCCTTTCGTTACCACGCACTAGACTCTAGTTATCATCGCTCCCGTCCGCGGAACGGAAGCGGAAGTCCGCACGACTATTGTCGTCGGCAGATGGAAAAGGACTCACCGATATCCTCTCCAATAAGGATATCGGTTTTACTTACCACCAGGGAAATGTAAAGTCTCTCTTGGTGGTATAGGAAACCAGATCTTGTAATAAAGGTCATGGTGGTATGTGTGGGATCGTTCAGATCGATGCTATTCACACGTGCAGTGGAACAACGAAACAGGCAGGCGGCAAAGACAATAGGGAAAAATGACCAAATGCGCCGTTGGTAATGCGGGTCATTGTTTACACGATGCCTCGTCGCTATTTTCGACGTTGGGAGAAAAAGGTGCTACAAGCAAATTGGATGTTTATGACATCTCTGGCTACAGAAGAAACCGGGTTCATATTTGCATTAGGAAATGCTGGAGAATTTGGTTTCGGCGTCTATTGCGCTAATTATATGTAGCTGCTTGGGTTGTTTATTGATAAGACAAACAAAAATGGTTGCCAGGCAATGTGTATGAACAGGTACATGACGCGGTTGGGAAAATAGACGGCGCAATATTTATGGTCCCTGTCATGACGGTTACAATGAATGCAATCCGAATTATTTTGTTTACAGGAATTTGTCTGGTACCGAATTGGTTTAGAATACCAGATAACCAAAGAAAGAAATCTTACGGAAATTGTATGCGAAGGGATGCATGAAAAGGTAAGTTTTCTTTATAGGGATTTTAAGATTATAGATGGTGATCTATATAATGCGTGAAGCATTTACAGGTACTAATACTGTTGCATTAGGAACCTCAAGGGAGTTGGGTAGTAGTTATGGGGGTTTTTCCAGGTAAGTAGACCGTAGGGTTTGGCGGGACCCCTACAATCATGTCGAGTTTTGTGGCTGAAAAAGAACATTCGCGGCACGCATTGCTTTTCTTACTTAATCAAAATAAAAGGCTGTTGAAAGTCATCGTTTGCTGGCAGAAACATATGGTGAACATGTGGGGGTTCTCTATACTACATGAAGAACCAACCCACTGTGTCCGCCTTATTTCGACCGCCAACCGCGTGTCAAATCAACCCCAATTCCTCCCACCAACCTATTCAGCTGTAAATCATGTTTTAAAAACGGACGCTTAGTTGAATTCATTATTCTATGCAGGTAATCAACATCATCATCATCATCATCGGCACTACAACCGGGAACCGGTCTTGGCCTTATTTAGCAAATCCTGAGGCTTGTTAAATTTTCCATAATGATTTATTTTTTCTGGGCAAGGTCATTAGTCTTGCGCCAGGGGCTCCCCGACGGGGAATCGAACCCCGGTCTCCCGGGTGACAGGCGGGTATACTAACCACTATACTATCGAGGAGCCCCTATGCAGGTAATGCATAATTCAATTCAGCTACCTTTTTGCAACTCCATTCCTCTAACCCATGAGATTTGGCATTAATGTGGGGGGTATAAGTATTATGCTACACGGGCACACGCTTCACTTAGTCTCCAAAGTTTGTTCCTAATAAAAATAGTTCACCCAGGAAGAAAAGGAACAATGTGGACAGGGGTAATTCAAATGTTCTCTAACTACTTGGATGGAGGGATGGTGGGAAAAAAAATCATACAAGAACGGTAGGTCTACGGAGTTGCCGTATAGCAAAAAGGTAGCTGGATTCAATTATTCATTACCTGCATAGAATAATGAATTCAGGTAATCGTCCGTTTTTAAAACATGATTTACAGGTGAATAGCTTGGTAAGAGGAATTGGAGTTGATTTGACAGGCTGTTGGCGGTCGAAATAAGGCGAAAACAGGGGGTTGGTTCTCTATGTAGTATAGAGAACCCCCACAAACACGCTCCATCAATTAGAACATGTTAGACATGGTTTCGACAATTCAAAAGTGGTGATATCAATGTGAAAGGCGGTGAGCGCTCTGGTAGACCCCAAAAATATGAAGACGAGCAATTGCAGGAGTTATTGGATGATGACCCAACTCAAACTCAATGGCAATTAGCAGAAGCATTGCATGTGTCACAAGAAACAATCAGCAGACGTTTACGAGCAATGGGGAGATCAATAAAGTCGGTAAAAGGGTCCCACACGATTTGAATGAACGTCAAATGGGAAATCGCAGTCACTTGGGAATGGTTGCTTCAACGCCACGAAAGGAAATCATTTTTGCATCGAATTGTGGCGTGCGACGAAAAATGGATTTAGTTTGAAAACCCGAAGCGGAAAAAAATCGTGTCATTCACCTGGCGAAGTGGGTTTTTCCACACCAAGGCCAAATCGCTTCAGCAAGAAGACCATGCTTTATGTCTGGTGGGACCAGAGCGGTATTGTGTATTATAAACTCTTTCGTCGGAAACCGTTAATACATAACGCTATCGTCAACAAATGATTAATTTAAACCACACATTAAACGAAAGAGGAGCGGAATGGACCAGAAGACATGGCAAAGTGATTTTGTTACACGACAACGCGGCGTATCCTACAGCAAAACTAGTCTTAAGTAAAATCTGTAATTGAATTGTTAATAAATGTGGGGATAAAACAAACAACAAAACTAGTGAAAGACACCTCGAAATCGCTTGGATGGGACATTCTTCTGCACCCGCCGCACTCACCAGACTTGGCGACATCTGACTATCACCTGTGGGGTTTCTCTATTCTACATAGAAAACCAACCCACAATTCCAACCCCAATGTCCGCTTTATTTCGACCGCTAACAGCACGTCAACCCAATCCCAATTCATACCGTCGGCTATTTCACCTGCAATAGATAAATCCCTAAAAGAAGACTGGCCGGAAGTCATTAATCTATTCGGTTAATGCACAATTGCATTCAGTGTTTTCTTGCCATACGGCAACACTATTGCATTAACCTATGAAATTTCCACCGGAAATTTCAAAGTCATTTCGGTTAGCAACAACCAAAACCAGACCAAACGACGCAGTTACATAATCATGCATCGGCTAGGGAAATTCCAATTTCTTCGAATTTGGTTCACACATTAATATATCCCTAGCCGATTAAGCGTCATTTATGACTTCCCCCAGCCACTCTATTCGCTTGGGATCAATGATCTCTTTTAACAGGTGAATAGCTACAAACCAACTTCCATACTCATCTCATTTCCCCTTACCAGAGTCCAACGTACGCTGACATCACCATAATATCCTAATTGTGTCACTAGGTCAGCTTCAGGATAGCATTGCGACATGCATGCTAGAGTTAATTTCACCTCGACATCATTGCACTTCGTGTTCTGGGCCGTGCATAGAATTCTTGACGGTAAACTAACGGGGAAGAGACCGACAGGACGGCCGCGACGGAGATGGGAGGACAATGTTAGATTGGACCTCGAGGAGATCGGATCGAATGATCGAACGTGGAAGGAGAGCGCACAGGACAGGGAACAATGGCGGAGCCGAGTCGGTGAGGTCATGAACTTCCGGGTTCCTACAGGCCAGTAAATAATAATAATTTATTTGATTTATTATTTATTTGATTTATACAACTTTAAACTAACTCTTTCACCTTAATGTCTGCTCTGTAGCCGGAATTGAACCACATATTTCTCTATGGTTTGATACTCTTTACCCTGATTGGAATAAATGTCCGCATACCAAGTAGAATTATGTCTGTCAATGTGTCCGCTATAGCGTCAACATCGTTATTGAGGGGAAATAACGAGTAATTTAACTTCCCCAAAAAACCGTTCAGTTAGCTTTCTCGTAAAATCATACTGATCTTTTGGGAGTTTTCTCGTTAACTTTGCTGTTGGTTAGAGCAAATTTAGCTGGCACAACACAGTGGTCCGAAGTGCCCAAGGGCGAAAAAACTTCGATTGTATATTTATTTGGGTGGGTGGTGAGGACCAAATCCAGTATGTTGGCGGTATGATCGTCTATGTCTGGTACCCGTGTTTCCTCATTGACGACTTGAATTAAACTATTCGAGTCAGTAAAGAGCTGGACATACTGACCATGGGGTGGTGTGTGATAAGAGTGCCGAAACCACTGAGAATTATGTACATTGAGATCATCCGCAATAACGATTTCAGTGTGCGAATACAGGGTCAAGATACAGTCGATAGAATCAGATAGAGCATCGAATACGTTAAAGGATGCGTCTCTATTCAAGTTCGGGTTTCTGTAAAGAAAGCAGTTGTGTATGATATGCTTACGAACATCTCCCGCTTGGTAGAAACCTTGACGTGGTGCGGGGTCGTAAACTACAATGAATCACTCAGGCTATGCTGACGGAAGCATACGCTTCCAGTAGGGCCACCCATGTCAGACAAACTAGCGAGGAGAAACACACAAAGATCTACCACCCCTAATCCAGGGTGTTACGCGTCACCGTGCCCATTGGATGGTTTGCAGCAAGGGGTATACCGACTGTATTACAACGGCGCCTCTCTGACACCGGGTCGAATCAGAGCAGTAAGCAGACCTTACCATATCAAAGAGGGGCTCTGATGTGGCGGACTATTTGAAACCCCAAGACTCGTGGGATCAAAAATGAATAATCAATATATAAAAAACAATCCTAAGAAAAACCCGGTAGGCGTAGGTGTGATGAGCCGACACTACCATAAGGGAATAAATCATCAAGAAAACACCGACTCGGCAAAAAGAAGACGCAGGGAAAAACGGAAAAATCGGGATATACCAGTCGGCACGTGGAATGTTTGAACGTTATACAAGCCAGGCGCGATACAGGCGGTCGTAGAAAACGCGAAACAATATGAAATCGACATCGTCGCTCTTCAGGAAGTTCGACTCACATCAAGTAATCGAAACCAATGGGTTTCGGAACTGCTTTCATCATAAGCAAGAAGATTACGCCCCATGTAAAAGATATGCAATTTATTAATGACCGAAGATCGATGCTAAAAATACAGGGCCCATGGTACAATTATGCATTTATAAACGTACACGCCCCAACAGAATCTACCGACGAAGAAACGAAGGACACGTTCTATGAGGCCCTAGAGGAAGTATTTGATGGGATCTCATCATTCGATGTTAAAATCCTCCTCGGGGACCTCAATGCGAAAATTGGAAAGGAAGATATCTTCCAACCAACTATAGGTAAAGAGAGCCTACACGACGATTCAAATGATAATGGAATTCGAATTATCACGTTCGCAGCGTCCAAAGATCTGGTAGTGAAAAGCATGATGTTCAAGCACAAGCAAATCCATAAAGCCACATGGATATCACCCGACGGCGTAACGCGTAACCAAATAGACCACGGGTCCTCATAGACAAAAGATACCATCCGAATATCCTTCACGTAAGATCATATAGACGAGCAGATTGCGACTCCGATCACCTTCTAGTGATGGGCAAAATTAGAAGTCAGCTCGCAGCAATCCCACATGGACAGTCACGGGAGACCAGCAAAAAGTTCGAGATTGATAAACTAAAAGACCTACGCAAACGGGCTGAATATCAAGACGAACTAACGAATAGATTTAGCATCCTAGAGAATGGGAGCAGTTGGGAAGAGGAAGCTAATACTGTGGACACTAAATAGATCAGAGACAATCAAACAAACAGCCCAAAAGGTATTAGGATTTAAGAAAACAATTAAGTCCAAACCTTGATTTGACGATGAGTGCAGGGCGAAGATCGAAGAACGTAAACGCCTCAGAGTGATCCACTTACAAAAATATCATGAAGTCAACGCAGAAAGATACGCGACGATTCGGAGAGAGACAATGAGACTCTTCAAACGCAAAAAACGCGAATGGGAGAAGACTCGGATCGAAAAAATCCTAGAAAATGCCAGAGCAAAGAATATCAGAGGTATGTATGCCGGCATAAATTCAATTAGAAATGGTTTCCGAGGGAGAGCCAAAATAATTCGAGACGCAAACGGCTGTCTGGTCACAGAAACAAACAATATCGTGACAATATGGAAGCAGTACTTTGAAAACATGCTCAATGTACGCACCCATCAACCACAAATAAACGCACCCGGCGTACATACAGCCGAGTCTCAGATCCCAGAGCCATCTTTCAACAAAGTTGTAGACGCAATAAATCGATTGAAAAACAACAAAACTCCCGGAGTCGACTGCATACCGGCAGAGCTTGTGAAGCATGGAGGAGAGGCAACCACTCGAAAGATCCACCAACACATCAAAACAATATGGGATAAGGAAGTCACTCCGGCAGAATGGAAAACGTCAATAGTCGTCGCCATTTTCAAAAGATGCGACAGATCTGACTGCGAAAATTACAGGGAATATCATTGCTCCCAACCTCATACAAAATATTAACAAATGTCGTTCTGACGAGAATCACACCGTGTGCAGAAGAAATACTGGGAGACTACCAATGCAGATTCCGTAGGAACCGGTAAACAAGCGACCAAATGTTCACAATAAGGCAACTGCTGGAAAAGAAGCGGGAATACGGAGACGGTTCACCAACTGTTCGTTGACTTCAAAAAAGCCTACGACTCAGTCACAAAGCAAAGACTCTACCATATTGTAGTTGAGATGGGAATCCCAACAAAATATGCCGCTCTCATTCAAATTTGCATGAACGAAAACAAAGGGCGAGTTAGAATAGATAACCACTTCTCAGAGCCATTTGAAATCCGGGACAGATTAAAACAGGGAGATGGTCTATCACCGTGTCTTTTTAACCTTGTGCTGAAGTATGTTATCAGAGAGGTACAAGACGACAACATGGCCGGATCATCCCTGAACGGGGTCACACAACTGCTCGCATATGCGGATGACATCGCCGTTCTGGGCGATAATCTAGAAACTGTTAGTAAAAACTGTGAAACCATCATGCAAGCGGCAGAAGAGGTGGGCCTAGAAATAAATGAAGACAAAACCAAATACATGATTACGGCGAAAGCAGGTGGACCTCAGGCAACACATATAAACGTCGGGCCAAGATATTTGAAAATGTTAAAGAATTTAAGTATCTGGAAACAATACTGACGGCCAGTAACGAAACGTCGAAGGAAATTAACAAAAGACTACACTCCGGCAACGCTAGTTGGCACGCAGTCAGTAAACTGCTGAAATCCAAACTGCCATTACGTAATATAAACCTCCGTGTCTATAGATCCATAATCATGGCGATTGCTCTATACTGATGCGAAACATGGGCTCTCACAAAACGAGAAGAAAACAAATTCCGCGTATTCGAGAATAAAGTTTTAAGGGGTATCTTTGGCGGTAAATATGACGAGGTGGCAGGACAATGGAGGAAACTCCACAACCACGAATTGGAAGAGCTATACCGAAAACCTACAATACTGAGAGTAATCAAGTCGCGAAGATTAAGATGGGCCGGACACGTAGCACGAATGGGCTACGATAGGACTGTGCATAGAATTCTTGACGGTAAGCCAACGGGAAAGAGACCGTATTAGGTTGGACCTCGAGGAAATTGGAAGGAGAGCACGCGGGACAGGGAACAATGGCGGAGTCGAGTCGGTGAGGTTTTGGCGGTTGTTTATTGCGTATTCTAGTTGATACTGGAGTGTTCCGCCGAACACTACTCCCAAAACAGCGAAACACACGAACGGAGCGAAAACAATGTCAAATTAAACCACGAGAAGAATTGTTTTATTTTGTACTTTTATTTTGTGTCTAAGTTGCGCACTAGGCCGGATTCAAACTAAATAAGTGTCTCGACAATATTTTTATTAAACACGTAGCGAAGCACATGCACGAAACACACGTTACTCCCTTAGATTAAATTAACCGAAATTCGGATACGATACTAACTACCTCCTCGACGTTTCTCACTACCACCTCGACGTGATAATTGTCGTCCCGTTGACGATCGAAATCTGACTATCTCAACCCCAAAAATATGCTGCTACAGATCGTATCTATATCTGCACAGAGAAATTACCTATTCGCATTGCTAACAGAATTTCCGAATCTCTGTTAGCAGCATGTTATTACATCCCCGGGGATATTTCGTAGTTTCCTGAAAAGAGGAAAGTCATCTTGCATACATCATTATTATCGCTGGTAGAATTTCATTTCCACGGCCTTCTGTTTGCACAGAACATCTGGCGCCCAGACCAGATATATTCGGCGATTGTTTTGACGTGCAGTCCGTGGGTCTTATTTGAACTTGGTACCCGAAATCGAAATCCATTAGATCTTCATAATGGTGTGAAATTCTAGCGTGGCCGTGGGACAGGAGTATTGCCTTTGTTGACTTAACTCCTCACAAATTATCGGATATCTCGTTGAGATATATTCGATTGCGATAGGTCGTGGCTGCCTTCTGTTGTTCAACGGATTTAGGTGGTCCTTGCGTTAGATTACCCGCACGTGCATCCGTTGATCGGCTCATTCTTTGATGATAGCAATTCTTTTGTATCGAATTTCGGAATTGCCGGTTCGATGGGATGTTCCTGGGCGAAGGCGGCATGTATGGCATTTTGGGAATTGTTTTTAGAAATAGAACGCAGGGATGTTTATACCTTTGTTTCAGGCATGATGAATTATAATTGTTGAGCTTGACCTTAAAAGCTTTGGGGACGTTCAGTTCCTTGCTTCTTAGTGTCGGTCTCAACGTTGGCTGCGAGTTGCAGGCCCTATGGTGGGACTTTGGGGCACGCGTCTGTGCGCGCGTGCAACGCTCTCAGGTAAGTACGTTCTTTGAAGGTAGGACCTTACCTGCGCGGAATTGTGCGTTCGTAGAACGCTACAAGGTCATGAACTTACGGGTTCCTACAGGCCAATAAATAGTAATAGTATAGTAACCACCTTAATCTTACTGATATATATACTTAGAATCATATGTAAACATTAAAAATACGACAAATCATATCAAATTAAACTATTAGAATTAAGAGAACTATGTCTTTTGGTAGAAACTAAAAATTTAACGGAGGGGAGAGTTAACACCCAAAACCCTCCTTATCTACAATGACTCAATCCACAATCTACATAATGAAACATTACAGATGACTCACTAACATTTCTTATCCACAGAATACTCATTAGTACCCCTTATCTACAGTAGCATCCTTATCTACATAACTGAAAATGTATGTAAACAAAATGTTCACAACTGAAAGAGAATTACTCTAAGTCACGACCATAGGTTCGGACATTGTTTTCACAAATCTTATTGTAAAATAGTCATATAAGTGAAGGAAAAAATAAAGATACCGTCAAGCAAGAAACAAACCTCTTCTTGACAAAGTAATAAAAAATATTTGTTTTCCTTTCCGTGGCGACAACAAGAATAACTCGCACAATTTTCACACTTTCCTCTGGACTAAGAAGCGTGTGTGGACATCCATTTGCTTACTTTGGATCCCATAGAAGACTTGTCACACGAACCGATAGTACAATTGGGTACGGACTGTTAATAATTGATACGATGGTACAGATCTTGAAGTAGCGCCCGTGCTGTCTTCAATGATTTACCTACTGTCGCATGGCCAATAGATTGAATTGAATTTCTACAACCATTAATTAATGCGGTTGGCACAAGAAGTTGAAAAATAAGAGGCTAGGATTAATGAGCAGGAAAAGATGTTTCATCATGGCAGCCACACAACACACACACCTATGGTAACCCGATAAAAACTGAAACCGCATTCTCTATCAAGTTCTAATATGCCTATCGTATATTGCTGACGTTGCACCAACAGTTGGATAAATAAAACGCTCTTTAAACAAAAATGGTGTTATCTATTCTTAGTGAAAAACGCGCAATTCCTTTTCCCCAACTTTACATTAATTATATAACTTCATATTAATTGTATAACTTACCTTCGCCTGTTGCAATTTGTCTTCATCCAGAACAGATTTCAGCATATCAATAACGGAATCCTTGTTTGTGCCCGGGTCAACCATAGTCATAAGAAATTCTTCCAACCATTTCCTTTTATTCTCGTCAATATTACTTAGTATTGGTGGTTTCGAAGTACCGGAACTACTGCCCTCCTTAGAAGATGATGCTATTTCTTCGTCCTTTGTGTCCGTTTCATCGGCAGACTCAACGTGTTGGGTACTAGTTGTAGAACTTTGATCGTCATTGATAGACTTTCTTCTGGAACCCTTCTTTCGACCTCGACCATCGCTTGACTCGGCTTTTGTTGCCTTCGACGAAAAGTAAGCAGCCCTTAACGAGTTCCAGCTCGCGAGGTTTTCATTGAAATTTATTGATGCCCTAGTTCTTCTTTTGCCTGTGATGATATTATTGGCAGATATAAGAGAATTATCCTTTGAGGGCGAAAACAATGATAGAGTAGATTCGCTTAGCATTGTCTGCTCTGACACGTCATTTTCATCGGTATCGTCCAGAATTATCATTTTCTTTTCTTTTCGACGTCTACCACGTTTTTTGGGAGTTTTAGTATCCTTTTCCGTAATTTCTTCTTCATGAGTTGCGTCGCTGTCACGACTTCTTTCGTCTAATTTAGTTTGATCATCCTCGTGAACGTTAGTATCATCAACTGAAGCATTATTATCTTTGTCCTTGACTGATTTAGTTGAGGCTTTATTTTTGGAGGATGTATTTTCTGTAATGACTTTATCTTGGTCTGTTTTCGAAGTTTGGGTTTTGGAGTCTTCTCCATCGTCGGTGTCCCATTCTTCACTACTTGCGTTTGCGTTTTTATTTGAGTTTTGTTTATTGGCCACCTGATCAAAGTTCTTCTTGTCTTTATTATCGTATTCCTCATGTAACTCCTCAGATTTAGACTTTTTGGGTATTTTAAAACCCTGTATACGGCCGCAAATGTCTTTTGCGAATTCTGACTTTCTGTACATAGCATCTAACGCCGAAGGAGTGTTCGTTGACATTTTCGGAATCACCTCTTCCTCTTCGTCTTCTTCTTCTTGGTATCGGTGGTCAGGAGCCAGTTTTTTCTTGACTATTTGCTTAGCCTTTTTCTTTGACTGCTTATATTCACCATAAGTTTTCGGTTCTGGAGCTTTATTTTTCTTTGATTCAAAATACTTTATTCTTTCACTGTAATCATTTCGCTCCGGATTAAATTTATCGGCATAGACACTACTTGCAGAGGCCGCCTTTTGAATACGTGGATCTATTCTCGTAGGAACAGACTGAGGATTGGCATACGGAAAACTATTGGAATGGTGTGGTAACATATTCATTTCCATTATGTTTGGCATTGATGGAATGTGCTGTGATTGCGGTTTAAATGGGTTTTGTGTTGGCGAGAGGTTGAATTTATTTTTCAAACGAGGATCATGAGTGGGAGGTAACTTCAATATACCTTGCGGGTGTGCTTGAACTCGAGGATCTATGGGTGGATAAGACGAAGGCATCCCCGGTGTTCTTCGTGGATGTGGATTATATTTAAGAGCTAACCGCTCTGTTGGATGATCACCAACTATGTTATTGCAGATCGGCGCATTGTACATTGGTACATTAGCAATTTCATGAAGTTTAAAAGGTAAGGGGTCAGTCGACATGGGTATATTAAGACCATCATTATATGCATATGGTAATGAAGCTGCCGGCATCATAGGCTGTGTGTGAGTTCTTGAGTGTGGGTTATATTTTAAAGCTATCCGCTCACCGGGATGGCTTTTTTGTAGTGGGGGCGATGGTTGTCCTGGATTTCCAAGATAACTTTCATAAAGTCGGGGATCGTGATCTGTAGGTTTTGGTGGAGGATAAAAACTGTTAGAACGCCTCTGGAATGGTTCCTTTTCTTCCATTTTGCCTAAAGCCGCTGTTGAGGGATCAACACCAACTGGAGATGATTGCGCGATCTTAGCTAGTTTTCTTCTTACGATTTCGAAATTTGCACCTTTTTCATTGTCTTTGTTTACGGAATCGTTAAGCAGATCGTCTATATCGTCAGCACTTAGCGGCGGACTTTTGAGAACATCATCAATAGGGTTCTTATGTTTAGCGGGAGGCTTTTGTAGCGGATAAAGAGCTGTACTGGGCGATCGTATTTTAAATTTATCAGTTTTTACTTCAACTGGGAAGTTTTTGAAAGAACGTTCCACAATTTCAAGTCTTCGTTTATCCATTGGATTTGGTAACGGCGGAAAGTATGGCATGTGATCTGGTAGAGGAGGATTAATATATTGTCGATAATCTTTCTTAGAAAAATTATCAACATTTTTGTTTTTGTAAGGATCATTGTACTGTTTTCGTCCATAACTTTCCATGTCTCGGCCACTAAAATTGGATTCTGCTGGTGAGGAAAATGATGAATAGTATCCTCGATTCTCGACAGGAGTCATTTCGAAATCATGTCTATCGGGAGTATTGCCAATGGATTCCCTGAAGGGTGTGGATCTAGTGTCATCTAGCTGTGAAGGACTTTTGATAGGTTGTGGTGATGAAGTTGTGCCTGGTTCATCCCAGTTCTCCTGGTCTGATTCGGGTTCCCTGAAAGATGTGGGTCTAGGTGAAGCAGTATCATTGGGTTCCCTGAAAGATGTGGGTCTAAATGAAGCAGTATCATCCGGTTCCCTGAAAGATGTGGGCCTAAGTGAAGCAGTATCATCGGGTTCCCTGAAAGATGTGGGTCTAAGTGAAGCAATATCATCTAGTTTTGAAGTATTTTTCATTTTTGATGGTGGTGGCGACGCGCTCGGTTCATCCCAGTTTTCCCCATCAGAGGCATAGTTAGTTTGATGGATGGGTGATATTACAGCTGGCTCTGATTCACACTGTGGACTCGTCACATCATCCGATTTATTACTTATGTCGGATAGGCTATATGCGTCTGTTCTATTATTATCCGACTTACTGCTTACATCTGACCGACCATAGCTACCAGATCTACTATTAATGTCCGATCTATTATTTGTATCAGGTCGAGTGTATAAATCTGATCTATTATTACTGTCCGATCGTCCGTATATATCAGATCTACTACTAATGCCCGATCTATTATTTGTATCAGGTCGAGTATATAAATCTGATCTACTATTACTGTTTGATCGTTCATATATATCAGATCTACTATTAATGTCCGATTTATTATTTTTATCAGATCGGTTATATATATCGGATCTAATATTAATGTCCGATCTACTATTTTTATCCAATGCAATATTTTTATCTTTTTTATTGTTTGTATCATCCTCATCTTCCCAGTTTTCCTCACCTGAGGAATAGTTTCGAGATGAATTAGGAATTGGGGATGTTGCAATTGGTGCCGAATCATAATGTGAATTCAGTGAAAATATATCATCTAAATCAGGTTTACTAGTTATGTTCGATCTAGTATTTATTTCGGGTTTGTCATTTATATCGGATTTCTTATTTATATCCGATTCCTTATTTATATCGGATTTCTTATTTATATCGGATTTCTTATTTATTTCAGGTTGCTTATTCATATCCGGACTGTCGTCTGCATCCCAATCCTCACTTACATCCGACCCGTTATTTATAGGCGACCTGTTATTTATAGGCGACCGATTAATTATAGGCGACCTGTCATTTATAGGCGACCTGACATTTATGGGCGACCTGGCATTTACAGGTGACCTGTTATCTATATTCGACCTGTCATTTACCTTCGACCTGTCATTTATTTCCCAACTGTCATTTATATCCGACCTATCATGTATATCCGATCCGATGTTTGTACCCGACTTACTTTTTTTATCCGATTTGGTATTTGTGTCGCCTTCATCATCCCAGTTCTCCTCATCCGATAAATTGTTTGCCGAAGTACGAATAGGTGATGCTATTATTGGCTCTGATTCATAATATGAATTCGTTGAAGATTTGTTATTCATTGGCTCGGGTTCGTAATATGAATGCGCTGAAGATCTACTTTTTATTGGTTCTGGTTCGTAATATGAATGCGCTGAAGATCTACTCTTTATTGGTTCTGGTTCGTAATATGAATGCGCCGAAGATCTACTATTTATTGGTTCTGGTTCGTAATATGGATGCGCTGAAGATCTACTATTTATTGGTTCTGCTTCGTAATATGAATGCGCTGAAGATCTACTATTAATTGGTTCTGGTTCGTAATATGAATGCGCTGAAGATCTACTATTTATTGGTTCTGCTTCGTAATACGAATGCGCTGAAGATCTACTATTTATTGGTTCTGGATCGTAATATGAACTCATTGAAGATCTGTTATTTCCAGCATCCGGTCTAGTATCGACATATCGAGAATGTTTTGAACTACCTTTTGAACTGTAATGCTGTGGCATTGGTGGATAATGGTGATGACTATATGAATTACTTTTATGGTAGTAGTCATAGTCATCAGAGCGTTTTGAATATCTTGAATCCATATTTGAATCCGTTGATGTTGTTGATTCTTTACGAGATTTCTTCGATTTCTTACGTTTTGTCAATTTCTTGGAATTCCCCTTCGATGGTGAGTTACAGCGTTCCGTTGGTATTTCGACTGGAGTTTGAAGTATTTCCACTGGAGCTTGGAGCATTTCCTCTGTCGAACTAATCGGACTTGCAGGGCAAGTGTTAGTTATTTCGCCTTCTTCTATATCATCATATATAGTGCCCTAAATTGTGGAATTTAAATTACAAAATACGTGAGATTTTCTGTGGTAATATTTTTATATATAAAAATAATTGCGTTTTTCTAACTTACTTCGTCAATTTTTGCCTGAATGTTTTTTAAGAGTGACTCGCACTTCACGAGCGTGTTTGTATTTATGCTAGAAAAAATAAAACTCAAATGTAAACTGATTTTTTTTTTAAATTCGTTCAAATTTACTTTTCATCTTTACTACTGAGTATGCTGTGCAAGGACTGCATTTTTTCAATCAGTGCTGAATGTGAATTGTCGGTATTTTCAATTTTATCAATAATTGTTTCGAGTGCTGGAGCATTTTTTGTGCTGTCGTCACTTGATTCTTCAGATATGATAGTCTCCATTTTGCTTTTTTATTATCAGCATTATTATATTCAGCTTTATGATTATCTGTAAAACATTAAAAATCAATATATAACAAAAATTTTACAGGTAATAAGTATTTGAATAGTATTAATAATAAACTTTACTATTAACTTGATGGTTTCTCTTAATTGTTTATCGGAATCTTTCTATACAATAAGGAAATTTGAGTTTTTCTGAATTTTTTTCCTGAAATTTAATATTGATGCGCATTTTTCTCGTGTAGTCTACAAAGATTGTTCTAAATTCCTGAAATTTTTTATGATAGTGATGCAAAAACGTAATTTTGCAGTACGTTTTTTTTTTTAATTTTTTTGAGGTATATTCTACAAAGCTTAGGTCGACCGAGTTACATGTTATGTGAGAGCTCACAAGAGCCAACTTCACTCAATACACGACACAATTGAGAATGATATGATCTATTTCAAAACAATTTGCTTCGGCTACTAGGGACTTTGAGGGGGGATGGGAACGAACATACAGGGCAAAGTTGCTGATTGCTTTCAACCCGGCGATGGCCAGGACGATCCTTGTCCCTGTTCAATCCAAGTTGACATGCAGTCTCCGCGTGACACCCCTGGATATCTACTTGGCACCCGCCAAGTAGTGAACCAATGCATGCAGCGACATCCTGAGAAAGGTTGGCGCAAGGCTAATAACCAGGCTTGTAAAAATGAATTATTATGGCAAATTTAACAAGCCTCGGATATGAATCGGATACACGACGACGACCATGGAAACGAAAATGGCTAAACGATTTAAGAATTTTTTTCATGGAACGTCCGCTCATTATACAGAGCTCGAGCTGCACAGCAGCTAGCCGATGCCCTGTCCGAATATAAGGCTGACATAACAGCATTACAAGAAATAAGATGGACGGGGAGTGGTGTTATTCAAAGAAACGAGTATGACATTTATTACAGCTGTCATGCAAAACACCATGTGCTCGGAGTAGGCTTTCTAGTCAGCCAAAAACTGAAGCCTGCCATCATCGGCTGTAATGCAATAAACGGAAGGCTATGCACTCTTCGCGTGCGAGGCAAGTTTAAGAACATAAGCCTCATAAACGTTCACGGACCTACAGAAAAGTCCCTTGACGACGAAAAAGAAGAATACTACGAGAACGTCAAACGGGCCCTCAATGCTTGCCCAAGATACGATGTGAAAATCGTTCTTGGTGATTTGAATGTCAAAATAGGTCGGGAGTCGGTTTTCAGGCACTTTTTTTTTTGGTACACTAACGCGCGCACAAAAGGGGATTTTGAAGTACCCTTAAATGTCAGAGCACAGTGCAAGCGGATGGAGAGGAAGTGGATACGGAAAGGAGGTGTCGATATATATTGGTCTTGAATGTCTGGACATCACAATTGCCAGGAAATACATGATCAGGCAGAACATTCCACATTCGTGTGGTTCGGCTAAAGAATGACTCTCTATGTTTATTTGTGCGCCTAAAGTCCACTTGAACTGATGCGCATTCACAGATTGACGAGTATCGCGGGAAAATGTTTGAAGGGGCGGAACACATTCAGCAAGTTCAGTTGAACAACGACCTATAGTAAAGAGATATGCATGATACGTTGCGCCTGTGTTCTAACGACGGAATTGATCGACTTACGGCTGGGTCCCCAATAAGTTTCACTGTTCGTTTTTGCATCCTGTTGAGCACATGTAGTGCAGTTTTGGCTGCGCCTGACCAAATATGGTAGTTGAACTCCATTTTTGGACGAATATACGCCTTGTAAATAGTGGCCAGGTTGGATGGAGTGAAGTATCTTTTGCATCTCTTAAGGAATCCCATACATTTGGCTGCACTTTTCGCAGCTTCAAATATGTGGTCATTCCAGTTAAGAGCCGAATTAATTCGAGTGCCGAGGATTGATAATTCCTTGGCTTCGTCGATGCAAGTGCCGTTCATAGACAGTATATTTACTTTGGGATTGACCTTTGACGACAAGAGGCAGCACTGAGTTTTTAGGGCAATGAATTCTACTCGGTTAGATAATCCCCACTGATATATCTTGAGGTCTGAATTCAATGTATCAAGCATAAGTTGCTGGTTGGTAGTGACGTTCGAAGAGTTTCGTCGGAAATGTTCGTATGAGTATGAGAAACTCAACGTGCTATCATCAGCAAACGAGTGAATTGGGTTGTGAGTAATTGACAAGAGATCATTTATAAAGATGAGGAAGAGAGTGGGTGAGAGTACCGAACCCTGGGGAACACCTGCATTAATTTAATGGGAGACAAATTTAACACCATCAAGAACCACTTGGATTGAACGGCCAGAAAGATAGTCTCTTATCCATTGGATCAGGGAATTGTCCACTCCATATGAATGCAATTTTGACAAAAGGGCTGGATGCCAAACTCTGTCGAAGGCTTTTGAAATATCCAATGCGACTACCTTGCCTTCACCGAGGTAGTGGATGGAATGGCTCTACTTTTCGGTAAGGTACGGCATCAGATCTCCTGTGGACCTGTTGCTACGAAAGCCATATTGGCGGTCATTGAGGAGGTCATTTGATTCCACATATTTCGAAAGTTGACGGCTGATAAGAGATTCCATTACCTTGGAGAGAATAGAAGTTAGCGCTTTGGGTCGATAAGAAAAAAGGGATGATTTCTCAAGCTTTTTGGGAATTGGCTGAATGTTCGCTGACTTCCATCAATTTGGGAAACGGCCAGTAGAATAAGACAAATGGAAGAGTTTCCGCAGTGGTTTGGCGAGTGAAGGGGAACATCTCCTCAAGAGGATTCGGGGTATGCCGTCCGCACCAATGGATTTGTGTGCGTTTAGCACTTTGAGTGCGCGGGCAACAGTACGCAAGGCGCCATCTGACTATCACCTCTTCGCATCAATGGGGCACGCGATCTCAGAGCAGCACTTCCGCGATATCGAGGAAGTTGGAAAATGGCTCGGCGAATGGTTTGCCCCGAAAGACAACCAGCACTTGGCGCGTTGAATATACGCATTGCAGTCATTCCTAGCTCTCTTAAATCTTTTCCAGTTGTCCTCAGTATTGTTTGATTTATATAACCGGAAGCTCAACTCTTTGGCCTTAATGGCTTCTCTGCACCCAGAATCGAACCACATATTTCTCTTGGGTTTGATACTCTTTACTCTGTGTGGAATAAAGGTCCACATGCCAAGTTGAATCGTGTCTATCAATCTGTCCCTTATAGAGTCAACATCGTTATGGAGGAAAAATAACGACCAATTTAACCTCCCAAAAAAGTCGTTCGGACCTTCCCAGTTGGCTTTCTCGTAGAACCATACTGTTCTTTTGGGACTTTCTCACTACACAGGTTCCCATAGTTTGCATGAGAACACTAATAACAATGGACTACGAGTCAACGAACTGGCAGCATCGAAAAATTGGTCGTTGCAAGTACCAGGTTTCTGCGTAAAGATATCCACAAAGCCACCTGGGTATCACCTGATGGAGCCACTCGCAGCCAAATCGATTACGTGTTGATAGATCGCAGCCACTCCTCGAGCCTGATGACGGTACGAACGTACCGAGGTGCCAACGTCGACTCGGATCACTATATTGTTGGTACAGTTTTCCGAGCGCGGATTGCTTTACGGAGACGTATTGCATCCGCGGATCAGATTCGAATCAACACGGCTGCCTTACGCAATGAGAATACCAGTAACACCTTTGGTCATGAGTTAAGACTCGCCCTCGAAGAGTCGACGGAGGGAGAGTAAGTCCCGGGGCCAGAATTCCGGGCGTAGAAGAGAAATGGACACGCCGTAAGAATACTGTCATTAGTACTGCCAACTCCATCTTAGGTAGTAGTCGTAGAGATCGGAGCGACTGGTTTGATGATGAGTGCAAACTAGCGACTGAACGTAAGAATGCTGCATACAGGGCAATGCAGCGGTCTCATAGGACGCGGGTACGCGAGGAGAAATACAAAGAGCTCAGAAGATCTGAAAAAAGACTTCACAGACAAAAGAAAAGTGCCTGAGAAAAGAAGCTTGTCTGTGAAATAGAGAAAAGTTGAGAGCGAGGTGCGCACCAGGCGCGGAAGTTCTACTAAATAATCCACAGTATGACGCGGTATACACTACGCTTCACTTACTGCAACGATAAAGAGGGTAATCTGATCACCGATCCTGAAGGCATTCTGGAGCGATGGGAAGTGCACTTCAATGAATTGCTACATGGTCAGCTCACAGAAGAATTGGAGGCTCCACCAATGCAAGATCAAAACCAAATGCTGCCGCCACCAAGCATTGAGGAAACATTAAAAGCCATTAGACAGCTAAAATCAAATAAAGCCCCTGGAGCTGATGGCATATCAGCTGAGCTGATCAAACAAGGAGGGACAGCGGTACATCACGCAATTCATGAGATCGTGGTGCACGTATGGGAACAAGAGGAGATGCCGGAAGATTGGCGTCGCGTTATAATTTGCCCCATACATAAGAAGGGAGATATCACACTGTGCAGCAACTATAGGGGTATAACATTGCTGAGTAACGAATATAAGATACTCTCCACTATCCTACAAGTCCGGATAGCCCCATACGCTAAAGCCATCATTGGTCAATATCAGTGTGGCTTCATCCAGGGCAAATCAGCAATTGATCAGATATTCACCCTTAGGCAGGCGATGGAAAAACGTCAGGAATTTAAGATTCCATTATATCACCTATTTATAGACTTTAAGGCCGCCTACGACAGCAGAGCCAGGGTAGAACTATATAATGCCATGAGAGAGCTCGGCATTCCAAACAAATTGATACGACTTTCTAGGTTGACCATGACCAACGTTACTAGTCAAGTAAAAATAGCGGGATTGCTGTCCAAACCAATAAACATCTTTAATGGACTCCGACAAGGGGACGGTCTGACCTGCCTTCTCTTCACCCCAGCGTCGGGGAAAGCAATCCGTGACTCTGGCGCCATAACTAGAGGGACTATTGTCACCAAGTCCAGCCAGATACTTGCCTACGCAGATGACATCGACATCATCGGTAGAACCGAATCGGCTGTACAGGAATCATTCACCCAGATCGAGCAGGCGGCACAAAAACTGGGACTGCACATTAATGAGGGGAAAACTAAGTACATGGTGGCGGCAATTTCTGCGAAGAGAAAACCTAACGTTATTCAAACTATCAGGGTAGTGGAGCACGAATTTAAAGTAGTGCAATCCTTAAACTACCTTGGGTCAGTAGTATGAGCCGATTACAATATGGAAGAAGAAATATGCGAACGGCTGATCAAATCCAACAAAGCTTACTATAGACTCTTTAAATCCCGAAATTTATCCAGAACATCCAAGCTACTACTGTAGAAGACCATGGTCTTGCCAGTACTCATGTATGGATCCGAGACCTGGGTGCTTAATAAAAGGCACTCTGAACTCTTGGCCACGTTCGAGAGGAAGGTCTTAAGAATTGTTGGTCCCGTATGTGACGAAGGACGATTCCGGAGATGCTACAACCATGAGTTGTGCGCAATCTACCTTGAGGCTAATGTTGTAAGAAAAATCAAGTTTGGTAGACTCCGGCGGGCGGGACATCTAGCTCGAATGAGCGAAGAGGAGCCTGCCCGGAAAGTCCTTTGTGGCAGGATGTATGGAAGGATTGGGTCCGAGTGCCACAACTGCAGACAATTTAATTCTTAATTCTCTGTTTTTATTTTACTTTCCGAAGCGGAAAGTGGATAACCCTATGTATGCCGTCGAGGGATATATTGCAAACTGTTTGGTCTTGTCAGATTGCCTAATGGAGCGCAAATAAACCGTGATACCACGGATCTCTAGGGACAGACCTATAGCGTTAAGCAAGGATAGTGAAGAAAGTGAATTGAACACACGATGAAACGGTTGAGAAGTGAAGCAATGAAGCATCAATCTACTGCCGCGTGTACGAATACGATTTTTAAACTCAAGTACATTCAACTGATGTGGAATTGTTATGTTATCGCTATGGTATACGGCTCTGGTGCATTTTCTTATTCGATTTTCGTCGGTGTACTTCACTATTTCCTTGTGTATTGTGTGTGTATCAGTTAGAAACGCCACAGGCCCTCTTCGTAATATCTGTAAAAGAGCTAAAGATCCATCACGCGTATTCGTTGCGACAGTGACTATGCTTAGGAGCACAGTTTCCTACATTTGTAGTTTTCAAATGGGGGCATAATTTGAAATTTCTAAAGTAGGCGAAATGGCACCTACGAAAAATATTTTCTTGCTCTGAAAAAATAATTCCGTCTCTTTGAGGATGGTGATGGGATTTCTGACAAACAGTAGAAAATAATGGTCATTGAATTTTTTTTTTTTTGCACTAACGCGCGGACAAAGGGGGATTTTGGAGTACCCTTAAAAGTCAGAGGACAGTGCGAGCGGAAGGAGAGGACGTGGATAAGGAAAGGAGGTATCGATGTACATTGGTCTTAAATGTCTGGACATTACAACGACGATGAAACACATGATCAGGTAGAGTGTTCCACATTCGTGTGGTTCGGCTAAAGAATGACACTCTTTGTTTGTTTGTGCGCCTGAAGTTGACTTTCAATGGGAACTGATGCACATTCTCAGATTGATGGGTATCGCGGGAAATGTCTGAAGAGGCGGAACTCATCCAGCAAGTTCAGTTGAGCAACGACCGCTATAATACCTATAGAAGAGAGATAGACACGATACGTTGCGCTCATGTTCTAACGACGGAATTGATCGACTCACAGCTGGGTCCCCAATAAGTTTCACTGCTTGTTTTTGCATTCTACCGAGCACGTGTAGTGCAGTTTTCGATGCGCCTGACCAAATATGGAAGTTGAACTCCATTTTGAGACGAATATCAACATCATCATCATCATCATCGGCACCACAATCGGGATCCGGTCTTGGCCTTATTTAACAAGTCTCGAGGCTTGTTAAATTTTCCATAATAATTTATTTTTACGGGCAAGGTTATTAGTCGAATATACGCCTTGTAAATAGTGGACAGGTAGGATGGAGTGGAGTATTTTTTGCATCTCTTAAGGAACCCCATGCATTTGGCTGCACTTTTCGCAGCTTCAAATAAGTGGTCGCTTCAATTAAGAGTCGAACTAATTCGAGTCGAGGATTGATAGTTCCTTGGCTTCGCCGATCCAAGTGCTGTTCATAGACAGTGTATTTACTTTGAGGCTCGCCTTTAACAACAGGAGACAGCACTGAGTTTATAAGGCATTGAACTCTACTCGGTTAGATAATCCCCATTGATACATCTTGTTGAGGTCTGAATTCAGTGTGTTAAGCATAACCTGCTGATTGATATTGACGTTCGAAGAGTTTGAGAAACTTAATGTGCTATCATCAGCAAACGAGTGGATTGGGTTGTGGGTAATGGACAAGAGATCATTTATAAAGATGAGGAAGAGAGTGGGTGAGAGGAGTACTGAACCTGGGGGGACACCTGCATTAATTTGATGGGGGGAAGATTTGACACCATCAAGAACCACTTAGAGTGAACGACCAGAAAGGTTGCCCTTATCTGTTGGATGAGGGAATTGTCCACTCCATATGAATGTAATTTTGATAAAAGAACTGGATGCCATCCTCTGTCAAAAGCTTTCGAGATATCCAGTGCAACAACCTTGTTTTCTCCAAAGTAGTAAATGGAATGGCTCCACTTTTCGGTAAGGTGCGGCATCAGATCTCCTGTGGACCAGTTGCTACGAAAGCCATATTGGCGGTCATTGAGGAGGTCATTTGATTACACATATTTCGAAAGTTGACGGTTGAAAAGTGATTCCACTACCTTCGAGAGAATAGAAGTTAGTGCTATGGGTCGATAAGAAGAGACGGACGATTTGTCACCCCCATTTTTGGGAATTGGCTGAATGTTCGCTGACTTCCATTTATTTGGGAAACGGCCAGTAGAATAAGACAAATGGAAGAGTTTCCGCAGTGGTTTAAAGAGTGAAGAGGAACGTCTCTATAAGAGAATCGGGGGAATGGCATCAGGTCATTTGTGTGCGTTTAGATCCTTGAATGCCCGGGCAACAGTACGCGTTCGGAAGCGAATCTGGCTCATGGTGTTCTGCTTATGCTCAAGTTGAGCCGGAACTGATGTGGTATGAGACAGCGTTGAGTTGGCTGCAAAATGTGCAGCAATTAGATTCGCTTTCTCTATTGCACTGGTGACTGGTCTGTCATCGAGTATTAGCGAAGGAATGGATGAGGACACCGAATTTTGGATGTTCTTCACAAATGCCCAGAAGTTTCTATTACCTGTGGGAGAGTGTAGTATTTTTTGTCTCACTCTCTCTCTCTCTCTGGTCATGCAAGAACTTTGCGCTTTGAATATATGGCATTGCAGTCATTTCTATCTCTCTTAAATCTTTTCCGGTTTTCCTCGGTATTGTGCAATTTATACAACCGGAAGATCAACTCTTTAGCCTTAATGGCTTCTCTACACCCGGAATTGAACCACATATTTATCTTGGGATGGATACTCTTTACTCTGTGTGGAATAAAGGTTCGCATGCCAAACAGAATCGTCTCCGTTAATATATCCGCTATAGAGTCAACATGATTATTGAGGAAGAATAACGACCAATTTAACTTCTCAAAAACGTCGTCCACACCTTCCCAGTTGGCTTTCTCATAGAACCATACTGTTCTTTTTGGAGTTTTCTCGTAAGTGTTGTTGTTGGTTAGAGGAAATTTAGCTGACACGACACAATGGTGTGAAGTGCCCAAGGGCGAAGAAACTTCAATTGTATATTTGTTTGGTGGGAGGTGGGCAACGGGTCCAGTGTATTGGCGTAATGACCATCTGTATCTGGTAACCGTGTTGGGTCATTGGCGAGTTGACTTAAATTATTTGACTCAGCAAAGAGCTGAACACACTGACCCTTAGGTGTAGTGTATCCGGAGTGGCAAAGCCACTGAGAGTTATGCACATTAAAATCACCCGCAATAACGATTTCAGCGTGGGAATATAGTGTCAATATGTTATCGATGGAACCAGATAGAGCATCAAATTCGTGAACATGTCTGGACATCACAACAGCCAGGAAACATATGATCAGGCAGAACATTCCACATTCGTGCGGTTCGGCTAAAGAATGACTCTCTATGTTTATTTGAGCGCCTAAAGTCCACTTTCAACGTGAACTGATGCGCATTCACAGATTGACGGGTATCACGGGAAAATGTCTGAAGGGGCGGAACACATTATAGTGTTTTGGCGGTTTTAATTGTCTTTGGACACTGTGTTTCGCCGAACACTGTACACGAACAAAGCTGCTCCAGAAACGAATGCTGTCACCAATAAAACAGGTAGTTGAGTTGTTGTTAACATGTGATTAGATTTTATTTTTTTATGGATAGCACTGTTGGACACTCGTAGGTCACGATCCAAAGCTTACGGATTCACGGATTATTTCAAATATTGTTACCGAGGTTAATAAGTTTTACAATTCTGGTTCTTTGTTGTTTGCGATTCTCCGCGTTCGTACACTTATGTTAAACATCTGGCAGCACATAAAACATTAGTAGAATTTGACTTCCGGGTGACTAACTGGTAAACTATTTGCTTTATTAACAAAAATCGCGCACACGCTTCACGTCATTCGTTACCTCTGTCCCTTCCGGTGCGACTGTCTCTTCCAGTCTCTCTATTCTACGGATGCTCTAAGTAGACTTCTCGTCCCCGGTGACGATTGAAAAGGTACTTGTCGTCTCGTTGACGATCGAAATCTCTCTAACTATCTGCCCACACAGATATCCAGATTCAAAACTGGTATCTGTGTCTACACGGAAAAATTTCCCTAATTGCTCTGCTAACAGAACTTCCGAATTTCTGTTAGCAGCATGTTATCACGTCCCAGGGGTGATTTTTCATTCCTGAAAGAAGAAACTCGCTCATCATCGAACATCATTATCACCATCCGTGGTGGTGGTCGAAATTCAGTCGATTGTATGCCGCCTTATTTACATAACACATCTGGCGCGAAGGCCGAAAGATATCCTGCAATTTGCATGGATGCATGGTTCATGGGTTTTGTTTGACTTTTGTCAATACACCCGAAATCCATTAGATCTTTCTAATGGGTGTGAAATACAAACAGACACCGTGGGATCGGAGTAGTTCCCTTGTAGGTTTTCAACCTCATACAATTTGAATTATCTCGTTGAGATAATTACGGTTGCCGTTTCTTTTGTTTGCCGATAGATTTGGTGGTCTTTATGGCAGCTACCCGCACGTGCATCGTTGGTCGGCTAATTTGCTGGCGATAACAAATCCTTGTAACATCGTGTAGATGTTCAGGATTTCGGATTGTGCAGTGCTGGAGTGCGGCGCATTTCAATCTTTACTAATATGATGAATGAATGCTTTTACCTTTGTTTCAGGTATGTTACAATCGACTTGTTGCTTGATATTGAAAGCTTTGGGACGTTCAGTTCCTTGCTTCTTTTTATATCGGTTCGCATTTTGCAGCCTTCTATGACCTTTGTTTCAGGTATTGTAATGACTATTGGCCGCGTGTCTGTGGGCACGTGCGCTGTGTTATCAGGTAAGAACGTTCTTTGAAGGTAGGAACCTTATCTGCGCGGCATTGTGCGTTCGTAGAACGCTACAGTGTAATTAGGGTATCTTGTGTTTACTTAAGACACTCTAACGGATTACACAATTGATCCGATGATACGGATCACGAGGCAGAGGCGCACGTGCTGACTCGATGGCGGTTGGTTGTACACTCTAAAAAGGTAACTCGGTTTCCTAGACGCGGATTGGCTATATTCAACATCTGTTTATTTCACGATATATGACTGTAACACCGAGCAACTCCATGTTTTCATTTTTCAATCGTAGATTATCCAAAAGTTAGCCACAAAGATCTTGCGTAGACCATCTGGTGTGAATTCGTATTGATATTTATATATAAGGTTTAAATTCCAAATATTTAATTAATCAAGAATTGATAACTATTTCCATTAGCTCGGATAACACGACATGTAAGACTATTGCCTTGTAATTTTGAAGACACTTTTTCCCTTTCTTTAAGATTGGTTGAATTTGTGTTTTCTCCACACTAAATATGCGGAGAAGTTCGCTAAAAACTGGTAGCACTTTTGGGGCCCAATTTTTATGGATATAGTTGATATTCCGCCAAACCTGGTTACTTTCTTGCAGAAGAGTCCATGTGCCATTTATTGAGCAGTATTAGCATGATCACAAGTGGCTCTAAAACACCAACATATATGGTTGAATTCGCGAAAACATTGGTCTTTTGCCCGAGTTCGTAATATGTGCCCCATCCCTAGTGCAGAGAAAGAAGAGGAATAGATTAGCCCCACTGAATTACATTCGTGTAAAAATCCCGAACACTGCTCTAAACATGTGCACGAATTTTACCGGATATACGATTACGTAGGTAGAGCGAAGATGCAGTACCACAACATGAATGTGAAGAAAAAATACTTCCAATATGTACTTAAAGCAGCAAGCTTCATTAAAAACAACGAGACAGCAAAATTATATGGAATCCCTAACACTGTGGTGAAGAAAGCTTTAACTAAAATCCAAAAGTTTTCAACAGCCTTTTCAGCAGCTGTTGACAAATTAAAATGTCCCCGGGACGGTGAAAATAAAAAAAAAGCGACTTGAATTCATATCGAGAAAAGTGTAGCTGCCGCAAATACCATCATATATATTGAATACAACAAACAAAGTACTCAAACAAGAAATGCAGGTTGGCGGAAGGCTACTAACCTTGCCCCGAAAAACAAATTATTATGGACAATTTAAAAAGTCTCGGATAAGGACCGGATACCGGTGGAGACTTGATGAATGATGAATACAGCGTTCTACGAAGTAATGAAGAACACTATTCGAACCCACGCTATAAAAAGGTTAAGTTCCAGGCCCCAGCACATCAGATCAAGGCCGTGTGTACACAATGATGTTTCAACTCACTGCTTAAGCTATGGATTGCTCCGCTAATGCTTTGGTATAAAGGTGTGATGATTTCTTTTTCTTCACTGTGGTTACATGTGTGTAATCTGTGAGAAACGCCATAGTAACATTAGATGTCGAAAACGAATTCAATTCGGCCAACATAAGCGATTCAAAGCGTTGGAAAGTCTACAGATTTCAGTCTTCCTAGGGAGTATAATACTAAGCTACATCTCAGGTAAAACACTGCTTTATGAAATCAACGAGGGTCACAAAAATGTGAAGTTCCGACGGACTGTTTAAAGGACTATTATTTTGGAATATTACGTGTGACTGTTAGTTCAGAATCAATTTGCCAGAAGGAGTGAGAATCATCGGATATGCAAATGATTTGTAGATTCTGTCCGTAGCTATATACCTAGATGACCGGAAGAATATGGTATTTATTGGCCAATCCAAAGCATTAAATGCTGAAGAGATATGACCCGACAAAAACTGGCCGCACTAGAAAGCCGGAAAAGATACAGAAATGACTGCATGCCGCGTATTCAACGCGCAAAGTTTTTACATGACCAGAGAGCAAGACAAAAAATACTACACTCTCCCACAAATAGTACAAACTTCTGGGCATTCGTGAAGAACATCCAAAACTCGGTCTCCTCATCCACTCCTTCGCAATTAGTCAATGACAGACTAGCCACCACTGCAATAGAGAAAGCGAATCTATTTACTGCACATTTTGCAGCCAACTCAACGCTGCCTCATACCACATCAGTTCCGACTCAACTTGAGCATAAGCAGCACACCATGAACCAGATTAACTTGCGAACGCGTACTGTTGCCTGCATACTCAAGGAGCCAAACGCAAACAAATCCGCTAGTCCGGATAGCATTCCCCCAATTCTCCTCAAGATATGTTCCTCTTCACTCGCTAAACCGCATCGGAAACTCTTCCATTTGTCTTATTCTACTGGCTGCTTCCCAAGTTGATGGAAGTCAGCAAATATTTAGCCTATTCCTAAAACGGCCGACAAATCGTCCTTCTCTTCTTATCGACCCATAGCACTAATTTATATTCTCTCCAAGGTAATGGGATCACTTATTTACCGTCAAATTTCGAAATATCTGGAATCAAATGACCTCCTCAATGACCGCCAATATGGGTTTCGTAGCAACAGGTTCACAGGAGATTTGACGGCGTACCTTACCGAACAGTGGAGCCATTTCATCCACAACTTCAGTGAGAGCAAGGTAATCGCATTGGATATTTCAAAAGCCTTCGACAGAGTTTGGCATCCAACCCTTTTATCAAAATTACATTCAAATGGGGTGGACAATTCCCTGATCCAATGGATAACAGACTATCTTTCTGGCCGTTCAAGTGGTCCTTGGAGAGGTCAAAATCCGCCTCCCATCAAATTAATGCAGGTGTTCCTCAAGGTTCTGTAATCACACCCGCTCTTTCTCATCTTTATAAATGGTCTTTTGTCCATTACCCACAACCCAATTCACTCGTTTGGTGATGATAGCACGTTGAGTTTCTCATACTCATACGAACATTTCCGACCAAGCATTTCGAACCTAATTACCTATCAGCACGTTATGCTTGATACATTGAATTCCGACCTCAACAAAATATATCAATGGGGATTATCTACCCGAGTAGAATTCAATGATTTAAAATCTCAGTGCTGCCTCTTATCACCAAAGGTGAACCCCAAAGAAAATATACTGTCGATGAACGGCACTTGCACCAACGAAGCCAAGGAACTATAAATTCTCGGCACTCGAATTAATACGACTCTTAATTGGAACGACCACATATTTCGTCATCATCATCACCGGCACTACAACCGGGATCCGGTCTTGGGTTTATTTAGCAAGTCTCTCCACCGGTATCTGGTCCATATCCGAGACTTGTTAAATTGTCTATAATAATTTGTTTTTCCGAGCAAGGTTATTAGCCGTGCGCCAACCTTTCTCATCATTTCGCTGCATGCATTGGTTTACTACTTGTCGGGTGCCAAAGTAGTTATCCAAGGGTGTCGCGTGGAGACTGCATGTCAACTTAGATTGAACAGGGACAAAGATAGTCCTGCCCTTCGCCGGGTTGAAAGCAGAGACTTCGCTCCCACCCCCGCGACGACCAGATATTAGCAGCTGCGAAAAGTGCGGCCAAATGCATGGGGTTCCTTGAGAGATGCAAAAAATACTTCACTCCATCCAACCCGGACACTTTTTTACAAAGCGTATATTCGTCCAAAAAATGGAGTTCAACTCCCATATTTGGTCAGGCGCATCCAAAACTGCACTACAACTGCTCGACAGGATGCAAAAACGAGCAGTGAAACTTATTGGGGACCCAGCCGTAAGTCTATCAATTCCACCCTTAGAACACAGGCGCAACGTATCATGCCTATCTCTTTTCTATAGGTATTACCACGGTCGTTGCTCAACTGAACTTGCTGAATGTGTTCCGCCCCGTCAGACATTTTCCACGATACCCGTCAATCTGTGAATGCGCATCAGTTCACGTTGAAAGTGGACTTTAGCCGCACAAATAAACATAGAGTCATTCTTTAGCCGAACCACACGAATGTGGAATGTTCTGCCTGATCATGTGTTTTCTGACCGTTGTGATGTCCAGCGTTCAAGCTTATTAGACATTTTCCCGCGATACCCGTCAATCTGAGAATGCGCATCATTTCACGTTGAAGGTCAACTTCAGGCCCACAAATAAACATAGAGACTCATTCTTTACCCGAACCACAAAAATGTGGAATGCTCTACCTGTTCATGCGTTTCCTCCTCGTTGTAATGTCCAGGCATCTGAGACCAATGTATATGATACCTCCTTTCCCTATCCATTTCCTCTCCTTCCGCTCGCACTGTGCTCAGTCATTTAAGGCGTTAGTGTAAAAAAAAAAAAAAAAAAAAAAGATGGCGCCAAGTCTGGGGAGTACGGCGGGTGCAAAAGGATGTCCCATCCACGCGATTTCAAGGTGTCTTTCACTAGTTTTGTTGTTTGTTTTATCTCCACATTTATTAACAATTCAATTACAGATTTTATTTAAGACTAGTTTTGCTGTAGGATACGCCGCGTTGTCGTGTAACAAAATCACTTTGCCATGTCCTCTGGTCCATTCCGCTCCTCTTTCGTTTAATGTGTGGTTTAAATTAATCATTTGTTGACGATAGCGTTATGTATTAACGGTTTCGTCGGGCTTCTAGAGTATATAATACACAATACCGCTCTGGTCCCACCAGACACAGAGCATGGTCTTCTTGCTGAAGCGATTTGGCCTCGGTGTGGAAAAACCCACTTCGCCAGGTGAATGACACGATTTTTTTTCCGCTTCGGGATTTCAAAATAAATCCATTTTTCGCCACACGTCACAATTCGATGCAAAAATGATTTCCTTTCGTGGCGTTGAAGCAGCCATTGTCAAGTGACTGCGATTTCCCATTTGACGTTCATTCAAATCGTGTGGGACCCTTTTACGGGCTTTATTGATCTCCCCATTGCTCGTAAACGTCTGCTGATTGTTTCTTGTGACACATGCAATGCTTCTGCTAATTGCCATTGAGTTTGAGTTGGGTCATCATCCAATAACTCCTGCAATTGCTCGTCTTCATATTTTTGGGGTCTACCAGAGCGCTCACCGTCTTTCACATTGAAATCACCACTTTTGAATTATCGAAACCATGTCTCATCATCATCATCATCGGCACTACAACCGGGGACCGATCTTGGCCTTATTTAGCAAGTCCTAAGGCTTGTTAAATTTTCCATAATGATTTATTTTTTCTGGGTAAGGTCATTAGTCTTGCGCCAGAGGCTCCCCGACGGGGAATCGAACCCCGGTCTCCCGGGTGACAGGCGGGTATACTAACCACTATACTATCGAGGAGCCCATGTCTCACATGTTCTAATACATGGAGAACCAAGCCACTGTTTCCGTCTTATTTCGACCGCCAACAGAGTGTCAAATCAACCCCGATTTGACACTACCAACCTATTCACCTGTAAATCATGTTTTAAAAACAGACGCTTAGCTGAATTCATTATTCTATGCAGGTAATGAATAATTGAATTCAGCTACCTTTTTGCAACTCCATTCCTCTAACCCATGAGATTTGGCATTAATGTGGGGGGTATAAGTATTATGCCATACACGGGCACACGGTTCACTTAGTCCCCAACGTTTGTTCCTAATAAAAATAGTTCACCCAGGAAGAAAAGGATCAATGTGGACGGGGTTAGTTCAAATGTTCTCTAACTACTTGGATGGAGGGATGGTGGGAACAAAATCATACAAGAACGGTAGGTCTTGAATGCGTTAGTATCACGTCTTCGGCGTCTGATAATCTGCGCTTTGGTTGGTGTTTGTGCCGTCTTGAATTGTGCGTGCCTCTGTGTGGTGTGCTCGTAGTAGACCTTATCGGATGGGTCCAGGTATCGTCTATTATAGAGGTGAATGTTGCGTTTCTAACAGATACACACACAATATACAAGCAAATAGTGAAGAACACCGAAAGAATATCGAATAAGAAATCAGCCATATAACAAGCAATAACACTGCAATTCCTGGCGCAAGGCTTATAACCTTGCCCAGAAAAACAAATTATTATGGAAAATTTAACAGGCCTCAGACTTGTTAAATAAGACCAAGACCGGATCCCGGTTGTAGTGCCAATGATGATGATGATGAACATAGCAATTCCACATCAGTTGAGTGTACTTTGAATTAGAATTCGAATTCGTACACGTGGCAGTAGCCTGATGCTTCAATGCTTCACTTTTCACTCGTTTCATCGTATGTTCAAATCACCGTCTTCACTATCCTTTCTTAACGCAGCAATCCGACGTGATCTGTATACACAACACACAATCTCCCATAGGTAAACACGACTTTGCTAATACAATCACGACTTTCGCATAGAGCACTCGTTCCTCGCTCCGTCGTTCGCACACGAAGTTAATCGTAACAAAGTTACTGAGGAGGAAGTAGTGTGGCATTTCTAACAGATACACAGACAATATACAAGCAAATAGTGAAGAACACCGAAAGAAAATACATCAGGCGTATACCAAGCAATAACATAGCAATTCCACATTAGTTGAGTGTACTTGAGTTTAGAAATCGAATTCGTACACGCGGTATTGGCTTGATGTGTTGAGCATTGGTTCCATTTTTAGTGATTCTAACCGTCATAGCTAATAACCTTGCCCGGAAAAACAAATTATTATGGAAAATTTAACAAGTGTTGAAGGTCAATTTCAGTGAGTAAAGGATCGATCTTCAGCCGAACCACTCGAATGTGGAATGCTCTGTCTGATCGTGTTTCCTTGTCATTGTATTATCTAGAAATTCAAGGCAATACCTTCACCCTTTATCCTCCTACTCTTCTTTCATTTGCTCGATGTTTTCCTGTTTAGGGGCCCTCAAAACCCAATTTTTATGCATGTTTGTGTAAAAAGAGAGGGGGTGGGAATGAACATACAGGGCAAAGTCTCTGCTTTCAACCCGCCGAAGACCAGGACTATCCTAGTCCAATCACACATTCTTCACATTGTCGCAAACGCTATAGGGTGCTCTTCAGTTTTATACTGAAGAAGAAATTGTGGCGGTCAGATCCGAAAAGATCGAAAGAGAGAAGGATCAAGAACGCAAGACTCCTGTACAAGTAGGTTCTCGCTGTTCTAAATGCTTTCGAGGTTTACGCAAAACGAGTAAAAAACAGCAAGGTTACGCAACGTATTAGCTAACCTTAAGCAATGTCAGTTGTTTACGGGACCACATTATGAAGTTAAGAAACAGCGTCACTGCACCCTTAGTAGTACGCAGCGTACATAAGGGTGGATGCTACGCAGTAGAAGTTATAGATAAAGGGAAGAAAACTCGGCACCTAGGCCGTCATATCTAGAGTATGCAGCGCCTGAGGGCAGTATCCGAAAATGCCACATATGTCATGGATGAAGGAAAACCACTAGACAGCACAGCTAAAGAAGCCGTTATATATGGGTGGATGCTACGCAGTAGAAGTTATACATAAAAGGAACAAAACTCGGCACCTAGGGCGTCGTATCTAAGAGTATCCAGCGCCTGAGGGCAGTATCTGAAAATGCCACATATGTCATGGACGAAGGAAAGCCACTAGACATCACAGCTAAAAAAGCTGTTAACCAATTGCCTAGAGAAAATTGTTTGAAAATAAGCTTCTAAATCGACAAGTCCAGCCAAAGGGCATGACAACATAGATAGGATATTTCCCCAAAAGAGATTTCTCCCACCCATAATACCTTATATAGCAATATGAACGAAAAGAAAACAAGCGAGCTGAACTATCACCTGACTCAACTGATATCAGGGCGTGGATGCTCTCATCAGCCCTGCACTAGTTTAAACGCGGTAATCACCTAAACCAATTGTACTAAAGTAAGATCGAAAATGCGGAGCTGGCACACAATGTGGATAAGACCGAACCGTACGGGGGGGGGAGTGGAACGACATATGATACTGACCCGGACACCAGCAGGAGCTGTGGTAGTAGAATATATGGTGAGATCACAAGTATGATCCGTTACACATGATGCGTTATATGATGTAATGCAGGTGTGATAAGACGAGCATAACAACAGATGAACTTCTTTCCATTTCGTGATGCAATATCTAAGCATGGGAAATGGGAATGTGTACTGGTGGAAGTTGTTTTAGTCAGTAAATGCGCAACTCACGCCTATATCGGACCGGAGGTGTCTTATGAAGATTTATACCTTCCTACCAAAAAAAAAAAAAGTTGTCATGTAAACACAAACTTAACACCACTCAGTAAAGGGAAGCTTTAAAAATAGCACACGGTTTTTCAACACTCAAAACGCTGCAAGGATTTTTCTTATGCCAAACGAGTAAACGGTATGGGGTCCTTTTACCGACTGATTGTTAGAAATCAACTATTCCAAACGTCCAAATGCCAAACAAAACAACCCGAAACAGAGTGTGGCTATTAGCCTTCGGCCTTTAATTGCCCTTTAGGATAGGTTGCAGTGCTTGTGAACATATTAGCTTGGGGTTAATGATAAATATCACGTAAAGTATTGATCAAAAAAATTCAGACTAGAATGACATTCCGTATTAAAAAAAATTCCTTGACAGTTTTTTGATTGCTCGATTCAATTAGCAGTTAATATGAAAGTTAGCAATGGGAACATTCGATTAATGTATATTATTGATTTGATAAAGGCGAAAATGCAATCCAGGTGGCTAGGATTATGAACGATTTTTGTCAACCCGAAACCGGCTCATTCAAATAATCCTTAATTTTATTTTCTTTGATTTCATTCCCGTATTTTCAATGTTAAAAATGCACCCCACATAGGTTAGCTTGTCCTCGAAAATGTCGATGAAATCATAGATCGAAATATATTGGCATGTCAATCGGACGTGAACTAAAATATCGACATTCAAACAGTTTTACACCATCTCTGCATAAAGTTGGATTCAAAAACATGCTCGATGGCATTGACACAACCACACAAATTGACGCAAGAAAAAACTTTCCACCTGCGATGTCTTGACAAACGGTCGAAATCGACCCATTTCTTCAACGGATGGTGACTGGCACAAATTTAAAAATTCATAACATATGGCACTATGTGGTTAGAGAGTGGCTAAACGACTCAACAACGTCCAAGTCAGGACTGATAACCAGTAAGGTTTTGCTGAGCAATTTGTGGATGAATCATATATTATGAACAAATTCCTTATAACCAAACATTACATTCGGATCTCCTCTATCAAGAACCGAATTGCTTGAAAATAGCGATTAACTAGAAGCAGGCAGAATTGACCAACAAAAGACATGTCACACATGCGGGACATGCACGTCTCTACTAACTTAGAAACGTGCTTGGGAAATTTTGATGCATCCCCCCTATAGTCCGAACCAAGCCATTTCCATCTCTTTTTATCATTGCAAAATTTCTTTAATTGTTATCAAAAGAAGATTTTGGAAATTGGTTAGACGAGTCTATCGTCAATAGGAAAGAGGGCTGCTGTGAGAGTAGTATTATTAAGTTACCTTTAAAGTGGCAACAAATTATAGAACAAAACGGTTTGACCCAAATCAAACAATCCGAACCATATTAAAAAGCCTTGAAATAAATTATTGTTGTATTATTAGGGACTGTAATGGTTGGTTGAGGCGAGATGTAGGAAACTTTGACAGCTCTTCCACATTGAACCGTAATAATAATGTAATAATAATGGATTCCTTTTTTCTAAGCTAATATTTAAAGGCCTTACCGAATAACGCAGACAACTAATTATTTAAGGGAATTTGTATATAAAAGAAATGTTGCTACACACACTTCTCCTTGTTACTTTTATTTGTAGTGATAGCCACACCACATAATAATATGATATATATTTAAATCTCCTTGTTTTTCATTAGCTATGGCCTACTTTTCCGAATGATACAGAAATTATTTGAAGGTGATATTCAAAACATGATTTCGTTAAGGTGGGAGTTAGATATAATTTACGGTGGCATGTGAAACGTCTGGTCAAAAGTAGGCATTTTCACGGCTATACTAAGGTTCCCTCTTGATATTATTTTGCGTATCCCTGAACATTTTAATTGTGGCATGATATTTTCAAGTGAACACAATAATATGTAACAATAATAAGAAAAATCATATATTGCCTCTCCATTAGTTTGAATTTCAAATTTCACAGTTGATATTTGCATTAAAACAATTCACCACACGAATAAATAACAAGAAAATTCACTACTGCCTTATCATTCATTTTCTTATATAACATATTATGACGCATATGACAATCAGTACTAGAATATTCTAGAAAGTCCAAAACAAAGTACTAGAATATTCTAGAAAGTACTGGAAAACTGGAGACTATGAAAAGTAGAAAATTCGAGGCTATGGAACGGACGGAAACGAAACACCAAATCAGAATGAGGAAACGGTGTAACGTAACACGCAGATGAAGAAATAAGAAGTAAGCAGAGTGGCAAGCGATAAGTAAGAAAGCGATGAGTCAAGAAATCGTTAAGTGTACAGTAAAAGTAACGGTTGTTATTAACGGACTAATAAAGTGCTGCATTAATTCAAAATCGATTTAACGGCTCTTATTTATTAAAAATAATTAATCCAGCGAACCCTAAGCTCGCTACAATTGGTGTTGGAAGTTCGATTAATTATTGGTGAAGTAAATAAGTCTGTGAAAGTGTGTTGTGACGATGTCAGATCGACATTTGGAGGATCTTCGCGTTCCTGAGTTGAAGAAGGAACTTGAGGACCGGAATCTGGATAGCAGAGGCCAGAAGCAAATTCTTCGACAGCGTCTGCAAGCAGCAATGGAGGAAGAGGGTATTGATGTCGACACATGTTTATACGATTGGACCAGACTGTCCGGATGGAGAAGAAACAGCGAGTCAAGATGGTGCCAATGTAACGGAGAAGAGTTCGCCACAGTTGGACATTTCGGCGATGCTCAGGATGATGATGATCAAATTGGACGCACAAGCTGCAGATGTTAATGCAAAATTGGATGTCTAAAATTCAAAATTCGACGCACAAGCTGCAGATCTGAATGAAAAATTGGATGCCCAAACGCAGTGGATAAAATGTAATTTTCAACACTTTAAGGAAGAAATTCAGTCAAAAATTCGAAACGAAGTGGAAAATCTAGATCTAAAAAACGAAGCTGAATTTAAGAAGGTCACCGATGAAATAACGCGAATCGAAAAGAGAGTTGAGTGTGTTGAGAGAAATAAGACATCGCCTAGCAATCAACATGACTACAAAGATACAAGGATGCAACCGTCAACCTTCAATGGAACGGGACCCTTCTCCGTATTTATACGTCAGTTTGACGCCGCGGCCAATTATAATAAGTGGTCGGATGAGCAAAAGTCAACTTCACTAATCTTGTCGCTCCGCGGGGCGGCTGCAGAATTGCTACAAACCATACCAGCAGAGAAGCAAATAGATTTCCAAGCGGTAAGAGACGGCCTTGAAGCTAGGTATGGAGACAACCACATGCAGCAGATCTACCGCATGCAACTGCGGAGCAGAACGCAGAAGCCTGGAGAAAATCTTCAACAGTTGCAGGCAGATATTGAGCGATTGGCAAACTTGTCTTATTCAAATATGACTAAGGAATTACTGAACGAGGTAGCAATGGATGCATTTATAAACGCACTCCAAGATCGGGACTTGCAACAGGCCGTTCGTTTGGCGGGAAAGAAGACGACTAATGAAATACTGGCGTTCGCATTGGCATACGAATCTGTTAAACTGGATACCAGGAGTACATATAGAGTCCGAGAAACGTCCGTCGAGGAATGTTCCTGCCAAAGAATCGGGCATGTACAACGGAGAACCCCGAGACCTGATATGAAGTGTTGGACATGCGACGAAGTCGGCCACATCTCTGTTGACTGTAGGAAACGTCGACGAACGAATGAAACATCAAGTGAGAATTGTTGTTCATGCGCTCATCATAAGAGGAGACTATCAACGGACCAACCTGAGGCCAATAGCTCGGGAAACTTGTAAGGGCAGACTTTACGGGGCGAAAGTCGCCTGGTGGAATGTGCAGCCCCAGCATCGTAACTGTATCACAACTCCAACGGGATAACCAAAGTTTGGTTATAACTAGGATCGTTAATGCAAGGACAACAACAGTGACAATCGACACTGGAGCAACGAGATCCATAATTCGGCCGGATGTCGTGGGCAAAATAGCCCTTAAAAATAGAAGATACGCTTTGAGGACTGCTACAGGAGAATGCTCTACAGTCTACGGAGAAGTCGAGAGCATAATAGTGCTGGGCAATATTTCCATCTCCCACCAATTTTTGGTTGCCGATATTACGGACGAATGCATTCTTGGAACGGATTTCATGAAGGAGCATCAAGTTGTTCTAGATATCGGGCAAAGAACACTGCGAATTGGTAACTTGGAGATTGCTATTACATTGCAGGACGAACAATTGCGAATACTGAAATGTTATGTGCGTGAGGAGGATGAGATCACAGCTCGTTCAGACTCGGTAATTTGGACCAGTCTCGAGAGTGATCCCGGTGACAATAAATTTTACATCACCGAAGCTGTACAAAATCAGCGTAAGGGGAACATCCTTGTTGGAAAAGCCCTTATCGATGCGAAGAAGCACATCGTACCTATCAGAGTACTAAATGCGTCCAAGGAGCCGGTCGCAATAAGAAAAGGAGAGGTAATTGCAGAATGCGCACCTGTATCAATGATAAACTCAATTCAGACAAGGGGAGAGGACCATTCAATTCAACAGCCCTCTGGTGCATCCCCGGTGGTTAATAAGTTGATGCCGCAGAAAATCGGATTAACAGACGGAGAAAAGACAAGCGTTGAATCACTCCTGAACGATTTTTCTGATATGTTTGTGACAGAAAATGATAAATTTGGACGCACCGGTATAGTTAAACATCGCATTGACACGGGTGAGTCAAGACCTATAAGACAGCCACCTCGTCCACTACCGTTGGCCAAACAATCAGAAGTAGGCAACATGATTCGAGATATGGAAGAGCAAGGAGTCATCGAGAAATCATCGAGCCCATGGGCTTCCCCGGTAGTGCTCGTCAAGAAGAAGAATGGGACAACTAGTTTTTGTGTCGACTACCGCCAGTTAAACGACGTTACGAAGAAAGACAGTTACCCACTTCCTCGAATCGACGACACACTAGATACCCTTTCTGGAGCTCAATGGTTCTCAACATTGGACCTAAAAAGCGGTTACTGGCAAGTGGAAGTGAAGGAGGAGGACAAGGAGAAGACAGCGTTTACTACCGGAAACGGACTCAATTCAACGTGATGCCTTTTGGATTGTGTAATGCTCCAGCAACGTTTGAACGATTAATGGAAAGTGTTCTACGGGGACTTACATGGAAGACGTGTCTTGTGTACTTGGACGATATCATCGCTGTTGGAAGGAATTTACCAGAACACATCAATAATCTGCGCTCCGTCTTCGAACGACTAAGACAGGCCAACTTAAAGCTCAATTCGAAGAAATGTGAACTCTTTCAAAGGAGAGTAAAATTCCTGGGACACATCGTTTCATTTGCAGGAGTCCAAACGGATCCTGATGAGATAGCAGCTGTCCAAGAATAGCCTACTCCAGAAGATAAGCAACAGTTAAGAAGCTTTATGGGATTAGCCACATATTACCGACGGTTTGTTAAAGGTTTCTCCAACGTGGCTAAAACCCTACACGAACTAACGGGTAAAGACAAGAAATTCAATTGGACAGACAAATGTGAGGCAGCATTCAACACATTGAAGGCCGAGTTATGTAACACTCCAACATTGGCATTCCCAAGATCGGATCGCCCGTTTATATTGGATACTGATGGAAGTAACACAGGAATTGAAGCAGTGTTGTCACAGGAAGTCGATGGTGAAGAGAGAGTTGTCGCATATTATAGTCGAGTTCTACCTAAGCCAGAGAGAAATTACTGGCGCAACAAGAAAGGAACTGCTGGCTGTCGTAGAAGCCGTTAAGAATTTCCATAAATACCTCTACGGACGTCGATTCCACCTTCAGACGGATCATGCCGCCCTGAAATGGTTGCTAAATTTTAAGAATCCGGAAGGACAAATAGTTCGACGGATCGAACGACTTCAAACGTACGATTTCCAAATTTCCCACCTTCAAGGGAAGGTGCATAATAACGCTGATGCTCTATCAAGAAGACCATGTAAGCCAGATTGTAAACATTGTCATAGAGCGGAAGAGAAAGAAGAGGCGTACGACCTGCGAAATGTACAAGTAGAAGTACTAGATGGGTGGACGAGTGATGCTATACGCGCAGCTCATATTCAGGATGAAGATATGTCGCTAATCCTGGAACACAAAGAAAAGAAGGAGCGGCCAACTTGGAACAATATTTCCGACAAGAGTGGAACATTTATGGCATATTGGGCACAATGGAATTCCTTGCTGGTGTAAGATGGAATTCTAAAGCGTAAATGGGAAGCCGCGGACGGAAAATCCCATCGAATGCAGATTCTAGTCCCACCATCGAAAGTGAAGGATGTACTAACAGAAATGCACGACGGGACCTCCGGTGGACATTTGGGAGTTAATAAGACACTTTCAATTCAAGACAGTCTCGATTCTACTGGCTTCACATGAGAGATGGCGTCGAGTCTTGGTGTAGGAAGTGCACACTTTGCATTGCGACCAAAGGACCAACAGCAAAACCAAGGAGCGCTATGAAGCAGTACGACGTGGGTGCCCCTTTCGAGCGAATTGCGATTGATATCTCAGGACCATTCCCAAAAACAAACGACAACAAATACATGTTGGTCATCATGGATTACTTCAGCAAGTGGGTGGAAGCCCTTCCAATTCCAAACCAAGAAGCAACAACCGTCATTGAGCAGCTTATCAATAATTGGATCAGCAGATATGGAGTTCCATGAGAGCTGCATTCCAATCAAGGCCGGAACTTCGAATCACAGATATTTCAAGGCGTCTGTGCGGCACTGGGCGTGAGGAAAACTAGAACCACACCCTTACATCCGCAGTCTGACGGAATGGTCGAAAGGTTCAACCGAACAATGAAAGAACACTTATCGAAGGTATCACTAACCAACGAGCTTGGGACAAACATATACAAATCTTTCTCCTGAGTTATAGATCGGCTAATCACGATACGACAGACCAATCTCCACCAAGAATTCTATTTGGACGAGAGATACGCGTACCAGCCAATCTGCGATTCGGAATACATCCAGACGCCATAGATAAGACTGAAGGCTACGTAGCCGAATGGAGAAACCGCCTCGATGAGAGTCATCATTTGGTTCGAAAGCAAATCAAGGTATCAAGTGACAGAATGAAAACAAGGTACGACGTTGGAGCCAACGCATCCGGATTTAATGCAGGCGATAGCGTGTGGCTTTATAACCCTCATCGGCAAAAGTGGGGTCTCCGAAGTTGCAACATTGGGAAGGACCGTATAAGATTCTCACAAGAATTAACGACGTTGTCTATTGGATTCAGCGAAGACCGAACGCCTAGATGAAAGTGGTGCATAGTGACCGACTGGCGACTTTTTGTTAACCCAGAAGACCAGTGAACTTAGTTCGGGACGAACTAATCTAGGCGGAGGGTAGTGTGACGCATATGACAATCAGTACTAGAATAATCTAGAAAGTCCAAAACAAAGTACTAGAATATTCTAGAAAGTACTGGAAAACTGGAGACTATGAGCAGTAGAAAATTCGAGGCTATGGAACGGACGGAAACGAAACACCGAATCAGAATGAGGAAACGGTATAAATACGTGAGACGCAGATGAAGAAGTAAGAAGTAAGCAGAGTAGCAAGCGATAAGTAAGGAAGCGATGGGTCAAGAAATCGTTAAGTGTACGGCAAAAGTAACGGTTGTTATTAAGGGACTAATAAAGTGTTGCATTAATTCAAAATCTATTTAACGGCTCTTATTTATTACAAATAATTAATCCAGCGAACCCTAAGCTAGCTACAATATTTCAGATGGAACAAATCGAGATGATGAACTAAAATTAATTAGCCGTCTTTAGCTTTCGTATAATGCTGCCAGCTGCTATAAATAAAATGGAACACTGATAAATTTGCACAATGAAGCTGAAATGTGTTGTTGGCGATACTACTAATATGCGGTTTCGGATGAGAACTTTGTTGAAGTATAATATTAACCATTTGTGGAACACTGTACGCGATTTTGACTTTTGTCTTTGCTTAGCAGTGTACAGATATGTTTTGAGTGACTATTACTTGCCGTGATCACGGTATAAGTCGCACAATGTACAACGCACTAAAACAGCCAATTTCCCCTGGTGCTGGCATCCTGACAAGTCATTCAAATCGGTGATAAGACAGCATTGACAACCCTGTATCTTGAAATCCGATTTTGTTAGCACAATCCGTTCAGGATATCTTAGACACACACATGATATCCAGAAGTCTATTTCGAATCGTATCTTCTTTTTACACATCATTATCATCATCTTCATCGGCACTACAACCGGGATCCGGTCTTGGCCTTATTTAGCAAGTCGCTCCACCGGTATCCAGTCCTTATCCGAGACTTGTTAAATTGTCCATAATAATTTGTTTTTCCGGGCAAGGTTATTAGCCTTGCGCCAACCTTTCTCAGGATGTCGCTGATTGGATTGGTTCACTACTTGGCGGGTGCTAAAGTTGCTATCCAGGGGTGTCGCGTGGAGACTGCATGTCAACTTGGATTGAACAGGGACAAGGATAATCCTGGTCTTCGCCGGGTTGAGAGCAGAGACTGCCCTGTATGTTCGTTGCCAGCCCCTCCCTTTTTACACAAACGTGCATAAAAATTGGGTTTTGAGGGTCGCTAAACGGGAAAACATCGAGCAAACGAAAGAAGAGGAGGAGGGTGGAGGGTGAAGGTATTGCCTTGAATTTCTAGATAATACAATGACAAGGAAACACGATCAGACAGAGCATCCCACATTCGTGTGGTTCGGCTGAAGAACGATCCTTTATTCATTTGTAGAACTGAAATTGACCTTCAACCCGAACTGCTGCATAACTTTAATTGACGGATATAGAGGAGAGATGTGCAATGCATTCACCAAATTCAGTTGACCAACAGCTGTGATAATGCCTTTAAAAAGAGACAGACGCTTCGTCTATATGTTCTAAGTACGGTACTGAAAGTTTTACGCCTCGGTCCCCAATAAGTCTCAGTGTGCGTTTTGCAACCTATTGAGCAGATTCTGCGCGCCTTGGCAAATATGGGTATTGAATCCCAGTTTTAGACGAATATACGCCTTGCTGATTGTTGCCGGATTAGATGGGGCGAAATATTCCTTACATCTCTTAGGAAACCAGAAAGATTCCGATCCTTGTCAAATATGGGAATTGAATTTCAGTTTCAGAGGAATATCATCATCATCATCGGCACTACAACCGGGATCCGGTCTTGGCCTTATTTAACAAATCTTTCCATCGGTCCCGATTTCGAGCCGATGCCATCCAGTTTCGCACTCCCAGGCGCCAACAATTCTCCTTACAACCTTTCTCTCGAACGCAGCTAAGAATTCAGAGTGCTTTTTATTGAGCACCCAGGTCTCGGATCCATACTTGAGTACTGGTAAGACCATGGTCTTGTTCAGTAGTAGCTTGGATGTTCTGGATAAATTTCGGGATTTAAAGGGCCTTGATAGACCATAGTAGGCCTTGTTGGATTTGATCAGCCGTTCGCGTATTTCTTCTTCCATATTGTTATCGGCTGATACTACAGACCCAAGGTAGTTAAAGGATTGCACTACTTCAAACTCGTGCTTCACTACCCTGATAGTTTGACCAACGTTAGGTCTCTAGAAGAATATACGCCTTGCTAATTGTTGCCAGACTAGATGGGGCGACGTATTCCCTATATGTCTTAGGAAACCAGAAACATTTCGGTCCTTGTCTAATATGGGAATTCAATTCCAGTTTTAGATGAATATACGCCTTACTAATCGTTGCCAGATTAGATGGGGCGAAATATTCCTTAAATCTCTTAGGAAACCAGAAACATTCCGATTCTTGTCAAATATGGATATTTAATTTCAGTTTTAGAGGAATATACGCCTTACTAATTTTTGCCAGACTAGATGGGGCGAAGTATTCCTTACTTCTCTTAGGAAACTACAAAATGTCGGTCCTCGGGGTTGCATGATACATGAAATCGTTTCATGATATATATGAAATCGTTTCTGTTAACAGTTCAGTTAATTCAAGAATAAAAAGTTCGTTTACTTCGGCAATCCTAGTGCTTGAAGGCAGTATATACTACATGGGCTGAAAAGCCCCGGGATTTGTCAATAGATGGCGCCACTAGAAAATGACTCATTGCAAGAGGCTTACCTGTCGCTAGTTTTTGTATGAAAGTTCGCGACATTTCGTCCATTTGTTTACAAGCCACACTCGTTTGAGTGACGTTACTTTCGCCTTCTTAAAAAAAATGGGACCTTGATCAAACATTGTTTTTTTTAATGGGAAAAGCTTCTAAACAATCATTGCAATGGTTGCATAAATGTTGACATCTGCTCCTTCGAAAACAACTTATCGGTGGTTTAGTGAATTTAAAATGGGTCGTACAAGCAACGAAGACGCACCTCGCTCTGGAAGGCCAAAAGAGAGCAAGGAATGTGGAAATCGCAAAGCAAGTGCACCGAATCGTTTTGAATTATCGTAAAGTGAAGTTGCGCGAGTTAGCTGAAGCCGTGTTTTTCTCAAAAGAACTGGTGGAATACATTTTGCACGATCTTTTGGAGATGAAAAAGCTATCGGCGCAATGGGTGCCGCGTTTGCTGACCATCGACCAAGATCAGCAGCGCGTTGATGATTCAACGACCGGTTTGGCGTTGTTGCAGCGTAATTGAGCAGACTTTTTTCGACGTTTTGTAGATTTTCGTTAAATGAGGTGGCAATCACCTTCGTGAACAGTTATTTTGCAGAGAAAAACGCCGAGTACTATTTGGAAGGGATAGAGATGGGAGCACCGCAGTGTGCAGAGTTACAAGCAGGCTATATAGAAAAATAAAAATAAATTTTAAGAAAAAATGTCTTGTATCTTTGTTACGAAGATATCTTCCAACCAACTATAGGTAAAGAAAATCTACACGACGACGTTTCAAATGATAATGGAACTCGAATTATTACGTTCGAAGCGTCAAAAGATCTGGTAGTGAAAAGCACGATGTTCAAGCACAAGCAAATTCATAAAGCCATATGGATATCACCCGACGGCGTAACGCGTAACCAAATAGACGACTTCCGCATAGACAAAAGACACCACTCGAATATCCTTGACGTAAGATCATATAGAAGAGCAGATTGTGACTCCGATCATCTTCTAGTAATGGGCAAAATCAAGAGTCGCCTCGCAGGAATCCCACATGGGCAGACACGGGAGACGAGCAAAAAGATCGACATTGATAAACTAAAAGACCTGCGCAAAAGGGCTGCATATGAAGACGAACTAACGAATAGATTTAGCATCCTAGAGAATGGGAGCAGTGGGGAAGAGGAAGCTAATACTGTGGACACTAAATAGATCAGAGACAATCAAACAAACAGCCCAAAAGGTATTAGGATTTAAGAAAACAATTAAGTCCAAACCTTGGTTTGACGATGAGTGCAGGGCGAAGATCGAAGAACGTAAACGCCTCAGAGTGATCCACTTACAAAAATATCATGAAGTCAACGCAGAAAGATACGCGACGATTCGGAGAGAGACAATGAGACTCTTCAAACGCAAAAAACGCGAATGGGAGAAGACTCGGATCGAAAAAATCCTAGAAAATGCCAGAGCAAAGAATATCAGAGGTATGTATGCCGGCATAAATTCAATTAGAAATGGTTTCCGAGGAAGAGCCAAAATAATTCGAGACGCAAACGGCTGTCTGGTCACAGAAACAAACAATATCGTGACAATATGGAAGCAGTACTTTGAAAACATGCTCAATGTACGCACCCATCAACCACAAATAAACGCACCCGGCGTACATACAGCCGAGCCTCAGATCCCAGAGCCATCTTTCAACAAAGTTGTAGACGCAATAAATCGATTGAAAAACAACAAAACTCCCGGAGTCGACTGCATACCGGCAGAGCTTGTGAAGCATGGAGGAGAGGCAACCACTCGAAAGATCCACCAACACATCAAAACAATATGGGATAAGGAAGTCACTCCGGCAGAATGGAAAACGTCAATAGTCGTCGCCATTTTCAAAAGATGCGACAGATCTGACTGCGAAAATTACAGGGAATATCATTGCTCCCAACCTCATACAAAATATTAACAAATGTCATTCTGGCGAGAATCACACCGTGTGTAGAAGAAATACTGGGAGACTACCAATGCGGATTCCGTAGGAACCGGTAAACAAGCGACCAAATGTTCTCAATAAGGCAACTGCTGGAAAAGAAGCGGGAATACGGAGACGGTTCACCAACTGTTCGTTGACTTCAAAAAAGCCTACGACTCAGTCGCAAAGCAAAGACTCTACCATATTGTAGTTGAGATGGGAATCCCAGCAAAATATGCCGCTCTCATTCAAATTTGCATGAACGAAAACAAAGGGCGAGTTAGCCATTTGGAATCCGGGACAGATTAAAACAGGGAGATGGTCTATCACCGTGTCTTTTTAACCTTGTGCTGAAGTATGTTATCAGAGAGGTACAAGACGACAACATGGCCGGATCATCCCTGAACGGGGTCACACAAGTACTCGCATATGTGGATGGCATCGCCATTCTGGGCGATAATCTAGCAACTGTGGGTAAAAACTATGAAATCATCATGCAAGCGGCAGAAGAGGTGGGCCTAGAAATAAATGAAGACAAAACCAAATACATGATTATGGCAAGAGCAGGTGGAACTCAGGGAACACATATAAATGTCAGAGGCAAGATATTTGAAAAAGTTAAAGAATTTAAATATCTGCCAACGGTACTGACGGCCAGTAACGAAATGTCGAAGGAAATTAACAAAAGACTACACTCCGGCAACGCTAGTTGGCACGCAGTCAGTGAACTGCTGAAATCCAAACTGAAGCTCCGTGTCTATAGAACCATAATCATGCCGATTGTTCTATACGGATGCGAAAAGTGGGCTCTCACAAAACGGGAAGAAAACAAATTCCGCGTATTCGAGAATAAGGTTTTAAGGGGTATCTTTGGAGGTAAATATGACCAGGAAGCAGGACAATGGAGGAAACTCCATAACCAGGAATTGGAAGAGCTATACCGCAAACCTTCAATAGTGAGAGTAATCAAGTCGCGAAGATTAAGATGGGCCGGACACGTGGCGCGAATGGGCAACGATAGGACCGTGCATAGAATTCTTGACGGTAGACCAACGGGGAAGAGATCGGCAGGACGGCCGCGACGGATGGGAGGACAATGTTAGGTTTGACCTTGAGGAGAACGGATCGGTTGGTCAATCGTGGAAGGAGAGTGCACAGGACAGCGAACGATGGCGGAGTGGAGTCGGTGAAGTCATGAACTTGGATCAGATGGTTGGGCGTGGAAGGAGAGTGCACAGGACAGGGAACGATGGCGGAGTCGAGTCGGTGAGGTCATGAACTTCCGGGTTCCTACAGGCCAATAAATAATCATCATCATCACGGGCACTACAACCGGGAGCTGGCCTTGGCCTTATTTAGCAAGTCCTGAGGCTTGTTAAATTTTCCATAATGATTTGTTTTTTCTGGGAACGGTCATTAGTCTTGCGCCAGCCAATAAATAATAATCATAATACTAATCTTTGTTAGGTCGGAAAGTTTTCAGCCCACCCTCGTGTATAATGGGTTCTCCAATATGGACTTGACAACTTTTTTTGGTAGTAAATTTTTGTAATTTGCAGACGTTGTTCGTTCGTGTACTTAACCATGATGAAAATGAGTTTACTGAATAAATTGACAGTCACAGTTCGATGATTAGTGAAAGGGTGCGTTCACAAATTAAATTCAAAGTTGTCAAGTCCCTATTGTATAACCTCTAGGGTTTTCCAATAGAGACTTGACAACTTTTTTTTGGTAGTAATTTTTTATAATTTGCAGATGTTGTTCGTTCGCGTACTTAACCATGATGAAAATGTTGAGTTTACTGAATAAATTGACAGTGACAGTTCGATGATTAGTGAAAGGGTGTGTTCACAAATTAAATTCAAAGTTGTCAAGTCCCTATTAGAAAACCCGATATAAAAAAATATAAAATATATATGAAGAGCCTAATGTAGGAAACAATCGCAAGCAAAAATGCCAATCCCTAGAGTGTATACTAGTTGTCAGTTGAACCCATGCACTCTTCTTTTTTCATCCTTGCAGAAAAGACACAGAGCAAATGTCATCAGTGGGACGACAGCTCATATATGGATAAAATATTAAAATATATCGCCCTTAAGATACAAAGCAAATATCAGTGGGACGATAACTCATATATGGACAAAATATTAAAACAGATCGCTCATAAATATATATGAAAAATATATAATATAAATGAACAGCCCATTATGGGAAAAAACCGGAAGCAAAAAATGCCAATGCCTACAGTGCGTACTAGTTATCAGTTGAACTAATGTACTTTTTTTTCTTCATTCTTGTAGAAAAGACGCAAAGTGTCGCAAGCGGCATGGTAGCCCATATAAGGACAAAATTCCAATTTTATAGAGAAAAAAACGCCAGCCATTAGTTCAAGCCCTAGAGTGCTACTAGTTATCAGTTGAACTTATGCACGTTCAGCCAAATATAGCAAACTCCAAGCATATCAACTATGAGATATTAATTAAATGTCAACTTTAAAGAGAAAGAAACGCAAGCCATATGTTCAAGCCCTAGAGTGCCACTAGTTATCAGTTGAAGTTATGCACGTTCAGCCAAATATAGCAAACTCCAAGCATATCAACTATGTGATATTAATTAAGCAGTTTTAGTCGAATGTAAAGAGGTCAATGAAATGTTCGCGATCCACAAGTCACCCAAGCCAAGATTAAATGCTTTTTCTTCAAAACAATTTCGATCAAGGGATTATTTAGAATTCTAAAACAGAAATTCGTTTGATTTACTAATTAATTAGGTTGGCAATCAAAACATTGCGATCATTGATCTCAAACTTGTGCTGTGAATTTGAATTTCCAAAATATGCACTACACAGGGCGGTTTAAAGTAAAATAGGGCTTAGGATTAGAAACGGTGCTGGTCCTCTTTAAAGCCGAGTGAAGTATAAAAACAACGTATTATTACTATTGAAGGAGCGCTTGGAAGATTCGGGGCCTGCGACTGCAGCCTAAACCAAAACTCTGCTTTAATCTAACTCTTCTGGTCTAGTTATACAATTAATAACCTTTTTTCACCATTAAGCCGCACATATGGGGTTAGGAATTGCGAAAAAAAACAAGGCAACCTACACGAGAAATGAGGCACTCATCGAAAGTACATTTATGGAATATATTCCAAGTGCTCCTCTTACGACAGTGCACAAATTACAAGATTGTACAATATAGATTCGACATTTTTGTGGTCGACACATGAAAATTTGTTCAAGAATGGACTTTTCGAGAAAATCGATTATCGATTGCATTTGTCGCCATTTTTTTTTCTGGTTGACATATTTAGTTGATTTCTTCTCAAATTTGTTTTTATTTCGTGGATTTGTAACATTATTAGATGATCAGAACAATTTTAAGGAGTTTTTCGTCAATGGAAATATTAATTCGTCCTCAATTTATTTCGTACAGAAATAAAAAACGAAAATCGATATAGTATGTATTTAATTGCATTTGTTTAGCTAGACGCATGAGGTCATACTCAAATTTATATTTTTCTTACATAACCGTACAGCTGAAACGATGTAATCATTAATTTGATAGCCAATCTATTCCACAATTTTACTGCACCCTGCTCCACTCATAATTGAAGCCCTACTTCCTTTTTTTCTCTTGTTGTGTTCGAGTTACTTCACCAACTTCCAGCGCCGCCATTTGCAAAAACTCACTTGCATATGAACAAATCATCCCGCATATTTTCCATCGTTCTCCATTTTGTATTCTCCCAACGAAAATGCGTTTTCACAATAAATGATGTGTATTACAAAGAATTTCCTACGATTATATCTACTTAATAATATTGTAATCCTCGTATGGTACGTAATCTATAGTCTAAATCTAAGGGTTGCATACAATTTACACTAATTTCACGTAAGGGATGAGCAAGCACTTTCACTTCGACTTGGAAATATCAATTACCAAGAAAACTTAGATGTAATAATATTTACAAAACATTTACGGCACCTGGATCGAGCATTGTCGCAATCAATTTTATATTTCTTCATGGCCCAAAATCATTACTTCGTTCAACGTTGCAGCGAATGTCCCAACTTTTCAGGGAAGGGCTCATTGCTGTAGTACAATGGAACCGACTATTCCACTATACTTATGTTATTTGTTGCTTTTTTTCAGTCCAAACCAGTCACTCACTTTTCGTTTCGATTAGTAATTTAAACCTTATCTTATTTCAATAGCTAATTGCAATGCAAAAAATGTATCCAAGTGTTTTAATTTAAAAAAAAAATATCTTTTTCTACCGCCTGCACGAACAATCTACGCAATACACATTTATATTGTGGCTCGCTACAGGAACGATATACCCAGAGATTGCCTGTCGCTTAATATGCTCTCTCTACGAAGAGTAACAGCGGGAACAAAAGAGATAGCAATCCCGGTGTGTGCTTGGTATATATATATCGCCGTCGCTTCGCTGGTTGCACAGACCTTTTCCTTCGATGCGATGTGGAGTACTGCGGAAGCTCTTTAGTTGACTGGTTTGGCTTAGCGTGCCTGCGGTGGAAACGATCTGAACCAGGTGAGAGACGAAAGAGAGGATTGGATTTTAGTAAATGAAGTGGTTGGTTCAGTTTTTGTACTAAAAAGTACCAAAAGGGTTCTGGAGGATGCGACGGCTTTGTACGGCGGGAAGGAATACGTTCAGTGATGTATTTGTTTTCGAATTGGTGTATTTAATCTCATGAAAAATGAATTAGGCTGACCAAGTGCTTTGTATGATAGGCAAAGATGTTTTGTCACATAGCACTTTTGAACAGGCGAATTATCATTAATTTTTATTCGTTACGACGCTTAGCAACTTCCCGTCGTCTTTTTAGTGGGCGGTATTTTAATAAAAAATCGTTGGTGATCTATTTTTATAATATGCGGTCTTTTAAGAATAAGTGTGGAACTACAGTGCTGTCTGTCAAAAAAGAATGGAAATAACGGGGAAAAAGAATTCTTGACGTTTGATGTATTTGAATTCTTCGCAATTACAATGACTAGGCAGCAATTTCGCTCAGTTCGTCTGAAGAACGATGTATATATATATTATATGTCAGGACTGAAATATTAAGGTTAATCAGTGTGCGCTGTTGAATGGGCGGGTATCGTGAGAAAATATTTGGAGAAGTGGAATGTATTTGTGGGGGATTGGTATGAGCGACGACGTGCGGGGCGGGTTCGCTGTCACCCGCCGACGGAAATCCTAGGGAGACGTTCTTCTCTTGTTTTTAAACCCAAAACTATATTATTTATTCATTTTGTCATACAGTTTTCAACAAGGTTAGTTGTAAGTTATACACAATCGAGATGCCTTGGTTATCACTGTATGCGTATATCCTCCATTTGCATTAAGGGTACATTCTCATCAGTTGGGTCAAATTTTGGTCAACATTTTTTTTGCGGAATTCGATAGCTATAACTGACTAGAATATCATGTTAAAATGAATTCGAAATTCGTAACGGTTAAAAAGTTATGAGCCTCCGAGCCGACTGAGTCAAAGCAGGTAGCTACTACACTTAAAACTTTAAAGGCGTTTTCTGGAAAACAACGTTTTTCGAGCTGGCGACTGTGATAACTCAGTCAATTTTCAACGAATCTTAATGTTTTTTTTTTAAATACGCGTAATTGAGCTCTCTATCGCAATTGATACGTTGTAAATTGATTTTTTTATAAACAAAAAAAAGAACGAAAACATTCATTAAAAGCGCACATAAATTTCAAAACGTGCCATTTTGTTATATTTGGATACATTTCATTTTTCGTGGTTCATTCCATAAACACACTCATACTAACCAGTAAACTTTTTAGATTTTTTATTTCAGATAAATCTTATGACCTGTAGGGCAGTCGCCATCGAGGTCGTTTATTTCGCAGCGGTCTACGGCGCAACGTGCCCCTACCTCGGGGTTATCATGAAATTAATTGAAATTTTTTTAAAAGCTACTTAAAAGTACAATGAATATACCTGAAAAATCACGTGTCTAGATTTATTCATCATCATCATCGGCACTACAACCGAGAACCGGTCTTGGCCTTATTTAGCAAGTCCTGAGGCTTGTTAAATTTTCCATAATGATTTATTTTTTCTGGGCAAGGTCATTAGTCTTGCGCCAGGGGCTCCCCGACGGGGAATCGAACCCCGGTCTCCCGGGTGACAGGCGGGTATACTAACCACTATACTATCGAGGAGTCTAGATTTATTACATTCCTCAAAAAAAAAACAAGAAAATAGCCTATTTTTCGGCCTTACTGATGAGAATGTACCCTTAAATAAAAGTCCCTTAATTTGTTCTTTTTAAACATTAGTTTTAATCCGTAAGTAATTAAGTAATTATTCCTCGTTCTCTGCCTTATATTTGTATTTTCTCTATTTGTTTACATGTGTCTCTAGTCGTGACATGTTATTGTATATATGTAACTATAATTACAACTACAATCGACCGTAGTTCGGTGATTACAACCTGTCCTCCGCGATTCAGTTATTATTTAAAAGCGACTATATCCACTAAACGCGACCCGAAGAGATTAATGTTCATTCATAATCCGTTTCCTGCTTCGGAATCGACCACGGCTCTTCACTCTCGACGCCATGCACTCCGCAACGAATGATATTTGACTATAACGACCGGGCCCGGTGGCGGTTAAATCTCAACTTTTATGTGTGCCCCCGGTGGCGGTTGAAGCTCGACTGACTAATGAAAGCAAAATTTCATCGCGTCGTGGCAGTAGAGTCATAGCTAAAATAAACTCAATGGCGCTTACGAGGAATTTCGAGAAGAGTTGCTATGCTTGCATAAGAATTCAGTTCCAGCGAATCCTCGCCGTATAAGCTGAGTTGGATTCGTTGGTTGTGTATGCCGGGAAATTGGCATAGCCAAGTATGATCGAGGGTTTTGATCGTTGTGATTGATTCGTGAAAAATTAGCTGTCGCTTGGTTGCAGACGAGAAGTATGGCTTAAGGAGGAAATGAACCGAAATGGTTTTCGGGGGAAATTGGAAGTGCTTGGGCGCAAAAAGGAATATCATTAATTATATAAGATATTAACCGAGGTAATTTCGGGGAAATGTATGCGGCTCGGTATAGTTGGTGGTGATGGTTAATGTTCGTTGTAGGTTTGAATATGCGTTTTATTACAGCATATGAATTTCGGGGAAATGAAGATTGCTTGGTCGCAAGGAACGAATATGGCTTAGATAAAGAATTGACCGAAGCAATTTTGGGGAAATGTATGCGGGATTGATTTAGAATATATTCTGTTGAATTGTATTCTGTTGCGGGTTTTGGAGTGTGTTTTATTGCAAGGTTTGGAATGTATGCTATTGCGGATTTTGCATGGGGAGTTGGGTTAAAGTGACGTGCTGTTAGCGGTCAGAGTTGGTTAGAATTGTGGGTTGGTTCTCCATGTGGTGTAGAGAACCCCCACATATTCATCAAACTGAACGAGTGTCAACAGTTCCAAATACCTCAAAGTTTATAAATTCACAATATGGTTATTGTGCTTGGCTATCATCAGTTCTGCTTGATAATTATTTGGACAAACTTGCAATGGCTGAGTTGTGACCATAAATTGACAAGCAGCGGTTTAAGGGGGATTGATTAGTAGATTAACCAGCTCACATCGGCAGGAAAAACATTTACTGCAATGTACAGTGCTGTGAAAAATTATAGACTCAAACGTACATTTTCAGTTTTTTGGAATGAGTAATAACTTTTATGAATAGTTTTGCGACAAAATGTTGTCAACCGAAACCAACTCAGGGAAAACCCTTAAGGGGGTTCTGGTCTAGGCGCACGAATTTAACGCAATTTTAACTGTAAAAAAAAAGCAATCAATATTTTTAGTATTCATTTTTTTATAGGATGTTTATTAATATTTCAAGAATACAGTAAAAAAAAATTTGAAAGTAAAAAATTCTAAATTCAAAAAGTTAGCATCTGATGAAGTGCTTTTTTACCAGGATTGGTAATTCATTTTCTGAAAAAAACCCAAATTTCGTTTGTGAAAAAGTATAAACTCAGACCTTTTTTTCGATGTAAGGCTTAGTTGTAACGCATAGCTTGGTATAACGCAGGGGATTTTTTCTATAAGTTCTATACATGCCACGGGGGAAACATTTAACGGACATTGAAACAAGAATTGTCGATTTACAAAATAGTGCAATGACACGTAGACTTCTTTTTTTTTTACTCAAACCCAGAGGATTTTGGAGTACCCATAAATGTCAGAAGGTCTCCTTGATAGTATAGCGGTTAGTATCCCCGCCTGTCACGCGGGAGACCGGGGTTCGATTCCCCGCAGGGGAGCCTCTGACGTAAGACTAATGACCTTACCCGGAAAAACAAATTATCATGGAAAATTTAACAAGCCTCAGGACTTGCTAAATAAGGCCAAGACCGGTTCACGCTTGTAGTGCCGATGATGATGATGATAAATGTCAGAACACAGTGCGAGCGGAAAGAGGAAGTGAATAACGGAAGGAGGTATCGATGTAACGGGTTTTCTAGTAGGGACTTGACAGCTTTGAATTTAATTTGTGAACGCACCCTTTCACTAATCATCGAACTGTCGCCGTCAATTTATTCATTAAACTCAACATTTTCATCGTGGTTAAGTACACGATCAAACAACGTCTGCAAATTATAAAAATTTACTACTGAAAAAAAGTTGTCAAGTCCCTATTGGAAAACCCCTCATAAGTGGTAGGACAGGGAAGGGCGGGGATAAGGCGGGTGCTAGGCTGTGAGTATGAGTGCGGAAGAGTGTGGGCGGTGAGCGGGGTGGGGTCATGGAGGGTAAAAGAGGAGACGACGTTTGAGAGCGAGAGAGGTGAGATTGAAATCTAAGAAGATGGGGTTGGGGTTTGCCCACCCGTGCATTTGCGAAATGGGTTTATTAGAGCCGTAAGGGGTATGATGGGGGGGTGGGGGGGGGGGGGGGGGGGGGGGGCAGAAGAGACGAGGGTTTCGCAGGTTTCGGGGATTAGTGGAAAATGTGATGGAGGGAGCAGGCTTGGGCAGTTGATTGAACCAGAGAGTAGACGGTGAATGAAGAGGATGTCGGCATGAATTCTGCCCTCTTCAAGTGGGTTAAGGCTAATGAGTTGAAGACGGTTCGTGTAAGGGGGTAGAATCAGCAAATGTTCCCAAATTCAATTCTTGGTGGGCAAAACTAAAAAAATGACGTTGCACGCTATCGACCCTGCGAATATGGGACGAGTAGTGAGGAGACCAAACCTGACTAGCATATTAAAGAAGGGGACGGAGAAAGACTATATAGAGCGATCGGGAAACGTGGGGATTAGAGAATTCTTTCGGCCAGCGTTTCACAAAACCAAGGACAGAACTGGCATTGAGAATAATGTCATCAATATGTGGGATGAATTTAAACTCCCTATCACATAAGATGCCAAGGTCACGAGTCGTTTGTACAGGTGTTATCTGTTGGTTGAGTAAGACAAAAGAACGCGGCGGGGGGGGGGGGGGGGGGGGGGGGCGTTTACAGGAGAATGTGATTGAGTGACGTTTGGCAATATTTAGTTCGAGGCAGTTGTTTTGGCACCAAGTTGAAAAGATCTCGGGATCCATTTGGAGAAGTGAGGAGTCGACAGTAGAGCGGGTCGTCTTGAAGAGTTTAGTGTCCTCCGCGTATAGAGAGATGGAGGAGTGCTAGATACTGGCGTCTATATCATTAATAGTAAGAATGAATAGGAGGGGTCCAAGATGACTGCCCTGGGGAACCACTGACGTGGGAAGAAAAAGATTGGAGAGGGTGGATCTAAATCTGACACAGTAGGTTCGATCGTTAAGATAGGAAGAAATCCACTTAATCAGTAGGGGTTCGAAGCCAAGGGAGGATAGCTTCAAGAGGATGAGATTGTGGGAGATTTTGTCGAAAGCCTTGCTGAAATTGGTTGTGATTACATCGACTTTGTTGCCGTTCTCTAAGGCACAAGGACCGTGGGATGAGAATTCAACTAGATTGGTGGTGGTGGACCTACCCGTAAGGAAACCGTGCTGATTGGGTGAGATGATGGATTTGCAGTGGAAACATAACGCGTTGTAAAGAATGCCTTCCAACAGTTTTGGAATACGACAGTTTGGCGATGGGACGGTAGATACTTATATCCTTTTTAGGCCCCTTCTTATGCATGGGGGTGACAAAAGAGGTCCGGCGCAAGACTAATGACCTTGCCCGGAAAACAACAAATCATTATGGCAAATTTAACAAGCCTCGGGACTTGCTAAATAAGGCCAAGAATGGTTCCCGGTTGTAGTACCGATGATGATGATGACAAAAGAGGATTTCCAAATATTTGGGAAGACACCTTGTGTAAGGGATAGATTGAAGATTTTTTTATAGCGGGAGAGAAAGAGAAGAGGAACATTTTTTTAAAAGGACAGCCGGAAGTCCGTCTGGGCAAGTTTAATTTTTCTTCAACTAGGTGATGCTAAATAATTTGAGAGATAAAAGGGCCAAGTAAGAACCCTACGGTTATACAATAGAGACTTGACAAGTTTGATTTTAATTTGTGAATGCACCCTTTCACTAATCATCGAACTGTCACTGTCAATTTATTCAGTAAACTCAACATTTTCATTATGGTTAAGTACACGAACGAACAACGTCTGCAAATTATAAAAATTTGCTACCGAAAAAAAGTTGTCAAGTCCCTATAGGTAAGCCCTATACATTGGTCTTAAATGCCTGGACATTACAATGACGAGGACACACATGATCATATAGAGTATTCCACATTCGTGTGGTTCAGCTAAAGAATGATTCTCTATATTTAATTATGTGCTTAAAGTTTATTTTCAACGTTAATTGATGCGCATTATCAGTTTGACGGGTATCGCAAGAAAATGTGTGAGGATGCGGTTGAGCAACGACCGTGGTAATACCTATGGAAAAGAGATAGCTACGATACGTTGCGCCTATGTTTTAACGACGGAATTGATCGACTCACAGCTGGGGCCCCAATAAGTTTCACTGCTCGTTTTTGCATTCTATCGAGCTCGTGTGGTGCAGTTTTGGATGCGCCTAACCAAATATGGGAGTTGAACTCCATTTTTGCACGAATATACGCCTTGTAAATAGTGGCCAGGTTGGATGGAGTGAAGTATTTTGTGCAGCTTCAAAAATGTGGTCGCTCCAATTACAAGTCGAATTAAATCGAGGGCCGAGCATTGATAGTTCCTTGGCTTCGTCGATGCAATTGCCGTTCATCGACAGTGTATTTACTTTGGGGTTTGGCTTTGACGACAGGAGACAGCACTGAATTTTTAAGGCATTGAGCTCTACTCGGTTAGATAATCCCCATTGGTATATCTTGTTGAGGTCGGAATTCAGTGTATTAACATAACCTGCTGATTGTTATTGACGTTTGAAGAGTTTCGTCGGGAATGTTCGTATGAGTATGAGAAACTCAATATGATATATCTGCAAACGAGTAGATTGGGTTGTGGGTAATGGACAAGAGATCATTTATAAAGATGAGGAACAGAGTGGGTGAGAGTACAGAACCTTGGGGAATATCTGCATTAATTTGATGGGAGGAAGATTTGACACCACCAAGAACCACTTAGATTGAACGACCAGAAAGATAGTCTCTTATCCGTTGGATGAGGGAATTGTCCACTCCATATGAACATAATTTTGATAAAAGGGCTGGATGCCAAACTCTGCCGAAGGCTTTCAAGATATCCAGTGCAACAACCGTGCTTTCTCCGAAGTAGTGTATGGAATGGCTCCTCTTTTCGGTAAGGTACGCCATCAAATTTCCTGTGGACCTGTTGCTACGAAAGCCATATTGGCGGTCATTGAGGAGGTCATTTGATTCCAGATATTTCGAAAGTTGACGGTTAATCAGTGATTCCATTACTTTCGAGAGAATACAAGTTCGAGCTATGGGTCAATAAGAAGAGGGGGATGATTTGTCGCCCCCATTTTTGGGAATTGGCTGAATGTTCGCTGACTTCCATCTATTTGAGAAACGGCCAGTAGAATAAAACAAATGGAAGAGTTTCCGTAGTGGTTTAGAGAGTGAAGAGGAACATCTTTTCAAGAGAATTGGGGGAATGCTATCAGGACCAGCGGATTTGTTTGCGTTTAGCTCCTTGAGTGCCCAGGACTCGGTACGCGTCCGGAAACGAATCTGGCTCATGGTGTGCTGCTTATGCTCAAGTTGAGCCGGAACTGATGTGGTATGCGGTAGCGTTGATTTGGCTGCAAAATGTGCAGCAAGTAGATTCGCTTTCTCTATTGCAATGGTGACTGGTCTGTCATCGACTATTAGCGAAGGAATGAATGAGGAGACCCAGTTTTGGATGTTCTTCACAAATGCCCAGAAGTTTCTACTACCTGTAGGAGAGTGTAGTATTTTTGTCTCACTCTCTGGTGATGGAAGAACTTTGCGTGTTGAATATACGTATTGCAGTCAATTCTAGCTCTCTTCAATTTTTTCCCGTTTTCCTCAGTATTGTTGGATTTATACAACCGGAAGCTCAACTCTTAGACGTAATGGCTTCTCTGCAGCTGGAATCGAACCACATATTTCTTTTTGGTTTGATACACTTTACTCTGCGTGAAATAAAGGTTCGCATGCCAAGCAAGATCGTGTCTGTCAATGTATCCGCTATGGAGTCAGCAACGCTATTGAGGAAAAGACAAATTGCTAATGAAATAAATCGCCCTCAACGTGTAGTGAAGAATTTTGTAAAAGCCGGTATTGAAAATTACGTAAGTAATAAGCGATCTGGGAGACCAACAAACTTTTAGGCCATGCAAAGAAAAAGTTTTCGTTCGGGCAGACGAAGATAAAAAAGTGGTTGTTGGTTCGGAACTTTTGACCGAGACTGTCATCGGTCGGGTGTGTTGTTTGGCGTCTAGAGATTATTAAATAAACCTTCGTGTTAAAAGCATATTTTGCGAAAACACTCCGAAGTTTGTACCGAAAACATAATGGGGGATGGGAGCGAAATACAGGGCATAGTCATTGATTGCTTTCACCCCGGCGAAGGCCAGGACGATCCTTCTCCCTGTTTAATCCAAGTGAACCAATGCATGCAGCGACATCCTGAGAATGGTTAGTGCAAGGCTAATAACCTTAACGGAAAAACAAAATACTATGGAAAATTTAACGAGCCTCGAATATGGACCGGAATAGGACGATGACCACGGAAACGAAAATGGTTAAACGAATTGACAATTTTCTCACGGAACGTCCGCTCACCATACAGAGCTCGAGCTGCACAGCAGCCAGCCGATACCCTGTCCGAATATAAGGTTGACATAACAGTATTAGAAGAAATAAGATTTACGGGGAGTGATGTTATTCAAAGAAACGAGTATGACACCATGTACACTCTTCGCGTGCAAGACAAGCTTAAGAACATAAGCCTCATAAACGTGCATGAACCTATAGGGCAGCTCCCTGACGACGAAAATACGCGTGAAAATCGTTCTTGGTGATTTGAATGCGAAAATAGGTCGGGAGCCGGTTTTCAGGCACTACCCAGGTTCATAGTTTGCATGAGAACACTAATGACAATGCAGTACGAGTCATCGAACTGGCAGCATCAAAGAACTTGGTTGTTGCGAGTACAAGGTTTCTGCGTAAAGATATCCACAAAGCCACCTGGGTATCACCTTATGCAGCCACTAGCAACCAAATTGACCACGTGTTGATAGATCGCCGCCACCCACCTAGCCTGATGACGGTACGAACGTACCGAGGTGCAAAACCAATAAACATCTTTAATGGACTTCGACAAGAGGACGGTCTGGCCTGCCTCCTCTTTAACCTGGCGTTGGAGAAAGCTATACGTGACTCTGGCGTTACAACTAAAGCACCATTGTCACCATGTCCAGCCAGATACTTGCCTACGCAGATGACATCGACATCATCGGTAGATCCGATTCGGCTGTACAGGACTCCTTCACCCAGTTCGAGCAGGCGGCACAAAAACTGGGACTGCACATTAATGAAGGAAAAACTAAGTACATAGTGGCAACTTCTGCGAAGAGAAGACCCAACGTTGGTCAGCCGATCAGGGTGACGGAGCACGAATTTGAAATAGTACAATCCTTTAATTACCTTGGGTCAATAGTAGCAGCCGATAACAGTATGGAAAAAGAAATACGCGGACGGCTGATCAAATCCAATAAAGCCTACTATGGTCTATCAAGGCTCTTTAAATCCCGACATTTATCCAGAACATTCAAGCTAATACTGTACAAGACCATGGTCTTGCCAGTACTCATGTATGGATCCGAGACCTGGGTGCTCAATAAAAGGCACTTTGAATTTTTGGCCGCATTCGAGGGGAAGGTCTTAAGGAGAATTGTTGGTCTCGGATGTGAGGGAGGACGATTCCGGAGACGTTACAACCATGAGTTGTACGCGATCTACCTTGAAGCTAACGTTGTAAGAAAAATAAAGCTCGGCAGACTCCGGTGGGCGGGACACCTAGCTCGAAAAGCGAAGATGAGCCTGCCCGGAAAGTCCTTTATGAAGGGGTGTAGGGTAGGTGACAGCGTGGCAGACCTTGTCTGCGATGGAGGGATGGCGTGGACCAAGACGCCCGGAGCCTGGGAGAGCCAAACTGGATGACATCGGCTCGAAATCGGGACCGGTGGAGAGACGTGCGAAATGAGGCCGGGACCGTAGTGCCAATGATGATGAAGATGGTATAAGTAGTAAGCATTTTCGAATATTTTGGTTTTGTTTCACAAGTCAAACAGGGCATCAAAAACAACCAAAAGCCGAGTGTCAATCGCTCCAAAAACATCAGATTCGATAAACCTACTACAAGATTTTTTGGCTTTGCCATTGTGAGTTCTGTTGGATGTGTATGCTTGTGGTTTATGTGTTTTTCGTATGGACTTAGACTTTATTGGCATGACAATAAAGAGGCAAACAACGGTTTAAGAGTGGCCGCCTAGTTGATGGTAAAGAAAACCACACGAAAAAGAAATGTAACAACCGTCAGTGCCGTATACCACAGCATTAACGTAATAATCACAGCGTATTAAGATATCCTTGCATAAACGCGGCCGGGGTCAGATGCATTGTTGCTTTGGTTCATTTCATAGCATGAGTTAGAATCAGGTTCTTCTCTACTTCGCTAAACACTTTAAACATATCAAAAAGCTTATAGCGTTTGCGACAATAGTGAAGAACGTGTGATTCGAACTGCCCAGAAGGCAACTATCTTCCAAACGCTTTTTGGTAAGGGCAAGTCTAGGGGATGCTGCCAGGGGAAGTTCAAACTACATCAAGAAATCCCCTATAGCTTCCAGATAGTAGACTCCCTGTCGGGGTTGTCGGAAGACGGCCTGTTAGGCAACGACTTTCTGTCGTATAATTGCAAGGTTAATGGGCCGGGAGGCTGTTTGGAATTTCCCCAAACAATCATTAATCCCGAAAGTTTTGCCATTGACTTTGAAAATAAATGCACTGGAAGGCTTCGGCATAAGGCAGCCGAACGGGAAACCGAACCAAAGGGACCTGAGATGGTCAAAACTGAGGTCGGTAACCGCCCGAAGGCCCTACCCACACCGGGGAAGGGCTGCGAAAAACTGTCGGGCAACAGTTACCCCAACAACAAGGTAAAACCTCAAGAGCCAGAAGGCGACAAAGAAAGGAAAGCTTCGGTAGAACGTCTACCAACAAACCCTTCGGAGGTAGAAATCTTTGAGTAGACCGGTCATAGTACCAGGGCGCTTAAGACAGGTGATTGGGCTCCCAATAAAAATCCGGGAGGACGTAATCTTGATACATAGAGAAGTACAATCAGGGACTTTACTCCCTAATTGTTTTAAATAAGGCAGAGAGTGCCCAAATTGAGGCACTTAATAACGTAGATTACCCCCAGATCATTGACCGGATAAATGTGGAGTTGCTTCCAACAAAGGACTATGCCTTCTTTCCTTTGGAAAACCGGGGAAATATACATACCGATAAGCGAGTCATTGCGTCAACGGGAATTAACTCTGATGATGAATCAAGTTATCCCGTATCCGAGGTTAACACTTTAGAGGTGGAACACCTCCAATTTATTAGACACCTTTTCTCGGAAGGTGAGTTGCCTTAAGAATCAGCAAAGGGTTTGAGGTTGGCACAATTATACGAGGGACTCCACTTAGGGAAAAACCTAAGTCCTCAAGAGTGTCAATCGATAGAGGAAATATGTGAGGAGTTCAATGACATATTCCACCTCGAAGACGACTACCTGACGTATACAAGTGCGATATCGCATGAATTACCTTTGGTACAGGACCAAGCGCCTATAAACCAAAGACCATACCGTCTGCCTGAGTGCAAGAAACAAGTAATAAACGAGCAAGTTCGGGAAATGAATTAAAAACAACAAAGTTTGCAACAATCAGTCTAGGTCTCCTCAAGATAAAAAAAAATTAAACAACCTCACTAAACAGCTAAAAAGGGAAATCCAAAACCACATCGATACAACAATCAACATCTATCTTCAAAAGTTAACCAGTGGCAACAGCACGGATTACTCTTTCTGGAAAGTCACGAAGAATATGAAACAGCCGAATACTAAAATCCCACCATAAAAATTGAACCTGGAAAATGGGCCATTAGCAATGAACAAAAAGCCAAAAGGTTTGCTGAGCATCTGGAGAACATATTTATACCAAATGAAAGCTAAATAAATTATGAGTCTTCTATAAGAGATAATGATTTATTAGAAGAACAACTCAACATAAAGCCTGTATCACCTAGAGAAGTTTTGCGAGAAATTAAACGAAATATAAATAGAGATAAATCACCAGGATTTGCTCTTATTTCAGGTGAAATACTTCACAGTTTTCCAAAAAAGCCCTAGTAAAGCCAACACACCTCATTAACGCTGCACTAAGGTTAGAGTATGTTCCAGATTTATGGAAGATAGCTGAAGCGATAATGATAGCTAAACCAGGAAAACAACCTAGTGAAACAACACCATACAGGTCAGTTTTCCTGTTACCTGTTATGTTAAAATTATTTGAAAAACTAATACCTAAAAGCCTAAAACCAATACTAGAAACCAAGGATATTATTCCAGATCACCAGTTTGGTTTCAGGGGAAAACACTCTACAATAGACCAAGCTCATAGAATCATAAATTTCATAATCGAGAAAATTCTCGAAGACAAACAAGTCTGCTCTACTGTTTTCCTAGATGTAGCACAGCCATTTGATAAGGTGTGGCACGAAGGCCTTATATTAAAACTGAGAAAAATGCTGCCCAGAACATATGCAGATATACTCGAATCGTGTATATCGGATAGAGCATTTAGAATTAGGTATGAAGATGCCTACTCTGAAATTAAAAATATTAAAGCTGGGGTGCCACAAGGAAGCGTATTAGGTCCGGTCCTGTACGTTGTATACACCAGTGACATGCATATCTTAGAAAATAACACCATTGCAACGTTTGCTGAGGACACTGCTATAATGGCGATTGGAAACTCTCTCACAGAAGCAGCAGAAAATGTCCAAGCAGCTGTTAATAAAATCCACAACTGGACAATAAAGTTAAATGAGTCGAAATCGATTCACACAAACTTCACCAATAAAAAAAGAGTACTTTTCAGTATTCTTTAACAACAGGATCATACCATATGAAAATACGGCAAAGTATTTGGGCATGATACTTGACGCGAAGCTACGGTGGAAAGCTCACGTTAAGAAGAAAAAAGATTAGCTAGAACTACGGTACAAAAAGAGGTATTGGCTGCTTGGAAGACATTCTACTCTAGCCATATACAACAAAATCTTATTATATAAACAAGTCCTAATGCCAGTTTGGATCCATGGTATATAGCTCTGGGACTGTACCAAAAAGATTAATGTTCAAATCATCCAACAATTCCAAAATAAGGTTCTCAGAGGAGTAGTAAATGCATCGTGGTACATAAGAAACGACGATCTCCATCGGGATCTAAATGTAGAGTTTGTCGCTAAAGTCATCAAAAAATACGTAGAAGCTCACGAGCATAGACTTCATCACCATATGAGTGTTGAGGCTATCCAGCTCCTCGATACCACGGACATAGCGAGAAGGCTCAAAAGAATTAAACTTTTCGAGTTAGTGTAGTGTTAAAAAAAGTGTAATGTAGTGAAAGTGATAGTGCTACTAATATCATCATCATCTTCGGCACTACAACGGGGGTGCGGTCTTGGCCCTATTTAGCAAGTCTCGAGTCTTGTTAAATTTTCCATCATCATCATCATCATCGGCACTACAACCTGGAACCGGTCTTGGCCTTATTTAGCAAGTCCTGAGGCTTGTTAAATTTTCCATAATGATTTGTTTTTTCCGGGCAAGGTCATTAGTCTTGCGCCAGAGGCTCCCCGACGGGGAAACGAACCCCGGTCTCCCGCATGACAGGCGGGTATACTAACCAGTATACTATTGAGGAGCTAAATTTTCCATAACAATATATTTTTACGGCAAGGTTATTAGCCTTGCGCCGTGCTACTAATATAGAACACAAGAACAAGTGTCTTCACCCTAATTAGAGACTGTAAGAAAAGTGCTATTGGACACATGCTTATTATAACATTAATTTATAAAACTAAGATAGAGTTATATTACTCATTAACCTACTTGGCTAGATTGTAATAATATTGGGTACAAAAAATAACATTTATTTTTACCTTGGGAAAAAAAAAATCCAGCTGAAGTAATTTGTGGCATACTGGACTTTTTTTATCTACAATATGTCTCCAACGATACTGATCATCGACATGCTTTGTAAAATTAACTTAATCGGGATCTTCTTCGACTTCACCCCTAACAATCCCTGTCTTATAATGAGTATGCTTCTTCTACCTCAGTTCTAAAGTTCTAGTTTAGACGGGAATTTGAATTATGGAATAATTGAAGGTGGCTTTAGGATTGAAATATTAGCCGCTGTAATTGCTAATTTCGACGCGAGGAAATAAAGAAAAACTGGGAATAATTTAACGAAAAAAAAGCATTCTTTACTGGTTTTTATTTCGCGCACATACCGTTCCGTTTGGAGTGATGTTGCAGAACAGTTGAAGTTGAAAGCATTTTTTGGTGTGTAATATTTCTAAACTCCCCCGCTTCGTACGAGTATAAACCTTGACGTGGTGCAGGGGCTTAAACTACAATGAATCACTCAGGCTATGCCGACAGAAGCATACGCTTCACGTCTCAGAATAAACCCGTCCTAAATCCGCCCCCTCTCTTCAATAACCCCTCTAGCCCGCAATCCTCCCCCCTCCCCCATCAAACTAGCACTCCTCCATCTCTCTATACGCGGAGGACACTAAACTCTTCAAGACGACCCGCTCTTCTGTCGACTCCACACTTCTCCAAATGGATCCCGAGATCTTTTCAACTTGGTGCCAAAACAACTGCCTCGAACTAAATATTGCCAAACGTCACTCAACCACATTCTCCCGTATACGAGCCCCCCCCCCCCCCCCCCCCCTGACGCCGGGTCGAATCAGAGCAGTAAGCAGACCTTGCCATATCAAAGAGAGGCTCTGATATGGCGGACTATTTGAAACCCCAGACTGATCCCACGAAATTAATAATCAATATATAAAAAACAATTTCACGAAAAACCCGGTAGGCGTAGGTGTGATGAGCCGACACTACCATAAGGGAACAAATCATCAAGAAAACACCGACTCGGCAAAAAAGAGACGTAGGGAAAAATGGAAAAAGTGGGATATACGCGTCGGCACTTGGAATGTTCGAACGTTATATAAACCAGGCCCGATGCAGACGGTCGTAGAAAACGCGAAGCAATATAAAATGGACATCGTGCCGCTTCAGGAAGTCCGACTCCCACTTCAAGTAATCGAAACCAACGGGTTAACACTGACGTGTGGAGGTACCGATACACATAACCTCGGAACCGGGTTCATCATAAACAAGGAGATTACGCCCCATGTAAAAGATGTGAAATTTATTAATCACCAAATGTCTGTGCAAGACTAATGAACTTGCCTAGAAAAAACGAATCATTATGGAAAATTTAACAAGCCTCAGGACTTGGTAAATAAGGAGAAGACCGGTTCCCGGTTGTAGTGCCGATAATGATGAATGTCTGTGCTAAAAATACAGGGCCCATAGTACAATTATATATTTATAAACGTACATGCCCCAACAGAATCTACCGACGAAGAATCGAAGGACACATTCTACGAGAACTAGAGGAAGTATTTGATGGGATCTCATCATTCGATGTTAAAATCCTGCTCGGGGACTTCAATGCGAAAATTGGAAAGGAAGATATCGTCCAACCAACTATTATTATTATTATTATTATTTATTGGCCTGTAGGAACCGGAGGTTCATGACCTCACCGACTCGACTGCGCCATCGTTCCCTGTCCTGTGCGCTCTCCTTCCACGCTTGACCACTCGATCCGACCTCCTCTAGATCAAACCTAACATTGTCCTCCCATCTCCGTCGCGGGCGTCCTGCCGGTCTCTTTCCCGTTGGTCTACCGTCAAGAATTCTATGCACGGTCCTATCGTTGCCCATTCGCGCCACGTGTTCGGCCCATCTTAATCTTCGCGACTTGATTACTCTCACTATTGTAAGAGGGTTGCCTCTTATGTTTCGGGATTTGGCAACCCTAGTGTGGCAATCCGGCAATTGACAGCTCTGTCGTAAAGTTGGACATTTTTGAGGTTATACGCACTCAGAACGTTTTGACATACGAGCGCTATTTGTGTTGTTTACAGTAACTTAAAAGATTCATCTCGGCCCAAAAATGGAATTAAATCGTCAACATTTTCGTGCGATTATTTTTTACAACTTTCGGCGTGGATTAACTCAGCAACAGTGCATGGATGAACTTAATTCAATTTTTGGCGATGAAGCTCCATCAAGGACCAGTCTTTATCGATGGTATGGTGAATTCAATCGTGGTCGTAGTTCACTCCAAGATGAATTTCGTGAAGGTCGTCCGAAATCAGTTGTTGTTCCGAAAACCATTGATGCTGTGCGCGAACTGATATTGGAAGATAGTCATGTGACCTATCGTGAGATTGAGACAACCTTAGGCGTTAGTGGGACCAGCATACATTCAATATTGCATAAACATTTGACTGTCAAAAAAATTTGTTCGCGTTGGATCCCACACAATTTGTCAATCGCCCAAAAAAAAGACTCGTGTCAATTGGTCGAAAGAAATGCTCAAAAAATACGGTCGCGGTGCTTCGAAACACGTCTATGACATCGTGACAGGTGATGAATCGTGGATTTACGCGTATGAGCCCGAAAGTAAACAGCAGTCGACTGTCTGGGTGTTTCAAGATGAGCCAAATCCAACAAAAGTTGTTCGCGCACGAAGCACTTCCAAGCAAATGGTCGCCTGTTTTTTCGGAAAAACTGGACATGTCGCAACCGTACCACTAAAACAACGCAGAACAGTCAATTCTGATTGGTACACAACCATTTGTTTGCCAGTTGTCTTCCAAGAAATCAGGAAAACCAACCGCCGAAGACGGATCACTCTTCACCACGACAATGCGAGCTCTCACACATCGGCTGCGACAACTGCATTTTTGAGCACCCAAAACATCGATTTGATGGGTCATCCGCCGTATAGTCCTGACTTGGCACCGAATGACTTAGTTTTATTCCCGTACGTAAAAAACAAACTGAGAGGTCAACGTTTTTCGACACCTGAAGAAGCGGATGCTGCATTCAGAATGCATGTGTTGGAGATACCTCAATCAGAGTGGCAAAAGTGCTTCGACAATTGGTTCAAACGCATGCAAAAGTGTATAGATCTTCATGGGGAATATTTTGAAAAACAATAAAGTGATTTTCGATGATCAATATTTGTTTTTGTTCTCTAATCCCGAAATATAAAAGGCAACCCTCGTAGGTTTGCGATATAGCTCTTCCAATTCGTAGTTTTGGAGTTTCCTCCATTGTCCTGGCTCCTCGTCATATTTACCACCAAAGATACCCCTTAGTATTTTATTCTCGAATAAGCGGAATTTGTTTTCTTCCCGTTTTGTGAGAGCCCATGTTTCGCATCCATATAGAACAATCGGCATGATTATGGTTCTATAGACACGGAGTTTTATGTTACGTGATAGCAGTCTGGATTTCAGCAGTTTACTGACTGCGAGCCAACTAGCGTTGCCGGAATGCAGTCTTTTGTTAATTTCTTTCGACTTTTCGTTACTAGCCGTCAGTGTCGTTCCCAGATATTTATATTCTTTAACATTTTCAAATATCTTGCCTCTGGCATTTATATGTGTTCCCTGAGGTCCACCTGCTTTCGCCGTAATCATGTATTTTGTTTTGTCTTCATTTATTTCTAGGCCCACCTCTTCTGCCGCTTGCATGATGGTTTCACAGTTTTTACTAACAGTTTCTAGATTATCGCTCAGAACGGCGATGTCATCCGCATATGCGAGCACTTGTGTGACCCCGTTCAGGGATGATCCGGCCATGTTATCGTCTTGTATCTTCCTGATGACATACTCGAGCACAAGGTTAAAAAGACACGGCGATAGACCATCTCCAACCAACTACAGGTAAAGAAAGCCTACACGACGTTTCAAATGATAATGGAATTCGAATTATCACGTTCGCAACTTCAAAAAACCTGATAGTGAAAAGCACGATGTTCAAGCACAAGCAAATTCATAAAACCACATTGATATCACCCGACGGCGTAACGCGTAACCAAATAGACCAGTTCCTCATAGACAAAAGACACCATACGAATATCCTTGTCGTAAGATCATATAGAAGAGCAGATTGCGACTCCGATCATCTTCTAGGTAAATGGGCAAAATTAGGAGTTGGGTCGCAGCAAACCCACATGGGCAGTCACGGGAGACGAACAAAAAGTTCGACATTGATAAACTAAAAGGCCTGCGCAAAAGGGCTGAATATCAAGACGAACTAACGAATAGATTTAGCATCCTAGAGAATGGGAGTAATGAGGAAGAGGAAGCCAATAGCGTGGACAGTAAATGGGCATCGATCAGAGACGCAATCAAACAAACGGCTCAAAACGTATTAGGATTTAAGAAAACAATTAAGTCCAAACCATGGTTTGACGATGAGTGCAGGGCGAAGATCGAAGAAGGTAAATGCCTCAGAGCGATTCGCTTAGAAAGATATGATGAGGTCAACGCAGAAAGGTACGCGACAATTCGGAAAGAGAAAATGAGAGATTTCAAACGCAAAAAAAGCGAATGGGAGAAGATTCGGATCGAAAAAATACTAGAAAATTCCAGAGCAAAGAACATCAGAGGTATGTATGCCGGCATAAATTCAATTAAAAATGACTACCAAGGGAGAGCCAAAATAATTCGAGACGCTGTCTGATCACAGAAACAAACAATATCGTGACAAGATGGAAGCAGTACTTTGAAAACCTGCTCAATGTGCGCACCCATCAACCACAAATAAACGCACCAGACGTAGATACAGCCGAGCCTCAGATCCCAGAGTCCTCTTTCAACGCAGTTGTAGACGCAATAAATCGATTGCAAACCAACAAGGCTCCCGGAGTCGACTGCATACCGGCAGAGCTTGTGAAGCATGGAAGAGAGACAACCGCTCGAAAGATCTATAGCGTTTGGAATGGTAGTGAAGCACGTGTGATTCGAACTGACGCTATGACAGTTGGAATCACCAAAAATTGAACCAATGCGTAACACATCAGGCTGCTGGCCGTGCTTAGAATTCGATTTTTAAACTCAAGTATATTCCACTGATGTGAATTGTTTTGTTATCGCTATGGTATACGGCTCTGATGTATTTTCTTATTCGATTTTCGTTCGGTGTTCTTCACTATTTGCTTGTGTATTGTGTGTGTATCTGTTAGAGACGCCACACTACTCCCTCCTCAGTAACTTCGTTACGATCAGTTTCGTTTGCGAACGACGGAGCGAACGAGAGAACGTCGGAGCAGGCGAGTGCACCTGGGGCTCTATGCGGAAGTCATGATCGTGTGTGAAGTTCCGTTTACTACGGGAAAGTGTGTACTTGTGTGTACAGATCACGTCGGGGTCACCAATTATAGCGTTTGGAATGGTAGTGAAGAACGTGTGATTCGAACTGACGCTATGACAGTTAGAATCACCAAAAATTGAACCAATGCGTAACACATCAGGCTGCTGGCCGTGATTAGAATTCGATTTTTAAACTCAAGTATATTCCACTGATGTGAATTGTTTTGTTATCGCTATGGTATACGGCTCTGATGTATTTTTTTATTCGATTTTCGTTCGGTGTTCTTCACTATTTGCATGTGTATTGTGTGTGTATCTGTTAGAGACGCCACAGATCCACCAACTCATCAAAACAATATGGGATATGGAAGTCACTCCGGAAGAATGGAAAACCTCAATAGTCGTCCCCATTTTCAAAAAAGGCGACAGATCTGACTGCGAAAACTACAGAGGAATATCATTGCTCCCAACTACATACAAAATTCTAACAAATGTCATACTGGCATGAATCACACCGTACGCAGAAGAAATATTGGGAGACTACCAATGCGGATTCCGTAGGATTCAACAAGCGACCAAATGTTCACAATAAGGCAACTGCTAGAAAAGAAGTGGGAATACGGAGAGACGGTTCACCAACCGTTCGTTGACTTCAAAAAAGCCTACGATTCAGTCGCAAGGCAGACTCTACCATATTGTAGTTGAGCTGGGAATCTCGAAAAAATATGCCGCCCTCATTTATATCTGCATGAACGAAAAACAAGGGCGAGTTAGAATAGAAAACCACCTCTCAGAACCATTTGAAATCAGCAGATGGACTAAAACAGTGAGATGTCCTTTCACTATGCCTTTTTAACCTTGTGCTTGAGTATGTCATCAGAAAGGTGCAAGACGACCACATGTCCAGATCATCCCTGAATGGCGCCACACAAGTGTTCGCATATGCGGATGACATCGCCGTTCTGGGCGATAATCTAGAAACTGTTATATTTAAGATATTTGAAAATGTTAAAGAATTTAAATATCTGGAAACAATACTGACGTCTAGTAACGAAACGTCGAAGGAAATTAACAAAAGACTACACTCCGGCAACGCTAGTTGGCACGCAGTCAGTAAACTGCTGAAATCCAAACTGCCATTACGTAATATAAACCTCCGTGTCTATAGATCCACAATCATGGCGATTGCTCTATACTGATGCGAAACATGGGCTCTCACAAAACGAGAAGAAAACAAATTCCGCGTATTCGAGAATAAAGTTTTAAGGGGTATCTTTGGCGGTAAATATGACGAGGAAACTCCACAAGCATAAACTGGAAGAACTATACCACAAACCTGCAATAGTGAGAGTAATCAAGTCGCGAAGATTAAGATGGGCCTTACATGTAGCGCGAATGGGCAACGATGGGACCGTGGGTAGAATTCTTGACGGTAGACCAACGGGGAAGAAATCGGCAGGACGGCCGCAACGGAGATGGGAGGATAATGTTAGGCTTGACCTTGAGAAAATCGGGTCAGATGGTCGGGCGTGGAAGGAGAGTGCACAGGACAGAGAACGATGGCGGAGTCGAGTCGGTGACGTCATGAACTTCGGGGTTTCTACAGGCCAATAAATTAATAATAATAGTATTGTAGTGTAACAACATACCCACGAAATGACCATGAAGAGTCATATCAAGTAAATCAATTTGCCCTTGTCACAACTATCAAGTTGCAAGTAACCAGCGTTCGTTGCCGACCATAATTCAAGGTCGATTCTTTTCATTGGGTAAAAGAAACGAATTGCTCCGGTTACGATTTGAAAGAATCATATGACAATCGTTTGCGAGCTTGCTGCTGGCAAATGATTCACAAATTAATTGGGTCAAATCGTGTCATTGTTCTTACACTATGCACCAAGCTGGTGATAGAAAATAGAATAGCATAACAAGCAATTTGTATTTGAGTGAATTACGAATGAAGTGTGAAATGGCTTATGAAGCAAAATTCGTATGAGTAGATTAAGAAATTTGTGAATAATTTAGTGGTTGGTTGGGAGTATAAATACCCCAGCAATTTCAATAATAAATCAATCAAATACCTAAACCGTTTTTGATTCGAACACTGCGGCGCTCTACGCCATCCATTTTTAGCGAGCTGCGCTTAAATAGAACAAATAGGAAAATAGGGATTTAATCGGCTACTTCTAATAATCTAAATATTACAAATAATGATAAAGCATTACATACACGGAAATCCTACCATCTTTAAATTAATACATTACATGGTCACAGCCAATGTACACATTACACGGTGACACTGCTGTTACCCATTACAGTATTACTAAACTGTCCGCGCTTTACAATTGAAATATTACCCACTGTAATTACTAATGCCCATGCGATGAAATAAAGGAAAAACTGAGAATGATTCAGCAAGCTCGGAGTTGCCCCAACACGATACAAGACAAATTGAGAAATAGAAAAAAAAACATTCTTTGCTGGTTTTTTTTTTCAGACATACCGTTCCGTTTGCAATGATGTTGGAGAACACTTGAAGGTATTTTTGGTGTGTAGTATTACCAAACTGTCCAGGACGATGGCGAATCCTCAACAGACTTGTTATAGTAATATGACCCTTAAGCGTGCTGTTCGACCTAAGAACGATGGTTTTTATGTCCGCATTACAAATAAGTTCACAAGCTTCATATAAAGATTTAAAGAAAATGCTAGTACTCCACTGGTAATCGTGATTACTCCGGTAGGGGAATATTGAATGATTCAAGTTTTTAAGGGGGTATTCTGGTCTGGAATTTTGAAAAAAATCAATTTTTTTGTTTTTATATTTTCGTATAGTTTATACTTTTAAGAATATTCCGTCCAAGGGAAATTTTAAAATTCCAATAATTGGCTAAGTTGCAGCTGCTTTAGTGACGCGGCAACTACCCGGTCCCGCCGGAACGAACCGAACAATAGATGGTACATACTCCCCAAGTACCCTTTGTCTGGGAAAAATGGCTTTGAAATGAATATAACGGTATTCTATGACGTATTTTGTTGAAATCTACTAAACCAACTAACAAAGTGTATAAAGCAATATAATCTCACTTAAAGCTACTATACGGTGAAATCTTTAAACGCGTTTTTCTTGAAACTGTCTTTTTTTAAACAATACCCACGATTTTTCAAGTTCTACTGAACCGATTTACTTCCAATTTAGTATATGTCTTCTTTGTAGGCTTTTCTATTGCATGAACTATCCTCATCCCCAAATTTCAATGTTAACTATTTTAAAAAAATTCGAAAAACAAAAAAAAAGTGGTACAAAAATAAATTTTTTTTTTCAAGTTGTCGCCATTTTGTTGTTTTTTTTTCAACTTTTTTTAGTTCCAACGATAGAGGCATTTCTGTAAATTAATAATCTTTTCTTTTTTTTTTGTTTCAGATGGTTAGGAGTGTTTAATCGTGGGTATGGTCGCGTGCCAACTTTTTGAGATCCCCCACTTCATCAGCTGCTAACTTTTTGAATTTTGAGTATTTTACTTTCAATTTTTTTTACTGTATTCTTGAAATATTAATAAACATCCTATAAAAAAATGAATAGTAAAAATATTGATTGCTCTTTTTTACAGCACTTCAAAAATTGCGTTAAATTCGTGCGTCTAGACCAGAATACCCCCTTAAATAAATTATTGTTTATTTTACTTTTATTTATTATACTTTTGTCAGGAAAAGCGAAGCACCAGCATGCTGAGACACTATTTTGTCGCGATCGTTTCTATCAGCCACGCTCCGTAACATGGCCTAGAATTTTCTCCCATAAGCGTGTTGTTCGACCTAAGAACGATGGTTTTTATGTCCGCATTACCAGTAAGTTCACAAGCTTCAAATAAAGATCTTACGAAAATGCAAGTACTCCAGTTTTCTAAATTTTATTTATTTAATTCATTGTATTGTTTCAACATTGTTGTGAAATTAATTGGCCGAGTGGTAGCCGGGGACCCAATGCCTTGTGCGCCCGGTGAAAAACCACCCCATCAAGCTTTAGGCTCCGTGAAATGGTCGGGAGAAATCCCTGGCCATCTTTCGGAGCTTGGCTGATGGACCGGTTCGAGAAAAAGTTGGTTAGGTGGTAGTCGGTCCCAAGGTGAGATACCACCCCGTCACGCTGTATATTCCGCGATATCGCCGAGAGAAATCTTCGACGGTGTTTCGGATGTGTGGCTGAAGGCCCGGACTGACACGGGGATAAGCCATGATGATGCCTTCTGATATAAAGAATTCCGGAGGTAAACTAGTCTCCCATTCGGATCTCCGGGGGGGACTATGTCAGGGGGAACATCATGCAGATATCATGATAAATAATGGAACTTTGAGAGCTTCGTCATCGCATAACCGGGCTCGCTCTCGAGGCTCGGCCCACGCTCGACTGGTGACGGCATTTTGTAACATCATGGGCATCGGTTTCACCAATACCAATGGAAACGCCGTCCACCAATATTTGCAAACAACGAAACCTGATATCCTTGCCCTAACAGAGACGCAGGTCGATTCGTCAACTGATTCGACATATCTACGTTGCTCAGGATACGACTTGCATTCGAGATTCCGTTTTAAGGGCGGAGTCTGCGTTTTCGCGCAGTCCAATCTGGCTTGCCAGAGGATGGAGGCGTTGGAACCCAATAATATGGACATCATATGGTTGAGGGTCGTGCTGAAGAATTCCGTTAAATTTCTTTGTTGTCTTTACCGCTCCCCGAATGACGATCGACCGGCGACATTTTTCGAACATCTTTCATATACCGTCGACTGGATACAGATCAACCACCCAGCTTCTGAAATTGTTGTCCTTGGCGTTTTTAATGTGCACAATTCCGACTGGTTGTTACATTCTAACAGAACCGACGAGGCTGGGAGGCTGGCGGAAATGTTTGCTGTAAGCCACAACTTGACTAAACTCGTGGGGTAGCCAACACGAGTGCCGGATGCCCGAGGCGATTATGCGAACACCCTGGATCTGTTTTTGACATCCGAACCGAGTATTTATACCGTAGAGGTTTCTGTGCCACTGGGAAACTCAGATCACTGCTTGGTATCTGTCGCGCAAGCACTTGCATATCAAACGAATAACCGGCCTAGGCAGCTTCGCCATGTATGAAAGTATGGGGCTGCTAACTGGGACGATATGCGAGATTTCTTCGCATCCTTTCCATGATCGGAGGTGTGCTTCGGAAACTCCGATGTTAACGCTTGCGCGGAGTCGGTATCAGAGATTATTCTTCTGAGGATGGAGATGTATATTCCACATTCCATCAAACGAAGTTCGTCTGATAAACCTTAGTTTGACAAAAAATGCGAGCTGATTACAGCGGCAAAAAATAGAGCTTTTACGCAATGGCGCTCCAATCCCACCGATGTTAACAGAACAAATTTTGTTAGAATCAGAAACGCGTGCAACCAGGCGATTGATACCGTGAAGAAGGCTCACAACGACAGGGTGATCAATAAGCTCCGTCGGTGCCCAACTGATTCGCGATCTTTCTGGTCAATGGCAGGGGCTGTCAGCGGTTACTTCGCATTCTCCTCTTTCCTTCCATTGGTGACAGACAGCGGGACGTTAGTCACGAATTCAAATGATAAAGCTAATGTGTTCGCGAATTTATTTTCGGCGAATTCAAACCTCGATCCCGGCCTTTTGGAGCCACCTGCGATCTCGCCGGTAAGGTCTTCCATGCGGGATGTGAGATTTAGTCCGCGCACTATTCAACGCATTCTACGTAAACTGGATTGTAGGAAGGCAACCGGCCCGGACGGAATACCAGCAATAGTCCTTAAGAACTGTGCTCCAGAACCATCGCCGGTTCTTGGCAGACTCTTCCGCTTATCTTATGCACGGAGGACCTTTCCTGCCTGCTGGAAAATCGCTCGAGTTCAGCCAATCCCAAAGACGGGAAAAAAGTGTCTCCCACAAAATTACCGTCCGATAGCATTACTGTCTATTTTATCTAAAGTAATGGAAATGGTCATCAATACAGGGTTGGTTAAGTATTTGGAGTGCAACGGACTTCTGAATGATCGTCAATACGGATTACGTGGCAGGCGGTCCACAGGAGACCTTTTGACACTTATAACCGATATATGGACATCTGCGATTGAACGGCATGGTGAGTCAAGGGCGGTCGCATTGGATATCTCCAAGGCTTTTGACCGCGTCTGGCATGGGGCATTGCTGAGCAAACTTCGTTCATATGGACTTTCCCAACAGCTTTGCGACTGGACGAGGAGCTTCCTCGAGAATCGATCGATCCGGGTTGTTGTGGACGGCGATTGTTCGGATCTATATCCTGTTAATTCGGGGTGCCCCAAGGTTCTATTTTCGCTCCAACCTTGTTCTTGCTCCACATAAATGATTTGTTGGAGACAACAGATAACAAAGTGTTCAGTTTTGCGGATGATAGTACGCTTGTTTCCTCCTTTTCGAGTGATCGGCCGATTGGTGCATCAACGTCGCACCAGCTGAGATGTAGACAGATTGACTCTCTGAATCAGGATCTGGATAAAGTCCTGCAGTGGGGAAGGGCCAATCTTGTCGACTTCAACGCAACGAAGACCCAGTATACAACATTCACGAAGAAAACTGGATCATCGGTTCCACAGCTGATGATGAGTGGCCGGGCCCTCGAATCGGGGGAAAGTTTGAAATTGCTCGGCGTCACGGTTTGTGGGAATGTATCGTGGCATAAACACGTATCGGGTATCGTCAGATCAGCCTCAGGAAAACTGAGCTATCTTTTTAGAGCCAACAAATATTTTACTCCGGCCCAACAACTTCTCCTATATAAATCCCAAATTAGACCCGCGCTCGAATATTGCTCTCATGTTTGGAGCTCGGCTCCTAAACATACCCTCGACCTACTTGAGAGCGTACAGAGACGAGCGATCCGCCTGATCGGGGACTCGGTGCTGACGTCGGGACTACAGTCGCTATAACATCGAAGGCGCGTAGCCGACCTCTGTCTGTTTTACACATATTATCACGGGTACTTTTTTCAGAGATTCGTGGCTTTGTTCCACGCAATTCGGTTTCTATGCGCTCCACAAGACAATCCGACGGATCGCACCCGTTTGTGGTTCATCTCCCGACAGTTCCGTTACAGAGCGGGGAAGCTGTGGAACTGCCTTCCCACGCGAGTGTTCCCGGAGCGTTACAACCTGCAACTGTTCAAAAAGAACTGCAACAGTTATTTGATGGCATCTCGGGGCGCCCAATCGGCGCTATAGGTTCGCCTCTCCCGAGAGAAGTCTAATAAAAAAAAAAAATCATAATTTTCCCGGTTCAATTTTGTTGTTGGTAAGCTTAGTTTAATTTAATTAATATGTTGTCTTATTGTTAACTATTAAGTTTTAACATCATTATAAACTCTTTTAGAACTGATGAGGATCAAATACCATGATTGAAACGTCGCTGTTAATATAATGTGAAAAAATAAATTACATTAAAAACAAAAATTTGTCTGTATTGGCGATTTTAACTTCTCCGTTCTAAATTATTGTTTATTTTACTTTTTTTATTATACTTTTGTCAGGAAAAGCGAGGCTATAGCACCAGCATGCTGAGACACTATTTTGTCGCGATCGTTTTCATCAGCCACGCTCCGTAATATGGCCAAGAATTTTCTCCCATAAACGTGCTGTTCGGCCTAAGAACGACGGTTTTATGTCCGCATTACCAATAAGTTTACAAGCTTCAAAAAATGATCTCAATAAAAAGCAACTATGCTCCAGTGGTACTCGTGATTATTGATTCAAGTTTTTAAATCTAATATTTTTTATTTAGCTTTTATCAGGAAAAGCGAAGCACCAACATGCCGAGAAACTATTTTGTCGCTATCGCTTCCCCTGTCCACGGTCCGTAATATGGCCAACAATTTTCTCCCATAAACGTGCTGTTCGACCTAAGAACGACGGTTTTTATGTCTTCATTACCAATAGGTTCACAAGCTTCAAATAAACATTTTAAAAAAATGCAAGTACTCCAGTGGTAATCGTGATTACTCCGGTAGGAGAATGTTGAATGATTCGAGTTTTTAAATCAATTATTGTTTATTTCACTTTTATTTCCTTTTTTTTATTTTACTTTTGTCAGGAAAAGCGAGGCTATAGCACCAGCATGCTGAGACACTATTTTGTCGCGATCGTTTTCATCAGCCACGCTCTGTAATATGACCAAGAATTTTCTCCCATAAACGTGCTGTTCGGCCTAAGAACGACGGTTTTTATGTCCGCATTACCAATAAGTTTACAAGCTTCAAATAAAGATCTCAAGAAAATGCAACTATACTCCAGTGGTAATCGCGATTATTGATTCAAGTTTTTAAATCTAATATTGTTTATTTTGCTTTTATCAGGAAAAGCGAAACGCCAGCATGCTGAGACACTATTTTGTCGCGATCGCTTCCATCAGCCAAGCTTCGGGGTGGTATTTCACAGGCAGATGGGGGTTTAGACTTAACCTCATTATCATCATCATCGGCATTACAACCGGGAGCCGGTCTTGGCCTTATTTAGCAAGTCCTGAGGCTTGTTAAATTTTCCATAGACTTAACCTATCACTCAGTAATTTTGCCAAGCTGCCACAATAACAAAAAGTCGTCAGTTGAACCCACGTACGTACTATCAAACGCATAACACAACCTCCTTGTCTACTCAGCCATTAAGGCAATCGGATTCGTATGTGGATACCATAGTTCACTTCCGACTTATTGATAACGTATGTTGTTTATATTTGCTTGTTTTAAAAAATAAAATTTTGTAAAATTTAGTTAAATTATTTTGTGACGATTTATTTCAATTTATTGACATGCTCTTTAGCATTACGTGAAGTTTATTTCAAATGCAAATGAACTCGTTTATAAGTTCGTCAAATGGAACGTATTTTTAGTTATATAATTACTTCTATTTCAACTTTGTATGGGGAATCGTCTGATTTATTATATGCAATCCAATATATTAAAATGACATTTTATTACATCCCAAGAATTCTTCCTCGGATTTACTTGAGGATCCATTAAAAATGTCAGAAAATTTAATTTTGTTGTCTGTACTTTTCCATCAATCACATGAGCAGTCGGCCATATTGCAATATATTCCATTCAGCCATTTTGTAATCACATATTAACATAAAACCAACTTCTTAGGAGGTCCGCCATTTTAAAGTAAAAATTTCGCCAAATTTTCGTTCCCCATTTTATTTTATGTTCGTTGTGACTCTATGATATTTTTCCCTTGATTAAATGTGAGCCTCTTATGATTGATTTACTCAAAATCATTATTAAATGAATTGTAGTTCAATTAATTCCACCACGTTTTACATCGCCTTCGTTCGCACTCACACATCTGACACGTTTCACACCGATATTTTAATGCAAATTGTAAAACTAAATCGTGTAATTTTCAGACACTCTTTCCATAGAATCAGACAAAAGGAAGCTGATAAATGTTGATTTCATCAAACCATTGAAGATTCGCATATTTATAGAAACTCCCAACATTCTTACAAGCAGAATAAAAAGTTGCCTACCCAGCAGAAAAAAAAACTGTGCTAGTGTGCGCTGCCATCCCTACGAATTTAATTACGTCTTATGTCGTCCAATAAATTGCCCCACCCTCAATAAAGATTCACTACAATACCTATTATCTTGTTTTGCCACGTAGTAATGCTTTAAGTAATTAATTTGGTACATACTTACTATAAATTTCCCAAAATTTTGTGGTAAAAACAAAAATTAGATATTAGGTCTTTCACCCTTCGCTTCGCTCACTTATGTAATCCGACACTGCACAACTCAATGCACCGAAAAATAAAATTAATACAACACAAAGTTGAGATACAGCCAAAACGGGAATGGAATCTTTCGCACTTTTTAGTTTTTGTATTGTCTTCGACTCCATTGAAATCCTCTGAGCAATTAGAGAAAATCCAGGTCAATCACTTATTGAAGTGCTACCGCTTCAGAATTATTCTAAATGCAAATTGTTTTCAGCTTCTTTGTCTCGCTTGTTTTCACCTTCGATTTATTTCCTAGATGTAGCAATTTCCAAAGTAGTTTTTCGTTAATTAAGTATAATCAAAATCCCTTCTCATGAAAAGGTCCACTTGTATTTGTTGGTTTCTTCTAAGCACGGCCACAACGCCGATACGAATGGTAGATTCTCATCACCAGTAAATCAACTTCAAAAATAAAACAAAAAAAATGCAACATCTCTTAAGCAAATTAAGAGCGGACCGACGAGTACCCTCGGCGCACTGTCTTATTCCACCAGCAGTTGGCGCTGCGAGCGCGAAACCTTTTTAGTACAACGAGGAAGGGAACACGCAGATAGTCTTGCGGCGCTACATCGCCTCAGTGCCGAGTACGTTATCCAATTGCGAGGGTTGTGCGGATCACTTGAGAGGCATTTGGTGGTGTAAAGAGTGGAGTTGTTCGTTCATGACACCAATTCCCTAAGTTGCAGATTGTAAGTAATCCTTTTTGCTATTATTAGTCATTATATGATTTACAGGGATGATTTCCTTTGAAGGAGCAAATACATTTCAAGTTGTAATATGTGCCATTGTTGATAAAAAAGATGCGTCTCTATGATGTGTTTACGATTTCAACCGTTCTTTTCCGCTGAAAAGTCAATATAACGCACAGTATTTTGTTGGGGAAGTTGTCCCATGCACTGCTCGTGTAGTATGCATGGCTAGGAAATATAACAAGCACACAAAACTATTGTTTTCCCATGCACTTTGTCCATGTCCCACACTTCTCCCTACGATCAACTACATATAGAAACCAAAACGTTTCTCCGCATCTGTGAATTCAAGAAACAGAAATGAGGAACAAACTCAATCTGAGCATTTTCGAACTGGAACCTAAACGCGGGGAAACAATTTGTATTAATGGGCGGCCACGTAAATCCCCCCATAAAAAATCTATCAGATGACACGTTGTTGACGATAACGAAGGTTATACAGTGCTTGCTGTGTCAAGGGTGTGTTGGCAAAGTAACGATCCACAAGGAATATTAAAAATATCTTATAATGAATTTGGATTTTATTAAAAACTTGACTATTAAAAATAATAAAAAAAGGAAAGATCATCAAAAGCATTAAACCGTTTTTTAAAAAAAATGCTTCTATAAGGAGACCCGAGCCTTAAAGCGGAGATGCGTTTTTTTAACAATTGCAAATTGTAGCGTTCGGCAAATATTTATGCTGGAACAGGGTTCCATAGAATTTCCGTCCTATAGTTCTGGTATACGATGTATGTGTCGTTGAGAGATAAATTGCATTTAAATGAAAGTTATCGCATTGCCTCGCGAGATGGAAATACAGCGGTTTCCTTAGAGTGATATGACGAATATCCAAAAGACAATGTTCATGGTGCGCCACGAGTCTTTGATATTACAGTGACTCCGGCATTTTTGTAAACGTGGTTAACGAGAAAATCAAGAATGTACATGGGAGCAGAACTTTAAATACGTGAACAGTATTCGAGTGGGAGTCTAATTCGGGATTTGTACAGGAGAAGAAATTGCGCGAAAGTAAAATATTGTGACGCATATGACAATCAGTACTAGAATATTCTATAAAGTACTGGAAAACTTGAGACTAGGAACAGTAGAACATTCAAGGCAATGGAACGGACGGAAACGAAACGCTGAATCAGAATGAGGAAACGGTATAAATACGTCGCACACAGATCATGGAGATGAGTAATAAGTAAGAAAGTGAAGCAAGCGATAAGTAAGAAGTAAAAGACGCGATAAGTACGGAAGCGATAAGTAAAGAAATCGTTAAGTGTACGGTATAAGTAACAGCTATTATTAACGGACTAATAAAGTGTTATATTAATTCAAAATCGATTTAACGGCTGTTATTTATTAAAAATAATTAATCCAGCGAACCCTAAGCTCGCTACAATTGGTGTCAGAGGTGGGATTAATTATTGTTTAAGTGAATAAGTCTGTGAAAGTGTGTTGTGACGATGGCAGATCGACATTTGGAGGACCGGAACCTGGATAGCAGAGGAGAGAAGCCAATTCTTCGGCAGCGTCTGCAAGCAGCAATAGAGGAAGAGGATACTGATGTCGGCACAGATGTTTTTACGAGTGGGTCAGACTGTCCGGATGGAGAAGAAACAGCGAGTCAAGATGGTGCCAATGTAACGGAGAAGAGTTCGCCACCGTTGGACATTTCGGAGATGTTCAGGATGATGATGGCAAAATTGGATGCGCGACCTGCAGACATTAACGCAAATTGGACACGCGAGCTGCAAAATTAGATGCGCGAGCTGCAATATTGGATGCGCGAGCTGCAGTGGTTAATGCAAAATTGGATGCCCAAAGGCAGTGTATGAAAGAATTCTGGGACTCGGAAGCGGAAGAATCTGAGGATGAGGAGGAATTGGAGCCACATGAAAGGAAGAAACTCAGGAAGAGCAAAGCTATGGCCGACAACAGTGAGGAAGATGACGATGATGTGTTACGTGAAGAACTGAATGATCTCATCGATGATAACCCAATTGAAGAGGACGACAGTGATGGTGAAGACACTGATGCTTCAGGCCGTTCCCCGAAACGGATTTACAATGATGATGACGAGTTGGACGACCGACTGCAAGACGATGACTGTGACCGTATTGAAGAGAAGCTTGGTTTGAAAGTCGAACGCACAAAGCGTTCCCAGCGTCTGCGTCGTACACAGGACGAAGAAAGTGATGGAGAGGAACAGCACGTCGATGAAGGTTCAGCACATGAGGCTATAGCCGAACAGCTATTCGACGACGAAGACGATGTTGAAGGCCGCTCTGAACGTAGTCACCGGGAAACTGAGGCGGCAAAACATTTCAATGATGATGAGGAATCGGAGTCTGATGCTGAGGATTTTATTGTAGACGACGAAGGAAGGCCGATTGCTGAGAAGAAGAAGAAAAAACGACTTCTAGTCACTGACGCGTCATTGCAAGAAGGTCAGAACAGTTTCGGTGTAGATTTCGACTATGGGGATTTTACTAATTATGACGACGACGGATATGAACCCGAATACGAACCTAGTGAATTGGAAAGGGGTCACTTTACGGATTTGGACAATGAAATCCGTAAAACGGATATTCCTGAGCGAATGCAATTGCGCGAAGTTCCAGTTACGCCTGTTCCAGAGGGACCCAATGACCTACAAGATGAAGCTGAATGGATTTACAAACAGGCGTTTTGTAAATCAACTGTTTACGAACAAGAGAAATCAACGGATGTTGGAGGTCGAGACCGCTATTGTAAGCCAACACATACGGGGGAAAGATCAAGCAAGCCCTAGATTGTAGGCGTAATCAACGGCTAGAGGTACCGGTCATTGCGTTCTATGGAGAAGAACACGTGAAATCAGGATTAACGTGCGACGATCTATGGAAAGTCTATTACTACGACGCACGCTGGTGTTTACTGTCAGCTCCAAAGAACAAACAGCTCCAGTTATTTGAAAAGATGCGGAACTACCAGTTGGATACGGTTATGAAATCGACAGATGCTCCAATACCAGATAATATGCGCGTAATTAAAGATGAAGATCTAGACCGCTTACGTGATGTGCAAACTCCAGAAGAGTTTAAGGGTGTGCACATGCATTTCTCTTATACTATTCGCATGAGATCCCTAAAATGGAAGAGGAATTCCGTCGTCAGGAAAAGGAAGAATGGCGACAGGCTAGAGCTGACGCGAAAAGGAGAGCAGTAGAAAATTTGGAAGAAGGTCAAGAACTTCCACCACCGAACGCCAGCATGAAAGTGGTGCATCGCGACCGACTGGCGGCTTTTGTTGGCCCCGGAGACCAGTGAACTTAGTTCGGGACGAACTAATCTAGGCGGAGGGTAGTGTGACGCATTTGACAATCAGTACTATAATATTCGAGAAAGTCCGCAACAAAGTACTAGAATATTCTATAAAGTACTGGAAAACTGGAGACTAGGAACAGTAGAACATTCAAGGCAATGGAACGGACGGAAACGAAACGCTGAATCAGAATGAGGAAACGGTATAAATACGTCGCACACAGATCATGGAGATGAGTAATAAGTAAGAAAGTGAAGCAAGCGATAAGTAAGAAGTAAAAGACGCGATAAGTACGGAAGCGATAAGTAAAGAAATCGTTAAATGTACGGTATAAGTAACGGTTATTATTAACGGACTAATAAAGTTTTGGGGTTCCAATCCCCAAATAGTCGTTGTCGTCGGATGGCTGGTCGCTGAAGAGGCTGCAGTCGATGGAGTCCCTGGTGGCGGTTGATCTTCACGTTGGTAGACGCCCGGTCACGGCGGCGGTTGATGTCGAAGTCCTCGTGTGTTCGCGCCAATTGTCCACACATGTGGTATTTGTCAAATGAAATTGGCGGGAAAGATCTGGCGTCGGTTCTCGTTTTACGTGTGAGCGAGACCAACGTAGTACCGCGTCGACTCCACGCCAATCCAGCCGTACTCTCTCTGAGTAGGTCCTGGCGAGTGTGCGGTTGATCCCGCGGAGACTACATTGTTTACCCATGCTGCGAGGTCATTGGTAAACGAAACCGGGAAAAGAAAATGGGACAAAGGGCATCGTGGGAGATGTGCAAGCAGCTGTGTAAATAGGCTGCATGCCATTAGAGAAACTGGTGATAAAAGCAATTTAGATACTTACACAATGGTGATTGTGCACGGTATCTATGCCGACGGAAAGGATCGAATTATTTTGTGTGTATATTTACATGCTGGTGAATTCGGTTTTTGGCGGCTAGACGCGAGATGTGAACGACGCTTTTGTCGGTTGGACAAAAGGCTGCCTTGAATGTGGGTAAGCCGGGAAAATCTGCTGCGCACGTATGTGGCAGGATACGCCGGCTGACGGGCGCGCCGATAAGGTTCCCTGATTTATGTCGGTTACTTTGCATGCTAACCGAATTATTTTCAGGAAAATTGTGGTGATGCATTATTGCATAAAAAACAATGCTCTTGGGGAGGAAATGTTTGCTGGTGACTGCGGGTTGGTGAAGGGAGTTGGGGTTGGAATTGCGGGTGGTCCTTTGCGTAGTTTTAAAGAATCCCCACAATAGTATAGTATTAAGTTTATGTATTGTATTTCGTAGTGCAATACACTTTTCCCACCAATAGCCTCAATTTTAAATGGTGAAGAACAATTCTGTTCAGTGTAACCCCGACTTTAGCGCGGCTGTTGTCTACTTGTGCTCTCGGGCCCCGAACGAACGCTAACTTCACTGTTCGTTGACTATACAGTATAAAAAGAGCACATGGCGGGCCCTCTGTCTCTCTAATACACACACACACCGACCAAAGCGCAGATTATCAGGCGCCGAAGACGTGATCTGCGTTTACTACCGCGTTTACTACTTTCCCACCATCCTTCCACCCAACTAATTATAGAACATTTGAAATAACCCTGTCCACACTATCCTTACATACCCCCCCCCCCCCCCGTCACTTTTTTCAGACATCTTGAGACCGAGCCCGGGGTGGGGGGGGGGGTGATAGCGAGCATACAGGACAATGTCTCTGCTTTCAACCCGGCGAAGGCCAGGACGACCCTTGTCCCTGTTCAATCCAAGTTGACATGCAGTCTCCACGTGACACCCCTGGATAGCTACTTTGGCACCCGCCAAGTAGTGAACCAATCCGTTCAGCGTCATCCCGAGAAAGGTTGGTGCAAGGCTAACAACCTTGCCCGGTAAAACAAATTATTATGGACAATTTAACAAGTCTCGGATTAGGACCGGATACCGGTGGAGAGACTTGCTAAATAAGACCATGGCCGGACCCCGGTTCTAGTGGCGATGATGATGATGAGATCGAGCCCAACGTCTTCACGACACATCTGTCCTTGTCTCGCTAAAGTCGGCCTCTCGCCACCCCATTTTTTTTCAGGCACACTTTCTTTTTCTGGTGGTGGGCGTCAGAGTTATTAATAGAAATATAAGACCTTTTGTCAACATAATTAGAATAAATAAAGAAAACTAATCTTTTACAACTTCAAAAGTGGGATTAGTTTGGTGGGGTTACCACCCCATTTATTAGCTTAATTCAAGCAACATAATTACCTACAACTAAAGTATATATAAGTAACATACCAGCGAGCTTAAGAACTACCTTAACTAGGCTTAACCTAAGGTAACCAAGAAAAATTAAGAAGGCTGGAGTAGGGGCGAGAGGTGAGGGCAGGTTATAGTAAAGTGTAGAAGCGCCGTTTAAGATGAGGTGAGAATGGTTTAAGAGGCGGTGCTTGAGAGTATGGGTAGAGAGGTCGAAGTCGAACAAGGTGGAATTGGAGTTGAAATTTTTCAGCATCCGCGAAAGAGGTTCGTTGAGACCATAACCGGTTCCGGGAGGAGGAATGTAGAGAAGGCGGAGATTAGGCGTATTTCGAGGGTTTGTGTTTAGAATAATTAAGTTAAGGAGGAGGCGCAGACGACTGAGCCAGAGAGGACCCGATGAATGAACACTATTTTAGCCAGGACCCTGCGCTCCTCAAGGGTTCTGAGGTTGATTAATTTGAGACGGTTAATGTACAGTGAAAGGAGGAGGACTCTTGTGAAATACGTGGTACGGGGCATAACTAACACGGAGTGCCGCGATATGTTGAAAGAATCACAACCCGACACTATATAGGAGCTCCTACAGTAAATTCGGTGGAACGAATGTGTGAACCGCAGAGATGGCAGATATCAACCGTAAGGCGCAATGTGGATGCAGCTGGAATGTCAGGGACAAGTGCAGGAAATCCAACATTATTGGCGATCAGATGCTGGAGGTGCAACCTGATTGGACACCTCGGACGAAATTGCCCAGCAAACAGATGCGGTAGAGATGCAACTACAAGCAGATTAACGAAGACCGCCCAGAGCAGGACAGACGCAGAACAATTGACGGCGGGTCGGGCACATAGCTCGTAACTGCATAGTAAGTGGGAGAGAGCTCCAGTGGACATTACCAAGAGAAGAGAGCGAGCCAGCTGTGGGTGCGAGAAGACGGCAGTGTGTACTACAAGGTGGTATATGTGAACGGGCAAGCGGCCGACACATTTTATTGACCTGGGAAGCGATTGTGTCACGATGCAAATGCCTACAACTTTCGCTACGAGGAGGATGCCAGAAAACGAATCGGGTTCATCGGACGACGGTGCCGAATAATAAGAAAATTATATGCAGAAATTCAAGTAGACTCCCTACGAAGTTGGTGCGAAGTGCTAGTTGTCCCGGATAACAGCTAACCGTACAAAATAATCATTGGGCGACGATTACTGGATCAACCTCAATTTCGAATCGAGAAGAGCCACAACGAACTCAAAATTAGCGATTGTACTGCGAGCAGGGAAATGAAAGTTTTGACTGTCACAGACGAATTGGCCAAACAGGAGCGGACCGGCACCAGGAGTGACGACCTGGACACGGGGTAAATCGGAAAAGAGGGGAAAGGGAAACTTAGTGAATTATTAAACGCTCATCGAGATTGCTTCGCCCGAAGTACTAACGATAGGTCAGTATAACAGGGAGGAATGCACAATACTCGTATAACTTAATACCACACAGCCACTGTACGTTCAACCTTACCCCATACCCCTCGCCAAACGGAAGATAATAGAAGAAAAAGTCGATGAAATGCTGCAACGGGGAGTTATCCAGCCGTCAACCTCAAATTTTTAGTCACCAATAGTCCTTACGAAGAAGAAAGATGGCGAAGACAGGATATGTATGGAATATCGGGGACTAAACAAAGTAACGGTCAAGCAAAAGTTCCTGGTGCCTACTGTGGAGGAGACCTTTGTCACGTTAGTTGGGAAAAAGTACTTCACGACATTGGACCTCAAGTCCGGATTTCACCAGATACCTATAGCGAAACAAAGTAGGAAGTATATCGATTTTGCTACGGAAAACGTGTTATACGAATTCGTTCGTATGCCGTTCGACTTGTCGAATACCCCAGCATACTTCCAAATGTGCATGAATCAGATAAAAGCACACATAAACCGAGGAGATACAGCGGTTTATTTAGATGACATCATCATCGGAAGTGATTCAGTAGCGGAAGGTTTTCAAAAATTCAGAAATTTTCTGGTGGTTCTGAAGGTGTCGGGACTGACCCTCAATATCACAAAGTGTGCGTTCCTGAAAACCACTACTGAGTTTCTCGGGCATCAACTGGACGGGGGCGGAATTAAACCAGGCGAGCGGAAGATAGCGGCAGTTAAAGAGTTTCCTGAACCAGAAAATGTGCATCACGTGAGGCAGTTCTTGGGCCTTACCGGTTATTTTCGGAAGTTTGTACCGATGTACCCACAAATAGCAGCGCCCTTCACCCATCTGCTAAAAGGGGGAATCCCTTCGCGTGGGTGGAGAGGCATCAGGCGGCATTTGAAGACCTCAAGTCCGCACTGATTAACCCTCCTCTCCTGGCATTGTACGATGGAGATTGTAATCACGAAGTGCATATGAACGCGTCAGCACTCGGTATATTGATGCAGCGTGGGAAGAGCGTTGACGCACTGAGATCGGAGATCGGTGGCATACTTTAGCAGAATGGTAACAGAGGCGGAAGCAAAATACCATAGCTACGAATTGGAGGTCTTAGGGATAGTGGAAAGCCTGAACAGGTTTCGATAATATCTATTGGGAAAACCATTGAAGGCCATCACAGATTGTGAAGCCATAGTAGCAACTCAGAAGAAACCAAGTATGATATCACGTGTCGCAAGGTGGTGGCTCAAACTCCAGAAATGTGAGTTTACAATGGTTTATCAACCTGGAAGCAAAGCAGGATATGTGGATGCCATGAGTCGTCGGCCAAAAGAAAAAGAACGGGACAAGGAGAGGCATCCGCTAATATACTCAACATATGCATTGACGACGAGGGGTGGTTAGCCACGATGCAATGGCCAGACGAGAAGCTACGCGACATCATAAACCAACTTAAAGGAGCGACAAACTACATGAATGAAAGGAACTTCCATAAGGAATACCAGCTAGACGGAGTAAGATTGTTTAGGCGTGACGGCAACCAAAGAAAGTGGGTCGTGCCGAAATGAGTTCGATGGGGAGTTCTCCAGGTGTGTCACGATGAGGCAGTGCACATGGGCTTCGGCAAAACGCTTGAAAGGCTGAGAAGGTCCCCAAAGATGCAAATTTTTGTCAGGGGCTATGTCGGGTGATGTGTGGAGTGCGCAGATACAAAGAAAAATGGTGGGGCGACAGACGGAGAGCTGCGCTGTGCAAAGAGGGTGCCCGTACTCTTCTATACTGTCCATTTGAATCATCTCGGACCCTTTATCACTGCAAGAAGAGGAGCTAAACACTTGATAGCACTGGTGGACAACGTTACCCAATGCACGGTTTTGAAAGCCGCAAGGACAACTAATACAAAAGGAATGATAGCCGTGCTCAATTTTAATTCTTCGGTATGTCCAAGCACCTAATCATCGACAGAGGTACATTATTCACAGCCAGCGAATTTACAAGATACTGTCAAACCTACGGCATATAGTATATTATGACAGCCGTTAAAACACCACGTGCCAACAGGCAGCTAGTGGTACTAGCGGTGCTCAAGTGTGATCATGTGCGCGGTAGGGATTGGGCGCAACGGTTGAGGGGCATTCATTGGAGTCTGAATACGGCGAGGAGCGCAACGACAAAGATGACCCGACACGAACTAATGTTTGCCTATACGCCAAGGGAAATTGCTGGTGACAAATTATTGTTGGAACTAGAACAGGAAGTATGCCATGATCAAGGCGAAATGAAACAGAAGCGAGATGCTACCCCGCGCAACATCATGGTAGACGCTTCGAAAAGGCCCACAGAAGACCAATGACATATAAGGTAGATGTTCTGGTACTGGTAGAACGGAAACCTGCAGCAAGCGATGAGTACCGGAAGCTTTCTCCGATTTAGAGAGGACCGTACGTCGTGGCGAAAGTGTTGGGAAATGACCGATATGTTTTGAGAGATGCCCCAGGAACGCAACGCACCCAAAAGAAAATCGAGTCCATAGAAAGTTCAGGCAGGATGAAGAGGTGGTGCGGCCCTTTTGGTGACAACAGCCATTCCGAGGGTGAACCAGACGAAACGGAATCAGAAGATCTGGACATCGACGCGTCTTACTCAAGGATTCTAGAAAGACTCGAGGACGAGTCTTTAGTCAGGATGGAAGAACTGTAAAACTAACGGACTAATGGAAGAGGAACTGAATTTGTTGTTAATAGCTTTAGCCATTGACGATAAAGTATTTGAGTCAGTTGGGGATTTGAATAGTTTGTTGGCTACTTTGCCACCGTGAACCTTCTTCGTATAGTCGATCATAGGGTTGCATGCGTTTCTGAATTCAACAAACTTCGTTCTGTAGGCTTCCTTTGGGATGGTGTGCTATAGTTTTAATTCACCTTTTTAGGTGGGGTGATCTCTTCACATTTTTTAACTAACAGATATGCATACGCAAAAAGTAGTGAAAAACTAAAAGAGAATCCAAAAAATCATCAGCGCAGTATACTACAATATTAATGAAGCAATCACAGCTTAAGTAGTGAGTTGAGCGATCCTCGCCTTCTTACAGTCTAGTTCATAGAGAATGTATCCAATAGATCGTGGGCAGAACTTCAGATCTGACATTGAAGACTGTACCCACGCGATCACAGGTGGCTCCAAAAGACCAGCATCGAGAGCTGAATTCGCGAAGGCATTGGCTTTATCTTTTGAATTCGTGACTAGTGTCGCACTGCCTATCACTAACGGAGGAAAAGAGGAGGAAACGAAGTTATTGCTGATATCCTTTGCCATTGCCCAGAAAGGACGTGACCCAGGTAAGTACTCAGATAATTTGTTAGTCACCTCGTAATTGTGAACTTCCTTTGTGGTATCAATCGCTTACTTGCACACGTTTCTGATTCTGACAAAATTTGTTTTATTGACTTCCATGGGATTAGAGCGCCATGCATTTAGAAACATATTTTTTACCGCTGTGATCTGTGCGCATCTTTTATCAAACCAAAGTTTTATTGGATAAATTTCACTTTGTAAAATATGGGATGTGAAGTTTTAACCCAGAGAAATAACTAACACCGACATGCGACCAAATGTTCACAATAAGGCAACTGCCAGAATACGAAGAGGCGGTTCACCAACTGTTCGTTAATTTCAAAAAAGCCTACGACTCAGTCACAAGGCAAAGACTCTACCATATTGTAGTTGAGCTGGGAATCTCGAAAAAATATGCCGCCCTCATTCAAATTTGCGTAGAATTCTTGACGGTAGACCAACGCGAAAGAGACCAGTAGGACGGCCGCGACGGAGATGGGAGGACAATGTTAGGTTTGACCTTGAGGAGATCGGATCAGATGGTCAAGCGTGGAAGGAGAGTATACAGGACAGGGAACGATGGCGGAGTCGAGTCGGTGAGGTCATGAATTTCCGGGTTCCTACAGGCCAATAAATAATAAAATAATAATAATAAAGCAGACCTCTAACCACGAAAGGGATCCAAAAACATTACGCAAATCGTCCTAGTTAGCAGTCCCCCATACCCCCTTACTTGGCGTGGCTGTCTAGGTAGGTTATTCGTTTGAATTAAAGTTTAATTTAAGCTTACATTAAGCAAAATAAATGAGGGTTCTGCCCTCACTAAACTATTCGTTTGAGATGTAAGTGATTGCGGAACCGATATCAAGCAGGGATCTGAGTTTCTCAATGGCGCAGTCATTTCCACGGCATAATCGCCGGCTCGAATGTTAGAAACAGATTCAGGGTATTTGGAAAATCACCTCCGTCATGCGGCATTCGGACAGGGTCCTCCACGAGTTGAGTCAAACTACGGCTATCAACGAACTCCTCGGCCAGCCTCATAGCCTCATCGGTTCTGTAAGAATATACCAACCAGCCAGAGTTGCGTACGTTAAAGTCGTCAAGAGCGACAATCTTAGAAGCCTGGTGGTTGGGACGTAAGGCTGACCGAAAAGTGTTCTTGATCGCCCGTCGTTCGCTGAGCGGTAGAGACAACAAAGAAATTTCACAGAACCCTTCAGCACGATTTTCATCCAAATGATGTCCAAGTTATTGGATCCAATGCTTCTTTACTTCCAATCGGATCAGGTGAAAAGGCAGACTTTACACTCATCTCGAACCCAAATCGTATTCTGGGCAGCGAAGATATTCCAACACATACCCACCTATAAACGCAATGAAGGACACAGCTTCAAAAAGAGAATCGAAAAAACCATCAGAATCACATACCAGAACATTAACATCATCATCATCATCATCGGCATTACAACCGGGAACCGGTCTTGGCATTATTTAGCAAGTTTCTCCACCGGAATCCGGTCCTTATTCGAGACTTGTTAAATTGTCCATAATAATTTGTTTTTCCGGGCAAGGTTATTAGCCTTGCGCCAACCTTTCTCAGGATGTCGCTGCATGCATCAGTTCAGTACTTGGAGGGTGCCAAAGCAGCTATCTAGGGGTGTCACGTGGAGACTGCATGTCAACTTGGATTGGACGGGCACAAGGATCGTCATGGCCTTCGCCGGGTTGAAAGCAGACTTTACCCTGTATGTTCGCTCCCATCCCCCTGACCATTAACATCGCAATCTATAACTTATGTAGGGAGTGGTGACATTCTCGCACATACCATACGCGGCCGTAGTCGGATGCGCTGCTTTTAACCTTTTTATAGAACGGGTGCGAATTACGTTCTTCACCTGCTTCCCAAAAATGCTATAAATACATTTCGGTTGATACAATGTACAACGTGAAGTTCCATTACGAAAAGGATGAATTTTATAACTAAGTTTGCGTAAGCATTAGCAATAGACTTTTTAAAGTAAACTAGTTGATTGGATAATGTTTCCATGCTTGGCGAGGTTACTTATGCTGGCCCGATTGCATAACAAATACCAGATGAATGGTCCTAATTTCTCGGTAGTCGTTTGTAGGGAATAGATGCATGGCTTAGAAGGCAGAAATAGATCTAGGATGCACACAAATCTGTTAGATTATTTGGTATTTGTGTAGGTTGTTCTGCGCAAATACCAAATAATTGCAATTGTAACTGAAGTTTTAGATGGTTTTTCAGCCTCATTTGTTTGGATAGTGCTGTAGCAAGTTGGAATTATGTACAATGAAATTGCCAAGGCCAACAATATCAAATGCGGGGTTTTTGATTTGCATTATATTCACTATGTTATAGGTATGATCCAAGAGTGTCGATCTTCGTTTGGTGAATGGTAAAGAGAAAAAAGAGTCTTGCAAAAACAGTGTTAGTTACATAATGTTCAAGCTATTGCTTTCGCGTGCTTCGACCTTCTGGCGAGTGAAATCAGATAGTGTGAAGAGGCTAATGCCAGCATTAAGTCAGAATCTTGTGTGTTTAGAACAGTAAGGATAAGTCAAGATGCTGCACGAGACATTCTGAATCTCGGTTAGGGCCAGAGCATCAGGTGTTGGTGTTTTTAAATGTTGGCGAACGACATTTACCGTCATAATAGTGAAACCACACAGAGAAGAGCAACAAATCAAAGTCCAGTATTTGGGTCAACTATGTTGACAGGGTAACTCGTAGAGAAGCTAAGCTTTCGGTTACACACATCGAGCAATGAAAAGGAAAAGCGGAGGAGTTTCGAAAGAGAAAATTTCTTGCAAGGTAGGGAAATCACAAAAAAAATACTACACTGTCTCGGGAGTAGTAGATATTTGTGTTTTTTTTACATATATAATACAAACATATCTTGAATGTATCCCTAAATATAAAAGCATATAACTGATGAAAACAGAGGGAGATGGTAAGGAAAGGAATATGATCTTAATAGAAATTGCCAATATGATTAGCACAATTGCATCTCAGTGGGAGGTTCTATTGTCTACTTTACCGAACGTGAAATCAGTTCATGCACTGTTTCAAAAATAGCAAGATTGACAGATTAGACATTTCCTAAGCATCGATAGGCTTTTGTTTTATCTCATTTCGAGAATAAATCTAAAACATCTCTTGATCTGTGCTTTAGTTGGAGAGCAAATTTCAACTTCCATTGCAAGTATATTTAAAATCATTTTCTTTAATTACAAACATTAATAAGGCACTTAACAATATTAAAAAGAATAATTCTCACGAGCACAGGAAACATAATCCAATGATAATCAGTGCTGTCCCGGAGAGGGATAACAAAGACATAGTTTCTCCAAACAGCATCACGCCAAAGAAGAACTAAAGGAACAATATGAAATTGCTGACATGCTATTGATATGAAACGTATCTCACCGAAAAGATATAGTTGGTTGCAGTAACTAGAACTGTCGCCGTGAGAGTTTGCTCAGATGACTGGAGGGCTTTTAAGAAGTATCGCCAATTCAAGGCATTGCATGCGATCATCAAAACTAGGAACAGTGCTTGAACATATATAATTAACTACCTCTGAGTTTAGTTACTCCATCCACGTAATTTGAAATTACCTTTTCGGAAAATATTGATTCTATTGATGAGTGACCACCTGACAATTTTCCAAAAACACTTCCACAGGCGGCAAAAAGTCCAGCCAGGACGACTTGCTGCATCTTAGCTAGTTGGCCTTGTGCCGTACTGTTTACATGCGACGTGTCACTGATTCCTATTTATCAGAACTGTCACCTTACTTCAGCTTCAGTATTATTAGGGAATTTGAATTTTCGAAGATTCCTTGAAATATATGCAAAATCATCTCATGTCCTATCTTTATTTTGGGAGAATACTTTGATGACATATTTTATTTGATTCAGTAAATCTGACCCAAGTAAACAAAACAGAAATTGGAAGAGATTCTCAGTAAGCATGTACGAAAAACTCAAAACTAGATGGAGCTGTAGTTCGATAAATGGATTCACATTTCTTAATACCAAGTTTATATATGCCATGGATAATAATTGCCTAGCTATAAAGAATGATTTTAAAATTTATATTAACTGTCGGAATTATTAATGAAAAAAAAAAAAGAAAACAGTAAAACAAAAAAGTAAAATATAGCCAATGTGTATGAAGTGCATGACAATATGCGTTAATAAAACACTTTTTGTTTTAAAGAAAACCACAAATATAAAGAAGAATACATACTTCTAAGGATAGGCGAAGAGAAAACAAAATTCGAAGAAAATGTATATATTAAGTTACCCCTATCCTGGAAGCTAAGCTTTAAATAATTTTAAAATATTTGGGACATAAAAACACTCAAATCACCAACTAGTGTCCTTCAGTTTTGTAACTGACTTCGGAGTGTGTAAACGTATCCAAGTCGCGCCCGGTGATAAAGGATGGTGGCTCAATAAGTCTTTAGAAACGCCTACGACGGTGCCGTAGTATCGCTAATGGTCTGTTTGTAGTAAGCATCATTCTTCACTAGTTATGTCAATTTTCAATTTGTTTCATGTTTCAATTTTGCTTGATAACTTGGGTATGAAACAAATCTCTCTAGGACTTCCCAATGAAGTGTTTCCAATAATATGCGAGCGAGCATTATCATGGAGAAGAATAATTTTGTCATGTCTGGAGTAGTAATGGGCGCGTTTTTCCTTGAGTGCTCGGCTGAATCTCGTTAATTGTGTTCAATAGAGAACTCCAGTGATGGTTTCACTCGGTTTCAGCAATTCATAATACACGACACCAATCTGATCCCACTACATACACAGCATGCGTTTTTTACCATGAATATTCGGTCCTGCTGCCGATGTTGAAGCATGGCCAGATGGCCCTCATGATTTTCTCTTCTTCGGGCTATCGTAGTGAATCCATTTTTCATCCGCGGTGACTATAGGATACAAAAAAACTTTTTTTTTTTGGCTGGCAAGCAGCATTTCACTTATGCAAAGTCGGCGTTCATCGTCTCTCGGCTTCACTTCGTGTGGAACGCAATTTCCTTGTTTTTGAATTATCCCTAACGATTCTAAATGATGTGAAATTGCTTGTTGAGTTACAGCTAATGTAAGTGCAAGTTGGTTTTGCGTTTGGGATGGATCTTCCTCCAATATGCTTCCAATTCCTTGTCTTCGTACACTTTCGGCCTTCCACTTCGTTCTTTGTCTACCACGTCAAACTCACGGTTTTTAAACTTTTGAAACCACTCACGACAACTTCTCTCACTCAAAGCAGCCTCACCATATGCTTCTACAAGCAACCGATGCGCCTCAGCGGCAGAGTTCTTCAAATTAAAAAAGTAAATCAAAAGTTTTCCCAAATGACGCTTATTTGGCACAAAACTAGACATTTTTGCACGAAAAAAATTATGTAGTCACTAATATTTTATGGTTATGTTGTTATCACGTGTTCAAACTCACAGTATTACGTTTGACATCTGACAGTTTGTACATAATTTTCTGGTGGGACCATCTTTTGCCAAACGGAGGATACTTATTTGTACACCTAATATAACAAACCTCCCCCCGAAAGATTGAATATTTTATGACATTAAAATAAAAATATTTTATAACATATCATATCGATAATGTAACATATTTTTCTTACCACAGTGTGCTGAGTTCATCGGTTCGGCTGACTTTGCAATTCGCATGGAACATTGCAGCATATATGCGACAACGCTGGGTGCAAGATCACCATTGTACCGATGATCCAACACGCCTCCAAGGACCCATGAGTTCGTTCGCCTACCCGCTTCGAGTGTTCGAATCATGTTTAACATTTTCAGTCCTTTCGTTTTTGGTTGTTCCCTTTTCTCTTTTTTTGTTGAATGTATATATTTTTCTTTTAGCTATGTAAGCTAATTTAGGTTAGATAATAATATAGAAAATATATTGATAATAAGATATAATATTGTGACGCATATGACAATCAGTACTAGAATATTCGAGAAAGTCCGAAACAAAGTACTGGAATATTCTATAAAGTACTGGAAAACTGGAGACTGGGAACAGTAGAACATTCAAGGCTATGGAACGGACGCAAATGAAACGATGAATCAGAGTGCGGAAACGGTATAAATACGTCGCACACAGATCATGGAGAGGAGTAATAAGTAAGAAAGTGAAGCAAGCGATAAGTAAGAAGTAAAAGACGCGATAAGTATGGAAGCGATAAGTAAAGAAATCGTTAAGTGTACGGTATAAGTAACGGTTGTTATTAACGGACTAATAAAGTATTATATTAATTCAAAATCGATTTAACGGCTCTTATTTATTAAAAATAATTAATCCAGCGAACCCTAAGCTCGCTACAATATTAATGTACTGTAGTCTACAAAGAGACTCCGAGGCGAAAGGGTCCCCCCGTTAAAATCAAATAAATAAATTTGTCCCACGGAAGAACGCGGGTGATTTAGAAATTGTTTATCTTTCCATCGTTTCGTTCCACCGCCACGAAAGTTCGTGAGGGTAACATATAAAACTGTTAAGCTCAACATTGCGCATTTAAACTTCCGATTTTAAACATTATCGGATGGATAGCGTAAATAGAAGCGGTGGTGGCGTAGCGATCCTAGTAAGGAGATCAATTCAACATAGGCTTTTAGGAAACATACAAACGCGACTTGTTGAAAATTTGTATATAGAATTCACTTTAGTAAATGGGAATACACTAAAGGTTTTTTGTGTTTTATTTTCCTGGTGTGAGTTCAGGAATTGAAAAGAGAGAGCAGTTGGAAGCTGACTTGAGAAAGCTTGTAGTGTTAATGGATATTTCCTAATAAGTGGCGATCTTAATGCCAAACCTAAAGATTCGGCTAGTATTCAAGCTAGTTCCTGGAGCAATCTTTTGTCTGAAGAATATCTGCACGTGGTTTGCTTCCGGCCAGTCCCATATTTTATCCACTCAGTTCTGGTGGTCGTTCATCTGCTTTTGATTTATTCGTCACTAACTTATTCGGTCATATCTTTCAGCCAGTTACTATGAAGTCCCCGCAATCCGGTCATAATCCAGTCACCTGTCAGTTTCCCTGGTCAGACGAAACACATCTGCAATATGTTCAGAATGTCATCAAAGCCAATTGGACTGTGTTCCGCTTTGAAATTAAATGTAAACTCAAAAATTTCACCGATGATTTAGAAAACGTAAAGAGCAAGGATGATACTGATAAATTCGGTAAAAACTTCACTGAATACATTCTCAGTTATGCCGACAGTAGCATCCCAAAAATAGAAAACAATAAATCTTCTGTATGAAGCTTCCAACCTACGTCTTACAACTCATAAGATTGTGGCGGTTCCGCCAAATCCCACGGTTCGCTTTCCTGAAAAACCCCCATAACTTCCACCCAATCTCATAATTTCACTAATGCAATCGCATTAGCATCTTAAATGCTCCACGCATTAAAGCAATCAAATATTTAACCTAAAAGTCCGTGTAAAAGAAAAACTTACCTTTCATGCATCCCTTCGCATACAATTCCCCGTAAGATTTCTTGCTCAACTTATAGGAATTCTAAACCAATTTGGCACCTTCGGTGCCAGGCAGATTACTCTAGGCGAATTCCTAATAACAAAGGATTTGGATTACATACTATGTAACCTTCACCAGGGACCATAAACATTGCGCTGTCTATTTTTCAGCGTCGCCATGTGTATGATAAATCTCTTAACGTACACATTGGCTGGCGACCTACACCCAAGAAACCAAAACAAATATACGCCTCTCGCGTCTCTTGGCACCAAGCAACTCTACAGCATAAGCAAATGAAAATAGCAATTCAATACCATACCCTTACCAGCGATGCCTTAAACACCATTTCCCGGTAATCTAGCTAAAACCCATTAGCACATTTCCACATTGCATTGCCGCCCATTTATTTAGCCGCAATGCACATTTCAGACAAAGACCCAAACGTTCCCTTTGTCTTTTCATATTTCGGGATCTGCTTCTCATCAGCAGCAGTATAAGCAAACACAAACCCAATTAGCATCCAATGAGATTCGGCTTGTTTGCTTAGCCGATATCACTTCTCATGGAAGCACAGTTTCCCTTTCTTTGTTTAGATCCGTTCTCATGGTGTGTCCCATGAAAGAACCCATGTACACACATACATGTGTACTACCAACGATCTTCACCCCAAACGATTGAATATCGTTGACTCCATCTCCATCCGCGACCGTCATGGTCGTTGCCGCCCCCGCTCTTCTTAGCGCTGCGGAGATGCGTTAAATTCGAAGTTGCGAGCGTCCGAGCGTTTAGTAATTTTTTTTTGTGTCGCGTGTTAAAAATACAATCACTCGCATTATCACCAGTACTATAATTAAAAAACCTCGTGACAGTGATATAAAATGAATAATAAATGTCTAGACATTATCCGAACAATATTGTGTGTTTTATTTCAACGGTTTTGTCTCCTTGCTGTGTCGCAATGTCCTGGGTGTTTATCTCTCACCCTTTACCCCTGGTTGTGAACGAACGAGGCGGCGTTCGTTCATTTATTTGTGATTAACTTTTGGCGGAACTTGCATGAATGACAGTCGGATGGGGATAGGAGTGAACTGAGTGTCCGTGTTCGGCACAATACTACTAATCCCCACGAGACTACGAAATATGCACCGGGGAAATTGGCAAAGGTTTAGAAGCCCTTCTCCCAAGGAATGATTAAATACCTGGGCTAAGTAGTAGCTAAGTTCGCTAAATAATGAAACGTAATGAAAAGTCCAATACCAAACATAGCCCTTTAGATAAAACATCGAAACCTTTGTGGAATATAGGTAAAGTTTTTAAATATAAAAATTGACATTTACTACATGGATGTTAATGAAGGCAATATTCTCTGCCAGAACGCAAATTTGCGCAAATTTATTCTGTTACGCAACATTTAGGGAACGTAAATACGAGGGTTGCCTTTTATATTTCGGGATTAGAGAACAAAAACAAATATTGATCATCGAAAATCACTTTATTGTTTTTCAAAATATTCCCCATGAAGATCTATACACTTTTGCATGCGTTTGAACCAATTGTCGAAGCACTTTTGCCACTCTGATTGAGGTATCTCCAACACATGCATTCTGAATACAGCAACCGCTTCTTCAGGTGTCGAAAAACGTTGACCTCTCAGTTTGTTTTTTACGTACGGGAATAAAAAGAAGTCATTCGGTGCCAAGTCAGGACTATACGGCGGATGACCCATCAAATCGATGTTTTGGGTGCTCAAAAATGCAGTTGTCGCAGCCGATGTGTGAGAGCTCGCATTGTCGTGGTGAAGAGCGATCCGTCTTCGGCGGTTGGTTTCCTGATTTCTTGGAAGACAACTGGCAAACAAATGGTTGTGTACCACTCAGAATTGACTGTTCTGCGTTGTTCTAGTGGTACGGTTGCGACATGTCCAGTTTTTCCGAAAAAACAGGCGACCATTCGCTTGGAAGTGCTTCGTGCGCGAACAACTTTTGTTGGATTTGGCTCATCTTGAAACACCCAGACAGTCGACTGCTGTTTACTTTCGGGCTCATACGCGTAAATCCACGATTCCTCACCTGTCACGATGTCATAGACATGTTTCGAAGCACAGCGACCGTATTTTTTGAGCATTTCTTTCGACCAATTGACACGAGCCTTTTTTTGGGCGATTGACAAATTGTGTGGGATCCTACGCGAACAAATTTTTTTGACAGTCAAATGTTTATGCAATATTGAATGTATGCTGGTCCCACTAACGCCTAAGGTTGTCTCAATCTCACGATAGGTCACATGACGATCTTCCACTATTAGTTCGCGCACAGCATCAATGGTTTTCGGAACAACAACTGATTTTGGACGACCTTCACGAAATTCATCTTGGAGTGAACTACGACCACGATTGAATTCACCATACCATCGATAAACACTGGTCCTTGATGGAGCTTCATCGCCAAAAATTGAATTAAGTTCATCCATGCACTGTTGCTGAGTTAATCCACGCCGAAAGTTGTAAAAAATAATCGCGCGAAAATGTTGACGATTTAATTCCATTTTTGGGCCGAGATGAATCTTTTAAGTTACTGTAAACAACACAAATAGCGCTCGTATGTCAAAACGTTCTGAGTGCACATAACCTCAAAAATGTCCAACTTTACGACAGAGCTGTCAATTGCCGGATTGCAACGCTAGGGTTGCCAAATCCCGAAACATAAGAGGCAACCCTCGTACTGACTGTGCTCTTTATAACTTGATATTTGAGGATATTTGATGCCACACCAGCAAGTGCTCTTGTGACCGGGGCTTAAATTAAATTAGATAATTTAATCATTGGTGCTGTTGATGGCATCAACAATATTTTCCTATAGAAATTACCCAAATTGACCCCAATATTTTAACATACATTATTAATGCTTGGAGAAAAATTCAATAGTTTCCGATCACCTGGAAACAAGCCAACATTTTACCCATATATAAAGTAGGCAAATCTGTTAACGAACCAAGTAGTTACAGGCCTGTACGTCTATAGTAGCCTTTCTCTCAGGGAGCGTGTCTCCTTGTCCTAAAAAGGACGAGGGATCTCTCAAGACCACTTCTGAGGAGGTTTGTTGCGGTCCCCACCGTGCTCCCGGGGCCTTCGGGGAGAATGACATCCGATTGTGGGAATATTGTTGAGAGGGTAATATGTATGCGGGGGGTAAGGGTAGGGCTTTGTAGAGAACTACAAGTCTATTCATTAGTGTAAATAAAATCTACGAAAACATTATGAAAGGCAAACTGTTAAAAATTATTGACGAACAAGGCATCTTTCCAAAAGAAACAATTTGGCTTCGGACGTTATCATAGTACGAACCATAAAATTTTAAGAATTTGGCATAGTATCAACACCAATCGGGCCTTGTGCAAATCAACTGGAATGATACTTCTGTATATTGAACAAGCATTTGATACTGAATGGTTTTTTATTTAAAATTATTTAATCCAATTCGTGTAATTGTTGAAAGGGTTTCGGCAAATCGTTGTTGCAAAGTTTATGTCAATAATACTGCTTGGCGGGTATTAAATATTGCAGCTGGTGTTTTCCATGGAGACCTTGGACCAATTTTATACAATTTGTGTATCTCCGACCTCCTTCAAGTATCTCACCGCGAATTTGCCCTTTATGCTGATGATTCAACAACTAATGACTGTCTTCCTAGGAAGGCGCTGCTCATACAATAGCAGAATAATAACAGCTATTCTCAAGACAGTGGTACACGAGAACGACCGCCGTGTGCAGGACGATATAAAGGAGGAGCATTCTCGCGTATAGTTGAGTTCTGTTTCGGACCTCAAGGATCGCTTAGGCCTCTACTCACCACCTAGGATTAATTTTAGTTAACAATTATAGATAAACTCTTTTATAGTATAGGAAAACGATCCCTATTATTTCGAGGGAAGCCGTTTCGATCCGTTATCTGTTTTTCAGGTCCCCCGGAACCCTTCCACCACGAGTGGTAAGGTACATTCAATCGGATTTTTCTCTTACAGATACCCTAGAGCATTTCCCCTCACCAGTGGTAAGGGGTGCTCGAAATCGATTTTCCCTCGTTTACGAAATGAAAGGCGTTTCCCCCACCAGTGGTAAGTGACGACTCGTGAGGGGAAGGAAAAGAATAAATACCACGGGACATCGAGCCAGTGAAAGGTGGTAGAATCGGCAGCAGGGTCTAGAGAGAAGGTTTTGCGGACTTATCTATTTTCAAGTATGTTTGACCATCCAGGTACCTTTAATACAGTCCACTATATCGTCGGGCGTTTGCGGACTCGCTGACAGCCGTTTGTTTAACTAATCCGTAACAGTTTTCTAAAAAACCTTGTCGGCCGTGATGCACGCATTGCAACGCTTGTACAGCGTCGATTTGATCAGTCATCTCAATAACATCTGTACATTTCTCTTATTACCAACGGCTTGGAAGTAGACCGATTTGTGTATGAGATACTGTTTCATGTGGGCCTTGAGTGTGTGGTCGTCATCGTAACTGCAAGGCAAAACTCTCCCTGGTGTTGACGTCTACCGGGACTTTGATGACTTTGTGGCATTTCCCACTAACGCCACTGCTTGCCCCTTGCAGATACAACGCCAAAATTGCTTCCTAAAGCATCTAAAACCCTGGAAAACAAGTATTATGGTAGTTCCATTGAACGCCATTACTTACCCTACCATTATCTACTCAAAGATGTGTTCTAAACACCTAAAACAATTACCATTCGCTAATGCAAATGCATTAGCATCTCCAAATATTTCCCCCAGGGGCATGCTTGCATACAACGCATCATTTTCCTGGAAGGCAATTCGGGTACGACATCACGTAACCGACATAAAACCCGAAACATGCCAATCCACGTATTTAAAAAAGTATTTTGCCGCACACCTGCATGACATGTTCACCCTTGTTGTATCCACAGACCCATAGGTCGATCGTTTGAACGATAGGCACACCATACCACACCAGTGGCTACCGAAGGGAATCGAGTGCTGCATAATGTTAATACACACAAGACAGATCGACCTTTCGAAGACGCCAACGATGTGTGCACGATCTGCGTGATGCTATACGCAGTAGCTGATCGTATAAACATCCTAATTCCTGGCAATATGAATTTTTGTCCAGTTGCAAAACATTGCTTATGTTGTTTCCCCCCTAGTGAGTTGTTCGATCCTCGGTTCGCAGACACATGAACACACATCACGAGCGACCGAAGTGGTCGTCGTGTGTGTATTTCGTGCCCTTTGCTGGGACCAATGTATGAAAGATCTTCCCCTATTAGTCACCGGTACGATGGATGAAATTTGATAATTTGTCTTTTCGAAAGGAGTCTTTAGTCTTTAAACAGATTCCGCGGAGGCAAGACGCGCTCTCCACGTACACGGTTAAAATCAGTCTGAATCGAGCGGTCAACGGTGTAGCGTCTTTCGTCCTCTGCCAAGTGTCATCCGGGCAACGAAAAGTTTAGTCTTACAGAAATAAATAAAGAATTAAAGACCTATCGTTACTTTTAAGTCTTGTGTTAAATAAATAAAGAGTTAAAGACCTATCGTTACATTTAAGGTTTGTGTTTAATAAATAAAGAATTAAAAACCCATTGTTACATCCTAATTTAATATTCGTTTGATGAATTCGAAGCCAGAAGGTTCGTAGCTCTTTGCGGAAAGCGAGCCCAAAGAAATCTCTTGGACAAATCAATAAATCAAAACCGTCCTATATTATCGAACACACAGTGAAGCGGAACAGGCTAGGAAGGTTTGTGTGAACCTGTTCCCATGCTGGCATATAACAGAAATCGAAAAACCTACAACTTCATTATGCCATTTCTGCTGTAGACGTGTCGGACTCCGCTTATCTACATGAATCGCAGTTTCTGCCACACAAATCAGGGGTTGTGCCGAGCTGCAGTTCATAAGCAGACGCTTCTTCGCATTCGGATGCGATGTTAAATATTTTGTGAGCCATAGTCGACTGTAGATGGAGCAGATTTGTCCGAACTCATTTTTTTTATATACTTCTCTCAGGAGAAGCCAACCTATAGCGCCCACACGGCGCTCCGATATGCCACCAAATAACTGTTGTAGTTCTTCTTTAACAGTTGCAGGTTATAACGCACCGGAAATACTCGCACGGGGAAGGAATTCCACAGCTTTCCTGCTCTGTAACGGAACGAGTTCTGATGCAGGGGTGATCGGCCCGTCGGGAGATGAACCGTAAATTGACGCGACCCGTCGGATTGTCTCGTGGAGCGCATATAACCCGAATTGCGCGGAACAATACCACGAATCTCCGAAGAATCTCACTGCATTCAACAGTACCCGTGATAATATCTGTAAAACAGATAGAGGTCAGCTAATAAAACAGCTCACATAAAATAGAGCCCCCGGAGCTGTTGGCATACCAGCTGATTACATGAGCTGATTAAACAAGGAGGGGCAGTGTTCTATCACGCAATTCATGATATCGTGGTGCACCTCCCATACATGCAAGAGGAAATGCCGGACGATAGCCGCCGCGGAATAATTTGCCCATACATAAGAAGGGAGATATCACAGTGTGCAGCAACTATAGGGGTATAACATTGCTGAGTACCGCCTATAAGATACTCTTCCCTCTCCTACAAGATCGGATAGCCCTATACGCTAAAGTCATCATCTGCCAATATCAGTGTGGTTTTATCCCAGGCAAATCAGCGATTGATCAGATGTTCACCCTAAGGAAGGTGATGGAAAAATGTCTGGAATTTAAGATTCCATTATATCATCTATTTATAGATTTTAAGGACGCCTACGACAGCATAGCCGGGGTAGAACTATATAATGCCATGAGAGTTCGGTATTCCAAACAAATTGGTATGACTTTAAAGGTTGACCATGATCAGTGTAATTATCCAAGTGAAAATAGCGCGATTGGTGTCCAAACCAATAAACATCTTTAATGGACTCCGACAAGGGGACATCCTGGCCTGCCTCCTCTTCAATCTGGCGTTGGAGAAGGCAATCCGTGACTCTTGGGTTACAACTAGAGGGACTATTGTCACCAAGTCCTGCCAGATACTTCCCTACGCAGATGACATCTACATCATCGGTAGATCCGATTCGGCTGTACAGGACTCCTTCACCTAGATGGAGCAGGCGGCACAAAAACTGGGACTGCACATTAATGAGGGAAAAACTAAGTACATGGTGGTGGCAACCTCTGCGAAGAGAAGACCTAACGTTGGTCAAGCTATCAGAATAGTGGAGCACGAATTTGAAGTAGTGCAATCCTTTAATTACCTTGGGTCAATAGTGTCAGCCGATAACAATATCGAAGAAGAAATACGCGAACGGCTGATCAAATCCAGCCAAGCCTACTATAGTCTATCAAGGCTCTTTAAATCCCGAAATTTATCCAGAACATCCAAGCAGCTATTGTACAATAGCATGGTCTTACCAGTACTCATGTATGGATCCGGGGCATGGGTGCTCAGTAAAAGGCACTCTGAACTGTTAGTCGCGTTCGAGAAGAAGGCCTTAAGGAGAATTGTTGGCCCCGTATGTGAGGGAGGACGGTTCCTGAGACGCCACAACCATGAGTTGTACGCATTCTACCTTGATTCTAACGTATTAGGAAAAATCAAGCTCGGTAGACTCCGTTGAGTGGGACACCTAGCTCGAATGAGCGAAGAGGACCCTGGCCGGAAAGGCCTTTGTGGCGGGATGTATGGAAGGAGACAGCGTGGCAGACCTTGTCTGCGATGGAGGGATGGCATGGACCCGGACGCCCGAAGCCTGGGAGTGCCAAACTGGATGACGTGGGATCGAAATCGGGACCGGTGGAGAATGGTAAATCAGGCCGAGACCGGAGCCCGGTTGTAGTGCCGGTGATGAGGATGATGTGATTGACGGGACAACAATTTCCTAATTAACTATTAAATACAATTATGTATAGATATTGGGAAAAATACAGTCCTCCTACTCAACATAATACAACAACAAGATACACGAGGCTTCATATTCGCATGCGACAACGGCTACTTAGGGTATTTACCTTTCTTGTTCACTTTGTAGCGTTTGTCCCATTCGTTAATATTATCCCGCCTTTTGTAGCAGTGTGGTTCTTCAAACATGTTATACATACCCAACCGTAGTAAACAACACCGAATTCAAGAGAATAAAAAAAGTACCAAAGCATTCACGTATGTCGTGGTCCGATGCGTCGGGCTTTGGTTCTAAAATGTGCACAGAGGAATATAACAGTTTCAGAGTCGTCATCATTTATTTCATTTCGTTGTTTTCATTTCTATTTGTGCCAGGTCATGCAGTCATCCATATTATCAAGGCATTCAAGGCTAATGTGCATTGGTACCTACTTTTACAATTTCCGCCTCTTTCTCCGACTGTCCTGGTACGTAGTATTATACAAAATATCCAGGGCTTAAACATTCCTTGTCTAGCCATTAATTTCAAATTATGACAAAAAAGAAAATGTAATAGATGTATAAAGCTTAGATGAAAGTTCAGTAAGCTTTCCCGTTATGAAGTTTTGTAGAGATTTTCCTTTTTCCATTTCATAGACCTGGTGTTTGAGATGCGACATTTGTGATGAAGTAGCGAGCGCGACGGCCGAACAACCAGACGTAATAATGTTTGGAATAATGTGTAATTTTCCATCTACACAATGCTTCCACCATCGAAGATAAGCTGTGTCCGCCGTCCAGCAATTAAAGTGGACGAGGTAATGAATTGATGATTGAAAAAAAACCGTTGAGAATGTAAAAGTCGTGTAACGCTTAAATATCTTTTTTTTTTCTATTACCCACGCGTTGTCAGCTAGTAGCTGACAGCTGGCAAATGCGAATGTACTAAAATTCTCCATTGAATTTGCGAAGCCGCAACATCCCGCACGCCTTCGCCAGCTATTGGCGTTATCATCCTCTTTTGAAGGTGAGGACCCTGATCCCGAGGTCCTGATAAGGGCGCTAGTTTCGGTTTTGATGGCACAACTACCACCAGGTCGTCCGTAGAGAATGGAGTACCCGAAGCTGCGTGTGTCTGATTGCAGTGATGATACAACTCCTGCATATAATCGGAAGCTGTGTAGAGGTTACCAATTTGTGTGGAGCCCGAACGTTCCATGAGATATTTGACGATGATGTTTTCACTGGGGGAGATTGATGTTCTTCTAGGTGTTCCATTACTATTGACATCATCCAAGATGAGTTTCAACGACGATGATTTTCTCGTTAATTTGCACAGATAGTAGAGAACTAGATGGTATAGTGAATTGATGACGGAGGAATGGATGTTGCACCAGGCTGTGATCGAATTGCGGTTTTATTGCTCCTTTAGAGCTTGTCCACGTTTACAAACCGTTCACTGCAACTTGAGGTGCATTTGTTGCCATGTTGAGTCTGGTCTATAAGTACACCAGGTCCATTAGCAGGATAGCTCGTAGATATTCCACTACATTCTTCGCTGAATGAACTTTCGTCGAAAGTTTATTGAGGTATGTTGTGGGTCCTTTTGTGCAAGGTAGTGCGATGTCATGAGATGGACATTCATTGAGGAATGCCGTCCACCTTGAGAAACACTGAAGGCTCCTGATTTCCGTGCTATGTCTACATATGATGTTCGTTGACTTTGATGTGATGGCCCCTTTTGACCTTTTATTTGATGTGTGGACCTGACGTGGTGTGGACCTGACGTGGTCGGGTCCCACACAATTTGATTTAGGCTAGGTAGTTTGACGAGGTCGTTGATGTGTAGTTACTGTTGGAAGCCGCCCACCAAGAACACTGAAACCTTTTGCTTTCAATGCTACTTCTGCCTAGGATCGCGATTGATTCCGGTGATTCTGGTCTTGGGACAGGCTTCGTCCCCCTGCTGTATTGATTGATTGAGACATTCTAGCATAAACTTACTTTATTTAGATTTTCTGGAGGAATGCATGGAAGATGTCGACTTCCGATGCGATTTATCACTGTTCGAGTTAAGGTTCTGGGTTGGGTACGCGAGGCCGTGCTTCCTTTGAGCTCTCGTTGAAGAATTTCTTCCTTCTTCCTTGATATGTTTTGAGGTTTCGATTTCGCTAGCTTTTCAGTACCCTGTGATCGCATTTTTCCTTTACGACGATTCGGCGGACGCGAAGTGTGTCCAACGGTCGTGTCGCGCAGGTGGTTGATGATGGTTTGTTCTATGAACCTCTTGTATGGCCCATGGAATCGATACCGACAAAACCTTGAATCCACCCGCTGAGATGCGTTGCGATCTGCGGTCGCAGATCAACTAATTGATCTGAGTTGGAGTCGTAAGTTCGCAATCCACGAGCAATGGTCATGTGATGGCGGTTGAAAGATCTTGTCACGCCGTAACTGGATGCAGTGGTGAGTCCTGTGCGTGGTAGCACCCATCCCAAGTGAGTAGCCTGAGCGATGAGGTAGAAGCCTTCGCTTTTCCTCAACTCTTCAAGGATGATGGCGGAGTAGAGATCTGCTTTGATGATGAGCCAGATTAGATGTTTGGATCTGCCAGATCCAGATCCGCTACAAAGGAAATATCCCGTGCCATTGTTTGTTATGGTGGCAGGTACCCCGAGAGACGTGACAAGGCGAACACATTCAATGTCCAACGTTGGGAGTTGTGCAGGCGAGGGCGATGGTGATCATTGCTTGCACCTTCGCAATAAGGCAACGAGTACCCCCGACACCGTAGATAGGAACGGATGATGCTTGGAGCCGGAGGTGCAACCGTCGAGCGAGTGATTCCGATACAAAGGTGGCCTTAGAACAGGGGTCTACCAGAGCAGTTCCGATTCGATGATCATCCTAGCGATTGCCAGCAGTAACGATGGCTGAGGAGCGGTGTTTACCGCATGTCAGCAGACCCCTTGGCTGGATACGATTGGAGAGACGGGTCCTATACTCAATCTTGGCGATGATGATGAGGACGGCCTGTTAATGTGTGGTTTTCCCGACGTGCAGCAAGGTGAGATGTTTCCTTTCACACTGCTGGTAGACCTTGCTGGAATAGCAGTCGCGCAGCCGGTGTCGACCCAAACAGTTGTAACACAGGCTGCTCTTATCTGCAAAGGATTTGCGCTGGTCAAGTGTGAGTGAGCGAAAACCTTCGCAGGCGGAGATGGAATGTGAGACCCTGCAAAACATGCAGGGAGCCTGTTGCTTCAGTAATTGCGAAGATGTGGTGTGCACGGAGATGCCCATCAGCTTCATAAACGCCTTCGAACTAGAGGATGGCTTCTTGATAGATGCTGGTTGGTTCCTTGTAGGTGATTAATTGCAAGGTTGGACAGTTCTTTAGCCACCTGCTTCACCGAGAACGCCGGTAGCTGCACTGAAAGCAACTCGCTAGATGCGATGCAATTGACATTAATGTTGCTCGGAATTTTTGTGGAAGCTGTAGATGGTACCGGGAAGTCTGATTTAAGCACGTATTGAGCATCGATGAGCTTCGCCTGCTCATCGAGGTACACTTCTTCGGCTTCGGCGATGAAATCTTCCCCGAATTACTTATGATTGTGATGTTCAGGGGTTGCCAACTGCACGATTTCTTCGTGCCGCTCGAGAAGACCTTACCCTTCAAGGTGAAGGTCGCATTTGAGAGTCTCGATTGTGGTCAACGTTGGTGGTCCGTTTTCTCGGAGACTGAGGAACGCGCTATACATTCGGTCTTGGGACGAGAACTGAGCGATGATGTGCTCCTCAATCTTCGTCATGTGACCACTTGCTGAGAGAAACCGTCAGTGAAAGTGCCCCGAGTCTTCCTTAACGACACAGCCGAGGGAAGGACGTCTGAGCTACGATTTCAGCTCAGCACCACCCACGCACGAGAGAGAACGCGATGCCGGAGCAACACTCGCACTTTAACTTCATAGTCATTACTCCGTTCACTTGATCGCGTATGATAAACGATAACGATCCGGCTCGAAGGACTATAAATGTTCGAGATGTGACCTTTGTGATAAGGTAGCGTGCGCGACGACTGAACTAGCAGACGTAATAATGTTTGGAGTAATGTGTAATTTTTTTATGGTTACATATACGCAATGTCTATGATTACATTGAAAACCTGCGTCCACTCTCCCAGAAATGAAGTAGAGCTAATAACGAATTGAAGTAGAGCTTTTTTTTTTTTACACAAACGCGCGCACAAACGGGGATTTTGGAGTACCCTTAAATGTCAGAGCACAGTGCGTGCGAAAGGAGAGGAAGTGGATAAGGAAAAGAGGTATCGATGTACATGCTGATAACGAATTGAAGTAGAGCTGGTAATGAATTGAGGTATAGCTGGTAATGAATTGAATGATTGAAAAAACCGTTGAGAATATAAAAATCATGTGACGCTTAAATACGTTTTTTTCTGCCACCGACACCTGGAAAATTGTGAATGTGCTAGAATTCTTCAGTGCATTTGCAAACTCCCAAAAACTGGTAAACGATATTGTACTTTCGGCTTTATTGGTAAATTGAAGTTAACGCCAAACAAATGAGTCTAATAATAATAACAACCCATTAATAAAAACAAATATTCTCTTTGCTTCAAGTTTGTATTTTTTGTCGTGCATGTTACAGCCATGAAGTTATTTACAAAAAAAGTTAACGAAATTAAAATCTATTCGATCTCTATCGCTACGAAAAATTTTGTACTTGACGCAGAAAGTTGATGTTGTCGCGTATATTATCATTATCCTTAACTACAGTTAGTTTACGTGAATACTTGTGCATTGAGTCTTAACTTACATATATACAAAAAAAAAAAAAAACTTAATGCAATATCATATCATTGAAGTATGGCCTATGAATGATTCGAGCTTTAAATGAAGTTCATGAATATTAGAAATCGATACGGGCGCTCTACAGTCTACTGCTCTCTCTAATATTTGGACTGTTTAGAGGTTTCTCGTACCCATTACCCATTGAGGATAAGTGGGGCACAATTGCAGGTCTTCCATTAGAGGTCATTTCCTCGCCAGCAAACACCGTGTTATCATGTCCTGAATCGCGAATTACATCATTTCCATTTTCCATGACTGGTTTCTCTGCAGGCTTGCCTTCTAATAGGAAACACGTGAGGAGGAATAGAATTGAACTGATTCCATAAAATCCAGCGTAGAAAATCATAAGAGAGCCACGATATCCGATTGACTTAGCAACAGGATCAACAAGAATAGGCAAATTACCTCCAATGTTATTCATAACGAAGAGAAAGATTCCGATTGTTGTGGAACGCAATTCGAGAGGAACGATTTCTACAACAATAGCGAAGACAATTCCAAACCACATTTCGGCGAAGAAGTAACTTAAGCCTAATGTAATCATAGCCCAAAGTGGATCAAAGTAAACTGATCCAAATGCTGGTAGTGTGGAAATCAATTGACTCAGAGCTAGGACTAATGCCCTGGATCGGATACCCATCTTATCGACAATTTTATCAGATACAACTCCGCCAACGACTACACCAATACTTCCAATGCCGATGGTAACCGCAAACAGCCACCAACCAAGATCCACTTCTGGAAAGTAATTGTTATAATACAAGTCAGCATTATACGCGAATGTCATTCCTCCGCAGTGACGAATAGATGCGGCCAGCATAAGTAACATCATTCTTGGCTGGAGAATCACATTCCAGATAGACATTTTCTTTCCGTCGTTTTGAAGATCGCCTTCTGCAATGGCTTTCCTTTCGGGTTCCTTCAGAGTTCTCGTAAGGATCGCAAACACAACGGCTAATATTCCGGAACCATAGTAACAAACTCTCCAACCCAAGTCCCAGAAGTTTAATTTTGTGATGTACCGTCCAACTGGGAACGCAATACCGTATCCTCCATAAATACCCCAGTTGAATATTGCCATTACCAGAGCGCGTTTGTTTTCTGGAAATATGTCGGACATTATACCTGTTGCCAGAGGATTACAACCGGATTCGCTGTAAATATATTTAGTTAGATTAATAAATATTTAGAGATGAAATGTTACAGTAGTTTACCCAGCCGCCATTATCATTCGCAGGAGGATCAATTGCCAATATTCTTTGACGGATCCCTGGAGGATGAGGGCAATCGAAAAAATGAACGTGCACACTGTTAACATTTTAACTCTGTTATATTTGTCAGCAGCTATTCCCATAAACACTCCAACAATCGTGAACACTGCAATGAAACTGGGACCAGCTAAGAGTTGATAGTCCAATCCGAGGCCATTGTAGTTCCATTCGCAGTAATATGTCCCATTCAAATTTAATTCCAAGCACCTAGAATGAATGAAAAGATGATTAGAAATTGTTGGAAACAACACCCCACTCAGTTGAAAGGTGATGGGGCTAATAAATAATACTACTCAACTGGATATGGAATCAAGAATATTGGTGTCATGTCAAAGCTTAATGGACAGTTCTACGAACTTGGAAAAAAAGTTGGTAGGCTGGTCAAGAGGCGGAACAGTAAAAAGTGTTGTAGGAGCTTTTCAAACAAAGATCGCAATGATGGTACAATTGTGAGTTTAATAGGAATTTGAATTTTCAAAAAATAGATTTTGTTATATATTTTTCAATCCCCTTCATCCTGACAAAGCATTCGCTACCATGCTTTTTTTGTTACGAAATTTACGAAAACAATTTACAACAGTACAACAGTCTCAGTATCTACGTATTCTCTGCTCTTCTTAAAAACGCATAAACACTTCAGACGAATTTTTCTTAAAATTACATTAATTGGAACTGCGAACAGTTATTCCCGGATTCTCGGCCCCCTTTTTTTATGTGTTTTCTGTTCTATGATGTTCTATATGATTCTATGACGCTCTAGGATGGCGTAAAATTAATCATCCAATTTTGTTTTTGAATTACTTTTTTACTAAATAAAAAAATATGATCCTGAGTAATTGAAATCTTTATTTGGACCTTTACAATTTTTGCTAGTTCACAAATGTCAAATATGATTGACGTACGACGCCATTTGCAAAATGTATAAGATCTTCCGTTAGGGTGATTAATTTTGCGCCACCCTATACATGATTTTATGATGTTTTATATGATTCTATGATATTCTACATGATTCTATGACATTCTACATGATTCTATGATGTTCTACATGATTCTATGACGTTCTACACGATTCTATGACATTCTACATGATTCTATGATGTTCTTTATGATTCTATGACGTTATACATGATTCTATGATGTTCTACACGATTCTATGACACTCTACATGATTCTATTATGTTCTACATGATTCTATGACATTCTACATGATTCTATGATGTTCTACATGATTCTATGACGTTCTACACGATTCTATGACACTCTACATGATTCTATTATGCTCTACATGATTCTATGACGTTCTACATGATTCTATGATGTTCTACACGATTCTATGACACTCTACATGATTCTATGATGTTCTACTTGATTCTATGACGTTCTACATGATTTTATGATGTTCTACATGATTCTATGATGTTCTACATGATTCTATGATATTCTACATGATTCTATGATGTTCTACATACATGATTCTATGACGTTCTACACGATTCTATGATGTTCTACATGATTCACCACAATTAGCCAAAAAAATCATTAAGACAAAATTAGGTAAAGTAATAAAGGCTGAAAAGCAACCTGCGTTGGTCAATAGGCACGGCCTGATCCTTTTGCATGACAATGTTAGACCCCATACCTCACAAGTAACGGTGTAAAAACTGTTGTAGTTGGGAAATGATGGAAATATTTATTTGGACCTTTACAATTTGTTTTGTTAAGTGGAAAAGGTGTATCCGTCAAGTGGCTGGCGCCAGTGTTGATACACATTTGTACCAGTTTTATCGCATTTTGCATTACTTTCCGCAAGATTTCCGGTGATAACGTTCGCATTCCTGTCGAATATTCTCCTTAAGGGCTGCGATTGCCCGAGGCTTGTTGGCATAAGCCCGCGACTTCAAGTAGCCCCAAAGAAAGAAGTCTGGGATGGTTAAATCGGGCGATCTTGCTGGCTATGCGAAATCGGCAAAACGTGAGATTACGCGATCAGGAAACCCTTCCTTCACAATATCAATTGTGGCTCGTGCTGTGCGTGCGGTTGCATCGTTTTGTTGAAACCACATGATCACCAAGATCCGCTCATCCAATTCCGGTAGTAAGAAGTCGCTTATCATGGCCCTGTAGCATTCGCCAGTAACAGTGACCTTATTGCCGATGGCGTCCTCAAAAGAATACGGCCCAATCACTCCTCCCGCCTGAACGCTGTACCCCACAGTAGCTTTGATTGGATGTAATGGCTCTTCGTGCATCACGCGGATTTTCAGTGCCCCAGTAACGAAGATTTTGCTTATTGACGTAACCGCTTAAGTGGAAATGTGACTCGCCGCTCATGGTGATTTTCAACACAAAATCGTCCTCTTCGTTTTTGAGATTAAGGATGGCTTGACGGTAATTCACACGTGTTAGGTGCGTCAGTGACATCATAGTCAGAGATGATGTACAAGAGGTCATTGATACACCTAAACCTAAAAACATCCGATTTTAAACTCAGATGACCCCACAAAACGATAATGTAAGTAAGTCTGTGGGGCTTTTCAGGGCCCGAAGAGCCATACATCGCTCGATCCCCACCTTTCCAGGCGAACGACTTACCTCTCGGTCGAACTTCAGCAAGGTTGCGTAACCTTGCTACGGCATTTACCCTCAGCCAAATCGCCGGAATTAATACGGTTACCCAATCGGATAACCGTTTTGAATTTATGTTAGGCAGCTTACCTATTCAGTAGGGGATTTCCGTCCAAACCCCTTTTTCTCCAGCATCACCACTGAAAACATTAAATCCACGGCAAAGCTTATCACCTTGCCGTGGCATCGAAAACTCACCCTCGGCCAGACCATATTCCCTAAAAAACATTAAGCCCACGGCAAAGCTTATCACCTTGCCGTGGCAGCGAAAACTCACCCTCGGCCAGACCATATTCCCTAAAAAACATTAAGCCCACGGCAAAGCTTATCACCTTGCCGTGGCATCGAAAATTTACCCCCGAGGCGTACATCATTTCCTGAAAAGAACATAAGTCCATGGCAAAATCATCACATTGCCATGGCATCTGAAATCTTATCTTTAGGCATACATTCTGCCAGGGCATCTCGTTTCCATAGCCTTAAGCTATGGAAACAACAATCAACAAGAGTTCCTTGTGACTCGTTGTATTTGTTTACCCCCCGGCATAACATGCATACGGCTATTGCCCCTATTGATTTACTACCGCCGACAAGGTTTCTGTTGACGCAAATCAAACATGTCCCTGTTTACCAGCAATCGCTGGCACCACAATTAGCGTTCCCCATGTTCAGAGATAGCATTCAAACAACGATCACCAGCAGCCAGAAAATGTTTACTTACAACATCTGGCAATGGCTGCACCCTATGTTCGTTGCAATGTTTTATCATCGGCAACAGAAATGATGATTTATGGCCTTCCATTAGGATGACCAAATCATCGGTTTCGGTTTTTCACACCCCAGATGCTAGTATTTACATTCCTAGAAAATGCACTAGCGATGTTGCCCTCCATCCACGGTCGCCGAACGATCGTATGCATGGCATACGCACACATGCGTAATGTATGCCTATTCCGTCCGGTCCAATCACGATTAACTACTTCAAGTTAATCGTGTAACTCCGCCTCCTTTCCAGTTTCTTTCAGGGTTCCTTTCCTTTTGATGACTTCCAATGGAATTAGTCAGATTTCACAAGTGGAAGGAGTCACCCGCGTCGCCGTCGAAGCATATACATGTGTAGTATAAAATAGTGCTTCAGAATCTTTTTAATTAAATTTCCTAAAAGAACTTTCATTGAAACATTAACCGTGTGTTTTCATTTCCTTCAAATTCAAACAAGTTAATAAATAAAAAAAAACAATAGTATATCCATGTGTAGTATAAAATAGTGCTTCAGAATCTTTTTAATTACATTTCCTAAAAGAACTTTCATTGAAACATTAACCGTGTGTTTTCATTTCCTTCAAATTCAAACAAACTAATAAATAGAAAAACAATAGTAGATACATGTGTAGTATAAAATAATGCTTCAGATTCTTTTTAATTAAATTTCCAAATAAAGAACATTCACCAAAACAACAACCAGTGTGTTTTTATTTCATTCTGTTCGCTCCGTTTGGGAAGTGTTTTATCCCGAGAACTTTCGCGCCGTGAATTAAGTAGTGGAAATTAGTTAAACCCGCGTCCGTGTCGACGCACTGACTAATTAACCCCACATTGGTGACCTAAGGGTGAAGAACACGCCACCTTTCTTTTCGAACATTCGCGTCAAAGTGGGTCTCAACAACAATAGACAAATTGTGACTTGGTGTACACCAAAATAAGAACTTTGTAAGGGCAAGTAGAGCCCCACCTCAACAGTACGCAGCTAACCATCGCTCCAGCTCAGGACAGGAACTCAAGCCACCACAACTCCGTCAACTACAATTAGCAGCCGCAACTCATCAACAGGAATCCTTCCTTTTCGTAAGTCTTTCACTTAGTTATTTGCTTTATTGGTGCAACAGTGTCCAACTAAATTAAGTGCGTAGCAAATAAACTTAAATGTGGAACTTCTTGCGTAAGGCAAAAAGTTTTTTTAGTCTGGCAAGCCATCTCCTATAAATAAATCAATAGAATCAGAAAATTTTGAATATTGAAACATAAATTCTTCTAGTAATTTATCCATTATATAACAAATAAATATAAAGTTATCATTTAATTGTTATAGCGTTTTACTGTAAAATAAGATTAAATTACAATATACAACCAAATACAGTAATTGAACTAAAATAAATAATAACACACTTGCAATCATAAATCACTCCTGAGAACAGATTGTCTAGACAACCGTCACCTACTGAAATAATAAAAGATTAAGAGAAGGGTTGACAATTAACGAACAAATATATGAGGTAAAAATTAATTTAAAATCCAAATCAAATTAAGAAGGAAATCCCTCAGACAAACTATATCTGTATTTTTACATAATTTTTAAGAATTTTCCATACAAATCAAATTGAAATAGCTCGAAACCGTCCCATTAAAACTCGATATAATTTGAATAACTACAGTTACTGTGATCCCCAAATTTTGTAAACGGTTATCGAATGGAAGGGTGTTTTCGCTAAACTTGTAACGAATTGCCTTAAGATACACAATTACAGCAAGTAAACTCAAATTTCGTTACGCTCACATGTAATTGCATTTTTTTTTTTTTTAAATATAACAGCAAACATCTCAAGCATAGAAAAACATCTTGCCTTCCTTTTTTTTTTTCTTTTTTTTACGTTTTTGAATTTAAATTTAAATTAACCCTTCATTGCTAACTTAATCCAATCCATTTAAACAGTAAATTTATTTTATTATAATAAAAACTTAAAACTAATCAGTTTGCTAGCCAGCTAATAATTGTATTGCCTTAATAAACTTGTAAACCCCTTCAGGGTACTGAAACATACGATTCCGTTTCGGCAGTAGATACAACACTACTTCATCGCTTCGCAACATTTTCAGACGCACACACTCCGGCACACGTTAAATCCTTGTTTTCCTTCCCTTTTGGAATTTCAATCGCGATTTTTAATTATTCAAATTGACAACTTTTAATTTTAAAGTTCGGGTAGGCAATACTACAACCCTGCCGTCCGTGTTAACGACTACACTCGACTCCGCACGACTCTTCTTCGAACAGCATCGGTCTCCTTTCACTGCGCGCGTCCTCTTGCGATCTATTTCCGGAAATCTAGACTCAACTCCACACAATTTACGCGACTTCAAAGAACTCCACTTGATTCGGCTCGATTCCCTTTTGGCTCGACTTGACTCCACTTCCGACCTTCGCTTGACCTATTTTGATTTGTGAAAACCTTTGTTTTGGGACGTTCGACAGTTCTCTCAACTTCCTGCAACTCCCTTTGACTCGTTGGCGGCGTCCTTGCAACCGTTTCGCGTTCTCTTACGTCCATTTCTGCGTCCTCCGTGGTGAATATTTTGATTCCCTCCTACTCCGTTGATTTCAGTCCTGTTTCGTACAAAACACTATGGTTGTCACACGAAATAGCGCTGCCCAAAAGGCCCAAGAACAACCCGAGCCCCTGGAATTTCACGACGCCTCCAGCGTCGATTTCCCCACCGAGCAAGTCGATGCTGACCTAGACTTGCCCGGACAATCTACTCCTCTGGCACCACCCGTTGCCCCCAGCGTCGTGAACCGACCCCAGCCTACTTCCCCAGACACACTCTCGACTGCTCCTAACGCCCCTGTTATCGGCCCTGTGGCAAATGCCGGCATTTTAAGGCCCACAACTGGTGCCAGCACCCCACAACAACACCAAAGACCTTCAGAGTCCCACGAATTCCACGATGCTTCCAGCCTCGGGAACGGGACTCGTCATTTAAATATAGGGCTTCCCCCCTTCGATGAGGAGGACCCGGACTTGTGGTTTGCAGTGGCAGACCGCATCTTCCAGGCCGCAGCCTTGCACGACGAACAACTTCGTGCAGTCGAGCTGTTGAAAGTGCTTGACCGCACTCAACGACCGCATGTTGCACACATAATAAGGTCGGCCGGCCGCAACCCATATAGCAACATGCGTGAAGCTCTGCTCGACGCATTGGATGAGCCTGGAAACGCGCGGCAACAACGTTTAGCCGCTGTATCCAACCTTTCTGGGATGAGACCATCTCTTTTCCTGACCCATTTACGCTCTATAGCGGGGACCAGGATTGGGGACGACCTAATAAAGCCTCATTTTTTGAGGTGTCTTCCCCAGCATGCCCGTTCGGCACTTATAGCCCAACCCAATCAGAGTTTGGGCTATTTATCCAAAATTGCGGACGCAATAATGGAAAGCTCAGATCAGTATTCTGAGCCTCCAGCGTACCAGGTAGCGGCGGTTTCTCAACACGCCGCCCAGCCTGCACGGCACCCTCGTCTGCCTTTCTCAGCCCATCAATTGGTCTCAACTCCCAATTCTCCTCAAGCTCAATTGCCTCATAGAAGCCCCGCCTCAACCAATTTCCCTCAGGGGAATCCAGAGGCAGGCCCCAACCTTAACCAAAGAAATTCGCCACCTCAATTAACCACTGCTGACCTTCGGGCGCTTCAAACCTCACTCCTCCGCGAGATAACGCAATTGCGCGCGGAGGTGAGGAACAATCCTCGAAGCGCCCAGAACCGAGCCATGCCGAGCCGTCCTCTCAATCGGCAAAATTCCTACCAAACTGCCCCTCAGAGGGCCTATATGCCTCAAAACGCCCCACAGAGGGCCAATTCCTCTCAAAATGGCCCTCACCGGGCCAATTCCCAGCGAGCTCCGGCTCGACCTCCCCGTAACGGCAATACTAATAGGCAGAATATACCTGATAATGCCGTTACTCTGCCTTGGTGCGCCAATCACCAACGATATGGTGATCGCGCATTCAATTGCAAAGCGCCTTGTGGTTGGACGCAACCTTCCACCAACCAGAGGCGCTCTTTAAACTAATTTTGCCGACCGACACCCTCGCGCAATCGGCCGGCACCCATACGATAAGTCGCTTAACCATCCGGGATTCGAAACTGAATATCGCTTTTACTGTCGATACCGGCGCCGATATTTCAGTCCTCCCGCGATCGTTTGCTCCGCGTAACCGCGTGCCAGCCGCACTCAAATTGTCAGCAGCAAATAATACGCCGATACTTACGTACGGACGTAAAAAGCTGACACTTCAATTGGGTCTTTGTCGTCCGATCACTTGGCGTTTCGTCATTGCGGACGTAAACGAACCCCTGATAGGTTCCGACCTGTTAGGTGCACATAATCTGTTGGTCGATTCGACCCATAACAGACTTGTGGCTCCAACCGCACCCCCCTTGCCCATGACGGCATCACCAGCGGCAACTTCAGGGGCCACAGAGTGCATAGACCCATTCCAGGTTATGGTACAGGAATTTGTGAGTACAACAATTCCTCTGCCTAACCAGCGCCGACATAAAGCCACGGTGTTTCATCATATAGAAACACGTGGTCCCCCTGTGAGCCAGCGTCCACGTCGACTGGCTCCGGAAAAATTACGTGCGGCGCGCGCGGAGTTCGAGCATATGATCGAACTAGGTATCTGCCAACCGTCGGACAGTCCCTGGGCAAGTCCACTCCACTTAGTGAAGAAACGTTCTGGTGAGTGGCGCCCATGTGGCGATTATAGGCTGTTGAACGCAGCAACTGTCCCGGACAGATACCCAATTGCACACCTCTACGATTTTTCGTACAAGTTACGAGGGTGCAATGTCTTCACAACCCTGGATCTCACCAGGGCATACCACCAAATTCCGGTGGCACCTGAAGACATCCCCAAGACCGCAGTCATTACACCTTTCGGACTCTTCGAGTTCAAAGTGATGACTTTCGGCCTCAGGAATGCCGCACAGACATTCCAGCGGTATATCGACACGGCTTTACGTGGTCTTAATTGCTGCCATGCATACCTTGATGACATCCTCATCGCCTCCAAAGACCTCGCCGAACATAAACGCCACTTACGTCAGGTCCTAGAGCGCCTCCGTGAATTCGGTCTTGTCATCAACCCAGATAAGTGTCAATACGCCAAGGAGCAAATCACCTATCTGGGTTATGTCGTTGACAACCAGGGCATTCGCCCACTACCAGACCGTGTGGAGGCCCTCATGAAGTATCCCAGGCCTACTAACGTAAGTGAGCTGCGTCGATTTTTGGGCATGCTTAACTTTTACCGCCCAACCCTGAAGAATGCCGCTCAGATTCAAGCTCCCTTAAATGAATTTTTGAAAGGAGCTAAGCGCAATGATAAGCGCCCCATTAATTGGACAGAAGTCTCAGATCGAGCATTCCAACTGTCCAAAGAACAATTGGCAAATGCCACCTTACTCCGATACCCTCTCGAGGGAGCGGCACTTTCTATCCAATGCGACGCATCGGATACCGCAATCGGAGCCGTCCTTGAACAGGACATTGAAGGCCGCCCGGAACCACTTGGTTTCTTTTCAAGGAAGCTGAGTCCCACTGAGCGACGTTACAGCGCCTACGACCGTGAATTGCTCGCGATCTACAGCGCTGTTAAGTACTTCCGTCATATGATAGAAGGACGTTCGCTCTCTATTTTAACAGACCACAAGCCATTGGTCTATGCGTTCCGGAAGAAGTCGGGAAATGCCTCCCCCCGACAAGAGCGTCAATTAGACCTCATTGGGCAATATTCCACGGAGATAAGGCATATCTCCGGTAAACAGAATGTCACGGCGGACGCCCTTTCTCGAATCGATACGATTCATTTGCGTACCGCCTTGAATAACACTGACCTTGCCCTAGCTCAAGAGGAGGACGAACAGCTCAAGTCCCTCCTAACTGCCGATACGGCACTAGAGCTCAAGAAAATTACCCTTCGCGACCCTTTGGGCGAAATCTGGTGTGATGTCTCCACTGGAACCGCTAGACCTTACATTCCCGAGAAACTTCGTAAGGGCGTGTTCCAGGTTTACCACAACCCTGCCCACCCCAGCGGCCGAGCAACAGCCGCTGCTGTCCGTCGCAAATTTATTTGGCCCCGGATGAACAAAGACCTCACCGGTTGGGCCCGTGCTTGTCTCCAGTGCCAGCGCTGCAAGGTAGCGCGACATAATGTACTGGAGCCAGCGCAATTCAAGCTTCCCACGGCACGCTTCGCTCATGTCCACATAGACATAGTGGGACCGCTTACTCCATCAAGAGGATTTTCTTATATCCTCACTATGATGGATCGCTGCACGCGATGGCCAGAGGCGACACCTCTCCGGGCAGTTACTGCCGAATCAGTCGCCAAGGCCTTTTACTCAACTTGGGTCACACGTTTCGGTGTACCAACCACCATAACTTCGGACCGAGGTCCACAATTTGAGGCGACAATTTTTAGGCAGCTAACAAATCTTCTTGGCTGCCAAAGAAGTCGTACCACCGCCTACCACCCGCAATCAAATGGGATGATAGAGCGCTGGCATAGATCTCTTAAAGCCTCACTCATGTGTCATAATGACACACAATGGTTTGACGCCCTTCCAACCGTCCTCCTCGGCCTGAGGACAAGTATTAAGGAGGACCTAGGTGCTTCGGCAGCAGAGCTTACCTACGGTACCAACCTCCTTCTTCCAGGAGAACTTTTCCTGGATGGCGAAACACCGCGTGACCAACTTCGCGAATTGGGACATCTCCGTGACCTGCTACGTAAGTATAGGGCAACCCCTGTAACCAGGCACGGCTCCAAAAAACTTTTCGTCCACCCTGAACTGCACAGCTGCACGCACGTCTTTGTCAGGGTGGATAAGGTCAAAAAACCCCTCGACCCACCTTATGATGGCCCATTCAAAGTCTTCCGCCGCATCAGTGACCGCGTCTTCGAGATCGACATTAGAGGCAAGCGATCCACGGTCAGCGTCGAAAGGCTTAAGCCCTGTTTTCTGGAAGCTTCCGCTCCAGAATCACCTCCGTCTTCAAATACCACTCCTACTCCACCGGCACAACCTCCCCGCACTCGCGCTCATACGCGCGCCCATAACCAACTAACCACCCCCTAACCTGCCTTACCTGTTTCGTGACTACGTCACTGGGGAGGGAGTGATGTGGGGCTTTTCAGGGCCCGAAGAGCCATACATCGCTCGATCCCCACCTTTCCAGGCGAACGACTTACCTCTCGGTCGAACTTCAGCAAGGTTGCGTAACCTTGCTACGGCATTTACCCTCAGCCAAATCGCCGGAATTAATACGGTTACCCAATCGGATAACCGTTTTGAATTTATGTTAGGCAGCTTACCTATTCAGTAGGGGATTTCCGTCCAAACCCCTTTTTCTCCAGCATCACCACTGAAAACATTAAATCCACGGCAAAGCTTATCACCTTGCCGTGGCATCGAAAACTCACCCTCGGCCAGACCATATTCCCTAAAAAACATTAAGCCCACGGCAAAGCTTATCACCTTGCCGTGGCAGCGAAAACTCACCCTCGGCCAGACCATATTCCCTAAAAAACATTAAGCCCACGGCAAAGCTTATCACCTTGCCGTGGCATCGAAAATTTACCCCCGAGGCGTACATCATTTCCTGAAAAGAACATAAGTCCATGGCAAAATCATCACATTGCCATGGCATCTGAAATCTTATCTTTAGGCATACATTCTGCCAGGGCATCTCGTTTCCATAGCCTTAAGCTATGGAAACAACAATCAACAAGAGTTCCTTGTGACTCGTTGTATTTGTTTACCCCCCGGCATAACATGCATACGGCTATTGCCCCTATTGATTTACTACCGCCGACAAGGTTTCTGTTGACGCAAATCAAACATGTCCCTGTTTACCAGCAATCGCTGGCACCACAATTAGCGTTCCCCATGTTCAGAGATAGCATTCAAACAACGATCACCAGCAGCCAGAAAATGTTTACTTACAACATCTGGCAATGGCTGCACCCTATGTTCGTTGCAATGTTTTATCATCGGCAACAGAAATGATGATTTATGGCCTTCCATTAGGATGACCAAATCATCGGTTTCGGTTTTTCACACCCCAGATGCTAGTATTTACATTCCTAGAAAATGCACTAGCGATGTTGCCCTCCATCCACGGTCGCCGAACGATCGTATGCATGGCATACGCACACATGCGTAATGTATGCCTATTCCGTCCGGTCCAATCACGATTAACTACTTCAAGTTAATCGTGTAACTCCGCCTCCTTTCCAGTTTCTTTCAGGGTTCCTTTCCTTTTGATGACTTCCAATGGAATTAGTCAGATTTCACAAGTGGAAGGAGTCACCCGCGTCGCCGTCGAAGCATATACATGTGTAGTATAAAATAGTGCTTCAGAATCTTTTTAATTAAATTTCCTAAAAGAACTTTCATTGAAACATTAACCGTGTGTTTTCATTTCCTTCAAATTCAAACGAGTTAATAAATAAAAAAAACAAAAGCATATACATGTGTAGTATAAAATAGTGCTTCAGAATCTTTTTAATTAAATTTCCTAAAAGAACTTTCATTGAAACATTAACCGTGTGTTTTCATTTCCTTCAAATTCAAACAAGTTAATAAATAAAAAAAAACAATAGTATATCCATGTGTAGTATAAAATAGTGCTTCAGAATCTTTTTAATTAAATTTCCTAAAAGAACTTTCATTGAAACATTAACCGTGTGTTTTCATTTCCTTCAAATTCAAACGAGTTAATAAATAAAAAAAACAAAAGCATATACATGTGTAGTATAAAATAGTGCTTCAGAATCTTTTTAATTAAATTTCCTAAAAGAACTTTCATTGAAACATTAACCGTGTGTTTTCATTTCCTTCAAATTCAAACAAGTTAATAAATAAAAAAAAACAATAGTATATCCATGTGTAGTATAAAATAGTGCTTCAGAATCTTTTTAATTAAATTTCCTAAAAGAACTTTCATTGAAACATTAACCGTGTGTTTTCATTTCCTTCAAATTCAAACGAGTTAATAAATAAAAAAAACAAAAGCATATACATGTGTAGTATAAAATAGTGCTTCAGAATCTTTTTAATTAAATTTCCTAAAAGAACTTTCATTGAAACATTAACCGTGTGTTTTCATTTCCTTCAAATTCAAACAAGTTAATAAATAAAAAAAAACAATAGTATATCCATGTGTAGTATAAAATAGTGCTTCAGAATCTTTTTAATTACATTTCCTAAAAGAACTTTCATTGAAACATTAACCGTGTGTTTTCATTTCCTTCAAATTCAAACAAACTAATAAATAGAAAAACAATAGTAGATACATGTGTAGTATAAAATAATGCTTCAGATTCTTTTTAATTAAATTTCCAAATAAAGAACATTCACCAAAACAACAACCAGTGTGTTTTTATTTCATTCTGTTCGCTCCGTTTGGGAAGTGTTTTATCCCGAGAACTTTCGCGCCGTGAATTAAGTAGTGGAAATTAGTTAAACCCGCGTCCGTGTCGACGCACTGACTAATTAACGCCACAAGTCCATATTCCGAAACAATTGGCAACTCGTATAAAAACGATTAGTTTCATTTTCCGAAGCAATTCACATACCATAATTGATTGCATATGCTGAAAGCAATTGCCCAATAACGCAAAAGCTATTAACTGCATATTCCGGAACAATTAAAATGCAGAAACGTTTAAACTGCATGTTCCAGCCCAATCAACAGAAATGCAATTAATTGGGTCAGTTCACAGCCGTAGAAGGTGAACCGAGTTCAAGCCAATGAGGAAATATTGACCGGTTCAGCGAAACACCGTGGTTGCGAACTGAAGCCAACAAACGAAAATCAGGGCAATTAAAATGTAATTGCGGTATCGTCATCGGGAGGTATTGACCCCGAAGTGTTGTGAAACGGTCAGGAGGAATTGAACAGGCAGTCAGTGGTTGGTCTAGAGAGAGGTTTGTAATCTGAATCAATATTTGGTGAGAAGACGGAAAGTGAATAGATCGGTTGGCTAAGTGAATACATCGGGAGAGTTTCAAAGGAAAGTCATATGCTTACGGTTTGCGAAGAGTGGTTAGATAAGCGAATAGATTGAAAGGGTTTTTTTTTGGAAAGTCGTGTATTTACGGTTTGCGGAAAGTGGATAGCGAAGTGAATAGGACGGGAGAGTCCGGAAATATAATCATTCATCGATTGTTATGGCTAGTGAATATTCTGTGTGAATAGGAAAAGAGACCTAGAGAAAAGACAAATAGTGACAAAGAAAAATAAGGAATCAATGTTAACGACATATAACGTAACACAGGTAATTACATTCGATTAAAGCTAGTAAGACAAATGTAAATAAGATAAGATAAAAACTATGTAAAGTGAACAAAATATAAAGTTAATCATTTAAGCTTAAAAATAATTAGTGCAAACAAAAAAAAGGTGTATATATCATAAGTCGAACAAAAGATAGCTAAGTGTAATCAAAGCAAATAGGAAAATACTATCGCAGTAAGATAAGAACTTATTAAAGTGAACATGATACGGTTAAGTATAAACTCTTAAGATTAATCAACTCAAGCCAATAAGGTGTAGGTATCAAAAGTTGGACGCAAGAAAATGGATAGAGTAAATTGAAGACTTTTGTGATTTGAAGATATTTAAGTAGATAAGAAAAACTGTGCAAAATAACAACGCTCTTAATGGAGTGAAAGATACAGCAGAAATAAAGGAAAAAATAAAAAGTGGAAGAAAACGAAAGAATGACTCTGTGTTTTGACTATTCAACGGTTGGTGTATAGATGTGTCGGTCGATATTCTTTGATGTTGTAATTTTTGTTTCGTCGGATCCCTAAAATCCTAACGCACGCGACTGACGGTCAGCAGGCATTAACTGATGTACTGTTTGTACTTTGTACGGGAACATGTGTACGTCCTTCACTGAAATTCACTGTAGGGTCCGTCTGGAATACCCAATTGCGTGGCCCATTGTCTGGTTGATGTTTCTTCGTTCTCAGCGACATCGGCAGACACAGTCGCGATATTCTCGGCAGAACGACCAGTCCGGTGGCGGCCACACCCCGCATGGTCTCCTGTGGTTTCAGTCTGTTCGAGAGGAGTAGGTAAGGGCCAGAATGTTTGCCCAGTTGGTGTGACATGATTAGGAAATCGACGTCGAAATCCACGCTGCGCTAACACCACCGACCGATTATTGGTCAAAAATCGACACAAGTATTTCACGCTCTTGCGGAGTCATTTTTCATTTTTAAAACATTTTTTTTTTAATTTATTTTTATCTTCTAAGTTTTAAATTACATGCTAGACAAAAAATGCTTAAATTCTAGCTTAATTATCTTATATTATAAACTTATTGGCCCTTCGCAGACGCTCTAAACCAGTGCTTCCCAAAATGGTCTATATCGACCCCCAGGGGTCTATGACAACCTGCAAGGGGTCTACGTCAGCGAAAAAAAAAAAAAATTGGGGGTCCATGAAATGAAAATGGGGGTCCACGATAGTGGATCTCAACATACACTGATAGTACCTATTTACTTAGAGTATGTTTAAAAAAAAAACGGATCAATGATAAATCATTCAGAATTGTGGTCTAAGACTCAAAATTAAACATCTCCGTTTGCAAACACAATATGTCAAATTTTACATGGTTTGTTCATAAAGTTTTATATCTTTTATTCCACGTAATTTAATTAAAACTCGTTCTAAACAAAATAGATCCAGAAAGACTGTACATTATACTATCTTATAATATAAAGCCATAGACATTATTTATAAAAGTACCTATGAAGTAAAAATTTTATTATTTAGTTTTTTTTTGAGATGCCATCAAGTGTTGCAGTTCTTTTTGAACAGTTGCAGGTTGTAACGCTCCGGGAACACTCGCGTGGGAAGGGAGTTCCACAGCTTCCCCGCTCTGTAACGGAACGAGTTCTGATACAGGGATGTTCGCGCTGTCGGGAGATGAACCACAAACGGGTGCGATCCGTCGGATTGTCTTGTGGAGCGCATATAGACCGAATTGGGTGGAACAATGCCAAGAATCTCAGAAGAACAGTACCCGTGATAATATCTATAAAACAGACAGAGGTCGGCCACGCGCCTTCGATGTGATAGCGACTGTAGTCCCGACGTCAGCGCCGTGTCCCCGATCAGGCGGATCGCTCGTCTTTGTACGCTCTCAAGTGGGTCGAGGGTATGTTTAGGAACCGAGCTCCAAACATGAGAGCAATATTCGAGCGCGGGTCTAATTTGAGATTTATATAGGAGAAGAAGTTGGGCCGGAGTAAAATATTTCTTGGCTCTAAAAAGATAACTCAGTTTTCCTGAGGCTGATCTGGCGATACCCGATACGTGTTTATGCCATGATACATTCCCACAGACCGTGACGTCGAGCAATCTCAAACTTTCCCCAGCCTCGAGGGCCCGGCCACTCATCATAGTTTATAAAATTGTGTAAGTTGTAGGATGTAGGCATTCGCTTTGTGGTCGCAATACATTTTGAACTTGTAAAAACCTGCACATAATGACATACCAGTATCATCTTGTTACAAGCATACGCGCAGTCTCAGAGCAAAGATCTTAATAATTATAAAAATGTCCCAATATAAATAATATGCATAGTAAAATGAATGGATTAATTCTTTAAGAATCCTCTCTTTCTTTAAGTAACAAAAAAAAACATAAAAACAATTTTTTTAAAGCTTCAAAACACTCCTCGCGAACACACCAATCACACATGAAGAAAGTAACCATACAGAATTTTTTTTGTTCTTATTGTTATGAAAATTAAATGCATCAAGTAAAATTACTCTCACATTAAAGAGCTTTGTGGATTTTTTATAAATCCACTTCAAAATTTAGCTAACCACAACTTTTGTATGGGGTGAAACATCTTTGTAATTATTAATGTCTTTGCTCAGAGCTTCCCGAACTTGCACTGACTTATTCAATTCGTCAGTCTATAAATATGAATGTGAGACAAATACGTTTGTTCGTTTCCTGAATCTTGAAAAGGAAAGTGCTAAGAAAATATTTAAAAAAATATAAACTGGTAGTTTATCACACAAATTATAGTGAATTAGTGTTATTTTGTTTGAGAGTACCGGAGAATAGTAAGTACATTATTTTTGACTTTGATTTTTTAATATACAGCTGCTGGACTTTATGTCTTATTTAAATAGATTAATTTTGCCCACAGATGACTGATGCCATGTCCGAATCTAAAAAGAAATGTAGACAGTACAGTGTTGATTATTTGAAGCTTGGCTTCATTCCATCATTGTCGGACAGTGCCTTTTATGCACCAAAGTTTTGGGCAATGACGCTATGAAGTCATCTAAGCTGCAGGATCATCTGAGAAGATGTCACCCTGATAAAACAGAATAGACCCACGCTGGACAGAATGTTCGCTTCGGCGCCACAAAGAAACGATTATGGCTTGCGGGCGTCTTACAATATCTTGCTACTTTTAGCAAAATCCGGAAAACCGCATACTATCGGAGATAAGTTCATTTTGCCAGCCGTTGAAGAGGTTTTAAAAACTGTTTTATACAAACCTGCATCTGATATCATTAAAAGAATTCTCCTATGCAATGTTGTACGTCCGAGCGCCGTGCTTCCTCGTTAGAGGGAAGAGCGTGGACCTCTTATTTCGAAATCTTAATTAAAACGCAGGATTATCTTCTCTCAGCATTTGAATCTGTTTATTCTCATTTTCCTTTTCTATTTACAATCTGGATTTCTAACTTCTGCTGAACTGTATATTCTTTTCTCTGTCTCTAATATCTTCTCAGTCTCTAGTAACTTCTGTACTATAATAACTTCTATTCTATAATAACTTCTGTTCTCCACTGACTTCTGTTCTCCACTAACTCTCAACTTATTTCTCAACTCTCAACTAACTGAACTCAACTCCAAACTCAAACTGACTTTACAATAAAATTTTCCCTCTTTTTATAGAAATCAAAATCAATTTTATCAAAGTATTATTTATTCTCCTCGATAGTATAGTGGTTAGTACACCCGCCTGTCACCCGGGAGACCGGGGTTCGTTTCCCCGTCGGGGAGCCTCTGGCGCAAGACTAATGACCTTGCCCAGAAAAAATAAATCATTATGGAAAATTTAACAAGCCTCAGGACTTGCTAAATAAGGCCAAGACCGGTTCCCGGTTGTAGTGCCGATGATGATGATGATGATTATTTACTCTACTGTGACTTTCAAATTTTGAATAAACTTTGAACGAAAATCAAAGAGCCATGTTTCAAATGAAAAAAGGGGCATGTTATGAAATGTACTGGAACTGATTTGATATAGAATATTGTGGATGTTTATTTATGATATGTATTAAATGAGAATGTTAGATATGTAAGGAGAATGTTTTAAGGATGTGTTAGATAAATAATGAGACTCAGTATTAAACTTAATAGTTATGAGGACAGTAGTATTCTGGAATACTACATCCCACCCTTTTTCGAGAAAGAAAATTATCCTTGAAGAGAATAATTTTCTTGTAACTATAGATTAAGATTAATTAAGGACTTGGATTTTCGTTCAATTACAATTGGTTTTCAAAATAATAGGTTTTCAAAATTAATTTACTAACAAGGGTTTATACATTGTTACAGTAATTTCGAAAAGTTTTTAACACTATAAAATTTGTCTATTTACATTATATATATTTGTTGCGGATTGGCAATTAAATGTGCTGGAATGTACTGTAGAAATCTAGTACATTCGCATGTATACCAGTTGCGCCAGCTGGCACCAACTGGCCATCATTGTCACCACGATGATGTCATAGCGTCGCCTTTTGAATTGGCAGTTATGCCAATTCGTCAGTTTACAATCAACATTCATCGGGTAAACACCATCGGCTCTCGGCCAATCAACAACATACATTAATTAATAAAAGTCAATATCAAGGAAAAAGGACTTCATCTTTTCGGGCAGTGATTCCATCGTTTCACTTCATCTTTTCGGGCAGTGATTCCATCGTTTCACTTCATCCTCTTGGGCCTTGATTCCATCGTTTGACTTCATCTTCTTATGTGCTAATTCTACCGTTCGAGTTCATCCTTTTGGACGCTGATTCCATCGTTTGACTTCACTCTTGGAACGCTTTTCTCCTCTGGACGCGACCACATTATCGCCCGCCACTATTACATTAACAATATTACTTAAAACTAAATATTTCTCATTGGACCTTTTTCTTTTCTCATCCAAAAATTTTTTTTTATATTAAAAAATATGTTTCATGTAACTTTCAAAATTTTCTTTTGCATTCGAATATATATTTCAAATTTCAAATATATATAACTCGTTAAAAATTTCAATATTTCCAATATATATATTAACTCTAAAAATTCTAATATATATATTAACTCAAAAATTTTCTTTCTTTCTTCCCCCTCTTTTACCTTTTTTTTTTTTTTTTTTTTTTCATTTCCTTCTTTTCACACAATTTCATGATATATATGATTTCATATATATTTGATGAAAAAAAAACAAAGGCCATTTGTTAGGTGTGTACATTTTCTTTAAATTTATGGAAAATTTTCCAAAACCGTTTTGGGCCTATTACTACGATGATTGAATAAAAGTGAATATTACCAAAAATCTTCTTAAGAAACGATCTCAAATATCTTAACTGATTGTGTAACTTTTTATTTTTTTGTATTTTGTGTTTGAATAACTGTTTATTGTTGTTAAAAAAAATTGTAATGTATTTATATGGTTTTTCTTTTCAATACTTATTTTAGTTTATGATCCGGCGCCATGCTTCCTCGGTTGAGGGAAGAGCGTGGACCTTTTATTTCGAAACCTTAATTAAAACGCAGGATTATCTTCTCTCAGCATTTGAATCTGTTTATTCTCCTTTTCCTTTTCTATTTACAATCTGGACTTCTAACTTCTGCTGAACTGTATATTCTTTTCTCTGTCTCTAATATCTTCTCCGTCGCTAATACTGCTGAGTTTTCAGTCTTTGTTGTTGAAGTGTCAGGGTTGTCAATTGGGATAGCCGAAATATTAGGGATTTCTGTTTGTATTTTTTCTGAAAATTCCGAATTTTCAGTCTTTGTTGCTGAATTATTTTCCAGAATTGTAGTCTGAATCGGAGTCATTGTATTAGGGTTTGGTTTATCTTCATTTATATTTATATCTATAGCTTTATCGGAATTAGTCATATGGTTAGGATAATCGTATGCTGGCACCATCAACAGCAACAGCAACAGCAACAATCAACACAAAAGCGATCAACGAACCAGCAAGCAACACAGCAGCAGCAAAGCAACAATAACAGCGGAAAAATAAAGATGCCACCAATCAACACCATAGATGTTGACTGTAAGGAATTGGTAAGTCTTTGTAAGCTAGCCATAGGTAACAATTTTGCAGTTAAAAGACTGACGGGTAACAGGCACGCCATTCAAACATATACGGTGGCAGACCACGACAAAATTAAAGAGGTATTAAAAAGAGCCACCGCGGAATTTTACTCGTTCACGCCGAAACAAACGAAGAGCGTAACGGTTCTATTAAAGGGTGTCGACCCTGAAATGGAACCGGAGGCTCTGCTCGAAATGCTTCAAAACCTGAAGCACGAAGATCTCGAGTTTACCGCGGTAAAACCATTCACCACACCCAAGGCAAGAAGGGAAAACCGCAAGCTACCCTTCTTTTTGGTGCAATTAACACCCAACAGTAGGATCGGTGGTCTAAGAAAAATTACAGTCTTGGATCATCAAATGGTCACATGGGACAAATTAAAAAAAGGCAGAGACATCCTGCAATGTGTACGTTGCCAAAGGTTTGGTCACTCGGCGGCTAACTGTGAAATGCAGCGCCGTTGCGTAAAATGCGGAAAGGACCATAAGGCAGAAGAATGCCCTCTGGGAAAAGAAAGGGTAGAAGACAAAGCCCTTCTAAAGTGCGCAGTGTGTCGGAATGAGGGACACCCCGCTAACTATCGAGGATGTCCTAAATTCCGAGAAATAATGGCAAGAAGTGTGACCCGGCAAAAAAACACAGAGCCAGCTCGTACTACAACAATGCCCGTAACATCGCGGTGGTCGTACGCACAAGTTGCTTCGAGTGGGAGAACACGAAATCAGGCTACATCACAGGTAGCCACAAATACTCCCACACGGACTGAAACAACACCGCAAGCGGACGTGTTCGCAATCCTGCTCAATCTGCAGAGACAGATGACACAGCTACAAAGCCAAATAAACGAGATCTACTCGCATTTGCCCAGTCTAAATAACAAGTCGATATAAACCCTCTAACCACAACATCAATAAAAGCTCTTGTCGTGAATGTAAATTCACTAATAAGAACTGAGAGAAGAGCCAATCTTTTTAACCTGTTGCAAGAGGAACAACCTGATGTACTTCTGGCGGGGGAAACAAAGTTAAACCAGAGACATAAGATAGGACATAAAAACTACGATATTATACGAAGAGATCGACCTAACTCCTCTCAAGGGGGGGGTGTCGCAATCTTTATTAGAAAAGGGATCAATCATAAAGTAATATATAGTGGAGAAGTGCGCAGGTTCCGGGTGCTGGAAGCCTGTATCGTCCGCATACCCCTTCAGCAAGGAAGGGGTTTGTATGCGATTGCGGTCTACGCACCTGAGGAGCACCAACAAAACCTATTTATAGCTGAGCTCGAGACACTCTTTCGATGCTTACAATTGCACCTGGACAAAAATTACTTTATCCTAGGGGGAGATATGAACGCCAAGCATAGAAATTGGGGAAATTATATATCTAATGCCAGAGGAAATCAGTTGGCTGGCTGGTTAGATCAGTATCATATTGAATATAGAACTGACCTGCTAGCTACGAAATATCCATCGTTCCCCAGAGGTAGATCGTTCTTAGATATCTTGCTAATCGACTCACGACTGAGATTACTTAACACCAACAGACGAAACACAAACTGTTTACGGACAATTGAATACGACAGCGACCACTGTGCATTCACGGCAGTAATAGAGCTTCCGAACGAGCTCGCAGATCTGGAGGAATTCGTGATCCCGCAACCCTATAACTACAGGGCAATGCGATGGCCGCGGTTCACCAGATCATTAACAAGAGAACTTTGTTCGAATGACTTGAATCTGCCAGTAAACAGAAACCTGACAAATGACGAAATCGACAAATACATTCAACAAATGGACGAAACCGTAAAACGAACAATGGACAAAACAATTCCCAAAACAACAGTTACAGATCACACTAACATGTACAGAAACGCAACAATAAACGCACTCCACAAGAAAAAGAGCAGACTGCTATCGAAATTAAAACAATTACACAGACAGTTTACAGACAGACAAGACCAGGAGATAATATCACTGAAATCTCAATTAAAAAACCTCCAACAATTACTTAAAGCTAATTATAGATTAGCAACAAATTTGTATTGGAACAACAGAATTCGAGCTATAAAAACTAATAACCCGAATATGTTCCCACAAATAAATAAAATATTCAGGAGAAATAATCAAAACGAGATTCAGTGTCTCCAAATTACACGTACCGAGGTAAACAAGCAGCTGCTAACCAACATTGGCATAGATACAGAGAACGCTATCCTCAATAGTGAGCTCCTCGTGATCGAAGATCCTTTGGAGAACGCGAACGCTGTGGGAGCTGTCTTTCAGGAAATGTACAAGGTGAATGAAAGCATTCACCGAAACCATGACCTGGAGGACAGAATTCGACTGAATCACCTGCACCTCCGGAATGAAATTTCACATTGGCAATCGGAGAATCCTGGTTTTACGGAATTCAGTGACGATAATCTGTCAATTGACATTAATGCCAATGGTGGGGCTAATAGCCTTTTAATCACAAGGGAAGGAATCCAGAGTATCTTCGACTCATTAAGAAGCAAAAAGTCAGTGGGAATAGATGGAGTACCTAACATCGTACTCAAGAACCTGCCCCCAAAGGCAATAGATATATACACGGTCCTGTTTAACAACGCGTTGAATAATGCATATTATCCCGCGCGTTGGAAAACGGCTATCATTCAGCCCATCCCAAAAAAGGGCAAAGACTGTACAAACCCAATGAACATGCGTTCGATAAGTTTACTCCCAAGCATCAGTAAAGTATTTGAAAAAATCATTAACAAAGCTCTGCTAAAATGGGTAGACGACAATAGCATTATTCCAAATAACCAGTTTGGCTTTAGGGCGGGTCATGAAACCACACATGCCGCAGCTAAACTGGTCTCCGACATACAATGGAATAAATGTAGGAACCAATGCACAGGTGCCTGTCTGATCGACTTGGAAAAAGCCTTTGATACCGTCTGGATCGAAGGGTTGTATTACAAACTGGTCAGACATGGCATACATAAGCCTTTACTATATGTACTTTACGATATGTTAAAGGACAGGAGGTTCGTGGTCAAAAGTGGTAATGTGACCTCTAATAAAACGTATAATATCAAGAATGGCTTGCAACAGGGCGCGGTACTCTCTCCGATTCTTTTTAACATTTACATTAGCGACTTATTAGATGCACTTCCGCAGGCTATTGCGTACGCAGACGATCTCATAATTTACAGAACAGCTCCGAAAGTTGCGATCATAAATAGGTTAATACAGCGAGACTTCAACAAAGTGCAGCGCTATTGCGATGACTGGAAACTTAAGATCAACTTCCAGAAATGTGAAGCCATCCTATTTAGAACTCCATTATATAAAGCCACGTACGACACAAGGAAAAACTGGCGAAAGCTAGTTATCGTGGGACCGCATGGAGATAAACTGGAAACCAAGAGTTTAGTTAAATACCTGGGCATCTGGCTAGACCAATATCTGTATTTCAACAGACATGTAGAGGCTGCTTTGCTCAAAGCGAGGAAAACTTTTGCTATGACAAGGAGGCTATTTCACAGTAGCCAACTTGACAGCAGGGTAAAAGTCATATGCTACATGACGCTAATCAGGCCAATGCTCATATATGGCTGTCCAGTATGGTTTAACATAGGTCCAAACTTGATGGAAAAGATTCGGGTGTTCGAAAGGAAGTGTCTGAGAACTTGTCTCAGATTATATCGAACACCGGAATCGGAATACAAAAAGTACTACTCAAATGAGACTTTATATAATGAAGCCTGCATAAATAGGGTGGATAATTTTATGATTAAATTAATCAGAGGACATATTGCGAGAGCAATAAGCTCGTCCAATGACCTAATTTTCGGGGCTTATTATCCAAATACCCTGTACTATGAGAACGTGCGTCGCAACGGCTTTGTTCCACCAGAGGCGTTCCTTGATTTGGACATGAAAGGGCTTATACAGGATAGATCCGGAATTCCGCTGATCTATCATGTAAGTAGATCATCCGTAGACGGGCGATTGTGCTACGACCGGGAAGTAACGCGCACCGAAGAAGAGCTCCTGCGCTTCAGTAGGGCTATCTCCCACAGAGACCGGGACGATAGTATTAGACAGCGTCAACAGTTCGGGTGGTTGAATGGCATATAAAGACCTGGATACCAAAGTCGGTATAGAATCACACTATCATCAGCTAGCTTACATAGACTAAGCTTTTCTAGAATTAGGGTAGTATAAGATTTAAGTTAAGTTAATCTAAGTGATTTTACATAAAATTAAAAAAAAAAAAAAAAAAAAAAAAAAAAAAAAAAATAGGTAAGTAAGTAAGTTAAATTTTAAGAAAAAAAAAAAAACAAAAAAAATTGACAAAGTTTTTCAAATTTTTCTTTGTCTTTCAAATAATTATAAGTATTGCCACAAAGTTCTGTCGCCGAAAGGCAAATTATACAAATATTAAGTAATGTTTAGCTTAGAGCGTCTGCGAAGGACCAGTAAGTTATTATATAAGCTATTTAAGCTAGAATTTAAGCATTTTTTGTCTAGCCTTTAATTTAGAAACTAAGAATATAGAAAGAAAATAAAAAAAATGTTAAAAAAAAAAAAAAAAAAAAAAAAAAAAAAATCTTATGCTGGCTCAAGGTAAATTTGCCTAGGAGTGTCGTTCCTAGAGATATATGAATGAAAATTGTCGTTATCTATTGCCAAAGATCTAATGCTATAAATAGAAAAGTTTTGTTTGTCTTCCACAAAATTTGGTTGGGGTCAAGCCTCGTTTTCCGACTCTTGCACCCGAGAAAGTGAACATTTTGCCAATCGTTTTGCCTATTTGTGGTTCTAGAATTTTCAAAACGATTTTCGGCGTTTGCAGGATTATTTCGGAATGGGTTACGCGTTGTACCTTGTTGGTAATTTGGTAAAGACGATCCATTCCTAGATAACCTGTATCTACACTCGTTATCTGAGTGATTATTCCGTCCACAGAAATTGCATGTAATGTTGTATTCCCTTTTTATGGGTTGTCTATTCGGAAAAGTGTTGGACTGCATGTTCCGATAACATGTGTCTTGTGAATGCCCTGGCTTACCACAGGTTTGGCAGTTTATTCAATTAAATCTAGGATTTTCGTTATAATGGTATGACCTGGGAGAGTTATCCATTCGAGCAGCATGCGCTACTACATGGGCAATCGACTGTTTTAAACTGTTTCCCCCATGGAATTTAGCTAGTATTTTCAGTTGTTCGTTCTTCAATCCATCCTCGAATATTTGTACGGCCAATTTTGTGTTTTCTTCCATCAAGAATTCCCTAACTACCGCGTCTGCTGTTATTTCACAAGTGGCAGAGTTCAGAGTCCTCAGAGCATTCGCAACTCTATCTCCATATTCCCGAACGGTTTCTCTGAAGTGTTGTTTCAGAGAAATCAACTCATTGTGTGCCGTCGACCGAGATTGCTCCTCTTTATATTCCGATTCCAGTTTTTCCTTTATATCTTCCCACTTAGCGATTTTGCTATACTTAATAAGATCATATGCAGGACCCTCTAGTCTATTTTTGACTAGCTCTAAAAATGTTTCATATATATCAGGGTCTGCCTTTTTTATGGATCTAAATAAAACATCTCCCCCGGAAATAAATTTGTCTAGGTCGCAGGGTTTCCCGTCAAAGGTAGGGACGATTCTGAAAACATCTAAAATTCCGACAGAGAGAGCCATTTCAGGGTGTTTACTGTGTACCGGTTGAGAGTGAATTTGTTCTTCCCCCTGCCTAGCCGCCTGTCTCGTGTAATAAGGACTCGAAATTGTGTGAAAATTTGAAAGAATGTATGGCGAAAATTTGTTATCACTTCTTAAAAATATGGTTATGAAAGGCCTTTTTTTGTTATTCAATATATATGTATGGAAAAGATAAATTGGACCCAAAAGCTGTAAAGAAAGACAATTTTCGAAGAGAAAGCAAAAAAAAAAACGGAAATGTCGTCGAAAAAAACTGAAAAGAGAACTTTCAAAGGAAAATTTCTATCGAAAAAAAATTTTTTTTTGTAAAAGGAAAACTTCCAAGTTGAAAATATTCCTACAAAAAAAAAAGAAGAGAGAAAAGTCGATATTCAAAAATTTCTTACTACTTGTTGAAAATATTCTACTACTAAAAGTTGATTGAAGTCTTGTTCGTCACTTATTTGTTGTCTTTCTTGTGTCTTTCCAACCAGTGTTGTAGTCGTTGAGTTCTTTTTTTTTCACTTTTTTATTTTAAATTTTTTTTATTATAGCCAGGCAGACTTCACGCCCTAGAAGTTGAATATCCTGGTCTTGGCTGCTTACAAAAAAAATTTTTTTTCTTGAATTTTTTGCGTTTTTTTTTTAATTTTTTTTTTTTTAATTTATTTTTTTTTAATTTTTATTCCTTCTATTTTTCTTTCTCTTTTCTTCTTCTTTTTCTTTTGCTTCGACATGTTCTCTGATGGCGTTGTTTGCCGTATTTGTTTGTGTTGAAGTGGTAGACTTGTATGTCGTTACCCTTGTTGGTGAAACCCTGCTATCGAATCCGTGCCATTAAAGACTGAAGATCCAAAAGTTGCAGCAATTAAAATCGAAACCCAAGTCAGTTCAGCAGCTAACACTGAAGAACAAATCTTTTCAGCAGCAAAGACTGATGGATTGAATGTTTCTACAGCAGATAAAACTGAAGAAATAGTTCAAACAGCAAATAAGACTGGGAACCAAGATGTTCTAACAGCTAATAAGTCTGAAGACCTATATGAAACAGTAAATAAGACTGAGAAACTAAATGTTCCATCAGCAGTGGGTAAGACTGAAAATGTAAACGTTCTGACAGCAGTTAAGGCTATGGAAAATGACGACATTAAGCCAAAAACATTAAATATTTTAAACAACGATAATGAACACAAACACTTACTCAAACACGAAATAATAAAAATTGAAAATAATAATTCAACTAAAATAAGTATTGAAAAGAAAAACCATATAAATACATTACACTTTTTTTTTTACAACAATAAACAGTTATTCAAACACAAAATACAAAAAAATAAAAAGTTACACAATCATTTAAGATATTTGAGATCGTTTCTTAAGAAGATTTTTGGCAATATTCACTTTTATTCAATCATCGTAGTAATAGGCCCAAAACGGTTTTGGAAAATTTTCCATAAATTTAAAGAAAAGGTACACACCTAACAAATGGCCTTTGTTTTTTTTATTCAATATATATGAAAAAATAAAACAATTGTAGGAAATGAAGGAAGAAAAAAAAAAAAAAAAAAAAAACTCAACGATTACAACACTGGTTGGAAAGACACAAGAAAGACAACAAATAAGTGACGAACAAGACTTCAATCAACTTTTAGTAGTAGAATATTTTCAACAAGTAGTAAGAAATTTTTGAATATCGACTTTTCTCTCTTCTTTTTTTTTGTAGGAATATTTTCAACTTGGAAGTTTTCCTTTTACAATTCCAGAATACTACTCAACAATACTGTTGAAAGACGTATTGATGAAATGAGTTCTGATATTGACAGCTCCTTGTGTAATTATTTGCAAACGACCCGTTTCTCTATACAACTGGACGAGTCAACTTTACCTGGTAATGCAGCATTATTGTTGGCATATGCTTGTTTTATTATGAATCAAGAAATCTACGAAGAACTGCTCTTCGCAACAACATTAACAACCGACACTAAAGGTGAATCAATATTTCATGTTTTGAAGGATTACTTCATTGAAAAAGCAATCCCTTTATCAAATATAATATCAGTAGCTACAGATGGAGCACCTGCTATGGTTGGACGTTATCGTGGATTTATAAGCTAATTAAAACAAAATATGTCAGGGGTGTTAGCAATACATTGCGTCATCCATCGACAACATTTAGTTGCTAAAAATTTGAGTGTTATTGCACGAATCTCTTTAATTAGTCATTAATGCAGTAAACCGAATCCGAAGCAACGCGTTGAATACGCGGTTATTTGCCGAGTTGTGTGAAGAAAATGACGAACGCTTTCATCAATTACTCCTTCACACTGAAGTACACTGGCTGTCGAAAGGCTTATGTTTGACAAGATTTTTTGCACTTTTTGAGACTATTTTAGAATTTCTGGATACTAAAGATAAAATTTTAAAAGGCAATTTAATGAAGTGGAAAACAGACATCGCCTATTTAACAGATTTGTTTACAAAATTTAATATGGTTAATTTGCAGTTACAAGGCGACAGTCTAAATTTGATTAAAACAAAGTCCATCTTGTCAGCGTTTCTTGCCAGAGTTAAACTAATGAAGCAAACTATTGGACGGGGCGAATTTTGCCAGTTCTCCAACTTGTCACAGACAAACTGCCAGGAAGACGACGTTTCAACCTACGTTCAACATTTAAATGCCCTCTATTCAGATTTTCAAACTAGGTTTGAGGACGTTTTGACTATGGAAATACCACCGTGGATAATTAACCCATATGGTGACATAGAAGAAACGAATGTCATAATACATGAGGAACTGACTGAACTAAGTACAAACGAAGAACTTAAGGTTCAGTTTAAAAACGGATATCAGCAATTCTGGCTGCAAAACAACATACCCGTTACTTATCCCGTATTATGGAATATAGCGAGGAAATTTTTAATTTCCTTTCCATCGTCACATCTAGTGGAAAGGGGGTTCAACGCTGTTACCAATCTCCTAACGAAAAAAAGAAACAGACTGGACATCATTGGCCGAGGAGATTTAAGATTAAACCTTACAAAATTGATGCCAAATGTTGATAATTTATTATTAAAGCATCAGGTTCATCCTTCTCGCTAAAAACATTTACTTATTACTTAGTTTATTCTATGTTTATTTTATGTTACGTATATTTTATATAACAGATACAAAATTTTATTTTGAGTAGTTTTAATTTAAATTCAATTAATAAATGTATAAAGCTTAACATGTGTTTTTACTTTAAGTTTTTAACACTAAACTTCACTACAGTTGAAATTTACAAAAAATCAATATCAGGTACCTACCCAAAACCGAAAAACATGGCAAGGGGTCTACGACACAAAAAAGTTTGGGAACCCCTGCTCTAAACTAAACATTACTTAACAATTGTATAATTTGCCTTTCGGCGACAGAACTTTGTGGCAGTACTTATGATTATTTGAAAGACAAAGAAAAATTTGAAAAACTTTGTGTCGAATTTTTTTTGTTTTTTTTTTGCTTAAAATTTAAATTACTTAATTTTTTAATTAAGAGAGCTCTTCTTCGGTGCGCGTTACTTCCCGGTCGTAGCACAAACGCCCGTCTACGGATGATCTACTAACATGATAGATCAGCGGAATTCCGGATCTATTCTGTATAAGTTCTTTCATGTTCAAATCAAGGAACGCCTCTGGTGGAACAAAGCCGTTACGACGCACGCTCTCAAACTACAGAGTATTTGGATAATAAGCCCCCGAAAATTAGATCATTGGACGAGTTTATTGCTCTTGTAATATGTCCTCTGATTAATTTGATCATAAAATTATCCACCCTATTTATGCAGGCTTCATTATATAAAGTCTCATTTGAGTAGTACTTTTTATATTCCGATTCCGATGTTCGATATAATCTGAGACAACTTCTGAGACACTTCTTTTCGAACATCCGAATCTTTTCCATCAATTTTGGACCTATGTTAAACCGTACTGGACCACCATATATGAGTATTGGCCTGATTAGCGTCATGTAGCATATGACTTTTACCCTGCTGTCAAATTGGCTACTGTGAAATAGCCTCCTTGCCATAGCAAAAGTTTTCCTAGCTTTGACCAAAGCAGCCTCTACATGTCTGTTGAAATACAGATATTGGTCTAGCCAGATGCCAAGGCATTTAACTAAACTCTTGGTTTCCAGTTTATCTCCATGCGATCCTGTAGCGTTCTACGAACGCACAATTCCGCGCAGGTAAGGTTCTTACCTTCAAGGAACTGACTTACCTGAGAACGTTGCACGCGCCCACAGACGCGTGTTTCAAAAGTCCCACCATAGGGCCTGCAACTCGCAGTCAACGTAATGTCAAGCTCAACAAGCATAGTTCTACATACCTGAAACTAAGGTAAAACCATACATTCATCCTGTTCCTAAAAGCAATTCACGAAAATGCCAGACATTCTGCCTGAGCTCAAGAACACCTCATCGAACCGACAATTCCGGGTGTCGATACAACGAGTTGCTATCGCCAGCAAATTAGCCGACCAACGGATGCTCGTGCGGGTGGCCTGCCACAAAGACCACCCAATCCATCGGCAAACAAAGGAAACGGCAACCTCATGCAATAAAGCATATCGCCTATCCGCTGCCAAGTTCTAGGCAACCGTAATTATTTCAACGAGATAATTCGGAAAATTGATGAGGTTAAAACCTACAAAGGGACCTATTCCGATCCCACGGTCTCTTTCGAATTTCACACCATTAGAAAGATCTAATGGATTTCGGCTTGTAATTAGAAAGTCAAACAAGACCCACGGACTGTACGTCCAAACAACCATTGAATATCTCCGGTCTGCGCGCCAGATGTGCTGTGCAAACAGAATACCGTCGAGATGAGATTCGATCACCACCACGGATGGTGATAAGGATGTATGCGACGATTGACTTTCTCCTTTTCAGGAATCTAAAATTACCCCTGGGACTTAATAACATGCTGCTAACAGAGATTCGAAAATTCTGTCAGCAGAGCGAATAGGAAATTTCTCTGTACAGATACAGATACAACCTGTATCAGTGTATTTTTGATTGGGATAGAAATGGTCTATTTTGGATCGTCAACGAGACGACAAGTCGATATTGAACTTTCGGGGAGTTGTGCCCAGACAGTCGAATTGCGAGAAAGACTTTCGAGGAGGAATTTAAGTCGCGTTAACGTGCAATTCACCGTGTTTAAAAACTTAGAACGTTATAACTTGTGTTGTCATTGCTAGTATGTCCTTAAGACCATACCTTATATTATTTTAAACTATTAAATGCTAGGACTAAGTGACATGTTAATTAATGCTTTTGTGACATTCACATCATCGAGGATTCGTCTTGCTGTAAACCAATAAAAACGATTTGTGCGAATAATGAAGTTAAATTCAAAGGCGATTTCCGTGTTTTATTTGTGACGGCATTCGCTCCAGTGCATCGTATTTTCCGTGTTGCGTACTTCATCGGCATTCGAATAGACAAACAACCTCATCACCAAAGTGGCAACAACCCATACGCCAAAGTCCCACGATAACTAACTTTCGCCAGTTTTTCCTTGTATCGTTCGTGCCTTTATATAATTGGGTTCTAAATAGGATGGCTTCACATTTCTGGAAGTTGATCTTAAGTTTCCAGTCATCGCAATAGCGCTGCACGTTGTTGAAGTCTCGCTGTATTAAACTATTTACGATCTCAACTTTCGGGGCTGTTCTGAGATCGTCTGCGTACGCAATAGCCTGCGGAAGTGCATCTAATAAGTCGCTAATGTAAATGTTAAAAAGAATCGGAGAAAGTACCGCGCCCTGTTGCAAGCCATTCTTGATATTATACGTTTAATTAGAGGTCACATTACCATTTTTGACCACGAACCTCCTGTCCTGTAACATATCGTAAAGTACATATAGTAAAGTGTATGCCATGTCTGACCAGTTTGTAATATAACCCTTCGATCCAGACGGTATCAAAGGCTTTTTCCAAGTCGATCAGACAGGCCCCTGTGCATTGGTTTCTACATTTATTCCATTGTATGTCTGAGACCAGTTTAACTGTAGCATGTGTGGTTTCATGACCCGTCTTAAAGCCAAACTGGTTATTTGGAATAATGTTGTTATCGGCTACCCATTTTAGCAGAGCTTTGTTAATAGTCTTTTCAAAGGCTTTACTCATGTTTGGGAGTAAACTTATCGAACGCATGTTCATTGGGTTTGTACAGTCTTTGCCTTTTTTGCGATGGGCTGAATGATAGCCGTTTTCCAACGCGCGGGATAATATGCATTATTCAACGCGTTGTTAAACAGGACCGTGCATATATCTATTGGCCTTGGGGGCAGGTTCCTGAGTACGATGTTAGGTACTCCATCTATTCCCACTGACTTTTTGCTTCTTAATGAGTCGAAGATACTCTGGATTCCTTCCCTTGTGATTAAAAGGCTATTAGCCTCACTATTAGCATTAATGTCAATTGACAGATTATCGTCACTGAATTCGGTAAAACCCGGATTCTTTGATTGCCAATGTGAAATTTCATTTCGGAGGTGCAGGTGATTCAGTAGAATTCTGTCCTCCAGGTCGTGATTTCTGCGAATGCTTTCTGTTGCGGATTCACTGGATGCATCCAGCGAATTCGCAGTGAACGCAACAATGTCAGCAACTAGCTGACATTATTATATTTTTGGTTGTCAAGGTGACAAAGTAAACAAACTTTGTGTAATTTGCTTCTTCGTTAGCTTGTTGGAGAGTACACATGTCTTTCAATCAATTAAATAAAGTAATCTATTGTTAACACTTAAACTAACCCGAGTCTTTCTGGAAGTCTGAAGGAAGATCATTTCGAGGATTTCGGCAGTTATTAAAGGTATTCGGTTCCCTTTTTTCTCTTTAAATAGCGATTGGTTTCAGGCATCAGTGTTGCGGTCGCCATTGCTTTGGCAAATCCAGTTCACCGAGTACACGTCAGGAGACATCACTGTTCCTGACGCCAGGCCCACAACAAGATAAGAACCATTGTTCCTGGAAGGTGTGTTCAACGCTTGTTGGGCACATACATTCATTCGCCTTGTACATTTCCTGAAAGACAGCTCCCAAAGCGTTCACCTTTTCCAAAGGATCTTCGATCACGAAGAGCTCACTATTGGGGATAGCGTTCTCTGTATCTATGCCAATGTTGGTTAGCAGCTGCTTGTTTACATCAGTACGTGGAATTTGGCGACACTGAATCTCGTTTTGATTATTTCTCCTGAATATTTTATTTATTTGTGGGAACATATTCGGGTTATTAGTTTTTATAGCTCGAATATTGTTGTTCCAATACAAATTTGTTGCTAATCTATAGTTAGCTTTAAGTAGTTGTTGGAGATTTTTTAATCGGGATTTCAGTGATATTATCTCCTGGTCTTGTCTGTCTGTAAACTGTCTGTGTAATTGTTTTATTTTCGATAGCAGTCTGCTCTTTTTCTTGTGGGGTGCGTTTATTGTTGTGTTTCTGTACATGTTTATGTGATCTGTAACTGTTGTTTTGGGAATTGTTTTGTCTATTGTTCGTTTTACAGTTTTGTCCATTTGTTGGATGTATTTGTCGATTTCGTCATTTGTCAGGTTTCTGTTTACTGGCAGATTAAAGTCATTTGAACGAAGTTCTCTTGTTAATGATCTGGTGAACCGCGGCCATCGCATTGCCTCGTAGTTGTAGGGTTGCGGTACCAGGAATTCCTCCAGATCTGCGAGATCGTTCGGAAGATCTACTACTACCGCGCACAGTGGTCACTGTCGTATTCAGTTGTGCGTACACAGTTTCTGTTTCGACTGTTGGTGGTAAGTAGTCTCAGTCGTGAGTCCATTAGCAAGATATCTAAGAACGATCTACCTTTAGGGAACGATGGGTATTCCGTAGCTAGCAGGTCAGTTCTATATTCAGTATGATACTGATTTAACCAGCCAGCCAACTAATTTCCTCTGGCATTAGATATATAATTTCACCAATTTCTATGCTTAGCGTTCATATTTCCACCTAGGATAAAGTAGTTTTTGTCCAAGTGCAAATGTAAGCATCGAAACAGTGTCTCGAGCTCTGCTATAAATAGGTTGTGTTGGTGCTCCTGTGGGGAGGTTTGTAATGCGCCAGCAAGGGCGCTCATTTCACTAAACCTTCCACCGTCTAAAATCACTCTGACAATCGCACACCAACAAGAACTAAAATAAACTGCAGCACAGGAAAGAAAACCTTAAACGATTGTTTGTGAAAAAAAATCACCGCCGCGAAAATTTAACATACAATTAGAGAAACAACAAGAATACATTTTTGTTCCACTCTTATAGGCGTACTTTGTGGTGGTAAAACACGACTCCAGTATGGTGCACACCGTACCGTGCACGGTACGGTGGAGGGTGACACAACCGGCTCGGTCGGCGGTTGGAAATCGACTCCACGATATTCGATCGTTTGGGGTGAGTTTTTGGTGGTGTGGTGAAAAGTAAATGAAATTTTCTTTGACCAGTGACCAATGGAAGGCGATCTCTGGGGCGCGGTGGTGTATGTGTTTGTTTGTACACATTACCGTGTTTATCGATGCGTTTAGCCAAGGATAAACTAAACCTGAAACGAGAAAAAAAGAAAAAAAGGGAGAAGCGACCTAAGGCATCGAAGAGATGTGTTAAAAGCAAATATGGGACGAGGGCATCATAAAATTCTTAGATGAGTGGTGCCCTTGTGTAAATATACGAATAGCCATTCGAAAGAGGTGCTAATGTATTACAATACTTTATACAATGAGAATTGTGTATCGTATCTTAGGTCGGTGGCCAAAACGAATCCCTTGCTTACATTTGTATATGCCGGGTAATTAATTGCGGCAGGGAAAGAAATTGAAGATTGTTTGTTAGTGGGAAAACAAACAATGAGTTGAATCCTATGCATGATTACATGCGTAGAAATATGGTTTATGGCATCTGTAAAAACAAGCTGACCGACATAGGATTTTAATACAGACAAAGGGTGCCGACTGGCTTGGGATGCATGATGCCATATGCACTTTAAAGAATAATTTCCAGGAACCTTATTTAAGGCGTTGTATGCATTAATGTCCTCTTATTATTATTATTATTATTATTTATTGGCCTGTAGGAACCCGGAAGTTCATGACCTCACCGACTCGGCTCCGCCATTGTTCCCATCTCCGTCGCGGCCGTCCTGTCGGTGCCTTCCCCGTTAGTTTACCGTCAAGAATTCTATGCACGGTCCTATCATCGCCCATTCGCGCTCCGTGTCCGGCCCATCTTAATCTTCGCGACTTGATCACTCTCACTATTGTAGGTTTGCGGTACAGCTCTTCCAATTCGTGGTTGTGGAGTTTCCTCCATTGTCCTGACTCCTCGTCATATTTACCGCCAAATATACCCCATAAAACTTTATTCTCGAATACGCGGAATTTGTTCTCTTCCCGTTTTGTGAGAGCCCATGTATAGAGCAATCGGCATGATTATGGTTCTATAGACACGGAGCTTTATATTACGTGATAGCAGTTTGAATTTTAATAGTTTACTGAATGCATGCCAACTAGCGTTGCCGGAATGCAGTCTTTTGTTAATTTCCTTTGACACTTCGTTACAGGCTGTGAGTATCGTTCCCGGATATTTAAATTCTTTAACGTTTTCAAATATCTTCCCTCTGACGTTTATATGTGTTCCCTGAGGTCCACTTGCTTTCGCCGTAATCATGTATTTTGTTTTGTCTTTATTTATTTCTAGACCCACCTCTTCTGTCGCTTGCATGATGATTTCAAAGTTTTTACTAACAGTTTTTAGATTATCGCGCAGAACGGCGATGTCATCCGCATATGCGAGCACCTGTGTGACCCCGTTTATGGAAGATCCGGACATGTTGTTGTCTTGTACTTTTTTGATGACATACTGGAGGTTAAAAAGACACGGTGATAGACCATCTCCTTGCTTTAGACCGTCTCTGATTTCAAATGGTTCTGAGAGGTGGTTTTCTATTCTTACTCGCCCTTTGTTTTTTTCCTGTAAATTTGAATGAGGGCAGCATATTTTTTCGGTATTCCCATCTTAACTACAATATGGTAGAGTCTTTCCCTTGCGACTGAGTCGTAGGCTTTTTTGACGTCCACGAACAGTTGGTGAACCGTCTCTCCGTATTCCCACTTATTTTCCAGCAGTTGCCTTATTGTGAACATCTGGTCGCTTGTTGACCGGTTCCGACGGAATCCGCATTGGCAGTCTCCCAATATTTCTTCTGCGTACGGTGTGATTCTTGCCAGTATGACATTTGTTAATATTTTGTATGTGATTGGGAGCAATGATATTCCTCTGTAATTTTCGCAGTCAGATCTGTCGCCTTTTTTGAAAATGGGGATGACTATTGCGGTTTTCCATTTTTCCGGAATGACTTCCTTATCCCATATTGTTTTGATGTGTTGGTGGATCTTTCGAGCGGTTGCCCCTCTTCCATGCTTCACAAGCTCTGCCGGTATGCAATCGATTCCGGGTCCTTGTTGTTTTTCAGTCGATTTATCGCGTCTACAACTTCGTCGAAAGAGGGCTCTGGGATCTGGGGCTCGGCTGTATGTATGCGTTTATTTGTGGTTGATGGGTGCGCACATTGTGCAGGTTTTCAAAGTACTGCTTCCATCTTGTCACGATATTTTTTGTTTCTGTCACCAGACAGCCGTTTGTGTCTCGGATTATTTTGGCTCTCCTTCGGTAGCCATTTCTACTTGAATTTATGCCGGCATACATACCTCTGCTGTTCTTTGCTCTGGCATTTTCTATGACTTTTTCGATCTGAGTCTTCTCCCATTCGCGTTTTTTGCGTTTGAAAAGTCTAGTTGTTTCTTTCCGAATTGTCGCGTATCTTACTGCGTTGACTTCATCATATGCTTCTAAGTGGATCATTCTGAGGCGTTTACGTTCTTCGATCTTTGCCCTGCACTCATCGTCAAACCAAGGTTTGGATTTAGTTGTTTTCTTAAATCCTAATACCTCTTGGGCTGTTTGTTTGATTGTGTCTCTGATCGATGCCCATTTAGTGTCCACACTATTGGCTTCCTCTTCCTCACTACTGTCATTGTCTAGGATGCTAAATGTCCTTGCAAAAGGAAATGTTTCAGGTATGCTGGGTGGGGATTGACATGCAGGTGTGGGAAACCAAAGGAACGAATAGGTTTTGGGATTGGTAGAAAGGAAATCTTGCAATCTTAGATGCGTAAAGCATTTAAGGTGCTAATGCGACTGCATTAGCGAAATTATATGATTGGATAGAGTTATGGGTGTTTTAGGAAGGCGAACCGTGGGGTTTGGCGGAAGCGCCACACTCCTCAGGGGCATAGACCGGAATCGCATACAAACCCCTTCCTTGCTGAAGGGGTATGCGTACCATACAGGCTTCCAGCACACGGAACCTGGGCACTTCTCCACTATATATACTCTCTTGCGGAGTGTAACCCCATAAATATTCATATAGCACTCCACTACTTGTTTGTTTTTATACTGCAGCTGTCTAGTTCACAAATGTCAAATATGATTGACGAACGACGCCAATTGCAAAAATTATAAATCTTCCGATAGGGTGATTAATTTTGCGCCACCTTGCAGTTATTCACACATTCAGCTATGTTTGAAAAATGTGTAATGTTACATGTATACATCAATTGTATCAGTAAAATTATAAGTTAGCTGTAGTACTTAATATAAAAATTGGTTATAGATCAAATAAACACAATACGTTAAAAAAAAACGAAAACACATTCTCCAAATACCCATCCGAGCAGGTACCAGAGAAGCATTGAGTGTTCGGATATATTTAATATATTTCACGGCTGAATGTCAAGGTATTTTAAGTCGCCGATAATGTGATATTTAATCGTCGTGGTCAATGGGCAACAAATATAAAAAAGAGATGGATTATATTGAGTCTGTGTTTTAATACAATTCAAGGACTCGCATTTGGGTCTCCAATGAATTTTATTGCTTGTTTTTATTTCATACCAAGCATGTGCAGCGCAGTTTTAGAAGTGCCTGACCAAATGCGAGAAATTAATTTCAGTTTAGGATGAATATACGATTTACCAAAAGTGGCCAAATTGGGTGGTACTCGTATATTCGATTGAGCTTGGAATTCAGTGAGTTGATAGATTACAATGTTTATGCGGTGAGTAATTCACAATTTTAAAGCTTTTTTGTTAGGAACCGCCGTTTGTGAAGAGTTGGATCTTAGCGGTACGTTTTTGTATTAATAATTTATTAAATACTATTCATCGGTGTTTGTGGTGAAGTACATAATAAAAAAATTTATGAATTTTAATTAAATAAGTAACACAAAACTTACGATGTACTGTTCAGCATTGTGTCACACTGCACAGGTAACATCCATCTCCCGAAGTTGGTGTTGTTTTGTTGGCATGCAATATCGCCATAGTCTAGTTCAATAGCAGTCTGTTTTGATGTGACACCGATCAAATAATGCCCGAGTTCTCCAAGAATGTACCCGATAGTTAAGATAGCGAGAGCATATGTATTGTAAAGAAAGCCGAGCTTCTCGAACAATGGAACCATCTCTCGAGTTGATTTCTGAAAGACAAAATAAAAGTATATGTTTATTTTTCAATTGTTTTAAAGTAGGAACACAAACTGAGACCAGTGATTAAGATAACAACTAAGAGCAATTTACGGAACTTATAAATTAAACCCAACATTGTTTTATAGCACTAATTATTAATTATAATGAGTTGTCAGATAAACACATGTGTCTAAATCATAGCAGATGCACCAGACCCACTGGACATGTGATATATTTACAAGACATGTGATATATTTACAAGAATAATTTTGTAGGCTTGGATTGAATTGAAAATATTGAATTATTCTGTTTGGTTGACTATACTGTGATTATTTGTTGTTGCTGACATCTCATAACCACCTCTCAGATTCTCAACCGGCGAAATGGGTGCTTGACAAAGTGCTTCATCTAACTTCAAATCCTCACAAATCACCCGCAACAATACACGTGTATTCAATCTAAGACATTCTGTACAGACCGGTCTATTATTTATAAACAGAAATTTCAATAAACCAGACGTCTGTGCACGTGTAGCGAAAAATCCAATTATCGTCTATGCTTCAGCTGTTGTACGCATCCACGTGTGTGAGAGGAAAATTTCTTTCACTTGTATCATGTCTGAAAATTAATGGAATTCCATGAAATAATTGACTTTAATTGTCTCGCCTGTCAGTCACGAAACAAATCAATCAACTAATCGTGGTTGCCGACTGGCACACGACAAAAGAAACCAATTGGATTTATTTCCGTGTTTTCGATCAAATTAATTACCGAATTCTCTAGCCAGAAAACAAGCGTACTACGGAATCCCGAAATATCTGCTCGAATCACCTTTAGTCAAAACCGCTGTCCTGTAACTAATACCTCAAGGTCGCCGTTAAGTGCACGGTAACTAGAAAATGAAGGCAACAAAAAGTCTACACTTTTGAAATCGTGCCGGCCGGTCGGTCAGATAAAAGCTTTCCGAAAGAAATAAACGCTTATTTGGAGGGGTATTCTATACCACAAGCCATCTGGAACATGCTGGCCTTGACTGTTTGATTTCTGGCCGGATTAGGAGCTGTTTCTGCACATCTGCGAATAACATTAATAGGTACGTCGTCATGATCCATACCTACGTCGGCATAGTGCGATGATTTATCGTGATTATGATTAGTGAAGTGGAATCTTGAGATGGTGCTTTGATTTGGTGCCAATTGAATGCATGAATAGGCGTATTATTTAACCTTGACACGCGACGAGGCGGTAATACATTGAGAATACGTAATTTGTGCCGAATCAAGCGACATTCTTATGCGAATGTTCGGTTCGATGTTTTGGCATGTTTTTCTTTAATAATTACAATAATAATACACAATGTTGTGAGAACCATGTTATTTGCTCCCAACAGAGACTAGCAATACTAGATACAAAATTTCTTTCTTTGGTCGGATAGAGACTATTCCAAGTCCACAAATAATAGTTCTTCGACGAGATTCCTTTTGTTGGGAACGACCAAATTCGGTTATTTTGTTGTTCTTGAAACTTTGAGTGGAACTTTTGATTCGATAATTAGCAGAATAATCAGTTGGGAGCTACAACTTAGGAGAGACTTTTATCGATTCCATTATCATAACTTAGATGAGCTAAAACAAAGTCATATAAATTAAATAAGACCTGTTTGTCGGGATGTTGGCGTTTATTATTAATTCATCGGATGTGGATCTTTTGTTGAAAGACTTGTATCGATCGTATACTTTTATAGCTTCGCAGTGGGAAGAAACTCGTTATCCTTTATCTCCGTAAAAATGTGTTTTTGCATTATGAAATCTTTGAACTAAAAATTTGCGTGCCTACGCAAAATACCCCCAAACGATAATGACCTTTGCTCTATCAGAGCCCTTAGTAGTTGAAGAGCTTTTTATACCACTATCAATTACCGGACCCACGTTAGAAAACTAAATATCAAGGTTTGACTCCGTTTAAGAAGTGAAACACTTCACAAGCTAGAATTATTTTTATATAGGCAGTTTCAAAAATATTTGTCTCGACTTAGACTCTTAACAAATTAGAGCAAACGTTTAGAGGCGCAATTATAAGATTGGTCATTACGTGAGAATATTTCATGCTTAATGTTGTACAGAGTAAGGAAAATGAAGTTTCATGGGAGACGAAGAGTGATTAAAATATTAAGAGTGGTAATTTTAGCACAGATACAACGAACACATCTGTCGTCTAATAAGTATGTAAATCACATCAGTCTATAATTACATAAGAAGCGTGTAACGTCTAGTTAAGTGTGTCTTCTAAAATTATAGTATATATAAATGTTTTCACGTCGTTGGATTAAGCATGAAAAAAATCGTAGTCAGCTTGACTAATCTCTAAATAGAATATTAAAAACCAGTAAGATGGGATTATATCTTCTCAAACAAAATACCTCTACGTATGCTTGTCTAAGTTCATAATATATTTATAAATGAGATACGTTTGAGCCGGTGAGGATTTCGGCTGGCAAAGTACAGGCGACTGCGTTAAAGTAAGCATTAAAAATAATGATCAGCAGGATAGAGAGGAAAATGTAGAAACCGCCGCTAAAGCTTAATGGTGAGAATGGTTTAGGAGTCTGAGAGTATGGGTAGAGAGGTCAAAGTCGTACAAGGCGGGGTTGGAGTTGAGATTTCTCAGCATCCGCGAAACGGGTTGTGGGGGTTCTTTAAGGCTCGCCCGAAGAACCATCCATCGTCCTAACTCCACTCCCCCTTCCCAACCTGCAATCCTATTATCGATCTTAAGCTGCTTACCTGCATATGAGCAGTCAAAGCTCTTCTGCAATCAGCACCTACCTGAAAACATAAGCCCACGGCAGGAGAACCATCTTGCCATGGCATCAAACTAAATCACCTAGAGTAATTGCCATTTGCTAACGCTATCGCATTAGTATCTAAAAACTTTCACCCAAGGGCATGCTTGCATTCAGCGCATCATTTTCCTCAAACCTAACACCATCATGTAACCGACATTAACCCCCGGACATGTCAATGCGCATTGCTAAGAAGCATTTTCCCATACACGTGCATGACATGTTCACCCTTGCCTCATCTGCTGAACCATCGATCGATCGTTCGAACGACAATCTACAGCACAGCCCATTGCTGGCTGCCTACAGGGAGTTCAAGTGTTGTTTAATGTAAACACACACCCGACAAATCGACCGATGAGACTTTGGCAATTTGTGTACAATCGAATTGATGCAATGTTCCCATGTTCATTGGGTTTTCAGCAGCTGCAACTATATTTCCCATGATCGGTCACCAACCGATCATGGAATTTGACACGACCATGATGGTTGTTAAACAATCCTACCATGATCATGTCCCACGATACATTAGTCTAAAATAATTTTATCCTTTGCCATCGTAAGTGAGGTTCTGTTGACATAACATCAACATTGATGCAATGTTCCCATGTTCATTGGGTTTTCAGCAGCTGCAACTATATTTCCCATGATCGGTCACCAACCGATCATGGAATTTGACACGACCACGATGGTTGTTAAACAATCCTACCATGATCATGTCCCACGATACATTCGTCTAAAATAATTTTAGCCTTTGCCATCGTAAGCGAGGTTCTGTTGACATAACATCAACAGAAAAACCCCATCGTTTATGGCGGCAGGGCAGCCAGCCTCCGTTCATCGATCATCATATTTGACCAGCTGCATGTTTGTTTTCTCTTCCTTCACCCATCACATGTTTCGTTTGCCTTCCTTTCCGATGTGAAGGCATTTAACCTATCTGGACAATGTCTATGGGAACCTCCCAATGGGCTGCGAATCGGTTTCTCATTGGTCGTTGGGAAGAAGGAAAGATTGTTTTCCCCTGCGAGGACATGCGTGGAAACCCACCTCACTCACCGAGGTTGGGTCAGCGTCGCGCAGCTCACCAGAGAGTCCAATTTCAACCGGCAAATCACTCACACGCGTCGATGTCGTTGTGTTGAGGGAGAGAATATCAAACGTCGAGTAAAGTAGTCGCAGGTTTTCTGATCGGTACGGTCGCCGTTTACTGGTATAGCAATTATTATTCAAAAGTCCTAATTAAAAAACTGCTGTTTGTGAAATTTAGTGTTCATGGTGGAAGTGAGCTGTGATAATCCCAAGGAACAAATTGGGAGACAGTTGCTTGCGAATTTTAATGTTCATTGTGAGAGTGAGCTATAATAATCTGAAAAATCTAATTAAAAGTCCGTTGCTTGTGAATTGTAATGTTCATTGTGAGCGTATGCCATAATAATTCAGAAGATCTACTTAAAAGACCGTTGCTTGTGAACTTTAACGTTTTAATATAAAAAAACTCATCACGTGTTACAAACTTGTTGTGCAAGTATATAATATAATTCAAAGGATATAGTTGCCAGATCGTACCTAGTAAAATTTTTAATGTCCAAGCAATATCAATAAAACTACAAATGTTGTTCAAACCAGTGTCATTATTTAAAAATAAAGAAATATAAAAGAATACAACAAAAATCGTCCAGTGCATTTTATTTGTTGCATTATCGTTGAGAAGAGATAACATCGTCGAAGTAAGTATATTGTTGGGGATAGATGAAAACCAGTGTCCGTGTCTGACACATACGCTTTAACCCCACACGGTTCATTGCAACCATAAGAGGTACCGTGATGGGGAATGTATACAAGGCGGGGATTACGCGTATTTCGTGGATTTGTGTTCAGAGAAATTAAGTTAAGGATGTAGGCCCATTCGACCGAGCCGGAGAGGGCCCGAAGAACACTATGTCACACTATGACGATCCTTATCCTTGTTCAATCCAAGTTGACATGCTGTCTCCATCTGACACCCCTGGATAGCTACTTTGGCACCCGCCAAGTAGTAAACCAATGCGTGTAGCGACATTCTGAGAAAGGTTGGCGCAAGGCTAATAATCTTGCCCGGGAAAACAAATTATTATGGCAAATTTATCAAGCCTCGGATATGAACCGGATACACGACGACCACCACGGAAACGAAATTGGCTAAACAATATGAAAATGTTCCCACTCACTATACAGAGATCGAGCTGCACAACAGCTAGCTGATGCCCTGTCCGAATATAAGGCTGACATTCCACCATTACAAGAAATAAGATGGACGGAGAGTGGTGTTATTCAAAGAAACAAACATGACATTCATTATAGCTGTTATGTAAAACACCATGCGCTCGGGGTAGGCTTTCTAGTCAGCTCAAAACTGAAGCCTGCCATTATCGGCCTTAATGCAATAAACGAAAGGCTTTGCACTCTTCGCATGCGAGGCAATTTTAGGTACATAAGCCTCATACACCTTCACGGACCTGCAGAGGAGTCCCCTGACGACGAAAAAGAGCAATTCTACGAGCACGTCGAACGGGCCCTCAATGCCTGCCCAACATACGATGACCACCGAACAGGTGCTCTTGGCTGCAAGGGTCGTGATTGGACAGAATTCATAACGTTGTGGTGAAGACTGCGTTAATTAAAAAACCCGGAGTTCTTCAGCAATCTCTTCACTCCCTGCCGCCAAACAGGACAATTTTCTCAACGTTGGAAAAAACAGCGACTTGTGCTTATACCAAAAGGAATCAAAAGTCCTATCGCCCGTATCCAGCATGCAGGATACAACAGGGAAACTGCTTGAGCAAGTTGTGGCGTTTCTAACAGATACACACACAATACACAAGGAAATACTGTAGAACAACACAGAAAGAAAATCGAATTACTAAAAAAAGCATCAACCGTATACCAAGCAATAACATAGCAATTCCACGTCAGTTGAGGGTGTGGGGAGAAGAAGTATTATGCCGGACACCGGCACACGGTTCACTTCACTCCCCATCACTAATGGATAGTTCCGTCGATTGTTACGCCGAACACTAAAAGGAATCTGACCGCAGGAAAGTAAACTTGAAAAGCACAAACCGAACTCGACGACGCAACGTCCACACCAGGAGTAAGTAAAAACACAAGTTGTCCTTAATTTATTTTTAATTTATTTCTTCCTCGTTAACTTTAACACTTGTTTATACATTTACGTTAGATTTGTTCTTTGGTTTTTGGGTGAATATCAAAATCGAACAACACACGACTCCGGGTATGTAGATCCGCTACTACGAGGGTGTATATTTACGCGTCTCCGCTGCCGGCGGAGAGCGGGAGTGACGCGTGACCGTGGCGGTCAGCGGATGGAAAAGGACTCTCCGAGGATAGAACTCTGACATGAATTCCATCCTAGGTTAGGTCGAAGAAAAATGAAGAGAGAGGAAAACTTTTCTCTTAAGGGTGTGGCCGCCACAGAAATGCACTCTTTCAGTGCAGTGTGCATGGTTCTTTCATGGATGAGAACGATCTTAGAACAAAGAAAGGGCATAAAGTGCATTCATAGGATACGATTTCGGTAAAGCGAATAAAACCGAACTCGTCGGATGCTAATGGGTTTGCTTATGCATCGTTCGGTAATGAGGGTCAGCTAAATAAATAGCAGCCGCTCATTAAATGAAAAAAATGTTTTTCGGATACCACAAACGATATGAATTGTTTATGGTATCGCAGGAAACCTATGTAGGAACAGCGTTCTTCTGTTTGCACATGGTGCGAGTTAGAGAATTTTATTGCTGGGAGAAAAAGGTCGCCAGCCAATGTGTACGTAAAGAAATTTATCGTACACATGGGGAAGTTGGAAAATAGACGGCGCAATATTTATGGTCCCTGTCATGACGGTTACATTGTATGCAAACCGAATCATTTTGTTTACAGGCAGTGTCTGGTACCGAAGGTGCCGAATTGGTTTGGAATTCGAGATAAGCAAAGAAAGAAATCTTACGGAAAATTGTATGTGAAGAGATGCATGAAAAGGTAAGTTTTCTTTACAGGGACCTTACGATTATAGGTTTGATCTAATTAATGCGTGAAGCATTTTCAGGTGCTTAATGCGATTGGATTAGCAAAAACTTATGCGACTTGGGATGAGGTTATGGGGGTTTTTAGGTAAGTGTACCGTGGGGTCTGGGAGCACCGCGACAAGGGTGCTTGAGTTTAGAAATCGAATTCATACACGCGGTAGTAGTCTGATGTGTTGAGCATTGGTTCAGTTTTTAGTGATTCTAACAGTTATAGCGTCAGTTCGAATCACACGTTCCTCACTATCGTCACAAACTCTATAGAGTAATTGCCACTCGCCTGGAACAATTTATTGAGGGGACTTCGGGGCTCTCTGAATGGCAGTATGGGTTCTGGAAAAGTAAATCAACCTATTCATAAAGATTGCAATGAGTATAAAAGAAACAAAGCCGAAAGGCAACAATAGATGACAATAGCCGTCCGAAGTTTAGCTTAGAGTGTCCGCAGAGGACCAGTAACATAGAATATAATTTAAATAAGCTAGAATTTTGTCTAGCAAGTAAGATAAATATAAGAGAAAGAATAAAATAAAAAAAAATGTACGTACAATGGAAAAATGGGAGATCAGCCGATAAGGCACTATCTGTGGTGAGCGACATCGTTCGCAAAGCGATGGCTGGAGTACGATGGCAGGAGGAACCAACAAATGTTGTGCGGCAGTGACACTAGACTTTAAAAATGCATATAAGTCGATGAACTGGAATCAGATACTAGAAACGTTTGGCGATCCACAAATCCATGACACCGATGGGGGACCGCAGGAATACAAAATAGCTGCGGGTGTACCTCAGGGGTCTGTATTGAGTCCGCTGTTATAGAATATTATGTATGATGGTGTGCTTAGGGTCAATGTACCAGAACGAGTAAAAATCACTGGGTATGTAGATGATTTGGGAATAGTGGCCGTAGATAAACATCAAGATGATCTGGAGAGTATTTTTTCCCATACAATCCAGAGCATTAAATGCTGGCTAGATATGGCCGGACTGAAACCAGCCGCACATAAAACGGAGGAAGTTTTAATAAGCAGCCACAAGAAAGTTGAACACATTGATTTCGAAATACAAGGACAAATCATCAGATCCTGTCTCTATATTAAATATCTTGGTGGTTTATTCAACAACAGGTTGCCCTTCAAGAGACACTTGAGGAAAACGAGTGAAAAAGTGGTAAGAGCCTGCAACGTTTTCGCGAGATTGCTACCCAATGTTGGAGGACCGCGGCACCACGTAAGGAATCTGATAATCCGCGTCAAGAACTCCATTATAATGTATGGAGCTTACCGATGAACAGGAGTCGCACAGTATAAGTCGTACATGAGGGGGGTGAACTCAGGACATAGGTTGGCATCTTTAAGAGTGCCGTACTGTATCCGAAGATGCCATAAATGTCTTGGCCGGGAGGAAACCACTTGACATTGCAGTTAAGAAAACTGCTGCTTTACATGAGGTCTCACAAGAGAATCACTGGGGAATGTGGTCACAATTGGAGCTCTAAAGCCTAAGAGAATGGCAACGAAGGTGAACTAAAGGAAGATGAACCCACACCATGATACCTGACATAAAAACATGGGTGAAAAAAACATGGCGCGGTGAACTACCACTTGACTCAGCTAATATGAGGACATGGATGCTTTCGGCAGAGAAAAAATATGTCAATCACTCATACTGCTTGTACTGCGAAGGCAAAATTGAAAATGCGAAAGACGTACTCACAGAGTGCCTGAGATTCGAGACAGCACGAATGATTTTGGAGAGACATATGAGAGGGACCGTTACTTCGATAGGAGTAATATAATACATGCTAAGTTGTAAACAAGCATGGTCCGTAACAAATGATATTCTATGTGATATAATGCAGCAGTTGCGACGTGACGCGAGAGTAACAGTTAAGCACCGTCCCATCATCATCATCATCGGCACTACAACCGGGAACTGGTCTTGGCCTTACTTAGCAAGTCCTGAGGCTTGTTAAATTTTCCACAATGATCTGCCTTTTTCCGGACAAGGTCATTACTCTTGCGCCGGAGCCTCCCCGACGGGGAATCGAACCCCGGTCTCCCGTGTGACAGGCGGGTATACTAACCACTATACTATCAAGGAGCCAGCACCGTCCCATACCGCGATGGAATATCTAAAAGAAAGTTCCGCGGGGATCAACGGAATATGTGCTGGCGGAAGGTGCTTTAGTAGGTAAAAATCTGGATCGGTCCAGATGTATCCTGGTGCACCACCGTGCTTCCGGTTCTGCGGGAAGAGTGGGCTACCGTTGCTGTTGTTGATAACTTAATCTGCGAACCGCACGATGGTGTCAATCGTTTAGGGACGGAAAAATGTCACTGCACACATTCGAAAAAACGACGTGCTGGAGAGAAACGTTCCAGTCACGAAGCACTTATACGTTTGTTTTGGGGAACCAACGCAGCTACACATATACTCCAATCGTAAAATGAAAATTCAGTACGAAATGATCATTTACTATGTTATTTATTTATACTGGACTTTACAGCTACACGACTGACTCTCTCCACTCTTCAACTTCAACTGCGTATCTCATTTTCCTATCGTGTGAAGCCCGGAGACGTCGCCTCATATCGCAGACACTTTTTGAAGTTTTTTGTTAGCTTGAGATAATTAAAAAGGAAACGTGGACAAAGGTTTTTACCTGCGCTACGACAGGAAACAATAGGATACGAATTTTGTGTAGACAAAGTTCTTAAGGGAGGATCTGTAAGTGGGTGCTTAATGACCCAAAATATAGACGTGCAATAAAACGAACATGCGGTTCGTCTTATGGTATATTAGTTGAAAAATTTGTGTAAAGGGAATTCTTCGAGAATCATAAAATTGCAGACATGCATTTTATGGTTCAGAAGAATATTTTTTGATAATGCGTTGATGGGTGAGCATCTGGTTCACACATTTCGTTCTATTTAAGGTTTTGGGAATTTTGTTTGATAGAATTGAATCATATATATGATGAAGTCAACGCAGCAAGATACGCGACAATCCGGAAAGAAACAACTAGACTTTTCAAATGCAAAAAACGCGAATGGGAGAAGACTCGGATTGAAAAAGTCATAGAAAATGCCAGAGCAAAGAACAGCAGAGGTATGAATGCCAGCATAAATTCAATTAGAAATGACTATCGAGGGAGAGCCAAAATAATCCGAGACACAAACGGCTGTCTGGTGACAGAAACAAAAATATCGTGACAAGATGGAAGCAGTACTTTGAAAACTTGCTCAACGTGCGCACCCATCAACCACAAATAAATGCACCAGACGTACACACAGCCGAGCCCCAGATCCCAGAGCCCTCTTTCGACGAAGTTGTAGACGCGATAAATCGGCTGAAAAACAATAAGGCTCCCGGAATCGATTGCATACCGCCAGAGCTTGTGAAGCATGGAGGAGGGCAACCGCTCGAAAGATCCACCAACTGGATAAAATAATATGGGACAAGGAAGTCATCCCGGAAGAATGGAAAACCTCAATAGTCATCCCCATTTTGAAAAAAAGTTAAAGATCTGACTGCGAAAATTACAGAGGAATATCATTGCGCCCAATCACATACAAAATATTAACAAATGTCATACAGGCAAGAATCGCACCGTACGCAGAACAAATATTGGGAGACTACCAATGCGGATTCCGTCGGAACCGGTCAACAAGCGACCAGATGTTCACAATAAGGCAACTACTGGAAAAGAAGTGGGAACACGGAGAGACGGTTCACCAACTGTTCCTTGACTTCTCAGTCGCAAGGGAAAGACTCTACCATATTGTGGTTGAGCTGGGGATCCCGAAAAAATATGCCGCCCTCATTCAAATCTGCATGAACGAAAATAAAGGGCGAGTTAGAATAGAAAACCACCTCTCAGAACCATTTGAAATCAGGGACGGTCTAAAGCAGGGAGATGGTCTATCACCGTGTCTTTTTAACCTCGAGTATGTCATCAAAAAGGTACAAGACAACAACATGTCCGGATCTTCCATGAACGGGGTCACACAGGTGCTCGCATATGCGGATGACATCGCCGTTCTGGGCGATAATCTAAAAACTGTTAGTAAAAACTGTGAAATCATCATGAAAGCGACAGAAGAGGTATGCCTAGAAATAAACGAAGACAAAACGAAATACATGATTACGACGAGAGCAGGTGGACCTCAGAGAACACATATAAACGTCAGGGGCAAGATATTTGAAAATGTCAAAGAATTTAGATATCTGGGAACGATGCTGACGACCAGAAACGAAACGTCAAAGGAAATTAACAAAAGACTACATTCCGGCAACGCTAGTTGGCATGCAGCCAGTAAACTATTAAAATTCAAATTGCTATCACGGAACATAAAGCTCCGTATATATAGAACCATAATCATCCCGAACGGGAAGAGAACAAATTCCGTGTATTTGAGAATAAAGTTTTAAGGGGTATATTTGGCGGTAAATATGACGAGGAGTCAGGACAATGGAGGAAACTCCACAACCACGAATTGGAAGAGCTATACCGCAAACCTACAATAGTGAGAGTAATCAAGTCGCGAAGATTAAGATGGGCCGGACACGTAGCGCGAATGGGCGATGATAGGACCGTGCAGAGAATTCTTGACGGTAAACTAACGGGAAAGAGACCGACAGGACGGCCGCGACGGAGATGGGAGGACAATGTTAGATTGGACCTCGAGGAGACCGGATCGGATGGTCGGACGTGGAAGGAGAGCGCACAGGACAAGGAACAATGGCGGAGCCGAGTCGGTGAGGTCATGAACTTCCGGGTTCCTACAGGCCAGTAAATAATAATAAAAAGAATTGAATCAATGTGGGACAATCGAACGTTTGGTTAAATTTGTTTGACATTGGATTCAATTTGAGGATATGGATGTGTGATTTGTGGAAAAAGTAAATGTGGGATGAAAATGATAGGGCTTCGTGGGGCACTACATATCTTTTAAACATTTCCACCGATCTATCCAAAAAAAAAAAATAAATAAATAAAGACCCATAGGATATGAGAAAAACAAAACTATAATCGATCTGAAAGGCATTTTGGAGTGAGGTTAAGTTTCCTTTCATTGCTTAGATAGCAGTTAATGGAGGAAATGGGAGTTTTACCAATGATCGTCACAGATCTTGTGCAACCGCATCAAAACCCAGATGAAGAGCTACCTAAAGCCCCTGAATAATAATAAATATCGGGATCTGATATAATTACCGAGGAGGTATTTTAATCTGAAGGAGTCATAGTACATCAAATAATTCATGAGCATCGATTTGATACGATGACGCAAATATATAGTGTGATTATCAAGGAATTATTAAAATACAGAGTAGCCGCAGTGCACCAAATCATCCATCAGTATAGATGTGAGAGGATAAGCCAATATCAGTAGCCTTTTATAAGACAGGAGATATCTTAGCGTTTAATAAACGTGGCAACATAATTTTTCTAAGTACCACGTATCAGATATTCTCCGCTATTCCGCAATACTAAGTTGCCATATATTTCAAAAACATAGTAGGTAGCAATTCAATGTCCGCGTCAAAACAAAAATATAGCAAATCTTCTCTTCGGAGGCGATGGAAAAATGTCTTGAGTTTAAAAACTCTATGTATCTCAAAGAAGTTCAACTTATCAAGAGTAAGCGTTATGCGTTTTGACCTAACAACCCTTTAAGATGTTATGAATGTAACGAAAGGACCCACATAACATATCTGTTTTTGCCCGGCATTAAATACACCCGACGTTGTTCTGTAAATGTTATTTATATTTTTCCCATTTACGATATTTAAATTATTAACAAGACTCGGTCTGAAAACATTACCTGTTATGGTCGTTCGTTAGATGGGTGTGCAGGATGTGTAGTAAATTATCTCCAAATATCGCACCAACTCAAGATATCCTGGATGTTCCTTCCCAAAAACCTTAATCGTAAATCAGAAGGTATCTCTAAGCACCTTGTAAAATAAATTCAACAGCATTTCGTTATCCATTACATCACTACATCTGTAAATTAAGGAACAAAATTTATCGCCGTCCCAGTACTTGACTGAATGAGTTTCCATTTGTTTCCATTTGTGACCAACAGAGATAAGGTGGAGGTAGGCGGCTAGCTGAAACTGATGGGTTCTCTATAAACATTTTGAATGGGCTTCCATTAGGATGAACAGAGTTATTGCCCACAGTACTATAGAGGAAATGGACACACGCCTCAGCTTACAACCTGTATAGACCAATTTGGGTCAGATATACCTAACTATGATCTAGTTACTGTTGTAGAATTAATTGTTCTATGGGTCATTATGTTAGCTTAGCATTACTACAAATGCTTTGTATGGTTAACCAAAAACTGTTTATTCCACTCTGTGAAATGCATTATCATTATAAAATAATATTCTGTGAACAAAAAATTGAGACTGGATTTGATGCACATATTTATTGATTGGTATGACTGTTGTGAACAGCTGACAATGTCATTTTCTGTGTTTGATTAGGAATTTCAGCGAATTTTGTGTGTAAACAAACTTCTTGTCAATGGTTTTTTATTTAATGTATTAGTTGATAGAAAAGTATTCGGCAGTTTGATTGATTTTAAGGTGTCATAATTTTGAAATCTTGGGATGCATCTGGCAAGTCTTTTTTTGTTTGACGTAAAATAGGTTAGTCAATTTTTTTTAAGTATTTAACAGAGAAGGGTCCGCCCTGGTAAAGTTATTACAAGCCAAAGATCAACGAAATTTCGGGGAAAAAAATCACTATATTGTAATGTAAAATGTATTGTACCGGATTTCCATCTACGAACTGTTTTGAAAAGCAACGAAATCAAACCATTTTTGAATTGTATGGTTGTAGTGCTCCACGAAGCCCTACCATTCTCCTCCGTCATTTACTTTTCCCCCATATCATCCATCCACATTCTAAAATTGAATCCAATGTCAAACAAATGGAACTAAATGTTCAATTGGCACACAATGATTCAATTCCATCAAACAAAACCCTAAATAAAACGAAGTGTGTAAACCAGATGCTCACCTATAGACGCATCATTAAAAAATACTTTTCAGAACCATAAAATGCATGTCTGCAATTTTATGATTCTCGAAGAATATCCTTTTTCTTAATTTCCAACTAATGTTTGTTTTTTTTGCACATCTATATTTCGGGTCATTAAATACCCATCTACAGATTCTCTCTTAAGAATTTTGTCTACACAAAATTCGGATGCTATTGTTTTCCGCCGTAACGCAAGAAAAAAGCCTTTGTCCATGTTTCCTTTTAATTACCTGTATCTAACGAAAAGACCTGAAAAATATCTGCGATAAGGGACGATGTATCCGGACTTCGCAGAATAGAAATATATGAATAACGGAGAATTGAAGTTGAACAGAGAGTAGTAGTTAAACAGTGAAAAAAGTCCCCAAAGTACGCGGACGTTGAGCAGAATTCGTACATGTAAATAAATAAATAAATCATAGTTAAGCAACAATTATAATTTAGCGCTTGTAGAAATTTAGTGACTTAATCTGTAAAATAAAGTTAAGGTGATAAGTGAAACGTGGCGCAAGACTAATGACCTTGCCCGGAAAAACAAATTATCATGGAAAATTTAACAAGCCTCAGGACTTGCTAAATAAGGCCAAGACCGGCTCCCGGTTGTAGTGCCGATGATGATTTTACTTCTCTCGGGAGAGGCGAACCTATAGAGCAGACACGGTGCCCCGAGATGGTACCAAATAACTTTGCAGTTCTTTTTGAACAGTTGCAGGTTGTAACCCTTCGGGAACACTTGCGCAGGGAGCGAATTCGACAGATTCCCCGCTCTGTACCGGAACGAGTTCTGATACAGGGATGTTCGCGCCGTTGGGAGATGGACCGCGAACTGGTGCGATCCGTCGGATTGTCTCGTAGAGTGCATAAAAACCGAATTACGCGGAACAATACCACGAATCTCCGAAGAACAGTATCCGTGATAATATCTGTAATACAGACAGAGGCCGGCTGCGCGCCTTCTGTGTGATAGCGGTTGTAGTTCCGACGTCAATACCGAGTCCCCGATGAGGCGGATCACTCGTCTCTGTATGCTCTCACGTTGGCCGAGGCTATGTTTAGGAGCCAAGCTCCAAACATGAGATCAAAATTCGAGCGCGGGTCTAATTTAGGATTTATACAGAAGAAGAAGTTGGACCGAAGTAAAATATTTCTTGGCTCTAAAAAGATAGCTCAGTTTTCCTGAGACTGACCTGGCGATGCTCGACACGTGTTTATGCCACGATACATTCCCACAGACCGTGACACCGAGCAATTTCAAGCTTTCCCCAGATTCGAGGGCCTGGCTATTTATCATCAGCCGTGGAACCGATGAGCCACGTTTCTTTGTGAATGTTGTATATTGTGTCTTCGCTGCATTGAAGTCGATGATATTGGCCCTTCCCCACTGTAGAACCTTATCTAGATCCTGATTCAGAGAGTCAATCTGTCTACATCCCAGCTGGTGTGACGTAGATGAACTAATCGGCCGAACACTCGAAAAAGAGGAAACAAGCGTACTATTGTAGGAAAAATCTTAGTCTTGGTGCAGGCATGGGCACAGGTTCACTAAGATTCCCACTGGACGTTCACCGTACAAACAGGAATTGGTTCTTTAACCACTAGATTGATGTTCGTCTCCCTGCATATCACATCGTATTTGTTGCGCGAGCGATGCGCTTTTCCACTTAATTGTCACGGTTTGAAGAACTCCACTTAACGAGCTGCACACGAGAAGTGAAACGCCCAGGATTTGTTAGTTATAACTGATTTTTATTGTCAACTTCTTCTAAACATGTAGGTAATGTTCATAATAGTGTTTTGATGCTAAATTAGTAAATTTTATTAATCCTGTTTAAGAAGGAAGAACAGTACCCGTGATAATATCCGTAAAACAGACAGAGGTCAGCTACGGTGTGACAGCGGCTGTAGTCCCGACATCAGCACAGTGTCCCCGATCAGGCGGATCGCTCGTCTCTGTATGCTCTCAAGTAGGTGAGGTTCCGCCGGCGTAATATTTAACGCATTTTACGTGGACTGGACTGTAAGAAAGCAACCGGCTCGGACGGAATACCAGCAATAGTCCTTCAGAACTGTGCTCCAAAACTGTCGCCAGTTCTTGACAGATTCTTCTGCTTATTTTATGCACGGAGGACATTTCCTATCTGATGGAAGGTGGCGAGAATTCAGCCAATCCCGAAGAAGAGGAAAAGTGTCTCTCCCATAATTACTGGCTGAGAGCATACTGCCTATGTTGTCTGACCTGATGGAAAAGTTCATCAATGTCGATGTGATTAAGTATTTGCAATACAGCAGATTTCTGAATGATCGTGAATACGGATCCCGTGGCAGGCGGTCCACGGGAGACCTTTGACTCTTTGAACCGATATATGGACATCTGCGATAGAGGTGTGGGGGTTTCTGCTTGTGCACCTGCACGGCTGCGGATTCAGCAAAAACACCACAGATTGTTCACTGATAGCTCACTGTAAAATGCCGCAGACCGTTCTCCAAAGGGAAAATAAAACACACCGATTTTCCGCACCAGGCGCGGAAGTTCTACCAAATGATCCACAGTATGACGTGGTACACACCACGCTGCACTTACTGCAAGAATAAAGAGGGTAATCTGATCACCAATCTTGAAGGCATTTTGGAGCGATGGGAAGAGCACTTCAATGAATTGCTAAATGGTCAGCTCACAGAAGAATTGGAGGCTCCGCCAATGCAAGATCAAGACCAAATGCTGCCACCACCAAGCATTGAGGAAACATTAAAAGCCATTAGACAGCTAAAATCAAATAAAGCCCCTGGAGCTGATGGCATACCAGCTGATCAAACAAGGAGGGGCAGCGTTATATCACGCAATTCATGAGATTGTGGTGCACGTATGGGAGCAAGAGGAGATGCCGGAAGATTGGCGTCGCGGTATAATTTGCCCGACACATAAGAAAGGAGATATCACACTGTGCTGCAACTACAGGGGTATAACATTGCTGAGTACCGCCTATAAGATACTCTCCACTACCCTACAAGATCAGATAGCCCCATACGCTAAAGCCATCATTGGTCAATATCAGTGTGGCTTCATCCCAGGCAAATCAGCAATTTATCAGATATTCACCCTTAGGCAGGCGATGGAAAAATGTCAGGAATTTAAGATTCCATTATATCATCTGTTTATAGACTTTAACGCCGTCTACGACAGCATACCCAGGGTAGAACTATATAATGCCATGAGAGAATTTGGCATTCCAAACAAATTGATACGACTTTGTAGGTTGACCATGACCAACGTAACTAGTCAAGTAAAAGTAGCGGGATTGCTGTACAAACCAATAAACATCTATAATGGACTCCAACAAGGGGACGGTCTAGCCTGCCTCCTCTTCAACCTGGCGTTGAGAAAGCAATCCGTAACTCTGGCGTTACAACAAGAGAGACTATTGTCACCAAGTCCAGCCAGATACTTGCCTACGCAGATGACATCGACATCATCGGTAGAACCGAATCGACGGTACAGGAATCCTTCATCCAGATCGAGCAGGCGGCATAAAAACAGGGACTGCACATTAATGAGGGAAAAACTAAGTACATGGTGGCAACTTCTGCGAAGAGAAGACCTAACGTTGGTCAAACTATCAGGGTAGTGGAGCACGAATTTGAAGTAGTGCAATCCTTTAACTACCTTGGGTCAATAGTAACAGCCGATAACAATATGGAAGAAGAAATACGCAAACGGCTGATTAAATCCAACAAAGCCTACTATGGTCTATGAAAGCCCTTTAAATCCCGAAATTTATCCAGAACATCCAAGCTACTACTGTAGAAGACCATGGTCTTGCCAGTACTCATGTATGGATCCGAGCCCTGGGTGCTTAATAAAAGGCACTCTGAACTCTTGGCCACGTTCGAGAGAAAGGTCCTAAGGAGAATTGTTGGCCCCGTATGTGAGGGAGGACGATTCCGGAGACGCTACAACCATGAGTTGTACGCAATCTACCTTGAAGCTAATATTGTAAGAAAAATCAAGCTTGGTAGACTCCGGTAGGCGGGACACCTAGCTCGAATGAGCGAAGAGCAGCCTGCCCCGAAAGTCCCTTGTGGCAAGATGTATGGAAGGAGACAGCGCGGCAGACCTTCTCTGCGATGAAGGGATGGCATAGACCAGGACACCCAGAGGCCGGGAGTGCCAAACTGGATGACATCGGCTCGAAATCGGGACCGGTGGAGAGATTTGTTAAATAAGGCCAAGACCGGATCCCGGTTGTAGTGCCGATGATGATGATGATTTTCTTTTGATTAGGTAGAACATTTATTTTTTTTTAGAGTTAACCTTTTATAGTACTTAATCTCAAGGTTCACATAACTAACAATGTGGAACACTAACGCTCTGGTTATTAGCTCATTGGTACAACATAAAACATACAGTCACGAATGTTTACTCGATAGTCTGTAATTAGTCGTCTCTGCCACTATTGCACGCTGTTTAGGTGTAATTTAGTGGTATTTATTTAAATACACAATACCGCACTTTACTTTATATCTTATTTGAAGGAAAAAAAATTCAAAGAGATGCAATGCCATAACACTTATAGTTCGCGTGTAACATTTAATTAGGTATCGCTAGATTACCGCACTCACTGATCGTATTCCGCCGTACGACTCCAGCAACGTGTTTGTACCCCATGGGGGATGAAATCTGACTCACGCAACGTCCCCAGTACGTGTGCGCGGTACCACGGTTACTATCTGACTCCTCGTAAGCTGCTCAATACTGACCCTCCCTCCACAAGTGAGATAGGTTTCCACTCATGTTCTCGTAGGGGAAAACAATCTTTCCTTCCCCCCAACGACCAATGAGAAACGATTCGCATCCCATTGGAAAGCTCCCATAGACATCGTCCCGATAGGTTGAATGTCTTAACCTAGGAAAGAAAGGCAAACGAAATATGCGTGGGGGAAGGAAGCGAAAACAAACATGCAGCTGGTCAAATATGATAACCGATGTAAGGAGGCTAGCTGCCCTGTCATCATAAACGATCCGGGATAGATTTTCCTGTTGATGTTATGTCAATAGAACTTCACTTACGATGGCAAAGGCTAGAATGCATGGATGCATGTTTGTTTTAGGAAAAACGTATCGTGGGACACGATCGGGTGATCAGGATGATTACGCAATGACGGTTGTGTATTTATCCACGTCAATTGTGCATTGCATCCATAGCGAGTCAAGGGTCGAATTCAGTGTGAATATTTACACTGGCAAATAATTCTGCTCTTGGCAGCTAGGCGCGAGTTGCGGTATGCTTTGTATTAGCGAACAAAACATGGGACGTGACCGTTGTTAGATTGTTTAGGGAAAACAAACTATGATTACGTCCAATTCGATGCCAGTTTATCGCTTATGCAACCGATCAGGGATAATCGGTTGCAGCTATAGAAGCAAGCGATTTGCCATGGCTTGTCTTTTGGACCAACGGATTGTTGAAACAAGAACACTCGGAAGGTTTCCCCTGTGTTTGATGGGCATGTGGTCGCCCATAGTAACCGATCGGTTCATGACAGATGAACCGAGATGGTTTAATTGGTGCTATTTATTTGATGGCATGGCAAGATGGTATTTGTTTCCAGAATACTACCCTTATTAAATTTAACACTGAATCTCCTAACACATCCTTAAAAACTTCACTTAACATATATTACATTCTCACTTATTACATACCATTCATAAACATTCACAATATTACCAGTTGCAGCACACTTAATAACCTGCACCTTTTTATTTATTGAAAACATAGTAACTTGGATTTTCGTCCAAATGAATTGTTGTTAAAAGTCAGAGAGAAAAAATAGAATAGAGGAAGTTCAGAGGAGATTTGGAAGTGAGGACTGTCAAAGAAAAATTTATTGATAGCTGTGAACACAATTTCCGTTGATTTATTATTAATTCAAATATACATTAACAAGTCGATGATTTCAAATCGATGGTTCTGTCTATAACGAATTTTTGGATATCGGTGATAGAGGAATGTCTAATACCGAAAAGAAAGGTTTTACAAAATTAAGCAATTAAAAATAAAAAGTCCCCGCTCTTCCCTCAACCGAGGAAGCACGGCGGCCGGACCTCAACACTGGTGGCAGCGGGGGGGATCCAACCAAAGGATCCCAAATAAAAAGAAGAAAATAAGAAGAAGAAAAATACGTATGAAGAAGATACAGAGAAAAATTGAATCGAGACGGAGTGTGATTTCAATAACAAATGAAAAAAAGGTGAACGTCAAAGGAAAAAAGTGAAAATAAAATGAAACCAGATGAAAATAATGAAAAGAGTTAAATTTTAAACATTTTAATTAAAACTTTCATATGTATACAAATTTAAATAAAACCAGAAAAAAGTTAATATGGAGTGAAAATTGGATCTAGTCATCACTAATTCAGTGCGTTGCAACCGGTTTTGTCGGAGTGATATAGAAAATATTAATAAATCTTCGCCAGTGAAAACGGACATACAACAAAGAAAAAAAAAACAAGAGAAATAACCAAATAAGAAGAAGAAAAAAAATTTTTCAAGAAGAAAAGAGAGAAAAAAAAAACAGGAGAAATAACCAAACCAAAATAAGAAGAAAAAAAAAAAACCTCGACATAAAACAACGAAATAAAAAGAAAAAAAAAGGAAAGCAGCAAAGACCAGGATGAGCAATCAACTTTAGGACGTGAAGTCTGCCTGGCGTCAAAGAAAAAAAAAATCTAAAAAGAAAGGAACACAAAGAGGAACTCTACGACACAACAAAGAAGAAAAAAAAAGGACAACAATAAGAAACTCAAGACAAAGACTTCTATCAACATTACGTATGACAGCAATGAACATTTAGTGGAGTAAGAATTTTTTTTTGCGACTTTTCTCTCTAATTTTTTTTTAGTAATATTTTCTACTTGGAAGCTTTCCTTTTTACTTTACATACATTTTTTTTGGATAGAAATTTCTATCTAAATTATTTGCAAATTCTCATTTCAGTATTTCGAAGACATTTCCGTTTCTTTTCTTTCTTTCTCGTCGAATTTTCTTTCTTTTCAGTTTTGGGACCAATTTATTTTTCTTTCCTATATATATATATATATTGAATAACCAAAAGAAAGGCCAATTTTTCCATAACCATATTTTTAAGTTAACCATATTTTACGAATTGAATTTTCGCCATACATTATTTTAAACTTTCACTATTACGAGTCCATATTACACGAGACAGGCGGCTAGGCAGGGGGAAGAACAAATCCACTATCAACCGATACACATTAAAACCCCTGAAATGGCTCTGTCTGTCGGAATTTCTGATGTTTTCAGAATCGTCCCTACCTTTGACGGGAAACCCTGCGACTTAGGTAAATTTATTTCCGGGGGAGACGTTTTATTTAGATCCATAAAGAAGGCAGACCCGGATATATACGAGACGTTTTTAGAGCTAGTCAAAAATAGACTAGAGGGTCATGCTTACGATCTGATTAGGTATAGCCAAATCACAAAGTGGGAGGATTTAAAAGATAAACTCGAATCGGAATATAAAGAGGAGCAATCTCGGTCGACGGCACACAATGAGTTGATTTCTCTGAAACAACGCTACAGAGAAACCGTCCGGGAATACGGCGATAGAGTCGCGAATGCTCTAAGGACTCTAAACTCTGCCACGTGTGAAATAACAGCAGACGCGGTGGTTAGGGAATTCTTAATGGAAGAAAACAAAAAATTGGCCGTACAAACATTTGAAGATGGACTAATGAACGAACAGCTAAAGATACTAGCTAAAGTCCATGGGGGAAATAATTTAAAACAGTCGATTGCACATGTAGTATCACATGGTGCTCGAATGGACAACTCTCCCAGGTCATATCAATATAACGAAAAACCTACATTCAATAGTATAGTCTGCCAAACCTGTGGTAAGCCAGGGCATACACAGGACACATGTTATCGGAACATGCAATCCAACTTTTTTCCGAATAGACAACCCATAAAAAGGGAATATAACATTGTATGCAATTTCTGTGGACGGAATAATCACACAGAGAATGAGTGTAGATACAAGATATCTAGGAATGGATCGTCTTCAACAAATTACCAACAAGGTACAACAACGCGTAACCCATTCCGAAATAATCCTACAAACTCTGAAAATCGTTTTGGTGAAAATTCTAGGAGCACCAATAGACAAAACGATAGACAAAATGTTCACTTTTCTCGGGTGCAAGAGTCGGAAAACGAGGCCTGACGCCAACCAAAATTTATGGAAGACAGACCAAAGTTTTCTATTTACAGCATTAGATCTTTGGAAATAGATAACGACCATTTTAATGAAGCTCCTAGCCAAATTTACCCTGAGCCCACATACTCCTATAAACCAAGCCATATAAACGAAGATAATCCTGTCCCTAATATAAAGACTCCGATTCATACTCCCATTCTGGAAAACAATTCAGCAACACAGACTGAAAATCCGAAATTTTCAGCAGTATTAAAGACTGAAATCGCTAATATCTCAGATATCCCTATTGACAACGCAGACACTTCAGCAACCAAGACTGAAAACTCAGCAGTATTAAAGACTGAAAATTCGGATCCTGCACAAAATATACAAACAGAAACCCCTAATATTCCGGCTATCCCAATAGACAACCACGGCACTTCAGCAACAAAGACTGAAAATTCAGCAGTGTTAAAGACTGAAGACCCAATAGTTGCAATAAAATTCGAAACCCAAGTCAGTTCAGCAGCTAATACTGATGAACAAATCTTTTCAGCAGCAAAGACTGAAGGATTGAATGTTTCTACAGCAGATATAACTGAAGAAATAGTTCAAACAGCAAATAGTACTGGGAACCAAGATGTTCTAACAGCTAATAAGTCTGAAGAACTATTCGAATCAGTAAATGAGACTGAGAAACTAAACGATTCATCAGCAGTGAGTAAGACTGAAAAGGCAGACGTTCCGACAGAAGTTAAAGCTATAGAAAATGATGACATTGAGCCGAAGACACTAAACATTTTAAATAACGATACTGAACAGCAACACGAAGTAATGAAAATTGAAAATAATAATTCAATTAAAGAAGTTAAAGCTATAGAAAATGATGACAATGAGCCGAAAACAAAAAAAATTTTAAACAACGAAAACAAACACAGACACTTACTCAAACACGATATAATAAGTAATGAAAATAATAATTTAACTAAAATAGGTACGGAAAAGGAAAACCATATAAGTACATTACAAATTCTTTTTTTTCAACAATAAAAATTTATTCCAATGCAAAATACAAAAAAATAAAAGGTTACACCGTCATTTAAATTATTTAAGATCATTTTTCAAGAAGATTTTTGGTAATAATCATCTTTATTCAATCATCATAGTAATAGGCCCAGAAAGGTTTTGGAAACTTTTCCATAAATTTAAGGAAAAGATAAACACATAACCAATGGCCTTTGTTTTATTATTCAATATATATGAAATAATCTAACAATTGTAGGAAATGACGGAAATGAAAAAAAAAAAAAAGTTAATGAGGGGGACGAAAGAAAGAAAATTTTAGAGGTAATATATATTGGAAATTTTAGAATTTATATATATTCGAACGGAAAAGGAAAGAAAGAAAATTTTATTGGTAATATATATATTAGAAATTTTGGAATTAATATATATACGGAAATGAGAATTTTGAAACAATAATATTAATATTATATAATTAAATAAGTAATAATAACTTTTGGATAAGAAAACAAAAGGTTCCAAGGAGAAATATTTAAATTTAGTTAGTTAATATGTAATGTAAATAGACTATTTGGACTATTTTTCTAGTGTTAAGTCCTTTTTGATTATTGAAAAAATTTAGTTAATATATAATGTAAATAGATTATTTTTCTAGTATTAAGAACTTTTTGATTATTGTAACCTTTGATGAAAGATTAATTTTGAAAACCTTTGTAATGTAATTGAACGAAAATCCAAGTTTTAAATTAATCTTAATTTAATATATAGTTACTAGAAAATTATTCTCTTCAAGGATAATTTTCTTTCTCGAAGAAGGGTGGGATGTTGTATTCCAGAATACTACCCTTATTAAATTTAACACTGAATCTCCTAACACATCCTTAAAAACTTCACTTAACATATATTACATTCTCACTTATTACATACCATTCATAAACATTCACAATATTACCAGTTGCAGCACACTTAATAACCTGCACCTTTTTATTTATTGAAAACATAGTAACTTGGATTTTCGTCCAAATGAATTGTTGTTAAAAGTCAGAGAGAAAAAATAGAATAGAGGAAGTTCAGAGGAGATTTGGAAGTGAGGACTGTCAAAGAAAAATTTATTGATAGCTGTGAACACAATTTCCGTTGATTTATTATTAATTCAAATATACATTAACAAGTCGATGATTTCAAATCGATGGTTCTGTCTATAACGAATTTTTGGATATCGGTGATAGAGGAATGTCTAATACCGAAAAGAAAGGTTTTACAAAATTAAGCAATTAAAAATAAAAAGTCCCCGCTCTTCCCTCAACCGAGGAAGCACGGCGGCCGGACCTCAACAGTATATTTTCTGCAGGATCCGAATTTTCAGTCTTTAATACTGCTGAAAATTTCGGATTTTCAGTCTGTGTTGCTGAATTGTTTTCCAGAATGGGAGTATGAATCGGAGTCTTTATATTAGGGACAGGATTATCTTCGTTTATATGGCTTGGTTTATAGGAGTATGTGGGCTCAGGGTAAATTTGGCTAGGAGCTTCATTAAAATGGTCGTTATCTATTTCCAAAGATCTAATGCTGTAAATAGAAAACTTTGGTCTGTCTTCCATAAATTTTGGTTGGCGTCAGGCCTCGTTTTCCGACTCTTGCACCCGAGAAAAGTGAACATTTTGTCTATCGTTTTGTCTATTGGTGCTCCTAGAATTTTCACCAAAACGATTTTCAGAGTTTGTAGGATTATTTCGGAATGGGTTACGCGTTGTTGTACCTTGTTGGTAATTTGTTGAAGCCGATCCATTCCTAGATATCTTATATCTACACTCATTCTCTGTGTGATTATTCCGTCCACAGAAATTACATACAATGTTATATTCCCTTTTTATGGGTTGTCTATTCGGAAAAAAGTTGGATTGCATGTTCCGATAACATGTGTCCTGTGTATGCCCTGACTTACCACAGGTTTGGCAGACTATACGATTGAATGTAGGTTTTTCATTGTATTGATATGACCTGGGAGAGTTGTCCATTCGAGCCGCATGTGACACTACATGTGCAATCGACTGTTTTAAATTGTTTCCCCCATGGACTTTAGCTAGTATCTTTAGCTGTTCGTTGTTTAGTCCATCCTCAAATGTTTGTACGGCCAATTTTATGTTTTCTTCTATTAAGAATTCCCTAACCACCGCGTCTGCTGTTATTTCACACGTGGCAGAGTTTAGAGTCCTTAGAGCATTCGCGACTCTATCGCCGTATTCCCGGACGGTTTCTCTGTACCGTTGTTTCAGAGAAATCAACTCATTGTGTGCCGTCGACCGAGATTGCTCCTCTTTATATTCCGATTCGAGTTTATCTTTTAAATCCTCCCACTTAGCGATTTTGCTATACCTGATCAGATCGTAAGCATGACCCTCTAGTCTATTTTTGACTAGCTCTAAAAATGTCTCGTATATATCCGGGTCTGCCTTCTTTATGGATCTAAATAAAACGTCTCCCCCGGAAATAAATTTACCTAAGTCGCAGGGTTTCCCGTCAAAGGTAGGGACGATTCTGAAAACATCAGAAATTCCGACAGACAGAGCCATTTCAGGGGTTTTACTGAGTATCTGTTGATAGTGGAATTGTTCTTCCCCCTGCCTAGCCGCCTGTCTCGTGTAATATGGGCTCGTAATATTGAAAATTTGAATTAAAGTATGGCGAAAATTTGTTATCAATTCTTAAAAATATGGTTTATGAAAAAATGGTTATGGAAAAATTGGCCTTTCTTTTGGTTATTCAATATATATATATATAGGAAAGAAAAATAAATTGGTCCCAAAACTGAAAAGAAAGAAAATTCGACGAGAAAGAAAGAAAAGAAACGGAAATGTCTTCGAAATACTGAAATGAGAATTTGCAAATAATTTAGATAGAAATTTCTATCCAAAAAAAATGTATGTTAGTAAAAAGGAAAGCTTCCAAGTAGAAAATATTACTAAAAAAAAATTAGAGAGAAAAGTCGCAAAAAAAAAAATTCTTACTCCACTAAATGTTCATTGCTGTCATACGTAATGTTGATAGAAGTCTTTGTCTTGAGTTTCTTATTGTTGTGTGTTCTTCTTTTTTTTTTCACTTTTTTTTTTTTTTAAATATTTTAATTATCGCCAGGCAGACTTCACGTCCTAGAAGTTGAATATCCTGGTCTTTTTTTTTTTCGTGGTTTTATGTGTTTTTTTTTTTTTTTCGTTGTGGAGACGTTTTCATTTATCCTTTGGGTTTTTTTCTTCTCGTTTTTCTCTTTTTGTTTTAATACAAAACAAAAACCATATAATTTATTACAAATAAAAATATGATTGTAATCTTGCTATGCAATAATAATAAATAATTTACTTCAAACTATTAAAGGAAATTCTTACTTCGGGCGTAATTTATATGTCGTTTAATATTTTTTTTTTTTTTTGCGTTAAAGATTACTTTTTTCTTTTCGTTGTTTTATGTTTAAAATTTTTTTTTTTTTTTCTTGTTTTTTTTTTGTTGTTTTATGTTTAAATTTTTTTTTTCTTGTTTTTTTTTTCTTCTTATTTTCTTTTTATTTGGGATCCTTTGGTTGGATCATCCCACCGCTGCCACCAGTGTTGATCGTCCGACGCCGTGCTTCCTCGGTATGAGGGAAGAGCGTGGACTTATTATTTTTCCTTTTCTTCTTTTTCTTATTTCAATTAAATTGATGTAAAACAAATCAAGTATTAATCTAATTCCGTTCTTCTTTTAGTTACTTATTTCTTGCTTTATTTCTTCTTCATATTTTCGGTCTTTATTTCTCAATTACTTTCTTTCTTCCTTCTTTTTTTTTAAATTCAAAATCAATCTATAATTTTTTTCGTTCAGAACTATTCGGAAATGAATTTTTTCTCTCCAACGAACTTTTTTAACTGAACTTTTTTTTCTATCTATCTTTTTTTTCTGTGACATTTTTACATTCAATTCGAACGAAAATCCAAGTTGCTATGTTTTCAATAAATCAAAAGGTGCAGGTTATTAAGTGTGCTGTAACTGGTAATATTGTGAATGTTTATGAATGGCATGTATTAAGTGAGAATGTAATATATGTTAAGTGAAGTTTTTAAGGATGTGTTAGGAGATTCAGTGTTAAATTTAATAAGGGTAGTATTCTGGAATACAACAGGCGCTTGAATATTGTTCTCATGTTTGGAGCCTCTCTCCTAAGCATATCCTCAACCCACTTGAGAGCATACAGAGAAGAGCGATTCACCTGATCGGCGATACGGCGCTGACAGGGGGACTAGAGTCGCTATCACACCGAAGACGCGTAGCTGGCCTCTGTTTGTTTTACAGATATTATCACGGGAATTCGGAGATTCGTGGTATTGTTCCGCGCAATTCGGTTTATATGGGCTCCACAAGACAATCCGACGGATCGCACCAATTTGCGGTTCATCATGAGATGGCGCGAACATCTCTGCATCAGAACTCGTTCTGTTACAGAGCGGGAAAGCTGTGGAATTCTCTCCCCACACGACTGTTTCGGGGGCGTTACAACCTGCAACTGTTCAAAAAGAACTGCAACCGTTGTTTAGTTTATCCAATAAAAGATATTATTAAAAAAATCTTCCAACGGAACGTACATCTCGGTACTATAACTCGTTCCGTTACACAACTGAAGAGCTATGTAACTCAGCGCCCCCCGGCGGACCAGGATGAATATTTTCAGAGCGTTACAATCAGGCAAGCCATTCGAGGATGAGGAAGTCGTAGCTATTCTACTGGTGAGTCTTCCGGAATCGTACTCGGGACTAGTCACTGCGCTCGAGGGCCGTGACGAGAAGGATCTCACAATCGAGTACGTAACAGGGAAGATTATGGATGAATACCAGAGAAGGACAGAATCTCAAGGCTCGAGCAGCGGAGGTTCAGAAGTGGCTCTCAAATCAGCAGGTCCAGGTAAACATGACCTAAAGAAGGGACATCTCAACAAAGGTTCAAACTTCCAGACAGAAAGGAAGAACAAACAGGAAACTCGTACATGCTACCATTGCCAGTAACCAGGACACCTGAAACAGGATTGCAAATGGTACAAAGCAATGAAGGAACAAGCCAGGGCAGGAATAGAAAAGTCAAAGACGCCGAGGGCTGACGCCAATCAGAAGCAGTTTCTCTTCCAAGCGAGAGATGACACGAGGATCCAAGACGGCGGACAAGATGGCTGGCTTGTGGACTCGGGAGCAAGGAGCCACATGACAAACAACTCAACCTTTTTCGACGGCATCCTGGATTTGAACAAACCAATTTATTTGGCGGATGGATCAAAGATAAAGGCAACTGGGATAGGAGACGGCTACCTACCACGCATCGTGAAATAAAGTCAAGTCCAGAAAGTAAGGCTGACAGATATACTGTACATTCCCAAACTCGATGACAGTTTAATTTCAGTTCGGAGAATCATCGATAAAGGATACGAAGTAGTATTCAACGACAACGGGTGCCAGGTCCTTCAAGGAAAGGAAGTAGTAGCTGAAGCAGGCAACGACGGCGGTTTGTACAGGCTGAAATTGAAAGCAGTAAAGGAGCAGGCACACCTGACCAGAGAAGCAGCGTGCATCCACGATTGGCATCGGCGATTAGGACATCGAAATTTAGCAGCTATCAGACAAATGGCTAGCTCTGGACAAATACGCATCTCCCCCTGCAAGTGTGAATCAACCTGTGAGAGCTGCATCAAAGGAAAGCTGAGCCATAAGAAATGCCCACAGGCACAGAGGAGAGAAAGGAAACCAGGGATGCTGATCCATTCGGATCTGTGCGGGCCGATGCAGGCACAGACACCGAGCGGAAACAGATATTTCCTGACCCTCATCGACGATTTTTCTCGTTTCACAGTCGTCAGGCTAATGAAATCAAAAACCGAGGTAACCAATGCAATTAAAGATTATGTTGCAGCAATTGGAAACAGATACGGCAGAAAACCAGTGGCAATCAGGTCGGACAACGGAAAGGAGCACGTCCCCAAGGAATTGCAAGACTTTCTTCGGCGAGAAGGAGCGGAGCAGCAATTCACGGTCGCATACAGGCCACAGCAAAACGGAGTGGCGGAACGGAAGAATAGGACGCTGGTCGAATCCGCGAGGTGCATGCTGTTTGAAACTGGACTGGACAAACGGTTCTAGGGAGAAGCAGTGCTGACAGCGACATATCTGCAAAACAGGATGGCGAGCAGAAGCATCGACAAAACACCGGTAGAACTGTTTACAGGTGAAAAGCCAGACCTGTCGCACGTAAGAACCTTTGGCTCCAAGGTTTTTTCGTTCATCCCAAAAGAAAAACGAAGAAAGTGGGATGTCAAGGCACGAGAAGGAGTTCTGGTGAGGTACCATGGCAACACTACAGGATATCGAGTTCTGGACCCGTCAACGAACGAGACCTGGATTAGCAGATCAGTCAAGATCATCGAGAACTCAATTGAGCGAAAGAAGAGCTGCCATGAAGAGAAGAAGAACAAGAAGCTACCAGAGCGATACGTCACATACGAGATGCCAGACAGTGAGGAACCAGAAGGAGAAACCCACTCTGGGAAAGAAGGCCAAGACTCAGATGGAGAGACAATCGACTTGAGAGGTCAAGAAGAGCAAAGGGAAGGCGATTCCGCAGACGAACAATTCCAAACATCTCCATCAGTACAAAGAAGAGTTTCTCAACGAAGCAACAAAAATGTACCACCACCGAGGCTGGGGTACAAGGTGAGAGCCTGCATCGTAAGAGAACCCAAGGATTGGAAAGATTTGTTACAGATGTCACCCAGAGAGCAGAACCCGTGGCGAGTGGCAGCCGAAGAAGAGATGAAGTCACTGAACGACCACCAAGTCTGGGAAATAGCAGATCTTCCTCCAAACAGAAATGCAGTTGTTCAAGGATATGAAAATTCCATTGAAGGAACCAATAACCATGTACGAAGACAACCAAGGTTGTATTAGACTAATTTCAGGTTCGGGATCAGCCAGGACCAAACATATTGACGTTTGCTATCACCAGATGCGGGACCTTTTGGGGAAAGCGATAATAAATGTTTGTTATTGCCCGTCCGAACAAATGTTGGCAGATATCCTAACGAAGCCGTTGGCCGCGGACCGGTTCGAGGAACTTGCGGAAAGACTGGGACTGCATAGACCGGAACATTCTGAAGCGAGAAGGAGTGTTGGAAAGGGAACGCTTCCAGAGTATTCTGGTAACAACCTCAGTAGTTCTAGCGCAGGATAGGTGGCGCTTAGGTCAACAAGCAGGGCATATATAAACAGTGGCACCGATGACTTTCTCTCTCTCTCCTTTCGCCGCTGAACCTGGCGTCAACACAATTTAATTCAAGATTTAACTTAAGACTAAATGTTAACTTCTGTTTTACAAATATCATTCTTACAAACAAAGTCTCATTTCGAACAAGTACGAAATCTTATTCTAATGTCATCTAGCGTAACCCGGACGCACTTGCACAATTCGAGGTCCACCTTACTAAAGCCATCTATTAGAAAAATAATTTTTTAATTTTACCACATCTTATATTTAAAGGTCTGTCTTAGGGCATTTACTGTTTATATAACATAATTAAACAACACTAGGAAGTATCAAATTTCACAACAAAGTGCAAGTAAGAGAAGAAATTTTTATATGTTGAATATTTAATTCTGCGTTTAAACTAGAGAGATTACTTAACATGTTAGACATTTAACTGGCGAGATTCCAGTCAATAAACTGCGAACTTTAAGAAATTAAAGTAGACTTAATTTTATATAGTATTGTGTTAAAAATAAAAACAATCCTGTTTACATCCAGTTTAATTCTAAGTTCGGAATTATCTCCTGTAGAAATCAAACAATTCAACAGAATTGTAGAAACAACTTTCTAACCAATTAAGAAGTAACATTGATAATTAAATGAAATTAGATAAGAACTCAATGATAAGTTGTTCTCCTCATAAAAAGCATTTTATAATACCAATTCATTATCATATAATTAAGTTCATTTTTTAATCGGTATATGTATTGGCGGCATACGACCAATCCGCAAATTTTTTATTATCCACGTCCATTAATACATTTGTAAATGCTTGACATCATACACCTGGCGCAAGATTGCATTAATTAAGTCAATTCAGTTTCCAACTTGCCGCAGAACACCTGTTCTCGTAAATGATTGAATATACGAAGGCGTGGTAAAGTGCTGTTTAACAATCGCCTGTAGGCTGATAGTTATGCAATAACATTTCATCAATCATTCTGCATATTCTTTAAAACTAATAACAAATGACTTTTCGTGTAAGAAAATTACCCCAGAAGAATGCACACGATGAAATTATCATATATCATAAATGAGAAAGATACAACCGGGAGGTGAACAACTTCATGTGAATGCGAGTAATTGTTGTTGAAACGTTCGCTTCACCAAGAGTTTTTCATGTCAATAAAATTATATTGGGTTGAGTAAAAAATGATTGCGCATTTTTTGTATGTTTTCAGAGTCATTGATTGATGTATTATATTTAAGTTATAATTTACTATACTGTTTATTGGCCTGTAGGAAGTCGGAAGTTCATAACCTCGCCGAATCGAGTTCGCCATTGTTCCCTGTCCTGTGCGCTCTCCTTCCATGCTTGGCTATCCGATCCGACCTCCTCAAGGTCAAACCTAACATTGTCCTCCCATCTCAGTCGGGGCCGTCCTGTCGGTCTCTTTCCCGTTGGTGTACCATCAAGAATTCGACGGACGGTCCTATCGTATCCCGTTCGCGCCACATGTCCGGCCCATCTTAATCTTCGCGACCTGATTACTCTCACTATTGTAGGTTTGCGGTATAGCTCTTCCAATTCGTGGTTGTGGAGTTTCCTTCATTGTCCTGCCTCCGCGTCATATTTACTGTCAAAGATACCCCTTAAAACTTTATTCTCAAATACGCGGAATTTGTTCTCTTCCCGTTTTGTGAGAGCCCATGTTTCGCATCCGTATAGAGCAATCGGCATGATTATGGTTCTATATATACGGAGCTTTATATTACGAGCCAGCAGTTTGGATTTCTGCAAATTTCTAACTAGCGTTGCCGGAGTGTAGTCCTTTGTTAATTTCTTTCGACATTTCTTTACTGGCCGTCAGTATCGTTCCCCGATAATTAAATTCTTTAACTTTTTCGAAAATCTTGCCTTTGAGGTTTATATGTGTTCCCTGAGGTCTGTGGCGGTTCTACTTTTATTTGAACAGCTGCACATATTTCTTCTAAAAGACGTTCTATCTTGTGAATGTGCATTTCCCACGGTTCGTGCACCCATGAGCCCGCATCACGAGCAAACAAAGTGATCCGTGCGCAAATGGACACTCCCTCGTTAGGATCTATGCACTGTAGATCCACTCCTATTGGTCGAGCCAGCAGGAAAATTTCACTGTCTTTCTCACCATAGGGTCCAACTCACCCCAACCGAAGACAAATTAGTTTAGTCGATGTAAGTGTTTCAAAACGGACGAGTGTCCAATAATTTACGTATGAGTCGAGGAAAGATAATAATTAAAAAGTTGTCCGAAGTTACCGAGTGCCCGAAATCGACCGGGTTCCCAGTAATATTGCTAATTAAGACGTGTAGTTACAACTTAAAACAATCAAAGTCGCTTTTGTAGTTACAACTTAAAATAATCAAAGTCTCTTGTGTATTTACAACTTAAAACAATCAAAGTCACTTGTGTAGTTACAACTTAAAACAATCAAAGCCACATGTGTAGTTACAACTTTAAAACAAATACAGTCCCTGCGCTGTGTAATATAAGAACTAACGTTAATAAAAGTCACCATATATCATCAACCATTTACTGGAGTTTTATTTTCTTTGCTGGAGCAGTGGCAGTAACCAGTTGGACATCTGGGTGTTTCTGTAAGTATCCTGAGTGTGTCGGTGAAGTGAACTTGTCAGGAAATCTTAGTCAAGCCGTGCCAATCTCGGCACATAACTAAGATAATACCTACAGGTCCACCTGCTCGCGCCGTTATCATATATTTTGTTTTGTCTTCATTTATTTTTAGGCGCGCCTCTTCTGCCGCTTGCATGATGATTTCACAGTTTTTACTTACAGTTTCTAGATTATCGCCCAAAACGGCGATGTCATCTGCATATGGGAGCACTGTGTGACCCCAATCAGGGATAATCCGGTCATGTTGTGGCCGTGTACCTTTCTGATGACATACTCAAGCGCAAGGTTAATAAAGACATGGTGAGAGGCCATTTCCCTGTTTTAGTCCATCGCAGATTTCAAATGGTTTTGAGAGGTGGTTTTCTATTCTAATTCGCCCTTATTCGTTCATGCAGATATAAATGAGGTAAGCATATTTCTTCGGGACTCCCAGCTCAACTACAATATGGTAGATTCTTTGCCTTCCGACTGAGTCGTAGGCTTTTTTGAAGTCAACGAACAGTTGGTGAACCGTCTCTCGGTATTCCCACTTCTTCTCCAGTAGTTGCCTAACTGTGAACATTTGGTCGCCTGTTGACCGGTTCCTACGGAATCTGTACTGGTAGCTTCCCAATATTTCTTCTGCGTACGGTGTGATTCTCGCCAGTATGACATTTGTTGAGGGGGTGAAAGCGAACACACAGGGCAAAGTCTCTGCTTTCAACCCGTCGAAGGCCAGGACGATCTTTGTCCCTGTTCATTCCAAGTTGACATGCAGTCCCCACGTGACACCCCCGGATCGCTACTTTCGCATCCGCCAAGTAGTGAACCAATGCATGCACCTGAGAAAGGTTGGCGCAAGTCCTATACCCTTGTCCAGGAAAACAAATTATTATCGACAATTTAACAAGTCTCGGAGAAGGACCGGATACAGGTGGAATGACTTCCTAAATAGTCCAAGACCGAATCCCGGTTGTAGTGCCGATGATGATGATGATGATGACATTTGATAGTGTTTTGTATGTGGTTGGGAGCAATGATGTAGTTTTCGCTGTCCGACCTGTCGCCTTTTTTGAAGATGGGGACGACTATTGAGGCTTTCCATTCTTCTGGAGTGACTTCCTTATCCTATATTGTTTTAATCAGTTGGTGACTCTATAGGGTATTGCGACGGTAGTGAGGACCGTGTGATTCGAACTGACGCTATGACGGTTAGAATCACTAAACATTTAACCAATGCTCAACACATCGTGTACGAATTCGACTTTTAAACTCAAGTACACTCAACTGATGTGGAATTGTTATGTTATCGCTATGGTATACGGCTCTGATGCATTTTCTTATTCGATTTTCGTTCGGAGTTCTTCACTATTTGCTTGTGTATTGTGTGTGCATCTGTTAGAAACGCTACACAACTCCCTCCTCAGTAACTTTGTTACGATAAACTTCGTGTGCGAACGCCGAAGCGAGGAACGAGCGAGCGAGAGCACGTCGGAGCCGGCGAGTGTGCCGGTGCCGGTGCTCTATGCGGAAGTCGAATTCGTGTCGTGAAGTTCTGTTTACCATGGGAAAGTGTGTGCTGTGTGTACACAGATCACGGGGTCACCAATTATAGCATTTGCGACGATAGTGAGGAACGTGTGATTCGAACTGACGCTATGACGGTTAGAATCACTAAACATTTAACCAATGCTCAACACATCAGTCCACTGTCGCGTGTACGAATTCGATTTCTAAACTCAAGTACACTCAACTGATGTGGAATTTTTATGTTATCGCTATGGTATACGGCTCTGATGCATTTTCTTATTCGATTTTCGTTCGGTGTTTTTCACTATTTGCTTGTGTATTGCGTGTGTATCTCTTAGAAACGCCACACATTGAGCGGTTGCTTCGCCTCCATTCTTCATAAGCTCTACCGATATGCTGTCGACCCCGGGAGCCTTGTTGTTTTTCAATCGGTTTATTGCGTCTACAACTTCGTTGAAAGATGGCTCTGGGATCTGAGGCTCGGCTGTTGGTACGCCATCATCATCATCGGCACTATAACCGGGAACCGGTCTTGCCCTTATTTAGCAAGTCCTGAGGCTTATTAAATTTTCAATGTACATCGGGTGCCTTTAATTGTGGTTGATGGGTACGTACATTGAGCAGGTTTTCAAAGTACAGCTACGATCTTGTCACGATATTGCTTGTTTCTGTTACCAGACTGCCGTTTGCGTCTTGAATTATTTTTGCTCTCCCGCGGTAGCCATTTCTAATTGATTTTATGCCGGCATACATACCTCTGATGTTCTTTGCTCTGGAAATTTCTAGGATTTTTTCGATCCGAGTCTTCTCCCATTGGGTTTTTTGCGTTTGAAAAATCGCATAGTCTCTTTCCGAATTGGCGCGTATCTTTCTGCGTTGGCTTCATCATATCTTTCTAAGTGGAGCACTCTGAGGCGTTTACCTTCTTCGATCTTCGCCCTGCACTCACCGTCAAACCAAGGTTCGGACTTAATTGTTTTCTTAAATCCTAATACCTTTTGGGCTGTTTGTTTGATTGTCTCTGATCCATTTAGTGTCCACACTATTAGCTTCCTCTCCCTCACTGCTCCCCTTCTCTAGAATGCTAAATCTATTCGTTAGTTCCTCTTGATATTCAGTCTTTTTGCGCAAGTCTTTTAGTTTATCAATGCCGAACTTTTTGCTCGTCTCCCGTGACCGCCCATGTGGGTGTGCTGCGAGGCGACTCCTGATTTTGTCCATCACTAGAAGATGATCGGAGTCGCAATCTGCTCCTCTATATGATCTTTCGTCAAGGATATCCGAGTGGTGTCTTTTATCTATGAGGAAATGGTCTATTTGGTTACGCGTTATGTCGTCGGGTGATATCCATGTGGCTTTATGAATTTGCTTGTGCTTTTCACTACCAGATCTTTTGACGCTGTGAACCTGATAATTCGAATTCCATTATCATTTGAAACGTAGTGTAGAATTTTTTCACCTATAGTTGGTTGAAAGATGTCGTCCTTTCCAATTTTTGCGTTGAGGTCCCAGAAGAGGATTTTAACATTGAATGATCAGATCCCATCAAATACTTCCTCTAGGGTCTCATAGAACGTGTCCTTCGTTTCTTCGTCGGTAGATTCTGTTGGGGCGTGTACGTTTATAAATACATAATTGTATTTCATCACACCTACGCCTACCGGGTTTTTCGTGGGATTGTTTTATGTATCATCATCATCGCCACTACAACCGGGAATCGGTCTTGGCCTTATTTAGCAAGTCCTGAGGCTTGTTAAATTTTCCATAATGATTTATTTTTTCTGGGCAGGGTCATTAGTCTTGCGCCAGATTGTTTTATGTATATTGATTATTAATTTTTGATCCCACGACTCTGGGGGTTTCAAATAATTCGCCATATCAGAGCGCCGTTTTGATATAATAAGGTCTACTTACTGCTTTGATTCGACCCGGTGTCCAAACCATCCCATGGGCACGGTGACGCGTAATACCCTGGATTAGAGATGGTAGATCTTTGTGTGTTACTCCTCGCTAGCCTGTTGGACATAGGTGGCCCGACTGGAAGCGTATGTTTCCGTCAGCATAGCCTCAGTGATTCATTGTAGTTTAAGCCCCGCACCACGTCAAGGTTTCTATCAAACGGGGGATTTTTAATTACAATAGATCATTTTAATCTTCATTGCTCTCGAGAAAGCATAAATACGCAGTTACCGGTGATACTGAATTCTTGACGGGAGACGGGACACGAAAGAAACCGACGGTAAGGCGACTTTGAAGAGATCGGTTCAGAGGGCGAAACATGGAAGGAGAGTGTACAGGAGAGGGAACGGTGGCACAGCCGAGTAAGTGAGGTCATGCGCTTCCGGCTTACTACAGCCCAATAATTACAATACAATTCATCGTATTATGGAAGAGAGAATTGTTATTTATTCCTATAAAATTATAGTGAATTATTATTATTTATTCCTTTAAAATTGTACTGATTTCTAGAGCCCAGAGTGTATTGCTAAAGGTAATGTCCCAAAGACGGCTACAATCCGATAGTTGGTGATGCTGTTGGAAATTTGCGCTGCGATGCGATTGACTTAATCCTTTTGTTTATTTGTTTTTTCAAGACATTAACATTTTATTATAATCTGAGTAATCGTGTGTCTGTAATATCTCCCTCTTATTTGTGACACCTGCAATACAATTAATTCATTGTCACGAGGATAGTGATGTTAGAGGAAATTTTGCAAAATTGCATAATAACTTAGTGACCGCTTTAAGACTCTCTAAATTTACATTAAAACATGATTCAGAAACTTGAGATAATATTGGGCTAGTTTTGCATTCATAATGAACCCACATTCCACTCCGCGAATGTTTTCTGTCTCTCCAAATGTATCTAATGCTTTAATTAGAAATGGAGATGAAACCGGCTCGAGTAACAAAATAATGCGCTGATTCATATTGGACTTCAGTAACTGGTCTGTTAAGGTCCGACGTCGACCGGCCATTGGCTTTAATATCATTTATAATCGTATATGGTAATTTTCCTAATGTCAATACATTATATATAATACTATACATTTCTTGGTAGCCACGAAGTTGTGATTTTGGGGAGACGAATAACAAGGCCACGTCAACCCATTGATTGAAGCGACATTTCTGGGTAATTAATGCAGTTTACCGATTTCCACCCCCTCCGGGAAGTGTTAGGTTTGTTTCAGTTTAGGAAGTGTTACGAAATAAGTAACTTTGTTGTAGTATCGTATAGTGGGCATATTTATAAATTGGCGTTTTGCAATAAACTAAGCGAATTTGGTGGGAACTATTACAGGTGCATTTTGTTATAACAATTTAGGGATACACGCTATATAAGATTATTTTATGATATTTTGCAGATCATGGCATAATTGTGACAACATTATTTATTATACATTCAGATAGGCGGATGTGAAATTGTGAAACTTAACTCAATTTCGCTTAAAACCAATTCTACTAAATTTGTTTTTTTTTTTTAACGAGGTAGATGTCAAAAGTCTTCTGATGTCCACTAATAACACATTATTTATTAAAAATTTAAAATGTTAAATGGGGATGTCGTTTGTTTAGGTAGGTTTGAAGGAGGTTGACCGGTCAGGAAGACGGGCATGGGGTGATTTATACTAATAATGATAGTGATAAATTCGTAGGTGTTTAGATCTATTTTTAGTTAATTTGAGGTTGTGGAAATTTTGACGCAGTAGCCTTATGGTGATTCCGACTACCATACACGAGCACGCAACTACAATGACGAAGACTGCACCAGAAGATAATCGAAACATATAGGGTGGGCCATACATTTTTGCAAATGGCAAAAGAAGCGATGAGGACATTCGGGAGGTTGAAATTTCCATAAGGAACGATCCAAAATCAGCATGTGTCTGCGGGTTTTCCAAAGTTTGCGTAGTCGATTGCGGGAGTGCCAACGACGAGATGGGGCACATCTTGACGATGTCATTTTTCAAAAATAAATTTTAATAAACGTTTATTACGTTAAATAAATGATCAACAAAATAACATTTGTAGTTTTATTTCTATTCATGTTTTAATTATGCAAATATTTATGGACTACCCTTTACAATAGACATGTAAAGTTTAACTTAGAGCGTCTGCGTAGGACCAGTTAGTTATAATATAAGATAATTAAGCTAGAATTTAAGCATTCTTTTTTCTAGCCTGCAATTTATAATCTAAGAATAAAACAGAAATAAAAAATGTTGGAAAAATGAAAAAAAAGTTAGCTTTGTAGAAGTTGTAGGAAAAGTTGCCGTGGGGTGGTGAGGACGACTATAACAGTTGACTAACTGAATTTTTGCATAAAATTATATCCCAGTCTGTGGTGTTGTGTATTACGTCGTTGTAGCACTATATGAAACAAATTGTTCGATATTAATTATATTTGAAGGAAACAATAGTTGTGCTATTGTATTGTGCACGCGTATGAGACTTACTATCACACACGACTCATGACAAAAACTCGTTATCGGGTGTTTATTTACGATTCTACGAGGGTGAATCCAATATAAACGGTAATTTTACTTTTTTGCGAGGTAGATAATCTTGTGCGTGGCAGTTGTCTGGTTTGTGAAGAGTAGGAGAACGGGCTTGGCTATCGGTCACGCTCGACTTTGTAGTCAGTACAGCCATGAACGAGCAAGAGGTACATACGTCTGTTGCGCCACGGATTGTTATAAAAATTTTAACAAATGAAGGCGTTACACTTTCGGACATTTTTTCTCGATTGAAGGCACAGTTTGATGATGATACACTGTCTCAGAATCGTGTGTATACGGGGACCAGAGAATTTAAAAGTGGGCGAGAACTTATCGAAAACGAAACTCATGCTTGACGCCCAAGGACAAGTCGTACAGATGGCAACATCCGTGCCGTTCGAGAGCTTATTGAAAGTGATCGCCGCTTAACTGTTGAGAAATGTCATCAGAATAGGGTATCCGATCTGGAAGTGTTCAATTCATTATCACTGATGATCTTAGCTAAAAAAGAATTACTGCTCGATGGGTTCTGAGGTTATTGACCGTAAATCAAAGACAGGTCAGGGATACATTAGAAGAAATGGGCTGGGAAACCCCCAAACACCCTCCTTATAGCCCAGACTTGTCCCCCTGTGATTATTGTTTGTTCGCACCCTTGAAGGAATCATTTGGAGGAAAAAAAAAACCGGAAGTAATGAAGAAATGCGCAATTGGCTAACAACTCGCGCTAAATGTTTCTACGAACGTGGGATATTAAAGTTTCCATATCGGTGGCAAAAGTATGTAGATCACGCAAGAGACTATTTTGGAAAATGTTAAGAGTATAGTTAATGTGTAACATTATTCAATAAATGTAGGAAATTACCGTTTACATTTTATTCGCCCTAGTATATTAGTTTGTGCGAGTTAACAATAAAAAGAGTTTAATTAGCACACATGCCGATTGAGCCGACATATAATTTGCATATCGTCTACTGAATGGTAGAATAGATTGCCTGGCTTTTCACTAGATTTTCCGTTACTTTAACCATCGTAGTACTACTTTTTTGGTCCATATCGACTTACACGGAACTGATTATGGTTTCAATGAACCTGTATTTCCAAAGTTGCATAAATGCAACCAAACATTCAGATCCCCCTCACATAAACTAAATTTGAGACAGAAGTCAAGATTATAGTGGTTTTTAAGGTTTATCCTAAGCTAAATCTATAAACAATTACCATCAGCTTTTTCTGTAAACTTGTTTTTTTTAATACACACTAAAGTCCAACAATTATGACTGAACTAGTACTACGTGAGCACATAAAAATCTTAAAGACTTCGATTTATATACGAGGTCGGTTTGAGAAGTCTGTGACTTTTTGAATTTTCCGCAGAGTGATTTTAAATGCACTGCTTCCGTCAACTGTCATTTATAAATAGATTATTGTTAAAGTTTAAGCAAGCTGCGTCATTTAGTTTGTTGACAGCTTTGTGAATTTTAACGAAAATGGAAAATTAAGCATAATCAACCAAAATCTATAAATTTGGAATACGAACTACTACCCCATCCAGCATATTTTCCAGATTTAGCCCCCTGTGCTGTTTCCTGTTTCCAAACCTGAAGAAATGGAGGCACCTTCGTATAGGTGAGAGTTCGGGTAATGGCGACAGTCAGGTCTTCTAAAGTGGTTGATGCATCTTCTGAGGAGTTTTCTATCGAAAACTCAAAGTCTTTCCATTTGGGCCGAAGATATGCAGGACTGTGGCGGGGAAGTATGGTGCGCGGCCGTACGACGCTGATTCACTTTCTTTCGCCATCGTCACTATAAGATAAAGTTCACCCAACCGAATCGTCACTAACAAAAAAAAAAAAAACAAAAAGGGACTCCACAACACTATGTCCGCAAATGTAACACAGAAACACGCTCAGGAAATGCAGCACGGCGAAGAGTCAAATGAGACACACGGCTTATTAATTATTTAATCTTTATTGATTTCGGTTACATGTTGAACAGGTTTATGCATTTATATTTGACAGTCAATTTATTCAATTATTAACAGAAAAGTTCGCTTGCAGTTAATTTAATTCCGAACACTTTAATCTTCTTTACCGCTTTAAATGTGAGACGTGCTATCAAGTCAACCAGCACTTCACAAACGACCCGTTTATAAACGCATCTCCGCAGCCGGCGGAGAGCGGGAGTGAACCGACCGTCGCGAACGGTGGTTGTAATAGGACTCCGCGAGGATGGAGCTCTGACATGAATTCCATCCTAAATTAGGGCTAAGAAAAAAGGGAAGAGAGAGAAAAACTTTTCTCTTAAGGGTGCGGCCGCTATAGAAAATGCACTCTTTCAGTGCAATGGTGTGTGTGCATGGTTCTTTCATGGATGAGAACGATCCTAGAACAAAGAAAGGGCGTAAAGTGCATTCATAGGATACGATTTCGGTAAAGCAAATAAAACCGAAATCGTCGGATGCTAATGGGATCTTTGTTGGAACATGTACGTCGCGGCTAAACAAAGAGACGACGATACGATGTGGAAATGTGCTAATTGATTTTAGCTAGGTTACTGGGAAATGATGTTTATGGCATCGCTAGTAAGGGTAGGTATTGAATTATTTGCGTATCACCAGAATGCCTGATGAAGGACAGCGGTCTTTTGTTTACTAGTGGTGTGAGTTAGGGAAATAGGCTTCAGCGTCGATTGCGCTAATTGGATGGAGCTGCTGGTGTATTGCTGGGAGAAAAAAGTCGCCGGCCAATGTGTACGTTAAGAGATTTAGCATACACATGGCGAAGCTGAAAAATAGACAGCGCAAAGTTTATGGCCCCTGGTGAAGGTTACATTATATGTAATTCAAATCCTTTTGTTTACAGGAATTCGTCTAGGGGAATTTGTCTGGCAACGTAGATGCCGAAATATGTTTAGAATTCCTGATAAGCTAATAAAGAAATCTTACAGAGAATTGGTATGCGAAGAGAATGCATGAAAGGTAAGTTTTCTTTACAGGGACTTAAAGATCATAGATTTGATCTCTTTAATGCGTGAAGCATTTTCAGGTGCCTAATGCGATTGCATTAGCAAAAGCTTATGCGATTGGGATGAGGTTATGGGGGTTTTTAGGGAAGTGTACCGTGGGGTTTGGCGGCACCGCCACACGACCATATGGAAAAGGCGTATGATATTCCATATCGGATTAGCTGCTTATAGCAGAGAAGCTTAACTTTGGTGTCAACTTTGTTGCTCCACTTCAAGATGTTGCGCAGTTGTTTAGACCAACCGAGGCCCCTTTGAAGAATGTGGGTCACATGTTTGATGAAATTCATTTTTGGGGTATAAATGACCCAAAGATATTTCATCCTGTCCTGTGGTCTAATCGTAGTATCTCCTTATTGTATTCGGATATTCTGTGAATATCGAGAAGTAGGTTGGGAGTGTTTACTACTCAGAACTATAGCTACTGCTTTAGATGGGTTAAGTCGAATTTTCCATCGACTGTAACTTTTATGACTTATCAAACTGTCCGCGTAATATATTCACAAAGTAGTATAGCGGTTCTGTAGTTATTAAAGAATATATGAACTAGATCAGTGGCAGCTTATATCACGTTTAGGGCTCTGCGTTTAGTAAACGAGTTTTCGGTTTGCAATTCACTTTACATTAATGCATGGAAATAATAAGATAGACATGCACAGTGCACGAACTCAACTACGGTACCACTTTATTTATTGAGGAAGCACGACAGAAGAACTACTTACATTTTTCTAAAGAAACATTACAAAACATATCTTGAACTTATTTTGTACAGATTTGACGGGTCATATATGTAATAGGCAGCCTTGAGTTCGGCTTCAAAAACATCAGTCAGAAAATATTAGATGCAACTAAAGTAACCTGTTCCCTTTAAATAAGGAAAAACCTGCAAACCTGAAATTAGCTGACGCACAACTGAATGGAAATATTCGGAATCACACCAATTATCTACTGATCAAAATATATGCCAAGCATTCAGACTCTCATTAAGTCTTGAAGTTCTGACCCCAACGTTCAAAGTGGAATCGCATCCATCAAAGTCACGCGCAGTTCATGTATCATTCTTCGGTCACAGGCGCTAAGATTGTGTAATTCGTAATACACAACAAGACTCCACTTTTTCACTCATAATCGGTAGCATGATATCACTACGCAGTTAAGTCCATAAATATTTATTATTATAAGGTAGTTCTGAACATTCCTAAGAAACGTTCCGTGCCAAGCTTACATGCTTATGCCTTGACCTTTTGGCAAACGCATAGGCTGCCATTAGATGATCCATCCATGCCGATAACATGTAATATTTTCCCACCTTGTCTATCCAACCTTTATTGAAAGTGTAATTAAACTTATTAATACCTCGCTGTTGTATTGAGATGCTATGTTACGTCTTACATTTAACATAAATTTATTAAATGAGCTGCAACTTAGTTGACATTAATTAAGAATAAGGCTAAAGAGCTGTTCCGGGAAAACTACCGAAATCTCCGCGCGACAAGTCACATAGTTGGAAATAATATGAAAACTTGATTTGTTTGGGGAAAACCATTACGCACTGAATGTAAGAATTTCGACTTATGAGTGATTAAGGCATAGTCATTCGCTGACGGCGACAACGGAGTGCAGCCATAGCTCGTACGTAGATGATGTTGCAAAGTCCACCCCAAACTGGTGACAATTATCAACAACCTGATTCATTAAACTTGGTGGAGCAGAAACACCGGAATATGTGATTAACCATTCTTAACAAGACTTCGGATTTGACATCAACTTCTAAAAACATACAACTGGTTATAGAACATAAGCACACTTTGACCTTATAAATCGACTGTAACAAGGCTTATGGAAACATGGTCTTGAAAGCGGAAGTCGTTAAACAATCTGTTTAACTTTGTGTGGTGTCACGATATTAAGTTAACTTTCTGTTTCTGCGATTGTTAATTATTAGAACAGTTCTCTTTAATCCACTAATATTAATTTTAGATTGTTTCAATTCGTGTTTGTCGGATTATACTATTTCCGAATAATCGTTTCTATATAAAAATGAATTTGCTAATTTAGGAGTCTATATAAATACAGTTAATGCATGATTCCCGTAAGCGCGTTTTTAATCTTATAGAACATATTACATTCCTTTGTGACGAGACATTGCAGTGCTCAGAAATGCCAGCCCATTGTCAAAAGTAACCAAAGTTAGAACACCAACCAGTCCTATTACTTTGCATTATCTGATAATACTTCGCCACATATGTGGTTGGTTGAGTTATAACAAGTAGACAAACTTATGTCATCACACAAGTGTGTACCATAAATATACACCTTGAATCAAATTATGAATGGACATATACTACAACAGTTGCTATAAATTACCTATAGAAAACTTAGGAATCTTTGGGCGTTTCTGTAGAACATCGATAACTCCATCCACTTAAGGAAACTACGTTATTTAATTGGATCAGTTAGGCAGAATATTTGGTACCAACAAAGGGGAGTCAAATTAAACATAGCTTTGCGAGAAATTTTCGGCCGAATAATGTCAAAATGGATGTTATCGACCAGACTCCATGTACATCACCATCATCATCATCGGCACTACAACCGGGATCCGGTCTTGGCCTTATTTAGCAAGTCCTGAGGCTTGTTAAATTTTCCATAATGATTTGTTTTTTCCGGGCAAGGTCAATAGTCTTGCGCCACAGGCTCCCCGACGGGGAATCGAACCCTGTCTCCCGCGTGACAGGCGGGTATACTAACCACTATACCATCGAGGAGCCCCACGTTTAAATTCAGTTGCCCAAAATTTCACTGTTGTCAATCATGGTGCGGAGTCCCCATACGCAGAGTCCAACTCATATTTGATTTGCGAAGGCGTATTGCCCTTCAAAAACAAAAATTTAGTTGTCTTTAAGTTTTTGTTTTTGAAAAGCAATACGATACTCAATTTTGTCCATTTTCACAAAAACACTCACGTCGACTCATTCAAACGACTGTCCAATAAAAACTACGCTTCCAAAATGGCTACAGTGTTGGTGAGTAACTGTCAAAAGTGCACAACTATATTTTCTGACTATCTTCACGTTGAGCTCGGAAACTTTTCAGCCACCCATGTATCATCATCATCATCGGCACCACAACCGGGTTCCGGTCTTGGCCTTATTTAGCAAGTCTCGAGGCTTGTTAAATTTTCCATAATAATTTATTTTTACGGGCAAGCGTAGCCTTGCGCCACCCATGTATATATGTCCCAAATTTAATCGGCCTGATGGCGTTAGTTATTAAAATATAATGACTGTGGTAGATAGGACGTGCATAGAATTCTTGATGGTAGATCAACGGGAAAGGGACCGGCTGGACGGCAGCGACGGAGATGGGAGGACAATGTCAGGTTTCACCTTGAGGAGATCGTATCGGATGGTCAAGCGCGGAAGGAGAATGCACAGGACAGGGAACGATGGCAGAGTCGAGTCGGTGAGGTCATGAACTTCCGGGTTCCTACAGGCCAATAAATAGTAGTAGTGGTAGATAATACCACCCTTAGGAAGATTAAATTTCAAGTTTGAGACGCTGCGTTGTTTACTTGTTTGACAGCCAACAATAGTGAATTCAAGTGAATTTGTTACATGGAAAAAATGCACACATCCGTCATTGCATTGACCAAAATAAATAATTTGAAATACTGATTGCTTCCTTAGCACCATCGAACTATTGGGAAGCAAAAAGTCAGTGGGAATAGATGGAGAACCTACCATTGTACGCAAGAACCTGCCCCAATGGCAATAGATATATACACGGTCCTGTTTAACAACGCGTTGAATTATGCATATTTTCCCGCGCGTTGGAAAACGGAAATCATACACCCCATACCAAAAAAGGAAAAAGACTGTACAAACCCAATGAACATGCGTTCGATAAGCTTACTCCCAAGCATCAGTAAAGTATTCGAAAAGACTATTAACAAAGGTCTGCTAAGATGGGTAGACGACAACACCATTATTCCAAATAACTAGTTTGGCTTTAAGACGGATCATGATAGCACACATTCCGCACCTAAACTGGTTTCCGACATACAGTGGAATAAATGTCAGAACCAATGCACAGGTGCCTGTCTGATCGACTTGAAAAAACCCTTTGATACCGTCTGGATCGAAGGGTTATATTACAAACTGGTCAGACATGGCATATATAAGCCTTTACTATATTTACTTTACGATATGTTATAGGACAGGAGGTTCGTGGTAAAATATGGTAATCTAACCTCTAATAAAACGTATAATATCAAGAATGGCTTGCAACAGGGAGCGGTACTTTCTCCGATTCTTTTTAACATTTACATTCGCGACTTATTAGATGCACTTCTACAGGCTATTGCGTACGCAGACGATCTCATAACTTACAGAACAGCCTCGAAAGTTGAATTCATAAATAGCTTACTACAGCGCGACCTCAACAACGTGCAGCACTATTGCGACGACTGGAAACTTAAGATCAACTTCCAGAAATGTGAACCCATCCTATTTAGAACCCTGTTGCATAAAGCCACAAAAAAAACTGGCGAAAGTTAGTTATCGTGGGACCGCATGGAGGTAAACTGGAAACCAAGAGTGTAATTAAATACCTTGACATCTGGCTAGATCAATATCTGCATTTCAACAGACATGTAGAGGCTGCTTTGCTCAAAGGTAGGAAAACTTCTGCTATGACAAGGAGGCTATTTCACAGTAGCCAATTTGACAGCAGGGTAAAAGTCATATGCTACATGACGCTAATCAGTCCAATGCTCATATATGGTTGTGCAGTATGGTTTAACATAGGTCCAAATTTGATGGAAAAGATTCGGGTGTTCGAAAGGAAGTGTCTCAGAAGTTGTCTCAAATTATATCGGACACCGGAATCGGACTATAAAAATATTATTCCAATAATGAAGCCTGCATAAATAGGGTGGATAATTTTATGATTAAATTAATCAGAGGACGTATTGCGAGAGCAATAAGCTCGTCCAATGACCTAATTTTCGGGGCTTATTATCCAAACACTCTGTAGTATGAGAGCGTGCGTCGCAACGGCTTTGTTCCACCAGAGGCGTTCCTTGACTTGGACATGAAACGGCTTATACAGGATAGAGCCGGAATTCCACTGATCTATCATGTAAGTAGATCATCCGTAGACGGGCGATTGTGCTACGACCGGGAAGTCACGTGCACCGAAGAAGAACTCCTGCGCTTCAGTAGGGCTATCCTCCGCAGAGACCGGGATGATAATATTAAACAGCACCAACAGTTCTGGTGGTTCAATGACAAATAAAGAATTGATTACCAATGTCGGTAGAATCACTGCATCATCAGCCAGATTATACAGACTTAGCTTTTCTAGAATTAGGGTAGTATAAGTTTTAATTAAGTTTACTTTAAATAAAAAAAAAATAGTAGTAAGTTAAATTTTAAGAAGAAAAACAAAAAAAAAATGGCACAAAATTTTTCTAATTTGTCTTTGTCCCAAATATTCATAACTAAAGCCACAAACAAAGCTCTGTCGCCGAAAGGCAAACTACACAATAGTCATGTATTGCTTAGCTTAGAGGGTCTGCGTACGACCAGTATAAGATAATTAAGCTAGAATTTAAGCATTTTTTTTGTCTAGTATGTAATTTAGAAACTAAGAATATAAAATAAAAATAAAAGATGTGGCAAAAATGATATGAAAAAACCCTTGAACTATTTTCTCTTTCCAAACTTGAAGGAATGGCTCGGTTCAGCCATCAGTGTATTCTTTCTATCTTTCCCGCTATTAATCTTGTTCCGTTAAACAGTTCATTCGATAAACATAGATTTCTCAACTATATGAAAATAGATACAATTTTTAACTAAAGCTCTGTTGATGGTAGCCCAGACGAAGCCAAAGATGATAGGTATTCTGGTGGAAATTGTAAAGTGATATTTTTATGTTGGGATTTATCTCGACCAAGATATTCCGCTGAATCAACGGCAATACACTTCACAATATCTCCCGAAAATCTATCAAAAACGGGTAAATTTATTTAATTTTTCAAAAACAGTTACGTGCAATTTTAAGATTCTCAAAAAACATAACGAACAATAATAAAAGAGGAGAAAATAAATGAGAAATAAGAAAAAAACCCTGTTCATACATTTTACAGACCAAAGTGTACAAAAACAGCTACATTCAATATCAAAATTGTCAAATAAGAACAAAAACAAAGTAAAAACTTATAACAATAGGAGACAGAAATAAGAAAAAAGTAAAAAAAATTCCCCAACCGGAGGTTATTGAAACCTACACCTACGGGAATGTGTTACATTCAACTTGTAACTTGTCAAAAGAGAAAAGAAATAAAACGAATAATCTCTCTCAGTATTCATATGTTGGAATTATTACTCAACTGATAGTCTCATTGGTTCAATAATAATTCACAGAATGTTGGTGTAAACATTTCTATATATTGGTGGGAATGATCGGTTCTGTGCCATAATTGCCTATTCAGATACGTTTATTCGCCCGCTTGTTTTCAAATCTTTTCAAACACAATGTTAAAAGTTAATGAAAACGCGTTGCTCGGGACATAATGCGTCATTGGCGATGAAAAACATTAAAGATGTATTTGAAGATGTGGCGGTAAACGAATGCACTATACGAGGTTGGTTCGGAGAGTTCCTTTCGGGAGATTTCAAAATGAACCACGTGGGAAGCCGGAAACGTTAGTTGACGACGATATTTTAAGAGCAACGGTGGATGCGGACCCAACGAAATCGGTGTGGGAGATTGCACAAAGCATGGGAGTATCCCCAATGACAATAAGTCGAAAGGTGTCTCAGAGGAAAGGTGAAGAAACTCGATAAGTGGGTACGAGTACTGAACGAGTCCCAAAAACGACGGCGCTAGGAAATCTGTGCATCGCTTAGATTAAGGAATCAAATTTAACCGATTTTACGCCCGATAGTCATCTGTGATGAAAAATGGATTATGTATGGTGGCCGTAAAAGACCTGGTGAGTGGTTGGTCCGATCCGTTCGCACGACAATACTAGACCCCATACCTCACAAGTAACGGTGCAAGAACTGTTGCAGTTGGGACTTGAAATTCTTCCGCATCCACCGTATTCTCCTGACATTTCCCCAACGAACTACCATATTTTCCGCAATCTGGATTCATTTTGCCGGCAGAAGGTTTTCCGGAACCGAGCAGAGGTCATAAAAGCCTTTGAAGATTTCATTGCCTCAAAAAGTCAGCACTTCTTCGAAAAAGGAATATTTGACCTTGTATCACGTTAGAAGAACGTCATAGATACCAACGGATTCTATTTTGATTGAATACAAAATTACGGAAAAAAATTGGCTCTTAATATTTTTTTTCTTACTATAAAATCGGACATTTCATGTGGTACAGCTCAATTTTTTTTTTTTTTTTAATTATTAGACTTCTCTCGGGAGGGGCGAACCTATAGCGCCGAGTGGGCACCCCGAGATGCCATCAAATAACAGTTGCAGCTCTTTTTGAACAGTTGCAGGTTGTAACGCTCCGGGAACACTCGCGTGGGAAGGGAGTTCCCCGCTCTGTAACGGAACGAGTTCTGATGCAGGGATGTTCGCGCCGTCGGGAGATGAACCACAAACGGGTGTGATCCGTCGGATTGTCTTGTGGAGCGCATATAAACCGAATTGCATGGAACAATGCCAAGAATCTCCGAAGAACAGCACCCGTGATAATATCTGAAAAACAGACAGAGGTCGGCTACGCGCCTTCGATGTGATAGCGACTGTAGTCCCGACGTCAACCCCGAGTCGCCGATCAGGCGAATCGCTCGTCTCTGTATGCTCTCAAGTAGATCAAGGGTATGTTTAGTAGCCGAACTCCAAACGTGAGAGCAATATTCGAGCGCGGGTCTAATTTGGGATTTATATAGGAGAAGAAGTTGGGGCGGAGTAAAATATTTCTTGGGTCTAAAAAGATAATTCAGTTTTCCTGAGGCTGACCTGGCGATACTCGACACGTGCTTATGCCATGATACATTCCCACAGACCGTGACGCCGAGCAATTTCAAACTTTCCCCAGTCTCGAGAGCCCGGCCATTCATCATCAGCTGCGGAACCGATGATCCAGTTTTCTTTGTGAATGTTGTATACTGGGTCTTCGTTGCATTGAAGTCGACAAGATTTGCCTTTCCCCACTGCAGGACTTTATCCAGATCCCGATTCAGAGAATCAATCTGTCTACATCTCAGCTGGTGTGACGTTGATGCACCAATCGGCCGATCACTCGAAAAGGAGGAAACAAGCGTACTATCATCTGCAAAACTGAACACTTTGTTATCCGTTGTCTCCAACAAATCATTTATGTGAAGCAAGAACAAGGTTGGAGCCAAAATAGAACCTCGGGGCACCCCCGAATTAACAGGATACAGATCCGAACACTCGCCGTCTACAACAACCCGGATCGATCGATTCTCGAGGAAGCTCCTCGTCCAGTCGCAAAGCTGTTGGGAAAGTCCATATGAACGAAGTTTGCTCAGCAATGTCCCGTGCCAGACGCGGTCAAAAGCCTTGGAGATATCCAATGCGACCGCCCTTGGCTCACCATGCCGTTCAATCGCAGATGCCCATATATCGATTATAAGTGTCAAAAGGTCTCCTGTGGACCGCCTGCCACGGAATCCGTATTGACGATCATTCAGAAGTCCATTGCACTACAAATACTTAACCAATTCTGTATTGATGACTTTCTCCATTACCTTAGATAAAATAGACAATAATGCTATCGGACGGTAATTTTGTGGGAAACACTTTTTTCCCGTCTTTGGGATTGGCTGAACTCGAGCGATTTTCCAGCAGGCAGGAAAGGTCCTCCGTGCATAAGATAAGCGGAAGCGTCTGCCAACAACTGGCGTTAGTTCTGGAGCACAGTTCTTAAGGACTATTGCTGGTATTCCGTCCGGGCCGGTTGCCTTCCTACAATCCAGTTCACGTAGAATGCGTTGAATAGTGCGCGGACGAAATCTGACATCCCGCATGGAAGACTGTACGGGCGAGATTACAGGTGGCTCCAAAAGGCCGGGATCGAGGTTTGAATTCGCCGAAAATAAATTCGCGAACTTGAGAATAACGAAGGAATTCGTACACGCGGCAGTAGTCTGATGGGTTAAGCGTTGGTTCTATATAATAGTGATTCTGACCGTCATAGCGTTGGTTCAAATCGCACGCTCTTCACTATCCTCGCAAACGCTATACACCTCTTATCTTTTTAGAGCCAACAAATAATTTACTCCGGCCCAATTTCTTTTTCCGTATAAATCTAAAAATAGACCCGTACTCGATTTCTGTTTCCATGTTTAAATATTGCTTCAACCTGCCCGATAGAATTCAGAGACGGTCATTCTGCCTGATCGAAAATGTAGTGCTGACACTGGGACTGTCTCTAGGAGATTCGTGGTATTATGCCGCGGAATTCGGTTTATATGCGCCCCACAATATAATTCTACGGATCTCATTAATTTACGGTTCATCTCCCGGCGGCACGTATACCTTGTCCCAAAACTCGTTCCGATACAGAACGGGAAATCTATGGAACTCTCCCCCCCCCCCCACGCTGGTTTTTCCGGATCCATAGAACCTGCAACTATTCAAGAAGAACTCCAACAAAGACGCGATATGCAACATGCAACGTTATTTAAGGGCGTTTCTGAGCACTGACTCAGCGCTATAGATGCGCCTCTCTTAAGAGAAGTATATTTAAAACTAGAAGTCATCATGTACTTAATCTAAGTATTGATTATATAACTGCAATTCCCACCACACCGGAAAATGGTAATCGAGATTCATCTGGTTTCCTTTGGTTTGAAGTCAAGCACCTGAGCACTGACTCTAACCGAATTTCCACCACACAAAGCGACCTTTAGCCGAAATTCGTCTTTTTTTGTTTGTTTAAATTCTTAATCATGAAGTCAGAAAGTGAACATTCAACTTGCTAAATCCTCTGAAGTTGTTTCTGAATTTCAAACAAGTTCTCGACAAAGGCTAAGCTGATTCAGCTTCAAATATATATCTGGTTTTCTTGAAGCGCCTAAATCTTAGCACAAGTCAAGCAGAAAGGTAGTTTAATCAGAATTTCATTAACGACGTACAATGTCAGACCATAAATCGTCAGCAGTACATCTTCCTCCCCAGATACAGCCCTTTGACTTGCCGAAATCATTGAACCTGTTTACTATGCTTTAAAGCTTAGGCTGAATTCAAGAAGGCTTTAGATTGATGTTAAAAGTAAAGTGGATTAGAGTCACTCGACTATATTCACATGCCGACATTCCTACGATATTCACGATATTGATATTATTGTTGTGTTTGACATTCTAATAGTACAAATTAAAGTCAGAGGTGTTAAGTGGCATCGGCGAAAGTAATGTTATTAGGAATTCGAGCTGGAGAAAGGCGCTTTCAATATTTATGAGTACTATTTGAAAAGCATATCAACCTAATAGGAAAAGGTGAGTAATTAAGTTTTTATTAGATATTAATGGAAACGACATAATCGTTGGAAGTACAATAGAATATACCAACGGGAAGCCGGCCATGTTAAAGACCAACGACACATAAAATGGGAAACAAGGTCCTTATGGAATAACATAAGACCTTGGATAGAAAATAGCTGGTAATCATTTAACCGTGCACGTTAAGAAGACAACAACTCACAGGGTGTTTACGACCATATCATTTCATGGATAACATAATCGTAAATGTCACATTTTATGATTATATAGTTTTACTAATGCTGTGCATCGAATAAATTAGAAATGAAGTCGGTTTTACTGGTAGATATAGATCTGCTGTTTCGGTTAACAATTAATTACCATAAGCTCTGCAGCGCTATTCGGGTGGGAAACGTACTATAAGTTATGGACTATGTAATACTCAGAGATCTACTACTGTCTATAAAGACCTATTGTCTATACAAATAAGTATTCAGGAAAGGATGCGAGGACAAATCACAGTATTGTTGGGTCACATTTGATGCGCTGTATTTAATGAAAATGGAACGCAATAAAATTATTTGACATTCGTAAATAATAAAGATGATTTTCGATTACATTTACAATATATGTACATGTGTGTTTCTAGCGATGCCAGCAGTTTATTATGAAATATGTATTGTAGATGAAGAATTTCGTGTATACCTACTCCTATTTATGTATCGATTGTACGTCCAGCTTGGGAGATAAATATCTCATATTGTTACTCCCTTGTGATGGCAGAATTGAAAAGCAATTGTTCGATTCCACTGTTTTGATATTTGGTATTAAATAATCCTACTTATGTGTAGATTTATAAAAAAAAAAAAAAACGAATAAGGCAGACAGAGGGGATTTCTTTGATATATTTGAGTGAGAGAGCATCATTTGAAGAAGTAGGGAATGGAAGGTAAAGGACGTATTGATACATATTAGTGTTAAATGTTTGAAGATTGAAATGACGAGGAAACAATTTATTTGGCACACCATACCACATTCATAAACATAGCACCATCATAAATCATCATAAATGAACACCGCTCGAAACTCTGCAGACAGCGCAGAATACCTGGCCATACGCAAAAGACTAGGTGAAATGCATGATCTGCTAGTAAACGAGCCCTGAAGAAGGAAACCTTAAGGGGTTATGCTACTGTAGAGATCCGAAGCCGACCACTTCCTTGGTATTTTTTTGGGATGGGGAAAAATGTATTATTAAAAAAAACAACGATTTTTTCTCAACAAAATGACATTTGCTTGTTACTAAGCAAAACCTGTGCGGCATTCTCTGCGGAATCTAATCAAGAGGCTACAGTTAAAGTTTAAACTTTATTGGGTAAATGTTGACAGAGTTATCTTGTAAATTGGAAAAACATGATTTTCAGATAATCGCGTTTGAAGTTTTAAGTCTTGACCTACAGATGGCGCCAGCAGATCTAATTATTGGCTTGTATTCTATAATGCTATGTCTCATTACTATTACTATTTATTGGTCTGTAGGAACCCGGAAATTCATGACCTCACCGACTCGACTCGGCCATCGTTCCCTGTTCTGTGTACTCTTCTTCCACGCTTGACCATCTGATCCGATCACCTCAAGGTCAAACGTAACATTGTCCTCCCATCTCCACCACGGCCGTTCTGCCGGTCTCTTTCCCCGGTGGTCTACCGTCAAGAATTCTACGCACGGTCCTCTCGTTCCCCATTCTTGCCACATGTCCCGCCTCTGATTACTCTCATTATTGTAGGTTTGTGGTATAGGTCTTCCAATTCGTGGTTGTGGAGTTTCCTCCATTGACCAGCCACCTCGTCATATTTACCTTCAAAGATACCCCTTAAAACTTCATTCTCGAATACGCGGAATTTGTTTTCTTCCCGTTTCGTGAGAGCCCATGTTTCGCATCCATATAGAGCAATCGACATGATAATGGTTCTATAGACACGGAGCTTTATGTTACTTGATAGCAGTGTGGATTTCAGCAGTTTTCTGACTGCGTGCCAACTAGCGTTGCCGGAATGCAGTCTTTTGTTAATTTCCTTTGACACTTCGTTACAGGCCGTCAGTATCGTTCCCGGATATTTAAATTCTTTAACGTTTTCAAATATCTTCCCTCTGGCGTTTATATGTGTTCCCTGAGGTCCACTTGCTCTTGCCGTAACCATGTATTTTGTTTTGTCTTCATTTATTTCTAGGCCCACCTCTTCTGTCGCTTGCATGATGATTTCACAGTTTTTACTAACAGTTTTTAGATTATCGCCCAGAACGGCGATGTCATCCTCATATGCGAGCAGTTGTGTGACTCCATTCAGGGCTGAGGTTAAAAAGAGATGGTGAGAGGCCATCTCCCCTGTTTTAGTTCGTACCGGATTTCAAATGGTTCTGAGAGGTGGTTTTCTATTCTAACTCGCCCTTTGTTTTCTTTCCTGTAAATTTGAATGAGGGCGGCATATTGTTTCGGTATTCCCATCTTAACTACAATATGGTAGAGTCTTTGCTTTGCGACTGAGTCGTAGGCTTTTTTGAAGTCAACGAATAGTTGGTGAACCGTCTCTCCGTATTCCCACATCTTTTCCAGTAGTTGCCTTATTGTGAACATTTGGTCGCTTGTTGACCGGTTCCTACGGAATCCACATTGGTAGTCTCCCGGTATTTCTTCTGCGTACGGTGTGATTCTCGCCAGTATGGCATTTGATAGTATTTTGCATCAGGTTCGGAGCAATGATATTCCTCTGTAGTTTTCGCAGTCAGATCTGTTGCCTTTTTGAAGATGGGGGCGACTATTGAGGTTTTCCATTCTTCCGGAGTGACTTCCTTATCCCATATTGTTTTGATGAGTTGGTGGATCTATAGCGTATTGCGACGATAGTGAAGAACATGTAATTCGAACTGACGCTATGACAGTTAGAATCACTAAATATGTAACCAATGCTCAACACATCAGGCCACTGCCGCTTGTACGAATTCGAATTCTAAACTCAAGTACATTCAACTGATGTGGAATTGTTATGTTATCGCTATGGTATACGGATCTGATACATTTTCTTATTCGATTTTCGTTCGGTGTTCTTCACTATTTGCTTGTGTATTGTGTGTGTATCTAGTAGAAACGCCACAGATCTTTCGAGCGGTTGTCTCTCCTCCATGCTTCACAAGCTCTGCCAGTATGTAGTCGTCATCGGGAGCCTTGTTGTTTTTCACTCGATTTAATGCGTCTACAACTTCGTTGACAGAGGGCTTTGGGATCTGAGGCTCGGCTGTATTTAAGTCTGGTGCGTTTATGTGTGGTTGATGGGTGCATACATTGAGCAGGTTTTCAAAGTACTACTTTCACCTTGTCACGATATTGTTTGTTTCTGTCACCAGACAACCGTTTGTGTGTCGAATTATTTTGGCCTTCCCTCGGTAGACATTTCTATATGAATTTATGTTAGTATACATACCCTTGATGTTCTTTGCTCTGGAATTTTCTAAGGTTTTTTCGATCCGAATTTTCTCCTATTCGTGTTTTTTGCGTTTGAAGATTCTCCTTGCCTCTTTCCAAATTGTCGCGTATCTTTCTGCGTTGACTTCATCATATCTTTGTAAGTGGATCACTCTGAGGCGTTTACGTTCTTCTATCTTCGCCCTGCACTCATCGTCAAACCAAGGTTTAGATTTAATTGTTTTCTTAAATCCTAATACTTTTTACTTATACGCACTCTTTGATTAACGGCGGTTATGGGTTAGAAATACTTGAAACTGTGGGATGCATTTAGCATATCTAGTTTAATAAATTCATATTTAGCATATAGCTTTATAAAATTATGTATGGCATATATCATATCTAGTCTATAAAAAAAGATGGTTGGGATACGTTGCTTCTATGGGCCAATAATGAGGGTAAAATGAGGAGGAATGTAACTGCCGAGTTCAATTTAACTACGTTTGTGGTAATATAGTATGCCACATGGGTTGAAAAGTCCAGGGATTTTTCAATAGATGGTGCCACTAAAAAAAATGAACTTGACTAATTTTGAGGCTCATCTGCCACTAGTTTATGTAAGAAATTTCGTGATATTTTGTTCATTCATTTACAAGCTATAGGTGTTTCGTAAAAAAATGGAAACACAGGAATACCGCATGTTGATCAAACATTGTTTTTTAATGGAAAACATTTCTGAATAACCGTTGCAATGGTTGCAGAAATGTTATTCCACATTTGCTCCTTTAAGAACGATACTTTATCGGTGTTTTCGAGAATTTAAAATGGGTCGTACAAGCACCAAAGACGCATCTCACTCTGGAAGAACAAAAGATGCTACGAATGCGAATCGTTTTGAGTGATCGTAAGGCGAAGTCGCGCGAGCTTCCCGAGGTTATGGGCATCTCAAAAAAACAGGTGGGATACATTTTCCAGAATATTTTGGAGATGAAAAAGCTATCGGCCCGATGAGTGTCGCGTTTGCTGACCATCGACCTAAAACATTAGCGCATTGATGATTCAACGGCCGGTTTGGCGTTGTTGCAGTGTAATCGAGCGGCATTGTTCGACGTTTTGTGACGATGAATGAAGCGTGGGTCCATCACCATACGCTTGAGTCCAATTAGCAGTCTGCAGAGTGACTGGAAAGCCATGGAACCCGACCAAAGCGGTGTTACGCCTCGCCACAGAACCCCTCTCAATTAGCAATCATCCTTACAACTAACATTCATATTGCACACAAAGCAATGCATAAACAATTAACTTACGCCTTTTTCCACAGGCAATTAATGTTCATATCGCACACGATATTTTTTCATTCATACCCACCCACCAAAGCTAAACGCTTATCGTGTATCATTACACCCGGCGCAATCAAATAATTGACATACGATATCACATTCGCACTTCCCAAGGCCACTCGCCACAATGCATTTTGCTTCACATTCAAAAACCAAGCAAGCACCTGTTCTCGGACCTACCCACACGGTTTCATATTTCAAACGCATGTTTTGCTTCATGCCCGAAAACAAGTGTCATACAAGTTATATGACACGGTCGGGGCCTTCAAAGGCTATTAGCGACGACTTCACTGAACGTCGATCAAAATGCTGAGATCTGCGGAAGGACAGACACAGCAATGAAACGCAAATAGATCGAACGATACGATTTAAACGTAGGCCAATGTACTTTAATTGGTTCGGTATGTGCACCAATCAATTAAGTAATTGCTTAAGCCAATACCGTTGCACCTTAAGCAGGGCAATTAATTGGAAATGGTCATTGGGAAATGCGAATGACTCGTGCCAGGCATTAAGCCTCAATATGGGTCATACAGTCTGGCTGAGGTAAACGCATCCTCTGCACTTCCTCGCCAATAATTCAGGTATAAAAGAGTGGTTGCAAATGGACAACGAGGAGAACTAATCGATCAAGCAAAGGGTTGCAGCCTTGCAACGGAACAGCGAGCCATTTGCTTTGATTAGATTAGAAAGTAGTGAACAGTCTATCTTCTTAAAAGTAACAGGCTGCGAGCTTGTTACTCATAATAAAGTAATCAGTGTAAAAAATTATTCAATACGTTATTCTGAAAATATAATAAACTAAAACAACATAAGCTTACTTACTCGGACTCTACCACAGCGGAACCGCCCCCAGGAGACTTGGAGTAGGAGAACACTTACGGCTAAATATATTATATAACCTCAGAGGAGTATCCCCCGCGAGATAACTAACTATTTTATGTTAATACCATAAATATTTTTGGTGTTGCATTGGCGCCCAAGCAGGGACGCCAATAACCAAGATTATTTCTGGTGTTACAGCGGCCATAAGACCAACTGTCGGCCGGGAAGCGTCTAAGGCGGTGGCTCCAGCGAGAGATATTCAGATCGAATGAAGAAGCCATCACGGGAACTGAGGCGTATTTCAAAGGCTTGGACCTTTCGTACTACTGAAAGGAGATCGAAATGTTTTAAAATCGTAGGCACGTAACTAGGTTGAAGAATAAATATAACTTTGCCAAAAAAAAAACCGCTTGTTTTCATTAAAAATCCCGAGACTTTTCGGCCTATGTAGTATATAGGAAAGAGTGAGCCTGGAAAGGGTGAGACTGAAAAAAGTGAGACTGGAAAGAGTTAGACTTGACACGTTTCGCTTATGCAAAGCTGGCTTTAATAATATATTAATACAATATTGAATGATTGAATTGAGTTGTTGTCTTCATTGTTTTTTCTAAATGAATCCCGTACTATTTGATCATATTCCGAAGGAGATGTGAATCTGTAGCGGCGATAGAACTTGTTTTGCACAACAGTAGACAGTATTTCAGCTAATGTAAAAACATGCTGCTTGGACGTGTAAGCCCTGATGTCTGATAGTTTTATAATTTTTCGCTGTCGAAGTTTACTTGGTAAGTAAAAATTGTAGTCGAGTTGTGAACATCATAAGAAAACAACGCACGGAGGGAATATAAATAAAATAAAAAATATTTTAAATAAGTTCAGCCAATCCCAAAGAAGCGGAAATGTTGTCTTCAGCAAAATTACTGCATTTACCATACCAACCGCATTACTGTCCGTGTTATCCAAGGTGATGGAAAAGATCATCAATGCCGAATTGATTAAATATTTGGAATGCAACAGACTTGTAAATGAACCCCAATACGGATTCCGTAGCGAGCGGTCTACGGGAGACTTTTCGACCCTTATAACACACATATGGTCATCGATTGAGAGACATGATGAGTGAAGAGCGGTCGCATATCTTCAAGGCTTTTGACTGCGTCTGGCACGGGGCGTTGCTGAGCAAGTTTCATTTCGCACTTTTCCTGGGCGAAGTGATTCCTCAGGGGTCGATCGCTCCGGCTTGGTGTGGAAGGGGGGTCTTCGGATCTGCATTCTATGAATTTCGGGGTGTCTATTTTGGCTCCAACCTTGTTTTTGCTTCACATAAATGATTTGTTGTAGTCAACGGATAACAACATATTCAGTTTTGTGGATGATGTTACGCTTGTCTTTTTCAAGTGATCGGCCGATTAGTGCACTAACGTCACACCAGCTGAGATGTTACCAGATCGACTCTCCGAATCGGTATCTGGGTACGGTCCTGCAGTAGGGAAAGACCAATCTCGTTGACTTCAATCCAACGAAGACACAATATACAACATTCACAAAGAAAAGTAGATCATCGGTTCCACGGATGATGATGAATGGACGGGCCCTCGACTCTGGAGAAAGCTTGAAACTGATTGGCGTCACGGTCTGTGCGAATGTATCGTGGCATAAACGCAAGTAGATCTTCGCCAGGTCCGCCTCAGGAAAACTGAAGAAATAAACTTTTTCTTTTGTGTAAATCCCAAATTAGACAAGCCTTCGAATATTGCTCTCATGTTTGGGGCTCCGCTCCTAAGGATACTCTCAACTCACTTAAGACCATACAGAGACGAGCGATCCGCCCGATCGGTGACACGGCGTTGACATTGGGACTACAGTTGCTATCATATCGAAGGCGCGTAGCTGGCACAAAGAGCTCAGAAGAACTGAAATAAGACTTCACAGAAAAAAGAAAAGTGCCTGAGAAAAAAACCTTGTCTGTGAAATAGAGAAAAATAGAGAGCGAGGTCCGCACCAGGCGCGGAAGTTCTACCAAATAATCCGCAGTATGACGGGGTACACACCACGCTGCACTTACTGCAAGGATAAGGAGGGTAATTTGATCACCGATCCTGAAGGCATTCTGGAGCGATGGGAAGTGCACTTCAATGAATTGCTAAATGGTCAGTTCACAGAAGAATTGGAGGCTCCACCAATACAAGATCAAGACCAAATGCTGCCACCACCAAGCATTGAGGAAAAATTAAAAGCCATAAGACAGCTCAAATCAAATAAAACCCCTGGAGCTGATGGAATACCAGCTGAGCTGATCAAACAAGGAGAGACAGCGTTACATCACGCAATTCATGAGATCATGATGCACGTATGGGAGCAAGAGGAGATGCCGGAACATTGGCGTCGTGTTATAATTTGCCCCATACATAAGAAGAGAGATATCACACTGTGCAGCAACTATAGGGGTATAACATTGCTGAGTGCTGCCTATAAGATACTCTCCACTATTCTACAAGATCGGATAGCCTCATACGCTAAAGTCATCATTGGTCAATATCAGTGTGGCTTCATCCCAGGCAAATCAGCAATTGATCAGATATTCACCCTTAGGCAGGCGATGGAAAAATATCTGGAAATTAACATTCCATTTTATCATCTATTCATCGACTTTAAGGCCGCCTACGACAGCATAGCCAGGGTAGAAGTATATAATGCCATGAGAGAATTCGACATTCCAAACAAATTGATCATCTATAATGGACTCCGACAAGGGGACGATCTGGCCTGCCTCCTCTTCAACCTGGCGTTGGAGAAAGCAATCCGTGACTCTGGCGTCACAACAAGAGGGAGTATTGTCACCAAGTCCAGCCAGATACCTGCCTACGCAGATGACATCGACATAATCGGTAGAACCGAATCGGCGGTACAGGAATCCTTCATCCAGATCGAGCAGGCGGCACAAAAACTGAGACTGCACATTAATGGGGGAAAAACTTAGTACATGGTGGCAACTTCTGCGAAGAGAAGACCTAATGTTGGTCGAACTATCAGGGTAGTGGAGCACGAATTTGAAGTAATGCAATCCTTTAACTACCTTGGGTCAATAGTATCAGCCGATAACAATATGGAAGAAGAAATACGCGAACGGCTGATTAAATCCAACAAAGCCTACTATGGTCTATGAAGGCTCTTTAAATCCCGAAATTTATCCAGAACATCCAAGCTGCTATTGTACAATAGCATGGTCTTACCAGTACTCATGTATGGATCCGGGGCATGGGTGCTCAGTAAAAGGCACTCTGAACTGTTAGTCGCGTTCGAGAAGAAGGTCTTAAGGAGAATTGTTGGCCCTACCTTGATTCTAACGTATTAGGAAAAATCAAGCTCGGTAGACTCCGTTGAGCGGGACACCTAGCTCGAATGAGCGAAGAGGACCCTGGCCGGAAAGATCTTTGTGGCGGGATGTATGGAAGGAGACAGCGCGGCAGACCTTGTCTGCGATGGAGGGATGGCATGGACCAGGACGCCCGAAGCCTGGGAGTGCCAAACTGCATGACATCGACTCGAAATCGGGACCGGTGGAGAGACTTGTTAAATAAGGCCAAGACCGGATCCCGGTTGTAGTGCCGATGATGATGATGATAGTGCTCTTCGGAGATTCGTGGTATTGTTCCAGGCAATTTGGTTTATTTGCAGTCCACAAGACAATTCGACGGATCGAACAAATTTGCGGTTTATCTCCCGACGGCGCGAACATCTCTGCATCTCGTTCCGTTACAGAACGGGAAAACTGTGGAAGTCGTCCTCGTGCGAGTGTTTTCGGAGCATTACAACCTGCAACTGTTTAAAAAGAACTGCAACAGTTATTTGGTTGCATCTCAGGGCACCGACTCGGTGCTACTGGTTCGCCTCTCCCGAGAGAAGTGTAATAAAATAAAAAAACAAAAGTTGAAGAAAATGTAAATCAATTAGTAAATTTTTGTTACATTAATTTTGTGTTAATAAATGTTTTTTAAAACGATTTAAAATATGTAAACAAATGTTTTTTATAACGATTTTTTATTTCTATTCCCGTGATTTGGGAATTCGAACAAGGCAATATTTCCCAAAAATCCCTTAGCGTGCGGTCATCATCATCATCGGTCCTACAACCGGGAACCGGTCTTGGCCTTATTTAGCAAGTCCTGAGGCTTGTTAAATTTTCCATAATTATTTGTTTTTTTCCGGGCAGGGTCATTAGTCTTGCGCCAGAGGCTCCTCGACGGGGAATCGAACCCCGGTCTCCCGCGTTACAGGCGGGTACACTAACCACTATACTATCGAAGAGCTAGCGTGCGGTCAATATTCAAAAATAATGCGAGATAATACAAGTAGCATACCACGGTGTTAGAGCAAAGGTGTTGATCAACCACCAAAAAAATAATATTACGTGTTGGACTCTGCAATACAAGGATAATCGCTCGAAACTAAACCTTTCGAATAATAGGTCGTTTACTGTACATAATTTATTTTTAAAAAATGCTTGTTTTTTGGGATTATTTATAGAAAACGTTTTTAGTATATGATCATTATTTGATACATAGAAAAAAAAAAAACAAAAAAAGATGATTTATTACATGTTAGACTCTGAAACTAAAGGGTATTCGGTGGAAGTTTATAGCTTCGAGAGGCATGTGTTTTACTATACATAATTTATTTAAGAAAAATGTTTCATTTTTTTGTGGGAAACAAATTTTGGTATATGAAACATATTTTATAAATAAGAAAAAAAAGTGGACAATGAAGATTTATTACATGTTACACTGCGCAACTAAAAGATAATAGTTGCGAGCTCAAATTCTTGCGAATCATAGGTCACAAAAATGTTTTTGTTTTTGGTTATCCATAGAAAGATTTATTGTGATATAAAATATAGTAAAAAAAATGTGAAAAAATACGATTTATTATATGATACGCTCTGCAACTTAAGTATAATCTCTGGAAACTTAAATCCTTTCGAATAATAGGTCATTATTGCACATAATTCATTTAAACAAATATTTGTTTGGGGGTTATCCATAGAGCAACTTTTTGGTATATGAACTGTTTTTGATATTTAGGGTGCAAATAACGTTTTTTTTTTTCATTTTTTAAAATTCTTGTACTACACAAGGCAACGTTCTGAGTTCTAACAATCAGCTAATAAATATATACTACATTATTATCGATTTTTAATCTTTCTTAAGTACAAAACGATTTTAAAGCAAAGCTCTTAAATAAAACTTTCGAAAAAGTAAATAATAATAAAAAATATGTACCCACATATGTAAGTTCAAAAATGCACATAGCACAAAATATAATTCAGGTTCTATTTCAGGTTTTATTAAGTCAGTAAACAGTCAAACTACTGGCCGACCATATACATACGTTTTGAAGGACAACTTCAGGGTTTGATCCCACCCACCACTGCGAGTTAGTTTACCCAGCCGACCACCACACTTTCAGCAATCCGAGTACAAAAAGACTAACCATAAACTTTAGGAACTTTGCGGCCTAAGACTGAACTAAAGTACATTCGTTGCATTTCCTGCGAGCTCCGCAAGAGAAGGTGGGGAACGTACTTTGTTACGATAACTCTTTGTCCTTAACTTCGTAGCCCTTGGACTGTTGTTTCTCTGATCGGTTATTGCTTGAATTATTTTCACCTCTTCATTTGAAACACTTTCATGAAGTTGCTTTGACACATCAATCTTGTTTTCTTGCTGAAATTATGGCACAGAAACGAAACCTTTACTTCACTATATGATCACGAAATTTCGCTCATTACATTTCCTTCCACCGAACAACTCCTTGGACTAGCAGAACAAGTTTTTTGACCCTTTTCCCAGGTTTTCTTGATACACGAATATTTTCTTTTTGAATGTTGGACTTAAATTTAACACAAACCTTTTTGCGCGAATTATCCGTTTTTATTCCCTCTTGTCAAGATCAGGACGTATGTTTTACAAATACGGAAACTCTTTTAATTGAATCTCCTTTAAGGGGAGATATTCTCAGCTCCTTATGAAGTAATAAAAATTCTTTAATCAATAAACACGAGCTTTTAATGAAATGAGCTGAGCTATCGACCCGTGCGGTTCCGGTATTCAAAAAGAACTGATCCAATCCGCTTGCTATCCGCAACGAGAACGCTTCATTTCTTTGATTGTTTTGCGGTTTTCATTAGGACCACCAACACCACGATGTGAGTGGAATGATTGTCAGATACTCAACACGCCATCGATTGGCGTCATAGCCAACAGCGCTCAAAGTTGGACTTGTGTTTGGTATGTATGTTGAGTCGTTTCTTCGTTTTCATTATCAAATTTTCATTTCGATTCACCTTTCTCCGGGTGTTTCATTGTTGGGCTGATGAGCGGGATCACCTGGACTTGATCAGTGGTAGTAAACAAGATCGGTGAATAAGTGGAGGACAGGAATTGCAGTGGCCTGTAACATTTGGGTGAAATCCCAGTGGTAAGTGAGAAGAAACAAGTTCTTGATGAGGAGCTATCGGCAGTACATACATTTTCTATATAAGTCGTTGGCTTAGTTTTTGACGTCATCCGAATGATCGAGTCACGACATCACAGGCGTCAACCACAAATGTTATGCTAGATGTTAGCAATAGAAATGTGAATTGACCTCGAATTTGTGGTAGATAAACACTTGAGCACATTCACTATTTAATTGCAGTTTAAAAGCATGGTCAAGAAATTATTAGAAGGAAGTGATCGGAGACTCGTGCTTCAAAGTTTCAATATTTCTACTTCACAGAGTCTTTTATGAACGAGAAGATAGTACCAGTCATCACTTCTACATTATTTCCTACAAGAATATTCTATGTATATCTATTCGTGTAGTGTATGCAATCGTATCAAGTGGTAAACTTGGTCTTAGTTCTTTGTTTTGGTATTCACACTAAAAACAGTAAAAGTGAGATGAATGGCACAATCATTTCATCAACTAAAGTTTAAGTGTAGCGTGATCTTTAAATTCATTTATTTACTTTTGTTTTTTAACGATGTGCATACCGAAAGGAGGATATCGGGTTAAAATCGGGAATGTTATCGAGACCTTCGTTGATAGAAGTTCTTGAAATAGTTTCCCCCCAGTTAATCAATTTACAATGTATCTTCTGCCATCAAATTCTAAGTTAATCCCTTCCAAATATGCTGTTTGTACAGTAGTAATTACTTCCCAATAAGACATAGTGGGCGTAATTGCAATTTATACTAGTTCACAATAATTTTAGTATTTACAATCCATGTTCACATCAGTTTTACCCAAATGTATTTTATTATCAGTATTTACATTCATTCTATTATTTATAATCAAACTTCACATTAATTATATTGTTTAATTTAATATTTCTGGCTATAACAGATCCTCTTAGAACAAAACACTCTTTCATTTATTAACACACATCTTTAGTCCCAGTTGTTTAATATTAACTCCCTTCTGGCAAGCCTCCTTCGTCAGCAGATGTATACACATTTAATTTTTTTCATTTTTACAAAGTTTTTTTATATCGTTTTATATTCTTAGTTTCTAATTTAAATGCTAAACAAAAAATGCTTTAAATCTAGCTTAATTATCTTATATTATAACTTACTGGTCCTACGCAGTCGCTCTAAGCTAAACATAATAAGACTACTGTGCAATTTGCGTTTCGGCGACAGGACTTTATTTGTGGCTTTACTTCTGATTTATTGTCTAACAAAGAAAAATTCGAAAAACGTTGTCAATTTTTTTTTGTTTGTTTTTACTTGAAATTTGGTTTTATTCAATTTTTTTAAATATAATTTTATTTACTTAAAATAACTTAACTTAGAAATTATACTACCCTAATTCTAGAAAAGCTAAGTCTATGTAAGCTGGCTGATAATGCAGTGATTCTACCGACATTGTTAATCAGGTATTTAATTGCCGTTCAACCACGTGCTGTTTAATATTATCGTCCTTGTCTATTTGGGAGATAGTGTGGGGGTTCTCTATACCACATGGAGAACCAACCCAAAATTCCATACCTATACCGACCGCTTTCAGCGTGTCATTTCTACCCATGCCCCTTATAAGCTATTCCACCTGTAAATCATGTTAAACGGACGCATAGCTAAACTCATTATTCTATGCAGATAATGCATAATTGAATTTAGCTACCTTTTTGCCATACGGCAAGCCCATTTCGCTAACCCATGAGATTTCCGCCGGAAATCGCATATGTCGGTTAGCAACGGCATAGTCTGATCAAACGAAGCGGTTGCTTAATCTTGCGACCGCTGGGGAAATTATCAAAGCATTTGAGTTAGTCCCCATGATCAGATTTCCCTAGCCAAGTCGGCGTCCTTTTCACTTTCTCCAGACACTTCACTCGCGGGGGATCAATGCTGTCTTTTCGCAGGTGCGTGAGATTCGAGACCGCACGAACGATTTTGGAGAGACATACGAGACGAACAGTTACTCCGGCTGGAGTAATAGAATACATGCTTAGTTCAAAACAGGCATGGTCCGTAACCAGTGGTATTCTCTGTGAAATGATGCAGCAGTTGCGACGTGACGAGCGGAGTAACAGGTAAACTCCGTCCCGCCCCGCGATGGAATATCTAAAAGAAAGTTCCGCGGGGATCAACGGGAATATGAGCCTGACAGGAGGTGGTTTTAGTCGGCAAAAACCCGGCATGACCCTGGATCGGTCTAGAGGTATCTTTTGAAGATTTCCACCTTCCTACCGAAACCAAAAAAAACAAAAAAAAAAAGCTTAATTTTCCTCTCCTTCACAGTTCTGTCTTCGTACAGATCAATGTACTCTGAGATCACCATATTCACCGAATTAGGTCAAGGGTTACGCTCAGGACTACATTGATGGTTGCACACACTACCAAACCCATCCCGAGATCATAGACTTTGTGCGTCTGTTCTCTCATTCTCCCATGTTCGTCGATTACCCATCTTCAACCCTTTTCCAGACAGTCGATTCACAACCTTCAACGGAGGAAGTCGTTATCCAACGACCGCAGCGTGTGCATGCGGGTGCACACGTACGCGCGCTGAGTAAAAGAGAAGTGTTAGTTAATCGAGAAAGAAAAACGTGTTGCCTTTTATAATTGTCTTGTGATTTCTATTAATTTATTTGTGTATATTGAATCATTGAACGACAAATAAACGAAAAGTTACAAGAGTATAATTAGAGATAAACTAGTGTATAATTAGAGATAAACTAAGTATAAACGAAAAGAACAAATAAAAACTAATTAAACACGGAACACCAGTGCATTATTATTCATTGCCTTATTCTGGATATTTTTGTGAAGCGGATATTCATCGAAACATTGATGGGGATACAAGTGAAACGCGTGCCCATGACAGGCACGCTAACATCGTACCCCACAATAGCCGTACTGACGTGCAAGAGCTCTTCTTCGGTTCGCGTGACTTCCCGGTCGTAGCACAATACCCGTCTACGGATGATCTACTTACATGATAGATCAGCGGAATTCCGGATCCATCCTATATAAGCCCTTTCATGTCCAATCGAGGAACGCCTTTGGTGGAACAAAGCTGTTGCGACACACGCTCTCATAATACAGAGTATTTGGGTAATAAGCCCCAAAAATTAGGTAATTGGATGAGCTTATTGCACTCGCAATATGTCCTCTGATTAATTTGATCATAAAATTATCCACCCTATTTATATATGCTTCATTATATCGGGTTTTCCAGTAGGGACTTGACAACTTTTCTTTTTAAAATAAAACGCAAACCATTTGAGATATTTCAAAAACCCTATTATCGACTTGAAGTACAATCAAAACATTTACGAATGGAACTCGACTTTGTTCATATGGCCACCGCGGGCACGTTTGCAGCGGTCGATCCGTTGGACCTAATTTTCGATGACGCACCAAACAGTTGTTTTTTGTGGATGAAGTGGTGATTCATGAAGCACATGCGGATTTTCACCCGACCAAAAACGCATGTTTTGCTTATTGACAAATCCCTTGAGATAAAAATGAGCTTCGTCACTCAAGATGATTTTGCGATGAAATTCATCATCTTGGCGCATCTTTTCCAGAGCCCAATCAGAGAATGTACGTCGCTTCAAATGGTCCATCGGCTTCAACTCTTGAGTCAACTTGATCTTGTATGTGTGTAACCAAGATCCTTACGCAAAATTCGCCATAAAGTGGTCTGGGCGATGCCCAATTCTTGAGAACGCCGTGGAATTGACTGATTTGGATCGTTTGCTACGGACGCCTGAACGGCTGCGATATTTTCGACACTTCGACCAACCCGTTGTCTCACTGGCGCGGCAACATCACACAACCAATATGTAGACTTGTGGCGGTTTCACGAACCACACAAACCACTATAGGTTGGGACGTCTTTTCCACCAAGGAACATACTCACCTTTATCCATTACACGTGCCCACAGACACGTGTCCCAAAAGTCCTTACTCCCACCTGAAACAAAAGGTAACATTACATACACCAACATTGAATTCAATAGCAAAAATCAATCGAACTAAACGTTCAAAAGTCTCTAATATTGAATACAACGCATCAATGCAAGGCATCCAATCCAACGCATCCAATTCGACGCACCAATGCAACGCATCCAATCCACCGCATCCATCCAATGCATCAATACAATGCACCCATTAAACGCAATTTTCAGTAAATAAACCGAACAACGAATATCGCCTCTTGTAGATAATAGCAATTAGCACCTAAATTCCTGGCATGACCCAAAACTCTAAAGGGGCACTTGTGCAAACAAAGGATAGCTATTTGCCGCCGACCAACAACTCATGCAATCATAAACATCTTAACGCAGATCCCACGCTAGATGTTTATGATTTGGAAATGCAATTAGAAACCTATACCAATCCCATGGTTGCTTTGTTACCCATCTGAAGCGCACAAGAACCTTGTTGTCTTAAGCCAGATGGGTAACACGAACAAATCCCACGAAAAGATCAGAAAATAAGTGGTGGTATGCTCGATCTTTCAAATAAAGGAACAAGATTCCGATAAGGAGGCAGAAAGGAGAATGATCATTATGATGAAAAAATTTTCTTTGCAGATACGATGGGAAATTTTCTTTTGCAATTTCAGGGATGAGAAAATCGAATTGGAGTTTGAAAAGGGGAGTCGTCCTAAAGAAGCCGGAGGAAGAGGTATTAATTTTCATGCACATTGGTGTGAGACCTATTTCCGAAAAGTATTCGATATCGCGCAGTTGTAAATTCGTTCTCGTGTAAAAAGTAACGTCGAGTGACAAAAGAACTTGTATGTCAGCCAGGTGATCCGTAGTGTTGACAGAGTTTAATGTGCAAAAGTTCCCTGATTGGTACCGTGCCATCAGCCTCCCGAAAACGCTCGGCGGAGTTTAGCTCGTATCGTGTAATGACATTGAAGGAGTTCTCATAGGATCCCCACGGGTGATCAAGTGTTGTAAATCTGTATTTCATGTATCAATGAAACTGAATTCATTAAACAATAAAAATAAAAAGAAAGATTCCAAACTATTCCCTCCGTGTTTGATTGTTTGGCGGTATCCCCTTGTTCCAGGTTGTTCTTTTGTGTGTGGACAGTGTTCGGCGGAACACTTACAACTAATAGACCACCACCGCCAAAGACTCAAATTTTTGCACTAAACTTCTTATTTCCTGTCTAGTAGGGCGAGAATTACGACCGAAAATTGGAGTTAACGCTCTTAAAGTTGCGGTCACCGACACCAAATTTCGGTAGTAAATTTTTATAATTTGCAGACGTTGTTAGTTCGTGTACTTAACCATGATGAAAATGAGTTTACTGAATAAATTGACAGTGACAGTTCGATGATTAGTGAATGGGTGCGTTCACAAATTAAATTCAAAGATGTCAAGTCCCTATTGGAAACCCCGATATAAAGTCTCATTTGAATAATACTTTTTATAGTCCGATTCCGGTGTCCGATATAATTTGAGACAACTTCTAAGACACTTCCTTTCGAACACTCGAATGTTTTCCATCAAATTTGGACCTATGTTAAACCATACTGCACAACCATATATGAGCATTGGACTGATTAGCGTCATGTAGCATATGACTTTTACCCTGCTGTCAACTTGGCTACTGTGAAATAGCCTCCTTGTCATAGCAAAAGTTTTCCTAGCCTTGTAGAGGCTACATGTCTGTTGAAATATAGATATTGATCTAGCTAGATGCCAAAGTATTTAACTAAACTCTTGGTTTTCAGTTTACCTCTATGCGGTCCCACGATAACTAACTTTCGTCAGTTTTTTCTTGTGTCGTTCGTGGCTTTATATAATCGGGTTCTAAATATAATGGCTTCACATTTCTGGAAGTTGATCTTAAGTTTCCAGTCGTCGCAATAGCGTTGCACTTTGTTGTTTTCACTGTAGTAAACTATTTATGATCTCAACTTTCGGAGCTGTTCTCTAAATTATGATCTGGTCTGCGTACGCAATAGCCTGCGGAAGTGCATCTAATAAGTCGCGAATGTAAATGTTACAAAGAATCGGAGAAAGTACCGCTCCCTGTTGCAAGCCATTCTTGATATTATAGGTGTTATTAGAGGTCACATAACATTGATCACGAACCTCCTGTCCTATAACATATCGTAAAGTAAATATAGTAAAGGCTTACATATTATCTGACCAGTTTGTAATATAATCCTTCGATCCAGACGGTATCAAAGGGTTTTTCCAAGTCGATTAGACAGTCACCTGTGCATTGGTTCTTACATTTATTCCACTGTGTGTCGGAAACCAGTTTAGCTGCGGAATGTGTGCTATCATGACCCGTCTTAAGGCCAAACTGGTTATTCGGAATAATGTTGTTGTCGTCTACTCATTTTAGCAGAGCTTTGTTAATAGTCTTTTCGAATAAACTTATGGAACGCATGTTCATTGGGTTTGTACAGTGTTTGCCCTTTTTTGGAATGGGCTGAATGATTGCCGTTTTCCAACGCGCGGGAAAAAATGCACTATTCAACGCGTTGTTAAACAGGACCGTGTATATATCTATTGCCATTGGAGGAAGGTTCTTGAGTACGATGTTAGGTATCCATCTATTCCCGTTTATTGTTGTGTCTCTGTACATGTTTATGTGATCTGTAATTGTTGTTTGTCCATTGTTCGTGAGGAGTTATGCCAATCTCTTCGTGGAATATCGTAGTTTTTATGCGCAATCTTATGCTTCTGGTTTAACTTTGTTTCCCCCGCCAGAAGTATATCGGTGTTTTCATCTTGCAACCAGTTGAAAAGCGTGGCTCTGCTCTCAGTTCTTATTAGTGAATTTACATTCGTGACAAGAGCTTTGATTGATGTTTTGGTTAGGGGGTTTATATTGACTTTTTATTTAGACTGGGCAAGTGTGAGTAGATCTCGTTTATTTGACTTTGCAGCTGTGTCATTTGTCTCTGCAGATTGAGCAGGATTGTGAACATGTCTGCTTGCGATGTTGTTTTAGTCTGTGTGGGAGTATTTGTGGCTACCAGTGTTGTAGCCTGTTTTGGTGTTCTCCCGCCCGACGCAACTTGTGCTTACGACCGCTGCGATGTAACGGGCATTGCTGTTGTTCGAGTTGTCTCTGTGGTTTTTTGCCGAGTCACACTTGTCGACATTAATTTTCGGAATTTAGGACAACTTCGATAGTTAGCAGGATCTTCCTCGTTCCGGTACACCGCACACTTTGGAAGGGCTTTGTCTTATATCGTTTCTTTCCCCAGAGGGCAATCTTCTGTCTTATGGTTCTGTCTACATTTTACGCAACGATGCTACATTTCACAGTTCGCCGCTGCGTGACCAAACCTCTGGAAACGGACACATTGCAGAATGTCTCTGTCTTTTTTTCATTTCTCCCAGGTGACAATTTGATGATCCAGGACTGTAATTTCCCCTAGAGCACGGTGATAATTGAACCAAAAAGAAGGGTAGCTTTCGGTTTTCTCTTCTCGCCTTAGTTGTGGTGAACGATTTTACCGGGGTGAACTTGAGATCTTCATGCTTCAGCTTTTGAAGCGTTTCGAGCAGGGCCTCCGGTTCCATTTCAGGGTAATAGAACCGTTTTTGTTTGTTTCGGCGTGAACGAGTAAAATTCCGCGGTGGCTGTTTTTAAAACCTCTTTAATTTTGTCGTGGTCTGCCACCGCATAGGTTTGAATGGCATGCCTGTTAACTGCCAGTCTTTTAATTACAAAATTGTTTCCTATAAGCTAGCTTACAGAGACTTACCAATTCCTTAGACTCAATATCTATGGTGCTGATTGGTGGAATCTTTACTTTCCTGTTGTTGTTGATTTGCTGCTTGCTGTTCCTTCCTGTGGGCGATTTGGTGTTGGTAGTTGCTGTTGCTGTTGCTATTGATAATGATGTTGATGTTGATGTTGATGTCGATGTTGATTTGCTTATATATTAAGGGCCCCAAAGACATGTGTATGGTACATATCTAGTTGACACTTATTTACGAAGCATGTCCAAAAATTTCATATTAAGAGATTGGGATACGCCGTACAAGAGTCATTCAATAAGTGCTTAGAACATCGAAAAGATGACACTCATATTTATTACCCATTAGATAACGCACTATTAAGCACCAATGCTTTTTAGATGTCTGCCAACAAATTTACGAATGAACAGAATCTTGGCAAGATGGGTGCTGGTGAGTAAACCCAATCGTATGGCCAACTCTGTTTTAATGCTGAAAAACCCTGACGAGTTTTTATGTCAATACACAATTGTGGGTCAAAGATGGTAATGCATCCATGTATTGCACTCCACAGATGAAGGAATAATTTTTTATTTAATATTAACGGATTTTTGATGGCGAACGGACTCGAGAGACGGCAAAAGCGGTGAAACCGTCCTGCGAGGTAATAGTAATAGTATAACAAAATTGTCTACATCAATTTAAAAGTATATAAGTGAACCTTGCACAGACTTGTTGAAACTGTGAATAAGGACTTAAACCTGCTCGCGTACAAAATTCAGTTGACATAGGGATTGTAACTTTCTGACTATTTGCAATGTTGCCAGTGGGACAGTTTGGAGTAAATTTTCATTTTACGCGTAAAATTATCTTCAGCGAAGAGATTCATTTCCACTTCATTGGATTCCGAATTTTCGCATTTGGGCGTATGAAAATTTAAGACCCACAGATAGTCTGTATGATGCGTTTTTTGACGACCTCATCGGTCCGATCTGTTTTGATATCAACAGAGAAAAATCAGTTGCCGTGTTGGCAAATACTGCTGCGACCTGATTAGCTTTTTGGACGAAACCGGTGATATGAATCTGAACTTGTCCTTTTAACAGGACAGCGTCACGAACGATAGGAGTCCTGGACAAGAAGTTTCATGGACGAGTTATCTCCCGAAATGGTGATCACAACCGGCCAGCAATATTATTCGGTTTGACCCATTCAGGATTCTTCCCAAAGGTGTTTGCGGTTAAGTCTTAGCACTAAAGAGCTAGAGGTGTAGGTAAGCAATTATGCCGGCGTCAGTGAAAAATTTGGCAAGCGGAACGAAGTTTGCCTGCGGAGCAACGATCATTATTTGGTATTTTGTTCCACCGCATAATAAAAACCACCCTCAATTAATGTATTGTAATAAAAATAATTATTAAAATTGGGTAAAAGCTCGGTGTTTTATTTAATGTTTTCATCGTATAGTCCACGAAAAATACGTTGGAATGAATGTGGATAGAAATGTACATCTTGAATCGAAGATTGTATTGGCCATTCCTTTGTGCGCAAGTATTATATAAAGAAAGGGTGAACGGTTCATTTTAACATCAATTTAACATTATGAAGTGAAGTCTTAATATGTTCAGTCTTTCCTCGTTTTTGTCCGAATTTGTTGATAAAATAATTTATATGGGTAATGATCTCGTTCTAAGGTGGGTTTTCATCAGCGACCAATGTGATGATATCAAAGTCATTTGAATCCATACAGCCAAAGCTCAGCATAAGGTCACCGCACCGCTTAACAATGTCTCTTTACTGACAGAGATTGAATCAGCACGTTATTCTACTACCGATTCATCGACTCCCAACGTTCCTCTCCCGGCTGCGGAGCAACCCGCCTTGGTATAGAATGGTCCAGCGAACATTGTGCCCCCCACTCCTGCCCTAGGGTTAACATGGACCCTTAACGAGTGGACTGAGAGGCTCCTTAAATTAAGCAAACAATATCCTTTCTGCCTTTTGTCATCTGTCAAACACAAAAAATGTTAATAAATGCAACTAGCCGCTTCAATCAAGCAATCCGAATACTCCCAATTCTTTTTCCACTTACATTTATATTTATTAATTATAAAAATAAAAACAAATATGTCTGGTTGTAGCGATTAATATGATTTTCATAAATGCTTGCCCCTATGATGTGTATATGAAACTTTCCACACCTGATTTTCGCGTACAACACTAGTACTAATGTGACGTTCAGAAACCATTTCTTAAATGGACAACACTATATAGGTAATACATATCAAATATATTCAGGATTATCCGACGTTTACTTGCGAACAGAAATTATTTTGAGAAGTGTGATATATAAAATTTAAAAGATGAATATAATTTTGAGAGACGATACAAATGATATCTGCGGGCACGCGGGAATTTTGTAACTTTTTTTCAACTACACAAACGTAAAATTAAAATTAATTTCATCAAATCTCTCCGCAAAACATCTCACCAAATAACCTTGTGCCATGTCGCAGCCGGTCCTCTAGACCCCTTATCATCCCCCATCTCACTCTCCTTCCAAAATCTTCCAACCGACCTAGGCTTACTTCTAATCCCGGCCGTACTCATAGCGCTTCCCGTCTCAAAACTATACAATCCCTACCAGGACCTAATCATGAAGTGATTGACGTGCCTAACAAACAAACTTGAACACCAGCTCTTCTTGTATAAAAAGGTTCCTTCCATCAAATATTCATTAAATCCGATCGTTTTATTGCCACCCCCCCCCCCCCGCCTCTGCGCCCTTAAAACAGAAGACAAGTATTCTTATTTCCCAAGATCCCATACTATTAACCCACCACGTCATTCATTCTTCAAAGCCTTCTCCTCTTTCAGCTCTACCCAGCTATGGTGCACCGGCGTACGGTGCTGGTTCACTTTGCATCCCCACCATTCACTTAATAGTTTCTCGAATGCAAACGAATGAAACGCAGCAAATGCGAGCACCAAAAGAATTCTCCTCGCCGGAATTGTTCTCGAACAGAAAGGAATGGACGATAACACCCCGGAACTGCAGCACGGAAAATTAAATGAAACGGACGAATTAATCGGTGATCACCGCCTTTTTATTACTTAAATTGTTTGTTTTCTTTTTACATTTTACACTATTGTATTTAGACCGAAAGTCACTGGTGAAATTGAATATATTAAACACTACTGTATTCGACGCCACACTAGCCACGACTCGGGGTACAACACGCGTGTCCGCAGCGCTACAGAGAGCGGGAGCAAAACGACCGGCTCGGTCGATGTATGGTAAAAGACTGCGATATTCGGCTCGTGCAGAGCCGACTCGCTAATGGGGTGAGTTTCCCCGAGAGAGAAAGTGTTCCTCTCGTGGTGAAAACGGGGAAAGAAGATCTCACTGGTGAGGTCCTGTGGTGGTGTGCGTGAAGTCGATCGTTGAGATCAGATTGTTTGCTAACGATCGCAGGCCAAAGCGAATGAAAACCAGACAAGGGATGCAGAGCAAGGGAAGAAACGACCTAATGCATCGTCCGGTAATGAGGGTCAGCTGAGTAAATAGCAGGCACTCATTTGATGCTAAAAGGGATCGAGATAATGGAGATGGTGTATCGTATCTCTGCCGACTGGGAGAATCGGATTCTTTTGTTTGCATATGTTTATGCTATTGAATCCAATCCGGCGGCTAAGCGTGACGTTGGCGATTGTTTGAAGATTCAAACAAAGAAGTATTACCGAGAGAAGTGCTTGCAGCTGAATCAATAGTTGCAAGTCTTTGGAAAGTAATTTAGATGGCTACACAATGACGGTTGTGTATACCATCTATGTCAATTGTGCATGGCACCTAAGGCGACGCCAGGATCGAATTCTAGTGTGAATATCTACACTAATTAGGAATGCGGTTCTTTGTCGCTAATGCAGAGATGCATTGATACATGTATGAATGCCCTTGTAGGAAAATTTCTTTGCAGGCATTTCCAGGTAATGCATTGAAAGCATTAATTATCCTTGAGGAGGAAATGTTTTTGCTGCGGGGTGATTGCGGAGAAGGTTGAAATTTGCCTGGCAACCGAAGGTACCGAATAGGTTTTGGTTTTATGCTACTGTATAATGGAAAGGATCCTTGGAGGAAATTTGTATGCGAAGAGATGCATGAAAGGTAAGAATTCTTTTACAGGGACTCTTAGTTAAATAAATTTGATCTATTTGATGCGTGAAGCATTTAAAGTGCTAATGCGATTGCATTAGCGAAACTTATAAGGTTGCATTAGCGAAACTTTTAAGTTATGGAGGTTCTTCAGGTAAGGAACAGTGGTGTTTGGCGGCTCGCCACAATTCCCCTTGCCGTTGCGTGCTAATTGCTGTCCGAAACAACCTCAATGCATCTCTCTACCCCTTCCAAGCCCAATTTAGTCTCACTCAAAATCATTCTTCCTCGTGAATCAATCTTCGTCATTTACTTCTATATCTTGTCAACTCAGTCCGTCGAAGTTTACGAGCTCGTTCTCAACAAAATTGACCACTTAATCGAACTGAGTACTTGACAGGATGTCATAATCGTTTTTGGAGATCTCAACCTTCCACACCTAAAATGGGATTTATCTGTTGTATCTTCCGTCACACCTCTGCCAAGGTATGTTTCTTCATTGATCGGCTAGCTGATTCTTAGCTCTGTCAAGCTAGCAACATTTAAATTTACATGGGCAGGCACCTAGACCTCACATTTACGACAGAATCCATCAATATTCCAGTTTCACCCAGCGCCTTTGTCCTCTCTTCTATTGACGGGACTGCTCGCCACCGTCACTGGACTGCTGAAATGGATTCTTTCCTATCTAAAGGATATAAAGGGTGGTTGAATTTTAAGGACCGATGTTGAATGTGAACCACACCTAAACGTCAAGTTTTTTTCTGCATTTCATTTGACATTTCTCAATTTCAGATTAACTCAATTTGAACCATGGAAAAATACACAATCGAGCAACGCGTTAAAGTTATTCAGGCTTATTATGAAAATGGGCGTTCAAATCAAAATGCATATCATGCACTTCGTGATTTTTTCGGTCAATTTAATCGTCCAAATGTGCGTACAATCGGAAAAATCGTGCAAAAATTTGAGCAAACCGGGTCTGTAGGAGATGTGAAAACACGAGTGCATGTTCGTACAGCTCGTACTGCAGAAAATATTGCTGCTGTTCGCGATAGTGTGGCTGAAGAGCCGTCCACCTCAACTCGTCGTCGTGCCCAACAATTGCACCTCTGACGCTCGTCGTTGATGAACATTATGCATAAAGACTTGCATTTACACGCTAACAAGGTGCAATTGACTCAAGAACTAAAGCCTCTTGACCATTTCAAGCGTCGTCAATGGTCAGAATGGTGGCAAGAAATGGCAACAGCGGATGATCAATTTTCGAAGAAAATCATCTTCAGTGATGAGGCACATTTTCACCTCGGTGGATTCGACAATAAGCAGAATTGCCGCATTTAGGCGAATGATAATCCAAGGGTGATTGTCGAAAAACCAATGCACCCACAAAGAGTGACTGTTTGGTGCGGTTTATGGGCTGGCGGCATCATCGGGCCGTATTTTTTCCAAAATGAGGCCGGTCAGGCAGTTATTGTGAATGGTGTTCGCTAACGTGAGATGATAACGAACTTTTTATAGTCCGAATTGGAGGATATGGATGCGGACGATATGTGGTTTCAACAGGACGGTGCCACTTGCCACACAGCTAACGAAACAATGGCTCTTTTGTGCGACAAATTCAATGGCCGTGTTATCTCACGTGGTGGCGATGTCAATTGGCCGCCAAGATCATGTGATTTGACACCGTTGGACTTCTTTCTTTGGGGTGATTTGAAAGAAAAGGTGTACGTCGATAAGCCAGCAACAATTCAAGAGCTAAAGGATGAGATAATTCGGCACATTAACGGCATAGAACCTCAATTATACCTCAGGGTCATCGAAAATTTGGACCATCGGATGGAGGTGTGCCGCCGAGGTCGCGGCGGCCATTTGGCCGATATTTTGTTCCATACATAATTGAACCATACCAATATTATCATAATAAAAAGAAATGACAATAATTTCGTAAATAATTTCTGTTTTATTCAAAATCAACATCGGCCCTTAAAATTTAACCACCTTTTACTTCAGATTCATGATATCCAACCTTTTCCGGGTTGCCTCTGAAATCCCTCAGATAATCCACTTGGACCCTCTCTTATTTATAACATTCATTAATGACATTTATAAGGTCATTTAGCATTCTTGTATGTCTCTATGCGCTGATGGCACTAAGTTTTATAAGATCGTCGCGTACCATTACCCCCCATCTTGAACATCCTTAATCGTTTCTCTCAATCACATCTCCTATTTTAAGCTTCGCTTTCTCTACCTTTCTCATAATCCTGCCCCCCGCCCCTCTCTTGCTCTTATATTTAAGTTTTTACTTTAGGAATTTTTCTTGTAAGAATTCTTTGTATAAGCTTGCCGTAAGCTAATAAATGGGTAGCTCCATCAAACCAAACTGAAAAACTGAAACTACGTGGGCAGTTTGATAAGTCAGTGACTTTTAGAATATCCCACGCAGTGACTTTAAATACAAGAAAACTCTTACACCACAAGCTCTTATACTGTTGTGTTTCTTGTAGGGGTTTTTATTTCCAGGAAGCGTGTCTCCTGGTCCTTAAAAGGACAAGGCGATCTCTTAAAATTTGACCCGACGTCTTGTTTCCTTTATGAATATGATTTTATTATATTATTCACGATTTTCCTGGGGTACTTCCTCCAGGGACTCTGAATTTAGACTGCGGCCTTTCTCCTGGGGTACTTCCTCCAGGGAGAATGGACGATATTATACTGCGGCCCGGAGATCACTTGACTATACCTTTATAAGGGAAAAGGAATCGAATATTGTATCCCAAAGATACACATTTCCGTGCAACAATCTCGATCTTTTGGATATTTCGAGCGAGATGTTGTATTTACATAAGATAAGAATTCAATTTCTTGAATTCTTACGAAACTATTACGCAGATGTGTGAATGTATCTGCTTTTGAGTTTTTGTTTGTTTAACTGAATGGAATTTTTGGGATAGAGATAACGATCTCTGAATTTTGGATTTGGGTGATGCTGTGGAGCAAATGTAGAACAATAAACGAATATTGGATTCGTTTATTGTGAATTTTAATTTCAATTTGGATTTTGGGGTTAATAATGCCGTGGGGGCAAATGTTAGGCAATAAACGAATGTTTTATTCGTTTATTGCGAATTTTGAATCATGTTTGGGTTATTGTGGGTTTTGATAGGATTATACGTCTTATCGTATTATAGCTAGGATTTTGGTTTAGGAATGGGGGAAAAAGGTGGTAGGGCTTTTTGGAGCACAAACACTTATATTGAAAACTTCCACTGAAAGCTCTTATATTGAATACTTTTACTGTATACCATATATGATTCTCTTGCACGAATACCGCTTACCTCTTCTAGTATTTACTGGTATGATATGAGGGTAGTTTGATAAGTCAGTAACTTTTTTAAATTACCGGCACAGTACTAACTTTAAATACAATACTGCTCCCATCAACTGTTATCTACAAATAGACTACTGCCAAAGTTTGAGAAAGCTGCGTCATTTAATTTGTGTTTGAGAGCCATTGAAAGCAAACAAACTCGCGAATTTTAACACGTTGAGAAATAAAATGTTTATTTGTCGGAAAAAATATCTTTTATTCAAAAAGTCACTGCCCTCGTGTTATTGAACCTATTGCAATCGGGCAGCCTTTCAGGGCATCAGTTACAGGATTTTCTTTTGTTTGCAATGACTGTGAACTATGTTTGACCTTAAACAAACAAGTCTCACAAGTTATTTAAATCACCATATTGTGCATGAATGGCAACTGAGCCACAGAAAAGATATCAACCACAACATTTTTGGTGCATCACTCGCAATCTATTCCTCAAGACAAATACTAAAGCAAACAAAAACTTGATTCTATCTATAGAAGTGTGAAACACACTTATCACATTGGTCAAGCTTGTTGATAATACCAGGTTTATGAGATCCATGGTGTACCCAATCCGAATTCCATGTGTAAACGTAACAAGATTTAGGGGATTCCCGATTTCTCATCCACACAGCGAAAATTACCAAAGAAAACAGAAACAAGACAATAAAGTTATGAGCTAATATTCACGTGACTGAATATGTATCATTATAATGAGATAAGAAGCCTATTGTGTGTATATTTATTTTTTATCCACAGTCATCAAAAAGATACTTCTGCTTAGGTTAGTCATCGTTTAAGAACCACGTTGGGCAGAACTCCAAAATTACCAGATATTCATTGCAGTTTCCATGAAACACTGATCTTTGCGTGGTCCCCACACCGCAAACTGGATTTTAAATACCAACTTAATTGAACATTCGCAAGAAATTGATATCACGCCTCGAATAAGTTTAGTGATGTGATATCACTCAGACATTTGAGAAACCTAGATCTAAAAAAAAGCCAAAATGAATGAAGTCACAGGTGATACCAGCACGTCAGTAGCATCTTCCGACTCAAAGATGTATTTGCACACGTAAACGTAGTTTCCGGAAGATATGCGCGGCCATTTACATTTCCTGCATAGAGTGTAGGCTAATCGGGGAGGGTAGCAAAAAAATAACTGAACATTTTTAATTTCAGACCTTCTCAAGTTGATCAAATCAACTTCATAGTTCCGCAACTTTTGCACAAAGGCCGTCCGGCTTTAAACAATATTGAACTCAATTTGGAAATTGTTTGAATAAATATTTACCGAACTAGGGCAATGTCTTCAATATAGAAATTTGGGGCTGTGGTTGTATTACACATCTATTAATCTTCTTTTTATTTGGTTTAGTGTATTTGAGAGAAGTTCTAATTTAGTTTTAACTCGGAGGGGTTTAGTGGGTTAAGAAGTGGTTTAGTGGGTTAAAGTTTAGTGGGTTAAGGTTTCGTTTTTTCTGCAGGAGGATTTTAATTTATGTCATTAAACTATAAATTTTAGAAAAGATTTGTTTTTATTTTTAATTATAATTAACATGTGGATAAATAAATTATTTTGTATTTATTATTGTATTATTTGTTTTATAAGAAATATGCGTTCAAAAACCGTTATATATAAGAACGTAGTAAGCACGGAAGAAGAGGGGAAGAACGGACGAACGACTTATCGCTATTGGTTTTGAATGAGTGGAGATTACGACGATGAGGAAAGGCATAATCTGATCTATTCTTTAAAATGAATTTTTAAAATAATAGATAGATTTCGCCCGTAAATGTTGTATTTAAAGACTGAAGAAGTATTCATTGAAATTTGTTTTGAGTGAGGACTATATTAGTACTTACAGAAAAAGGCAGGTGGGTAGGTTGCGCCTATATTCTAATGAACATATTGAAAGACATGCGTCTGCGTCCTCAATGCTCGCTTTTATATACTTGTTGCAGTTTGCAACTATGGTAGAGGTGACAGGAAAGAATTCATTATAATACTTTTTTGTATAACTCTCCACACTCTGCATTTTAGCTTGTGTCACAAGCTAGGAACTATCAACAATGTAGTTCAACTACGTTTTGTTGTGACACAAGAAAAACTGGGGACAGATCAAGAGAATAGTACGAAAGTACTGATCTTGTTCTGTGATAACAGAAAAAAGAATAACATGTCCAAACAGCAGACATTGTTTACGAGGCAGGTGTTGTGTTGCCCACGGCGAAGGTTGCGCCAATTGTTGTGGTTTAAATATTGTTGTATTTTAAGGGTTATTGTAGACTTTCCAACAATAGTTGTGTTTACAATTTTATGTTATATATGTGCTTATTGTTATTGTCAATAATTGTTGTATTTAAAAGGGTATACACAAAAAGGGAGTAGTCACTGTTGTCTCTATCGTGGTCTACCTGGCGGCCGTGGTGGTGGTTTAGAAGTGGGGCTGTCCTTGCTTTCTCAGTTATATGGTAATATCTCCGCAATTTTCACGGTGTTCCAATCCCTCATGTCTGCCAACCTCCTCTCGTGTCAATTGCCCTGGCTACGATACCTTCCTCAATCTGTTCATTAATTTCCATAAAAATCTCGATATGCCCCCAAATAAGGTGCTAAGAGATCTCTCGGCATTTCGCCATTATCATCATCATCATCGGCACTACAACCGGGAGCTGGTCTTGGCCTTATTTAGCAAGTCCTGGGGATTGTTAAATTTTCCATAATGATTTTTTTTCCCGGGCAAGGTCATTAGTCTTGCGCCAGAGGCTCCCCGACGGGGTATCGAACCCCGGTCTCCCGCGTGACAGGCGGGTATACTAACCACTATACTATCGAGGAGCCAATTATATTGACAACCAAATTACCTTTCCCAATAATCAAAAGTACTTTTGACCCTATTCAGCCGCCCTTTGGACCCTCTTATCATATCAATACGCCCCCCATTACCGTCTACTATCAGAATGTTAGAGGTCTCCGCTCCAAAACACATTCGACTCTGGAAAAGGCGCACTCCCTCCCCTTCGACATATAAGCTCTGACGGAGACCAACCCTATCCCTAGTATCAGCAGTCTTGAACTATTCCCCCCTTCCTTCAATGTTTTTCACGATGACGACGCTCATCGAGAAAGTCCCAACTCCCCATGCCGTGGAGTGCTGCTCGCCACTCATAACAGGCTCACTTCGTCTCTAATTGCCATCTCTTCTTCTCCGGATCTTGACTACGTCGCTATTAAAATTGACAAGCGCCATAAGTCTCTATTTATTATCTGTTTCTATATTCCTCCCTCTCGACCCATCGCTTCATACGAACTCGCAATTGAGGCGGCAGATAACCTTACAGAGTTAAGCGCCGCAATAGACGATATCGTCGATCTTGGCGATTTTAACCTCCCCCACCTACAATGGACATCGGCTGACGAACAAGCCTTCTACGTCTACAACCCTACTAGTTCTAATGAACGTATTTTTATAAACGGACTCACCGACTCATACCTCCATCAAATTAGCAATGTCCCAAATCATATGGGGGGACAGCTGGACCTCGTTTTCACAACCGACCCACTCATGTCCTCAGTTGCCCCCAGCCCACACGCCCTCTCTACCATCGATAATTATCACCCCCCACTGCTCTTATCTTTATATCTCGACCACGAAACCCAGCCCTCTCTACCTCCTGACTGCTTTTCTTACAACTTCCAAAAGGGTAATTTCCGCCTCCTAAATGAGCATCTTAGCAAAACTGCGTTTTGCTTTGATCATTGGGGTGTAGAAGAAGCCACGGCCACTCTCTATAAGGAGATTTACTATGCCGTCGCCTTATATGTCCCCTATTCTCGCCGTAGGTCATCGGTTTCTTCGCCGCCTTGGTACAACCACAATCTCCGCAATCTTCGGAACAAAAGGAATAACTTATGGAACATTTTCCTCAAAATGCGATCCATTGAAAACTACTCCATCTCGGGTTCTTTTATAAATGTTCCGAACTCTACAACTCCCTCTACTCCAAATACCTTATTAAAACACAATCCAATTTGATCAATGATCCCAGATCCTTTTTCCACTTTATAAATTATAAACGTAAATCCGACGCCTATCCAAACTCCCTCTCTTATGGCGCGACTACGTCAAACGACCACCTAACTATTGCCAACCTGTTCGCGTCGTTTTTCAATAAATCCTTCATAGACATCTCCTTCGAACCCAATCCGCCGTATTTCAATGACTTGCCCGAATTCTCCCTTGTTCCCTTCACCCGTCAACTTATTCAGCGTCACGTAGTTGAGGAGAAACTAAACTTACTCAAAGACGAGTTCAGCCCTGGACCTGATGGACTCCCGTCTGTATTTTTAAAGAACTGTTCCACTTCTCTTTCTCTCCCGATATCAAAGATTTTCAACCTATCCCTTTCTGAAGGGACCTTCCCTAGTATCTGGAAATCCTCCTATGTCAACCTCATACATAAAAAGGGACCTAAAAATAATATCAGCAACTACCGACCAAACTGTCTCATATCCCCAAACTGTTCGAAGGGCTTCTTTACAATACGTTATCTTTCAGTTGTAAATCCATCATCTCACCCAACCAGCATGGTTTCCTTTGGGGTAGGTCGACCACAACGAATCTGATCGAATTCTCATCCCATACTCTCCGTGCCTTAGAGAATGGCAACGAAGTCGATGTTATCACCACTGATTTCACAAGGCCTTTGACAAAATCTCCCATAATCTCATCCTTTTCAAGCTGTCCTCCCTAGGTTTCGAACCCATATTGATCAAATGGTTATCTTCTTATCTGAAAGACCGATCCTACCGTGTCAAATTCAGATCCCCCCCTTTCCGACCCTTTTTTTCCCACGTCAGGGGTTCCGCAAGGTAGTCATCCAGGCCCCCTCCTTTTTATCCTCACCATCAATGATGTCGACACCGTTATTAAATGCTCATCCATCTCTCTCTATGGGGCCGACGCCAAACTATACAAAACAATCATCTCTCCTCTCGACTCCTCACTTCTCCAATAAGACCTCGACAGCTTCTCAACTTGATGCCGTAATAACTGCCTGGAACTCAATGTTGTCAAATATCACTCCATTACCTTCTCCCACAAACGTCCACCCCCGCTCCTACTTCCGGCTAATCCAGCAGATTTCATACGTATCCTCAATACGTGAGTGGCGACTCTAACAGATACACACACAATTCACAAGCAAAGATAGTGAAGAACACCGAGCGGAAAATCGAACAAGAAAATACATCAGAACCGTATACCAAGCGATAACAAAAATAATTCACATCAGTGGAGTATAGTCGAGTTTTAAAATCAAATTCTGAACACGGCCAGTAGTCTGTTGCTTCACTGCTTCGCTTTCAACCGTTTCATCGTGTGTTCAATTCACCTTCTTCACTAACCTTGCTTAATATAATTGGTGACTACGACGTGATCTGTACACACACAGCATACACTTTCCCATAGTAAGCAGAACTTCACACACGGTCACGACTTCCGCATAGAGCCCAGCCTCCGACGTTTTCTCGTTCTCTCGTTCGTCCGTCGTTCGCACCGAATCTGATCGTAACGAAGTCACTGCGGAGGGAGTGGTGTGGCATCTCTAACAGATACACACACAATTCACAAGCAAAAATAGTGAAGGACACCGAACGAAAATCGAATAAGAAAATACATCAGAACCGTATACCTAGCGATAACAAAAATAATTCACATCAGTGGAGTATAGTCGAGTTTAGAAATCAAATTCTAAACACGGTCAGTAGCCTGATGGGTAACGCTTAGGTTCAATTTTTTTCGTGATTCAAACTGTCATAGCGTCAGTTCGAATCACACGATCTTCTTCACTATTATTTCAAACGCTATACGTGACCTCGGAATCTTATTTGATAGGGAGCTCAGCTTCATCCCACATATCGATGATATCATTCTTAAGGCCAACTCCGCCCTAGGGTTTGTTAAACGCTGGTCTAACGAATTCTCTAATCCCTACGTTTCCCGTTCCCTCTACATAGCCTTCGTCCGCCGCCTTCTTGACTACGCCAGTCAGGTCTGGTCTCCACATTGCTCGTCCCATATCCGCAGAGTCGAGAGTGTGCAACGTCGTTTTCTGCGTTTTGCCCTCCGTAGACTGAACTGGGAGAATCCTCGGATTCTTCCCCCATACACAAGCCGGCTCCATTTGATCAACCTCAGTACACTTGAGGAACGCAGAACTCTTGCCGATATCCTCTTCATCCACCGTCTCCTCTCCGGCACAATCAACTACACTAGCTTGCTCTCCACCATCGCACTCAACATCAACTCCCGTAACCTACGAAACTCTCGTCTCTTCTATCTGCCCTCCCACCACACTTCCTTGGAATGAATCCATTTCACGAATGCTAAGGCGGGCAAACTCTTACCCTACCTCCTTCGATTTCTACCTCACTCCTATTGCACTCAAACGTCGTTTCCTCTCTTTCCCCCCCTGACTTTGCCCCACCCACCACCTACACTCTTACTACCACACATTCCAATCATCCCGCCCCTTTATCCTACTACCCGGTCTTCGCCACCCCATCACATACACCGCCACCTTCCCACTATATTACCATCATATTTATTCTAAATTAATTTTTGTAATTCCTAGTTTTTAAGTTAGTTCGTAGGTTTGTACTTTTAAATTATTTTTAACGCTTGTACTAAGTGAAATAAACAAGGGTTCTGCTCTCACTAAAACAAATTTAATCTCGCCTTCACAGGAACATCGATGCTTCAGAAACTTTGTCCAAGTTATACAATCACTTGCAAAGTCACAAGACGAAAGTTCCCTGGGCGTATATGTCTTCCTGGCTGTGGAGCGGCTCTGGAAGTTGACTTGTTATACCTCAATTAAAGAAGGAAAATCCCTCTGCACGACATTCGGAACTGCTCACCAGAAATTTGGAATTAAACGCAATGCGGATCCTTAATCCGGCTGGTATATTTATTTTTACATTTTTAATGACATAATAATTTATTTTAACCATAATATTCTTGTGATAACAATCTTTAATTTTATTTTAATATTCTTGTTACAACCATCTTTTATTTTATCTCCTTATTCTTGACACCACAATCTTCCTCTTCCTGCTGTATATGGATGTGGGGTGATGGATGGGGTGATAAATAAAAATTATACTAAATTGCGTTCGTTGTTATATATGTTGCCACTTGTCAGATATGGTATGAGTTGATATATAATACTTGTTGAAGATCTATGTTGTTAAATGTTAGTGTGATGATATATAATTAGGTTAATATAAAACAAATATAACCACTTAGAAACTTCCTTTCTTCTGTTGATACGAGGGTTGCCTTTTATATTTCGGGATTAGAGAACAAAAACAAATATTGATCATCGAAAATCACTTTATTGTTTTTCAAAATATTCCCCATGAAGATCTATACACTTTTGCATGCGTTTGAACCAATTGTCGAAGCACTTTTGCCACTCTGATTGAGGTACCTCCAACATATGCATTCTGAATGCAGCAACCGCTTCTTCAGGTGTCGAAAAACGTTGACTTCTCAGTTTGTTTTTTTTTTTACGGGAATAAAAAGAAGTCATTCGGTGCCAAGTCAGGACTATACGGCGGATGACCCTTCAAATCGATGTTTTGGGTGCTCAAAAATGCAGTTGTCGCAGCCGATGTGTGAGAGCTCGCATTGTCGTGGTGAAGAGTGATCCGTCTTCGGCGGTTGGTTTTCCTGATTTCTTGGAAGACAACTGGCAAACAAATGGTTGTGTACCACTCAGAATTGACTGTTCTGCGTTGTTCTAGTGGTACGGTTGCGACATGTCCAGTTTTTCCGAAAAAACAGGCGACCATTTGCTTGGAAGTGCTTCGTGCGCGAACAACTTTTGTTGGATTTGGCTCATCTTGAAACACCCAGACAGTCGTCTGCTGTTTACTTTCGGGCTCATACGCGTAAATCCACGATTCATCACCTGTCACGATGTCATAGACGTGTTTCGAAGCACCGCGACCGTATTTTTTGAGCATTTCTTTCGACCAATTGACACGAGCCTTTTTTTGGGCGATTGACAAATTGTGTGGGATCCAACGCGAACAAATTTTTTTTGACAGTCAAATGTTTATGCAATATTGAATGTATGCTGGTCCCACTAACGCCTAAGATTGTCTCAATCTCACGATAGGTCACATGACAATCTTCCACTATCAGTTCGCGCACAGCATCAATGGTTTTCGGAACAACAACTAATTTTGGACGACCTTCACGAAATTCATCTTGGAGTGAACTACGACCACGATTGAATTCACCATACCATCGATAAACACTGGTCCTTGATGGAGCTTCATCGCCAAAAATTGAATTAAGTTCATCCATGCACTGTTGCTGAGTTAATCCACGCCGAAAGTTGTAAAAAATAATCGCACGAAAATGTTGACGATTTAATTCCATTTTTGGGCCGAGATGAATCTTTTAAGTTACTGTAAACAACACAAATATCGCTCGTATGTCAAAACGTTCTGAGTGCGTATAACCTCAAAAATGTCCAACTTTACGACAGAGCTGTCAATTGCCGGACTGCAACGCTAGGGTTGCCAAATCCCGAAACATAAGAAGCAACCCTCGTAACTCAGCCTTGACACAGTCTTTCGGGACGTTCATAAGTATTTAACATCGCAGCTTCAGAAGCAACGCTATGTGTATATTTTACTGAGGGTTAATTGTAATTTGCAGTCGTGACGATTTTGATATGTGTCAGATTATGTTGTATATTTCCATGGATGAGAAAGGTGGCATTAATCAGCGTAGGAGATCGGATTTGAAGATTTCTTAGTCCCTTAGCTCGCATAGAGATGTCCGCAACCTGGTGCCACTCAATCGTAACGGGTCGACGTTCACACACTTCACTTCACACTTAACGGTCCTTATTCGCCACCCAACAGTCACCCGGCATGCCTCTGGATCGGTCAAGAGGTATCTTTTGAAGAATTTCACCTTCCTACCGAAAAAAAAAAAAAAAACCTAACAGTCTCCGAATAGCCTTTCTTCTTGTGGAGGGAAAGTTGGAGTTATTCACCGTTTACGTGGGTTTACTCCCATCACAAGATACACAGCTACACCGCCAGGTAAACTGCCACCGAGCTAAAATGCACCGGCTCCCGGCTCCAACCTTCTTGGTAGTTCCAGCCCGAACAATGAATTGAAATAACACTTCCGAGTTTCACTTATATTTTTATTTTATTAACAAAGGTACTTTACATGTAACGTTTTTCATTCCAACAAAGAATTAACTTATATTAATACTTTTTACAAAAACGTTTACTTTACACTCTTCTTCATCATCATCGGCACTACAACCTGGAACCGGTCTTGGCCTTATTTAGCAAGTTGTTAAATTTTCCATAATGATTTTTTTTTTCCGGGCAAGGTCATTAGTCTTGCGCCAGAGGCTCCCCGACGAGGAATCGAACCCCGGTCTCCCGCGTGACAGGCGGGTATACTAACCAGTATACTATTGAGAAGCTTTACACTCTTCTTAGTATTTATTAATTTTAGACTTTTTCTTTTTTACCGAAACCTTTCTCGTACCGTTCTTTTCTTGTTTAAATATTCTCCGTTACGTTCTCGACTAGCGCGCACCAGGTCATCGACATTACTTCTTAACTACACACCGAACAAGACTCTACTACTCACTCTCCCCACCTATTGCCACCACTACGGAGAGAAATGCGCCGCAGCTGTTTCCGCGGAATCCACAACCTAATGAATGTAGGTTCGTGCATTCACTTGCAACGAATGGCAATCCAAAATGTGGATCGTGGGCTATATGTTTCCCTTACCTTTGCACATCTTTAATGGTAGATTAATTTAACAAAAATTTATTCCCATTACCCGGTCGGTGGGATAATGGGGATGGGGGAGGTTACCACGTAACATTCCTACTTCCACCGCTCTCCCCCTTTTTTTTTTAGAAAAAAAAACGACCCACAAAACACCGTAAAAAAAAACAAAAAAAAAAAACCGTCAACCGAACTCCCTTGAGAGACAAAACTGTGTCTCCGATTACAGTCTTCTCCACTACCTCTCTGTTCCTTAGCGCCGTTGTCTCAACGAAGAAACTTGACCATGACTGCCTCGAAACTGATCGAAGACGTCATCGCCGAATAGAGCTTATGCAGGTTTATGCACCAGCTATTTTTTTAAACTATTTTTTATACCAATTGTAATATATATTTTATGTATGTGTAAAAACTAAAATGGACATTGTTTAAATGAATATGTTTAATTTATGTTGTAAATAAATGAGAGGTAGTTTATGTGTTATGTATTATATGTGTAAGCCACAACGTTGTGTTTTGTATTTATTTAATTCTAGTTAAATTGTGTTTAGGTTTAGTTTGAAAGCTTGGTTTGAAATTATTTAACGTTTACATGTTATGTATGTGTGCTCATGTTTAATGTGTCCTCGCTGGGACAAGGGTGGTGGGGGAGTTACCGCGCAATACAGGAAAAAAGTAACATTGATTCGTGCGGGATGAACAAAGGACGGAAAAATTACGTGAGACGAAAAAAGGAAGAGGAAGGTGCAAATTATCTTAATAACAAAAACGGTGGCGTTGTAGTTGTTTGAGTTGGTTCAGGTGATAAGCTTTATTATCTTTAATAATTTAAGTCAATTAGAAGTATTAACAGGAGCACCCAAAGGGTTTTCAAAGAAATCAGTCCGCAGTACACAGGAGGATAACACATTGTCTAACATTAATCTACACAACACAAAGGAGCTTAAAAAAGGGAATCACAGGAACATCGACACAAAATCCACACTACCAAAGAGAAACCGTAATTAGCATACAAACTAAAAGTAAATTGAATTATACGTCCATACGATCAGGTTGGCAACTAAGTAATTGCCACTCAAACATATGGGCTCCTCGATAGTATAGTGGTTAGTATACCCGCCTATTACGCGGGAGACCGGGGTTCAATTCCCCGTCGGTGAGCCTCTGGCGCAAGACTAATGACCTTGCCCGGAAAAAACAAATCAATATGGAAAATTTAACAAGCCTCAGGACTTGCTAAATAAGGCCAAGACCGGTTCCTGGTCGTAGAGTTGGGACCCCACCTACCACTTAGCCTTTAATCGCTTCTTACGACAAGCCAGCCTAACTATGAGTATATTCGAACGCCCTACTTAATGCTACAGTGCTGGCTTTTCTTATATGACATGCGTTTCCAAATTTCTAATTCAATAGTTTTACATTTACCTACCTAAGTATACTTTTCGGTTTACCATACATATCAACCTCTCGAAAGTTTACTTTCGACTATGAGTACATGACTTTCTTTTACGTCAACACTACATTAGCCTCTTGTCTTCCTCGGCAAACCCAAGAAAAATCTTCTCCTTTATCTGTCTCTCCTCTAAGCAGGCCGATAGGGTGTGAATGCCCGCACACATGATCGTCACCGTCTGTTTCATCAAAAACGGGCTGAAAATCATGTTTGACATTCACACTTGGCGATGCTTCTAGGAACAATTTGCCACCATGTGATTTATAATCCATGACACTCTCTTCGCTATTATAGTCATCTCCGGACACAGTGGCAGTTAAGTTATTCAATCTTTCGTTGGAAAGGTGCGGTGCGGATTGTTGGTCAAAATATAGAAACAGTGTTATATTATCGTTAACTGATTTTTATTGCTGTTCCTAATGGTAACATGTTCGTAAAATAAGCCAGCCGGCTGACTCAAAAAGGATCGTAAAATTAGTTTATGCTTGGCAGTTCTCGGGTGGAGATTTACATTCCGCATTCCATTAAACGAAGTTCAACTGATAGACCTTCTGGCCAATAGCAAGGGCTGTCAGCAGTTATTTCGATTCCTCCTCTTTTCCTTCGTTAGTAACGGGCAGCGGGACGTTAGTCACAAATTTAAAAGATAAAGCTCATGTGTTCGCGAATTTATTTTCCGCGAATTCAAACCTCGATCCCCGTCTTTTGGAGCCACCTGTGAACGCGCGGGTACGGTATTCGATGCGGAATGTGACGTTTCGCCCGCGTACTATTCAACGCATTCTACGTGAACTGGACTGTAGGAACGCAACCGGCCCGGACGGAATACCTCAAAAGTCCTTAAGAACTGTGCTCCAGAACTATCGCCGGCTCTTGGGAGATTATTTCGCTCATTTTATGCACAGAGGACATTTCCTACCTGCTGGAAAACCGCTCGAGTTCAGCCAATCCCAAAGACGGAAAAAACGGTCTTCCACAAAATACCCTACCGATAGCATTACTGTCTATGTTATCTAAAGTGATGGAAAAGGTCATCAATACCGAGCTTAGTAAGTATTTGGAGTGCAACGAACTTCTGAATGATTGTCAACACGGATTCCGTGGCAGGCGGTCCACGGGAAACGTTTTGACCCTTGTAACCGATATATGAAGATCTGCGATTGAGGGTCACGATGAATCAAGAGCGGTCGCATTGGATATCTCCAAAGCTTTTGACAGCATTTGGGACGGAGCATTACTAAACAAAGCTCCTTGATAGTATAGTGGTTAGTATACCCACCTGTCACGCGGGAGACCGGGGTTCGATTCCCGTCGGGGAGCCTCTGGTGCAAGACTAATGACCTTGCACGGAAAAAACAAACCATTATGGAAAACTTAACAAGTCTCAGGACTTGCTAAATAAGGCCAAGACCGGTTCCCGGTTGTAGTGCCGATGATGATGATTACTAAACAAGCTACGTTCATACGGACTTTTTCAGCAGCTTTGTGACTGGACGAAGAGCTTCCGCGTGACGGTTCATCTTTCGATGCCTCGAACATTTCTGCATCAGCACTTGTTACAGACCGGGGAAGCGAGTGTTTCAGTAGCGTTACAGCCTGCAAGTGTTCAACAGTTACTTGGTGGCATCTCTGGGCATCGACTCGGCACTATAGGTTCGTCTCTACCGAGAGAAGGGTAATAAAAAAAATCTACTTGGCTGTGCTCTTATCGCCTGGGACTTAAAACAATTTCAGCAGCCGGCAATGCTGTGATAGGTCAATTGTATTTACCCAATATATATATTCTCAACAGAGTTGTCTTTATAACCCTTTGCCCAGAGATAGCCATGCCGGGCTGGAACACGTGGTTATACTGCCCCTTTGCTGGGCGAAGGAATCGGGGGTTTTCCGAGCTGTCCTTGGACTTCCTAGAGTCCTTATAAATTTTTATTGCTCTACAAAGCTCGGAAGCAAGTCCACCGAAAACCTTGGGGTCAAAGAAGATAATAAGCTGTTATGTGAATTTGTTAATTTCATAATTGGAGAAATTATGTACAATTCGCAGGTAAATACCACTTGATCAGTATTCCATAAGTATGAACAACCATGTGTATATGCTAATGACTTTGTCGTTATTCGCCGAACAGATAATCCTGTCATCAGTGCGTTTGCTAAAAGGGGAGAAATGGGTGTAATGGTGAATGATGTTAAAATGAATCCATGCTCTCTACTTGAGACTTCTAAACTTCAATTTTCGGAATGCATGGCACAATTGAGGTTACACTTTGAGTGTTACACATCAGGGCTTTTACACCCTAAATTGAGGTAGCATTGGCGCATCTGCCATGACCATGAATAATCGTTCATTTTCGAAATAACTAAATACAAACGACCTCATAAAGAGCCACTAATATGGGTTTTGTAGCATAAAGTGTTCTAAAATAGAGCGCCTTAATCATTTAAGAAATAGGAGACTGTGACGAATGCGATTCGAACACACACAGCGGTTAGCTCACTACATTAGCTGTCATTGCTATGTTATGTTAATGTTCTGGTGAATGACGCTGATGATTCTTTCAATCCTTTTTGTTTCCGACCTCAACATGAAGATTGCAGCACTCGTCAATAAAAGCTAGTGAATGTATTTGTGCACCCTTTGACAGTTACTCACCAAAATTTCAGTCATTTTTTATTTGACAGTCGTTTGAGTGAGTCGATGTGATAATGGATAAAATTGGGTATTGAGCTGTCATTAAATTTTTATTTTGGAAAGGCCATACCCCTTCGCAAATCAAAGATGAGTTGGACTCTGTGTATGGAGACTCTGCACCATCATTTACCACCGTGAAATTTTGGGCATCTAAAGTTTACCAAATTGTGCTAGACGACCGCCGAATTAAAGTGAGAGAGATAGCAGAGGCTATGAAAATGTCCAAAGAATGTGTTTGTTACATATTAAATCGAAATTTAGGCATGAAAAAGATGTCCACGCGTTGGGTGCCGTGTTTGCTCAGGTTAGACCAAAAACGTGTTCGAATGAACATTTCCAACGCTCTGTTGGCGCAGTTTACGCGCAATAAATCGCAATAAAACTGATTACGCTCGATGAAACTAGGATACACCATGAAACGCCCGAAACAAAAATACAGTCAAAACTGTGGACTGCAAAAGGGGAATCGGCTCAAAAAAAAACAAAAACTGCTTTTTCGGCTAGGAAAATGTTGGCCACTGTTTTTGGGATAGTCATGGCGTTATCTTAAACGATTATCTTCAAAAATGAAAAACCAATACAGGAGCATACTACGCACCATTACTTGACCAACTGAAGGCAGAAATTCCAGAAAAGCGGCCACATTTGCAGAAAAAGAAAGTCCCGTTTTGTTATATAATTAACTTGGGTTAATTATCACTGCATAAATCTACCCGAAACTCTTGCTGATTCATGTCTTTATCCCCACATAATACATTTTTAGCCTGTAAAATAGCATTCCCACCATGAAATAGACACATTTTATAAAATTATTACCCCCTTAAAATACAAAATCCCTTTCCAAATACTGATATTTTGTGGCAAAACTTCCATTGATGTTAGAAGCTGTTAGAAGCTGCTTTCAAATTCTCGCATCAAATAACACTTGTCCAACAACCCTAATCTGTACGATTTGCCCAAAATACCACGTACAAGTAAAAACAACAACACTTCCCCAATTGGTTTTTGGTTTACCGTTAACATTGACCTTAACATGGGCTAGAAAAAGTAAGACGATTGATTTCCATATACATGCAGGTGGTCAATTAACGGTGAATTTGGAACAAATTGGAATCGACCAAGGATTATGAGTTGGTAAGGGGTAAAAGGGCAGTACGAAAGTAAAGTAATTGGTGAGCAGTTGTCGTCGGTGGTTAAATGGTTGAAAATAATTTAAAAATTTAAATAATAATAAATAATTTAAAATTCTGGTAATATCAATTAATGTGTTTTAATAATTCTTGTGGTTTTACTTAAAGTTTAAATGATTAAAAATAATTTGCGATAAAGAGATCAAATATCCTAGGACTTTGGGAGGTCTCCAACTAATGAATTTTAAGAGATCAAATATCCTTGGACGTTGGAACAGCTTCATAAGGATATGCTTCTTGCCCACGACTCATACCCCCACCAAGACAGACCAATCCGGGGTAAGTTTTATGACTACATGTTAACAACATGTGTTATATATTATGCATAACAGGGTCACCAAGACAACGCGCCGTCTCACACCTCAGCGGTCGCCATGGCGAAAACCCATGAATTACGGTTTGAAGTGCTTGACCATCCGTCTTACTCGCCAGATCTAGCCCCAAGCAAAGTGTTTTTGTTCCCTAATCTAAAAGTTGCGCTCGGAGGACAGGGATTTTCGTCAAATGAGGAGGCAATCACCTTCGTGAACAGTTATTTTGCAGAGAAAAATGCCGGGTACTATTTGGATGGGTTAGAGAGATGGGAGCATAGCTGGGAGAAGTGTGTAGAGCTACAAGGCGACTATGTACAAAAATAAAAATAAACTTTAAGAAAAACTGTCTTGTATCTTGGTCAGGTCGGAGACTTTTCAGCCCACGCTCGTATTTCTTATTTTCATGAATGACCACTTGTTAATTTTTTACAATCCATTTCACTGGATTGCTGATTCCACTATTCATTCGAACATGGCCGACCAGCGTGCTGAACTCGGTCAATTCTGACCTTAATAAGATGTGTAGAGTTATCTAACAGAGCGGGATACGATGTGTCTAAACCCTAGTGGCGCCTCTTGTCATCAAAAAGGAACTCGAAATTATCATTTTTGGGCTTTTGAATTAATTTGCCTTTTAATTGGAACGGACTCATGAAAGCTGCAGAAAGCACGGCCAAATGTGCGGGATTTCGTAAAGGATGTATTAAATATTACATCTAACCCGACCTGGCCATCATATACTCTGCAAGACTGCATTCGTACTAAATTGGAATTTAATTATCATATTGGGTTAGGTACATCACAGTGCCGTAAGTGGTCAATCAAATGCAAAACAGAGCATTAAAATTCATTAGGGATCTAGGCGTAATTCCGCCGTTAAGACATAAAATAATGTTAGGACGAATAAGGTACAATCAAGGTGTTTGATTTGCGTTCTGCAAATCGTATGAAATGGCGTCAAGAACAATGCGTCGTTCCTTTGCCGTGTAGTGTGCTGGTTCCGTGTGAATAACGCCCGAAACAATGATACCTGCTGGATTCAACTTTTAATAAATTTACTAAAAGGAAAAGATTACCTTTAAATTCCAAAATCGGATCTTCCAGATGGTTTGTCACAATGAGGCCCTTCAATTCGATTATAAATATAGTCTTTATTTGGAATGATGGATTCGATTTTTACTGATTACAAACAAAACGAACTGGATTCATCAAAATTCAAAACAGAAGAGAAAGATAAAAGTAAAGATGGTTGTCAAGTGACAACCAACAGAAAATTCACAAATGTCAGCTGGTTGCTGACATTGTTGAAGGTGATGCCACATATCTTGTTCAAGTGGTGCCCCCGTTTTTTTAATTGCGAATTCGCCGGTTGTTTCAAGGGTGAATCCGCAACTTTCCGCCCGCCTTCGCCAATCATGGGCGAATCGTCTGGCTCCAGGGGATGATCGTCCGGAGCCCAGTGGAAGGATCTCGTGAGTGGGCTGGTAGTGGTCCACTGCAGTCCACCCTCAAATCGATGATGGTCGATTAAGCTCACTCCGTTTAGACAACCAGTGGTGATAACGGGTGTTGTCCTTGAAGCCTTTGGGCGGCCAGGCTCCCGGCTCTTCAATTGCCCGATGTTCAAGCGGCGGTTCAGCGGGCGAGGGTCTGGTTTGATGAATGATCCGGGAGGGGGGTCGGCGATAAGTCGAGGCCGACAGTACCTCCTCGTGGTCGTCTTATGTGAGCTGTCATCCACAGGGATATGCTCGACCAGGTCCTCTGGGTCGGATTTTTAAAGTCGCAACCCCCGAGGACCGGTCAATTGGTGAGGTGCCCCACAGATCATGCATTGCGATTGTTTCCGTGGGGGCTCGGGCGCTGCTCCATGCATCAGGACATGGTTCGGGTCGATCTCTGGGCAGACGGCAAGTCGGTCAGCGGCCTGTCGAAGTTCCCTCACTGGGGAGTGGTGCGGCTCCGTTTCCGCCGCCTTGATGGTGATTGGTCGCAGCTGCATTCGCCAATCATTGGCGAATCCGTTCGTTCTAGGGGCCGGAGGCCCAGGGCCACGGACTTCTAGTGATGTGGGGGCCTGGGATGAGCCGCCCGCCCTGAATTGGTGATAGATGTATTGATGACAACGAGAGTTCAGTCGTCGGTGTTCGGTACTATTAGTCTCAGAACTGACCATTTGATCTGGGTCGGAGTTTTAAATTCGCAACCCACGATCAATGACCACGTAATGGCTGGTGGTCAAAAGTACTGCCTCGAGACCAGTGGCAGTGATAAATGGTGCGTCCATTAGCGCCCGTCCTAGGGTAGCTGCCGACGGGATGCGGCCTTTATCACGTGAGGCCGCAACGTTTAGTCTGGTGCGACTTCTTCCACGGCACCGTACGCGGGTCCTGGTGGAATGACTGGTGCGGACCCAGTGCCTACTGGGCTGATCGATGTACCGCCTCTGCTGGACTACGGAGAGGCGTGCTGGTTGATTCTTGAATGCGCGCCGCCCGCCAAGCGGGGCATTGCTCTCTTCTATCTCTATGGGGGTGGCTACATATGGTAGCGGTTTTTGACCATCGATTGATGGAAGGTGGACCCGTTCCTCTGGGTCGGTGTTGTAAGTTCCGAGCATCGGAACAGGGGCCGGGTTGAGCTTGGGGCAGGCGGCACTCTGGTTGGCGGCCTGCTGATGCATACTCATTAGGAGTGTATGCGGTTCTCGTCTATAGGCTGTCGGACTGAGGTCCGCTGATGTCACAGGGGACTGTCGTTGGGCATCTTTGCCTTGGTCGGCATCGCTTGCCTTAATGGGGGGACTGAGTCGAGCGCGAACGAAGCCTCGAGCAGTCTCGGGAGTTAGTCATCAGTGCCTTGTTCGGCGGGCTTCTCTGCAGCAGGCTCTTTTCCTGGGCTGGGTGCCTCAGAACTGTTGGCATCCGTCGTCGCTGGTGCTGGTGCACTGGCAGCTGCTGGTGCCTTCTTACTGAAATCAGCCTTCTTGTGCGGCGTCGCTTTAGCGGTGATGGATTCTGCTGCAGTTGTCACTTCTTTCACTGCCTCTGGATCCTTTTTGATGTACTTGGCGGCGTTAGTTGTACGTCTTGGATCGGTTTTCTTCTCGACCGTTCCTCCTTTGGCTGTCTTGCTGTCGGCAGCACCTGCCTTGGCTGGTTGTTCGGTGTCTGTCGTCACACCTTTGTTTGTCAGATGGATTATGGGTTCCGGGGCCACCATCCGCGATGGTAGTTTGGAAGGATGGCCACGTGGCATATGCATGCCTGGTGTTGATGGAATTCCTGGCCACCAAGATGGTTGTGACATCAATGGCGGTAAACGACTGTTGGGTGGATACATGGTGTGTGTCGCAGTCTTATAACTGGTCGGGCGGTCGGCGATCAGTGCGTGTCGTACCTCAGCAAGCTCCGTGGCCTCATTGAGGTATGTTTCTTCGGCCTGGTCAATGACCCGCTCTTCAAAATACTGCTGACGGATGGCCGTCCATGGCATATGAGATCTTCATGCCGATTCTGCATCTCGTCCCAACCCCGGTGGAGCTCTCGTTCTTGCGCCTCCACGGTGGCCAACGTCGGTGGCCCTCTCTTGATGAACTTAGTGAAAGTTCCCATCATTTCTTCCTGTGCGGTTAACTGGGTATTGATGAGCTGTTCGGCCAATGTAGACTTTGTCATTCTAGATTTCTCTGACATGGGGGCGCTCTCTGGTTGTTGACAACGGTGGGTCTTCCCGTCTGGACTTGGTGTCCCGCGTCCTTGACGTTGGTCGGCCCTTGAGCTGGGTCTTTTAGAATGTCGCGAACTTGGCGGCGATGGCCGATACAGATCTGGATCCCGGGCTGCACCTCGAACTGGTGGTAGCTGATCCACAGATCTGGCCGTCATTGTGTCTCGAACTGGGCGCGATGTAGTGGTAGCTGATGGAGTCAGTTTCTGTTTGCCATAAATTTGGTGGCGGTAATTTAGTTGGAAATTGAAAATTCTCTTACCTGATAACCTGGGCGGTTGTCTATAGCTGCACTGGGCAGATTGCTGATGCGCCACTAATCTGGCGGCTTTCTATAGTTGCACTGGGCAGCTTTTTGGTGCCCCACTAAGCTGGCTGGGTTTAGCTCCTTAGGCTGGACGGGGGCTGCATTCGGAGCAGCGGTAATTGTAGCGTTGAGGCAGCTGGTTACTGGCCAGTATTAATTTGTGTCGAGGTGACTGGCAATTGTCGAACTAGTTGCAGTGTCTACAACTGATGGTGCACTATCTGTAGTGTGTTGTTGATTATCGGCTAATTCTTTTGTCCTCACAACAATTGATTCGTTATTCTAGTCTTTGTTTTAGGACTATCAATCATCAGAGAGTTTTATTGAAGATGTATTATGCGATGAAGCTCGAGAATTCGGAACCTTGGGTTGGTTCGTATCCTTCCTTAATGGGGTTGAATTGTTTTTCAGTTGGGCGCAGGTGGTGAAGGACCAGAAACTGTTGTGGTAGGTGTGCGTTTTTCGTTGGCCGCCGATTTCATTGTGTTGGAGGCTTTATTCACTTTCACTACACTTTTCACAAACACAAAATACAACCACAATTTCTGAGGTCTTAGCGTCTGGACTTGAATGTCCCGCGACCGTCTTATATGCTGCGAGCTGGCAGCAGTGAATCTGGATCCGGCTCGAAAGACCAAAAATATGTTTAATTTGCGTTCTGCAAATCGTATGAAATGGCGTCAAGAACAATGCGTCGTTCCTTTGCCGTGTAGTGTGCTGGTTCCGTGTGAATAACGCCCGAAACAATGATACCTGCTGGATTCAACTTTTAATAAATTTACTAAAAGGAAAAGATTACCTTTAAATTCCAAAATCGGATCTTCCAGATGGTTGACACAATGAGGCTCTTCAATTCGATTATAACTATAGTCTTTATTTGGAATGATGGATTCGATTTTTACTGATTACAAACAAAACGAACTGGATTTATCAAAATTCAAAACAGAAGAGAAAGATAAAAGTAAAGATGGTTGTCAAGTGACAACCAACAGAAAATTCACAAATGTCAGCTGATTGCTGACATTGTTGAAGGTGATGCCACATACCTTGTTCAAGTGGTGCCACCGATTTTTTAATTGCGAATTCGCCGGTTGTTTCACGGGCGAATCCGCAACACAAGGTAAAACAATAAGTTGGTTATGAGTAAGTAATCACTACCTATTATCTAATGTAATATCAAGAGAACATTAAGGATCGGCATAGTATGTACAGACCAAAAAAGCAAAATGGAACCCTCCAACGAAAAAAAAAAAAATGTATTTCATAGATTGTGATTTGAGTCTCAATTTTGACGAATGACGTTAACTCCATTTCTTGAAAAATAGACAGAGTCTCATATTTCGAGTAATTACTTCCACAATTTTTCCATTGGATTTTAATTTCATAATTAAAGAGACTAACTATCACAAGGTAAAATCGAGTGACACAGTTATTTCTTTAAGGTGAATCTACACACTTCATAGCTTTAAGTTGTACCTAGTGTGAAGCCAAAAACAAGTCCTTCCATACCTCAGTGGATTACACGCCCACCTTACTTTGAATTTTAAATGCAACTCAGTCCTCAGAAGAGCGATGGTTAACCAACAAAAGGCATAACCAGACACCATGATATAAAACTTCCATGAACAAGGCACCTCAAGGTATTTCATGTTTGAATTGTTGGCACTTTAGAGACAACCTGAAGCCAAATTATTTGTGGGCACGCTTTGACATTGGCAATTAAGATATTTACTAATAAGTTCTCGTATATTTTACAATTTCATTTGACCATAGGAATGTTCCATTTGGCAGTACAGATTGGCTCGGCCTTCAAAGTCATTCATGGAGCACGACTTGGACAATAACTAATCGATTTTACTACAGGTATGTAGCATTGATTTGCATAAGCAATGGTTGAGTTTTATATAAAATTTCTGCGCTACTAATCGACATGCAAAAGTAAGTTCATTATAGATGCAATACATAACGGTAACCACGTCTGTTTAACCGGATATCCATGTGAAAGTGGTTTGTCTACAAAGTTACGCTCAGTCTAAATAAAATAATTTTAGGATAAACAACGTCTGGAACATCTTTTGCAATTTAGAAATGTTGTGGTTGATTATAAAGACAATCACTTTAAGGTTTCGATGCATTTACGATGAAACATGATTCACTTCTAACGCCGGTGCTGCAGCGATGTCCTGGGGCATTTTACTACTTATTTGCTATTACTTTCACGCTGCTTTTTTGGGATATGCAAATCTCTAAAAACACTTTTTTGGAAAGCTTTTGTCTTATCCATATTTTACCTACTGAGTGTCTATGCTATCATCTCCTACCTTTTGCTGTACATATACATATCAGAGTCGTCTGTTCTGCATTCAAGATTCGCTCTTGCTCTCTAGCAATAATTTCTTCTACATGTTCTGATATCGAGTCGATATCATTCACTTTGGCATCCTGGTTTTTCTCGTCCCATTAGTGGGAATGTGGTTCTCCCAATTTCAAGTTTCATAAATCCTCTCACAAGGAATTTATAGCTACATAACTCATGTGCCAAATGCTAAGTTTATTTCAAAACGAAGAGGTATGGAAAATAGTCGTACTCTTTCACATATGAAGCTAATAATTCTCCGAAGGTTTTCCTTCTCGAACATGGTTAAAAGGTTAAATTATCCGCTAATAAGCTGTTTCGAACCTGAGGCGACTTCAACAGCAAAACCACCGTAAAGCACCAAAAGAACGGTCGAAATATAAAATTATCAGAAGCGTATACTATACCGTATCCCAACATAGCGTTGGTTAGAACCATATTCTTCAATAACGACGAACTTTGAATCTCCCAAGACGCATGTAAGGGCTGGGAAAAAAAACCTTGTCTGTGAAATAGAGAAAAGTAGAGAGCGAGGTCCACACCAGGCGCGGAAGTTCTACCAAATAATCCGCAGTATGACGGTAATACCGGTAGACTCCGGTGGGCGGGACACCTAGCTCGAATGAGCGAAGAGGAGCCTGGCCGAAAGTCCTTTGTGGCAGGATGTATGGAAGGAGACAGCGTGGCAGACCTTGTCTGCGATGGGGGGATGGCGAAGACCAGGACGCCCAGAGCCTGGGAGTGCCAAACTGGATGACATCGGCTCGAAATCGGGACCGGTGGAGAGATTTGTTAAATAAGGCCAAGACCGGATCCCGGTTGCAGTGCCGATGATGATGATGATGTGGAAGAGGACGAACCCCCCTTTTTTTACCTCTTTGTTTGAAACAAATTTATTTTATTTCATTGGCTAGACAAACTTCCTAAATTCGAATGTGGCTAACATACGTTTCAAGCGTATGGTTGACTACTGCTACTACTTATTGGTCGGTAGGTACCATGAGACATAAATAAATATTTCTCACTCTTTCATAAATTGAACGACATAGATAATATGAAAATTCATGGATCGAGCTGCCTTCTTTTGACCTGTAATTCGATTAAAGGTAAGCATCGAATAGTACGTGGGACAGGAAGTTTTCAAACCACAATATGAATACGGCAGCTTTAAGTTTAAAGTCGATTATTTTGTGGGAGATAGTTAATGCTCTGGTATACGGCACTGAATAATAGAGGCTACTGCTTGGAGAATTGATAAATTAAAGGCCCCTTTATTCTCGTAGAGTATGATATCGCTGACATTACATTTCTTAAAAGATGTTAGAGGTAATACTGTAAGTTTCTGGTGACCTATTGGCAAAACTTCGTACCCAAATTAAATCAATAAAGCTAATATGGACCCGACTCCCGATGAAATGAAGGCTGGTCCAATGTTTATTATTATTATCCTATACAACGAATTCCAAGTACCTTAAAACAGTCGGAAGTCCCGACAATCGATTCTTCGTTTGCTTTTACTACTTGAATAAATCGAGTTCGTACACACGGCCGTGGCCAGATGTGTAGAGCATTGGTTCCATTCGTTGTGATTCTAATCGTCATAGCGTCGGTTCGAATCACACGTTCTTCACTATCGTAGCAACGCTATATACCCATCTCAAAGTGCAACAATGTCTTTTCAGACTTGTGCTCGAGTATGTCATCAGAAAGGTACAAGGCGACAACATGACTGGATTATCCCTGAACGGAATCACACAAGAGCTCGCATATGGGGATGATATCGTTGTTTTGGGTTATAATGAGGAAACAGTAAGTAAAAACAGTGAAATCATTATGCAAGCGACAGAGGAGGTGAGCCTAGAGGTAATTGAAGACAAAACAAAATGTATGGTTACGCTGAGGGAAGGTGCACCTCAGAAAACGCACATAAACGTCTGGAAACCCACATATATCTGGTAACAATACTGACGGCCAGTAACAAAATGTGAAAGGATGTTAACAAAAGACTACATTCTGGGAACGTTAGTTGGTACAAAATCAGCAAGCTGCTTAAATCAAAACTTCTACGACTTAATATAAAGTTCCGTATTTACAGAACCATAATCATGGCGATTGTTCTATACGGATGTGAGACATGGGTGCTTACAAAACGATTCCGAGTATTCGAGAACAGAGTTTTGAAGAGTATCTTTGGCGGTAAATATGATGCAGAATTAGCCCAACTGAAGAAACTCCACAACCGCGAATTGGAATAGCTATACCGAAACTTACAATAGTAAGAATAATCAGGTCGCGAAGTTTAAGATGTACCGTTCATGTAGCTAAAATGGACAACGACAAAGCCCTACGTAGAATTCTTGGAGGGAGATTAATGGAAAAGAGACTGGTGGGAAGGCTGTGACGGAGGTGAGAGGATAATGTAAGGCGTGAACTTGACGAGATCGGATCAGTGGGCGCAACATGGAAGGAAAGTGCACAGAACAGGGAACGATGGTGCAGCCGAGTCAGTGAGGTCATGAGCTTCCAGGTTCCTACAGGCCAATAAATAGTAGCAGTAATATAGTATGCATTTCATGCACCACGATGTGTTAAAACTTCCAAACGTAAGAAACTTTGTGGGAATCTTAACGACCAACTTCAGTCCTCTAGCCCAGGTTTGTCGAAAATAAATATGTATATTTTTATGTTAATGAAAATGAAATAGTAGGACAATCCTTACTTAATGAATGAAGTGTTAACGGTACATAATGCTTTATGCGCCTCAACAGCTACCACGCTATAGAGATCGGTATATTGTGGAGATGTGGCAACTTACAAGTATATTCTGCTGGAAAGGCTAAGATAGCAACTTACTACTTATCCTATGAAATTATGTCAAGTTAAAGAACCTGAAAGGGATTTTGGCATTCCGCAATAATGTTCAATTTTAAGTCCAATAAATGAACACAGAGCATCGTTTTTCAGTCGAACGACATGAGCCAGCAACACTCTGCAATGACATCTGTTTTCTGCGGTTAAAATCTACAAATCAGTGTAAGAAATCAAATTAAAGACGAACCTTCCATGTGTTACATAGACATCAGCAACCACTCCTGAAATTGGCTCCAAGCTCTGTATATCCCAGTTGTAAATAAGTTGATTGGATAATCATCAGAGTTGTCGGTTGGTCCTGCGAAACCGAAATCTCTTTATCACACACACTTTCCCATAGTAAACAGAACTACACGACACGATCACGACTTCCCCATAGAGCACCGACACACTCGCCGGCTCCGACGTTCTCTCGCTCGCTCGTTCCTCGCTCCGTCGTTCGCACATGAAGCTGATCGTAACAAATTTACTGAGGAGAGAGTAGTGTGGCGTTTCTAACGGATACACACACAATACACAAGCAAATAGTGAAGAACACCGAACGAAAATTGAATAAGAAAAATGCATCAGAGCCGTAGACCATAGCGATGACATAACAATTCCACATCAGTTGAGTGTACTTGAGTTTAGAAATCGAATTCGGACACGCGGTCAGTAGCCCGATGTGCTAAGCATTGGTTCAAGTTTTGGTGACTCTAACTGTCATAGCGTCAGTTCGAATCACACGTTCTTCACTATCATCGCAAACGCTATACTACAGTGGGAAAAAAGGAAGAATGTTTGAAAGAACTTTTTGGCTTAGGATGTTTGCAAATTGTAACCGCAAGGAAAACATGACTGATTGAACAACGATTCTTTACGTTTATTCATCCGTATAAAATTGATCTCTATTCTTGAGAAAAGGATTGCAACTACCGAATTCACTTATTTGTAGTAGTATCTGCAAACCAAGGCCACACTTAATTTATTCTGCCGTAATACTTTTTGTGTTCCAATCCGTTTTAATTTCTGTTAACTAAAATTTCACTTTCGTAAACATATTATTCTATATCGGTATCTATACAGAAGTCCGATCATGGATAAAAATGCATTTTTGTCTTGTACAGGTAAAAGATAATGGTCATGTCCACAAGAACCACATAACTTTTCGCCTTTGCAAACTGAGCACACTTTATTATGTCTCACGGTTTTTTTTTAACGAAATGCATATTCATTTAAGGGGATGGCATAAAGAATATAGGAACATTGCAAAAATGATATCAACAGCTGTAGTCTAAACAATTTTTTAAATGACCCTCAGAGATAAATTTCTGAATCAATTCGTTGGATAATTTGGTGTCGGTACGATGTAGAACTGTCACGTTCTTTATTAAACTAATATTGGTGAATCCATTTCACTTCGACAAACACAACAAAATTAATTTCTGAATTCCACTTTCATTTAATCACAGGAGGGTGAAAAGTTCGCCTTGATCACGATTGTATTCGTCCTTACATCTTCAAGCATTTAATACCAATTTATATCCGAACATCATTACCCTGTTTTCTCCCCTTGGGGTGGTCTGTGGTATACTTACCCACTAAAGAGCACAGCTCAATCTCTTTTGTGAGCGTGTTATATTAGGATAAGATCTAACTAAAATCATAAAATCTAACGTAAATCATGTCTTTGTTATGTGTGTCCTTCTTCTTCTGAAAAAGAAGAATTCTTTTTATATCATGTGCCTGTTTCCTATGGACCTAATCCGCATGAACACTACGCATCCTTCCTTATCGTAGTCTTATTAACTAAACGAGATTAAAATGCAGTGAAGGTTAGTTAATTGAGAAGTTAGCAAATTGTAGGTCTTAGACTTTTTCCAAGATTAAATTTACGTGAAGATTTGTTACTCGTGTTTCTGGGCTACACCAAGATTAGACAATTAGCGTGACCTCGATTAATACCCAGTTGTTCGTGTGACTCTTCGAATACGTTTTTCTGTATATTATGTGAACTATACATAGAAATATATGCGGTATTCCTATTAAACTATCTATGTTATTGCACGCATTTAAGAGCCCACCTGAAAATAACTTCGAGAAGTGCAACCACCGAATAAATACTTATCCTGCACTCAAGGCAAAACAAGTCTTCTCTCGAATAAGCAATTATTAACTTCCAACTAAGGCCAATGTAGCTACTTGGCTTCTGTATGTCATATCTTTTTAGACCAGAGATAAACTTGAGTATCGGCGTATCGTGTGGGCCGACGGAGAACGAGTTTGGCTTAAAATGCTACTCACCCCCCAATAAAAAACAAATGGTATCATTCTAATTTGCTGCAACCACCGGTCTTTGAAATACGATGAAAAAAAAACAACATCATTAAAATAGGATATAAAAACACCTGCAAGTATTTTAAGGGCCTATTCGCAGGGTCTAACGTGTGGAATATTACTCACCTGTCATTATGTGCAATTAGGGTACACTTATCGACTTCTATTAAGTCAATTAACATTTATGATCCTGTTGTGGCTTCGATACTACGTATGTCTCATTAGTAGTCCACGAGTTCTAGTGGTGCTAATTGATCCACAAGTCGAAAGCACAGGGTTTTCCTCACGCCACAATTCAACGATCGAATTGCTTTCTTCAAGCCGATCTTAGTCGTAGGTAGATTCCGTGGTCAGTAGATATTGGAATCACCTTTCTAAAGCTGCCAGGGGAAAACATCACCATCGTTTTTCTTAAACAGAAAAGTGATCTGCAATAAATTAAAAAAGTAAACAGGAACAAAAATGTCAAGGCGATATCTGGTGTAGTTTCAATAGCCCGCGAATCTAGGTGGCTTAATTAAATCCATGAAATCGGAAGTCACGACGCCATAGCTGGAAATGCGATAAATCTGAGTTGGTACTCGAATGTTGAGCACTCGCATGTTATTGTGAACTTCAAATTCACCAACCGGCAGAGTAATAGTATATCAGATCAGATAATTCCGAGACGTGCTTTGTGTACAGAGTCATTGGAGTCGCGCACTGTCTGTTTGTCGGGAAAGTTGAATAAGACACAGTTAAGAGTTCCTAGGTAAACCTGTTGCTGCAGTTGGCACCTGTCTTAGCTATAGTTTTTGTCTAGTGGTTTCACATGTATTTACAAGAGTCTTTCTCACCTTTACTACAAGTGGCCTCGACAATTTCTCTCGGGGGATTCCCAATTCATGTTGATAATAAAAGTGACTCACAGAGTAGGTTAAACATTTTTCTTGTTTTTTTGTTGTTGTAAGTTTCGGGGATATCTGAGAGTCAAGTTCATAAAGATCGTGATGTACACTTTCTTGATGATGTTTTAATCTGACTACCGGGATTTTTAAAACTGAAGAAGTGTGGTTCTCAATTATCAAAGGGAATTAATTTGCTGTCACAGTTACGTGTTCAAAGAAATCAGAAGTGGGCGCTTCGTGTGATAAACTTAAGGCAGCCACTTGGTCTAGCTGACATTTCTAGGGCATTTTTTTTTTCTAATATTTATTTACCGTCAATAAAAATTGTGATAACATAGTGGAAATATCGTTTGGTAAAACAAAACGAGCAAAGCAGAACATTGTGAATATCTTATGCTTGACCAATTGCTGATTACGGTGGACTGTATTTACAGAGTCAACACTTAGAACAATTAAAAGAGGCGGTAATTGGCTAAGTCCACAGTCTTATTCGACTTAACTATTGATTTTACCATATAATTAAGCGGTGCGGTGTTGGTTGTTAATAGAACTGGAAATTGCTACAAGTTGTTGAAATCGGGTTTATTTCGTACTGCTGTTATGTTGCGCAGCGATTTCTATTGTGAAGAACAGATTTGAATTGTTTTTGGTGGGGCATGTATTCCCATTCTCAGTTTGTTTTTGATACACGAACACGAACACGAAAAGACATTAGCATAATATAGACTTTATTGTACACTTTAATATAAAAAACACAACGCTCAGAAGAAGAGGTAGGGCGAAGGAAAGGGAATATCCTTGATTTTGATTGCCTAGATATTATAATACAATTCTCAGAAAACATGTAATCAACAAGAGCATTCCACATTCGTGTAGTTCGGCTTAAGAATAATTATCTGTGTTTATCTGTGACGTTCATTTTTAATGTGAGCTATGCACACTAATGATAAGACAGTAGTCATTGCCGCTTGCGAGCCGCGGAAGACTTATCAAAAAAAGAACCGATAATAAGAAAATGGGTTGATGTTTTTTCCGAACTACACTTTACTCTTTTGTTATTCCTCCTCCCTTCATTATACTTCACGTCAGGATTGGGAGACCCATGTTTGGAAATCTTTTCTTTTGAATTCCACCAACTCCGATCGCCCAAACCGATAAGTGACACTAGATTTCTGGTGTTTATTTAAAATATACATTACATTTTGGAGAGCGCACGTGCTGTCCCGTCGGTGGATTCGGTGATAGGTAGATATGCCCCCCCCCCCCCCCCCCCCCCCCCCCCCCAAATAACGGCATCCTACAACTCGGTTTTGCTCGAACACGATAGATAAATTGCGGAAAACCTCGTACAACACAGTTCCGCTTCAGCACGATAAGAAAATTATGAAAACCTTTGTGCAACTGTTACATAATTGCCCCCCCCCCAACAAGGATATCAACACATGTCTTTTTTTTCTGCCCATTCGCTTTATGACCAAACATCTAAGGTCACTTTTAGAGATTTGATCAACTTATTTTTGGATGCACTATTAAAGAGATAACTGCAGCAATCACTGAATTACTTTAAAGGATAAATATCCAACACTACTAATCCCCGGCAGCAAGACATCTCGGAGTACGTGTACGCACCCGCGTGCGGACGCGACGGTGGTGGAAGGACGACTCGTTAAGCGATGTGACCATCCGCGATGGTGTTTGAGTAAAGAGTGATCCCAATTAGGGATGAAGATGGGTAATTTTGCAATACGCACGGCTATTGGCCAATTATCATTGCGCTCTACTCATGAATCTTGTCATTTGCATGTCTCAGTGAGGTGAATAATATCGTTCGACAGTCCCTGGGCATGCGAAGGACGAAAAGAACAAAAGAGAGAGCGCAATAACTTCGGTTGGCCTTGCTTGTGTGCTTGTATCAAATGCAGCCTCTGAGGGTGACCTACTGCCCTAGTGTGATGGCCGTGGTGATCTCAGAGTGCATTGAACTGTAGGATGGCCGAATTGTGGAGCAGAGGAAAGTGTAGCTGGTGCTATTCACCTGCGAAAAGAGATCATTGATCCCCAGCGAATGGAGTGTCTGGAGAAAGTGAATAGTACGCCGATATGGCTAGGGAAATGTGATCATGGGAACTAAATTAAATACTTTGATAATTTCCCCAGCGGTTGCATGATTATGCAACCGCGTCGTTTGATCAGACTATGCCGTTGCTAACCGACATAATGCGATTTCCGGTGGAAATCTCATGGCTTAGCGAAATGGAGTTGCCCTATGGCGAAAACATAGCCAAACTCAATTATGCATTATCTGCATTATGCATTATGTATTAGCTATGCGTCCTTTTGGGAAACATGTTTTACAGGTGGATTAGCTTGAACGGTGGGGTAGAGGTTGATGTAACGCGCATTCATTATAATGGAGGTGTCGACACTGGTTATGAGTTTCCTTATATGGGGCCGGGGTCCTTTGCATACTCTTGCCGTTTCTTCACTCGTTTGCCTCAGGTATTACTTGAAGCTCAACCTGTTGTCGAATATAACACCAAGATATTTAATATAGGGACTGGATCTGATTATTTGTCCTTCTATTTCCAAATCAAGGTGTTCAACTTTCTTGTGGCTGCTTATTAAAACTGCATCCGTCTTATGTCCAGCTAGTTTCAGTCCGGCTATATCTAGCCTGCATTTAATGCTCTGGATTGCTTGGGAGCAAATATTCTCCAGGTCATCTAGATGTTTAGCTACGGCCACTATTGCCAAATCATCTGCGTACCCAATGATTCTAACTCGTTCTGGTACATTGACCCTGAGCACACCATCATACATTATATTCCATAACCGCGGAACTAATACAGATCCCTGAGGTACACCCACTGTTATTTTATATTCCCGTGGTCCCTCATCTGTATCATACAGCAGTCTTCTATACGAGAGATAGTTTGCTAGTATACGCACCAAGTAGGGTGAGACTTGTAGATCGCGCAACGCTTCAAGAATCCGATTGCAATTCACCGAGTTAAACGGATTTTTAACATCTAGCGTCACCACCGCGCAATATATCTTTGAACCACCTAGTCATCGTGCTCCAGCTATCGTATTGCGAGCGATGTCGCACACCACAGATAGTGTCTTATCGGTTGATCTACCTTTTCGGAATTCATACTGTGATTCAGAGAGCCCCGATGTCCCCTCAGTGAATTGTTCCAGGCGAGTGGCATTATTCGCTCAAGCAGTTTTCCTGTTGTGTCCAACATGCACAAGGGGCGGTAAGATGACGGCGTCTCTAGATACCTGACTCCTTTTGGTATAAGCACAAGCCTCTGTTTTTTCCATCGTTTGGGAAATTGTCCTGTTTGAAGGCAGGTCGTGAAGAGACTGCTGAAGACTTCCGGCTTTTTGTTAAAGCAGTCTTCACCACAGCGTTGGGGATACTGTGGCGTTTATAACAGATACACACACACAATACACAAGCAAATAGTGAAGAACACCGAACGAAAATCGAATAACAAAATGCATCAGAGCCGTATACCATAGCGATAACATAACAAATCCACATCAGTTGAGTGTACTTGAGTTTAGAAATCGAATTCGTACACACGGCCAGTAGCCTGATGTGTTACGCATTGGTTCAATTTTTGGTGATTCTAACTGTCATAGCGTCAGTTCGAATCACACGTTCTTCACTATCATCCTAAACACTATAATATCATCCAGCCCCGGGGTCTTGTTTGTCTTGACAACCCTTGCAGCCAAGAGCACCTCTTCAGTGGTCACGGGGTGTATCTCTCCTTCGGTGATACTCCACTTTTCTTGCACTCTCAATACCTCATCACACTGCGGGAAGAGGACAGCAACGATTCTGGCCATGTCAGTTTTCCTTTTTTGCATTTGACTAGTGTTGCTCTGTAGTCTTTTCATGGCTTTCCCATGGGTTGTTATTTAATTCATCCCTTAGGGAGCAGAACGCGTCATATTTTCTTTTGCGGATAACATTCCTCAACTCTTTCCATTTGTTGCCGAATTCCGCATGCAACTGTGGGTAGGTGTTACGGTTTCTTGCTCTTTGTTGCAACCGTCGTAACCAGTTGCACTCCAAATGTATGTGTGTAATTTTTAAATTGTTTAAAACTTTTATATGTTATGTATTTTCTTATGTGTTTAATACTTTCTCGCTGGGACAAGGGCGGTGGGGGGAGTTCCTACGTAACAGTAGTCAGTACAGCCATGAGCGAGCAAGAGGTATATACGTCTGTCGCGCAACGGATTATTATAACATTTTTACCAAAAGAAGGCATTAAGCCCTAGGCAATTTTTTCTCGATTGAAAGCACAGTTTGGTGATGATACACTTTTTTAGAATCGTGTGTATACGTGCTCCAGAGAATTTAAAAGTGGGCGAGAACGTATTGAAAACGAAACTCACGATCGACGCCCATGGACAAGTAGTAGGTCGTAAGCTCTTGCGCCGATTTTTTTCGACTCAAAGAGAGTTTTAATGGTTGATTTTCTTCACGAACGACTAAGAGTGAATGCAGCTTACTACTATCAGTTGTTACAGTGGGTAAAAGCCGCATATCGAAATAAAAGACGAGGTACGCCCATTCGAAATGTCATCCTTCTTCATGACAACGCCGGGCCTCACATCGCGTCCTTGACAATGGATACATTGGAAGAAATGGGCCCCGACTTGTCTCCCTGTGACTAGTTTTTGTTCGCACCCTTGAAGGGATCACTTGGAGGGCAAAAAAATCGAAAAAAGTCGAGGACAGGTGCGCAATTGGCTAACAACTCGCCCTAAATATTTCTACGAATAAGGGATATTAAAACTTCCACATCGGAGGCAAAAGCACGTAGATCACACAGGAAACTATATTGAAAAATGTTGGTACTATAGTTAGTGTGCAACATTATTTAATAAATGTATGAAAAGAACTTACCGTTTATATTTGATTCACTAGTAGTATCCTTCCTCGTGTCTCGCCATCAAGTGATGCTTACAAAGTATCTAATTATATTCAGATCAAAATGTCAATACCTAGTGGGACACAATATTAACCCTGACACGGAAACAATTTTATTTCATTCTATGTAATACCCCCCTCTGGCCTCTTTCACGATTTCCCCCAACGAACCTATCGCACAATGTCTAACTAATAAGGTTGTTATCTACTACTTTCATACTTGTTATGTTTCCTTTTTATAGTATTCACTGTTGGTTTTATGTTGGTGAATTGTTAATGAAACTGACAACTCCTCTTAGACACTTGTTCATATCTACATCCTGCATAACGTTATAAGCTACCACCTGATACATATCCAACCAGTCATTCATGATTGACCAACAGAGACCGACATATCCTGATCTAAATAACCAACAGAGATGGATACTAGACGAGAGAAAAGTGTCATCAGCCATGCGCTCTATTTAAATAATCTCTTCCAGAACTTCTCACCCACAGAACGCCAGGACAAAAATTCCTAGTCACAGTCGAAGTATTAACGTGCTCGGGAAATCGTGAAAGTCCGAGGTCCATGTACTTTTACCCACTTCCTTTAACTAACGAGTGGATCCTTTAGAATAGAGTGAAAGTAGACCTAAAACCTCAAATTAAGGTTCGATATTTGTGTACAAATTGAAAAGTCGAAAACGTGTTTGGGTGTTGTCTCCGCACAGATTTGCGCATATCGTTTTCTGAATGAGGCCGATGGGGGAATTATCCGATAATTCCGGAGGGTGGAGAAAGCCTTGGGGGTTTTTCAATGAATCCCCCTCCATTGTTATTGTGTCACATTTGATCTAAAGGAATATCCTCTGGTCGCGGACATAAAAAAAAGTCGTGAACGCTTGTCGACTTTTTCAATTGAAGAAAGTAAAATCAAAATGGAAATATAAACTAGATTAAGGAGGCTGATGTGTTACCCCGGGAACCATTCATTGAATATGTTTATATACGTGTTACAGGATTTAAAAGTGCCACTCATATCAAGTGACTATGTGAAACGATAAAAAGATATCCTTTGCAACAACAAATGAACTTCGATACGAAGGACTGTCTATGAAGGCTTTGAAACAAACCACCCACAACTACATTCCCATCACATATGCACAATTTGTTAAGAGGTAATTATTGTTTTTTTCTCTTTTTGGGTATAGCTGTATATGTGTACTAGCATTATTTATCGGATTTGATTTGCCTCGATTTAGTTCCGGCATTCTGTCGTCCTTTTTTGTATAAGACTTTGATTACTATTGACATATGTTGACATATGTGTTGTATCCATTTCCTGATTAGATTATGAGACGTGATCCGAATTGAAGGCTAGGGTGGAATATGAGTCTTCCTGGAAACGGTTTTTCGTATGTTCCATCATTGACAACTTTTAAGAGAACCAATCAATAGTACATAAAAATGTAATAAAGAATAAAACACGAATTGATTGCTCAATAACATGGTGGAGAATATATTTAGGTCAAGGTAATGTATGCAAATTTTGTTTTTTCTATGGAGAGTGTTAGATCGTGACCCAGCTCGAGGGAAGTTTCACATTTTATGCAAGTATTTCGCGTATCTTTTAAAAGATCTGAAGGTAATACCAAATTCTGAGACTATAAGGATAGGGGGAAACATATTCAAAGTGAACTTAGGCGAATTTCAAATCGAAATGCGTGTTAGAAAAATCTTGAAAAATGTGTCCCCTATACTAAAAAACTGCGACTGAACCATAAAGGACTGAAAAAGATCTGAAAGTAATGTCAAATTCTGAGACTGTAAGGATTGAGGGAAATGAACATTTTTGCACATACGAAACCTGAATAGAAATAAAACTAAAAATGTTATTCTGTTGATCATTTATTTAACGTAATAAACGTTTATTGAAATTAATTTTTTTTAAATGACATCGTCGTTGGGACTCCTGCAATCGACTACGCAAACTTTGGAAAACCCGCTGACACATGCTGATTTTGGATCGTTCCTTACGGAAATTTCAACCTCCCGAATATTCTCATCGCTTCTTCTTGAACGGGAGCGCCCTGTTTGTTTAATATTCGTTGTCGATCCCGTTTGCTCGAACTTCTTGATCCAAGCTTTGATTAAATTAACACTTGGACACTCACTTACACGGCGTAATCCGTATTCAATTCTAAATAGGCGTCGTACAGTAACGTAGGAATCGTTGTTTTTGTAAAATAGTTTTACACAAAAAGCACGCTGTTGTCCCGTGAAGCGCTCCATCGTGACTAAAATTGCATGAAGCAACGCACAATCCCCGTCACTCGCGCGCTCCTCACTCTAACGGTTTTTAAGAGATCAAGTGTTGCCCTTTGCAAAAATTTATGGCCCGCTCGATATGTTCAGAGTGAACTTAGAGGGATTTAAAATTGAAATGTGTGCTAGAAAAATGTTGGAAAATGTATCCCCTATACCAATAAATTGTGACTGAACCATAACGGACTGAAAACGACTTATTTTTCATTTTTAAAACATTTTTTATTTTTCTTTTTATATTCTTAGTTTCTAAATTAAAGACTAGACAAAAAATGCTTAAATTCTAGCTTAATTATCTTATATAATAACTTACTGGTCCTTCGCAGACGCTCTAAGCTAAACATTACTTAACATTTGTATAATTTGCCTTTCGGCGACAGAACTTTGTGACAGTACTTATAATTATTTGAAAGACAAAGAAAAATTTGAAAAACTTTCTGTCAATTTTTTTTTGTTTTTTTTTTTCTTAAAATTTAACTTACTTAACTTACCTACTTTATTTTTTATTCTTTTTTTTAAATTTAATTTTATGTAAAAGCACTTAACCTAACTTACCGTAAATCTTATACTACCCTAATTCTAGAAAAGCTAAGTCTATGTAAGCTAGTGAAAACGACTTATCTTCAAGTCAAAATGAAGACATTGGGTATATGTTTCTTACCGCCCCCGTTATTTTCGTAGACACAGGAATTAATATAAAATATAATCAATTGTAATGTGACATATAAGGATCGTTATATGAGGTATGAAGAGCATAAAAAAGAACCATAACATTTTAAAAGATCTTTAATATATTTGCCCAAAAATTATATAAACCGCAGACTTTGTAATAGACCAGCCAAAATGTGTTAAAAAATTATTTCGTCCATCAGGATCTATACGTCCGACGGGATTGTTGGATTATTTCGGTACATTATATTAATTTCAACAACTAATCTTTTATTTGTGGTGTAATTTATTGAAAATAAGTCTATAGATTTTTGAAATTTTTGATTTTAAGCATTTAATTGAAATTTGTAAAAATGGGTGCAGCTTTTGTTTGAATAATGTGTACACCTTTATATATTAATTTATTGACGGTACATACGCATTCTAGATTATTCATTTCTTTTCTTTTAAATTACCTCTTTTTATTTCTTTCAAATTTTTGTGGCAGTTCCGCCAAACCCCACGGTTCGCCTTCCTGAAAAAACCCCAATGACTGGTACCCAGTTTGCATAAGCTTTCGCTAATGCAATCGCATTAGCATCTTAAATGCCCCACGCATTAAAACAATCAAATTTATATAACCTAAAAGTTCCCGGAAAAGAAAACTTACCTTTCATGCATCTCTTCGCATACAATTCCTGTAAGATTTCTTTCTTACCTTATCGGGAATCTCAAACCCACTCGGCACCTTCGGTACCAGACAAATTCCTGTAAACAAAATGATTCGGCTTGCATACAATGTAACCGTCATGACAGGGACCATAAATATTGCGCCGCCTATTTTCCAGCTTCGCCATGTGTACGATAAATTTCTTTACGTACACATTGGCCGGCGAGCTTTTTCTCCCAGCAAAAAAATACCAGCAGCTGCATTTAATTGTCGCAATCGACACTGAAGCCAATTTCCCTGACTTGCACCGTGTGCATCTAGCGTCTAGTGCCATAAAACGAATTTCTCCGCATGTGATTATGTATACAATTCGACCCCTTTAGCATCACCAGCGACACACATTTACCATTGCGTAAATAGAAAAACCATTAGCACTTCTTCCTAATGGCGATACATTTACTTACGCATACTATTGCACTGAAAGAGTGTATTTCCTTGGTGGTCACAGCCTTAAAAGACAAGTTTTTTGTCGCTCTCCCCTTTTCTGAACCCTAACCTAGGATAGAATTCATGTCAGAGGTCTATCCTCGGTGAGTCTTATTCCATCCGTTGATCGCCTCGGTCATACTACCTCTCGCTGTCTATGGCGCTACAGACACGCGATAAATTCCGGAGTGGCGAGATTAAATCCCTAAGTTCGTAGTTGGGTTCGAATAGCGTAAGTCGTCTGCACGATTAATAGATTAAGTGGCGAGTAAAGTGTGTTACCTTAACTGTTCCCTATTTATGTGCGTAATATTATAATCATACCTCACCGACCCGACTCCGCCATCGTTCGCTGTCCTGCGCACTCTCCTTTCATGCTTGACCATCTGATCCGATCTCCTCGAGGTCAAACCTAGCATTGTCCTCCCATCTCCGTCGCGGCCGTTCTGTCGTTCTCTTTCCCGTTGGTCTACCGTCAAGAATTCTACGCACGGCCTTATCGTTGCCCATTCGCGCTACATGACCGGCCCATCTTAATCTTCGCGACTTGATTACTCTCACTATTCTAGGCTTGCGGTATAGCTCTTCCAATTCGTGGTTATGGAGTCTCCTCCATTGTCCTGCCTCTTCGTCATATTTACCGCCAAAGATATCCCTTAAAACTTTATTCCCGAATACGCTGAATTTGATTTCTTCCCGTTTTGTGAGAGCCCATGTTTCGCACCCGTATAGAGCAATCGGGATGATTATGGTTCTATAGACACGGAGCTTTACGTTTTACGTGATAACAGTTTGGATTTCAACAGTTTACTGACTGCGTGCCAACTAGCGTTGTCGGAGTGTAGTCTTTTGTTAATTTCCTTCGATATTTCGTCACTGGCCGTCAGTATCGTTCCCAGATATTTAAATTCTTTAACTTTTCCAAATATCTGGCCTCTGCCGTTTATCTGTGTTCCATGAGGTCCTCCTGCTCTCGCCGTAATCATGTATTTTGTTTTGTCTTCATTTATTGCTAGACCCACCTCTTCTGCCGCTTTTTTTTTTTTTTTTAATTAGACTTCTCTCGGGAGAGGCGAACCTATAGCGCTTCCATGATGATTTCACAGTTTTTACTTACAGTTTCTAGATTATCGCCCAAAACGGCGATGTCATCCGCATATGCGAGCACTTGTATGACCCCGTTCAGGAATGATCCCCCCATGTCGTCGTCTTGTACGTTTCTGATGACATACTCGAGCACAAGGTTAAAAAGACACGGTGAAAGGCCATCCTCCTGTTTTAGTCCGTCCTGGATTTCAGATGGTTCTGAGAGGTGGTTTTCTATTCTAACTCACCCTTTTTTTTCGTTCAGGCAAATTTGAATGAGGGCGGCATATTTTTTTCGGGATACCCACCTCAACTACAATATGGTAGAGTTATGGGGGTTCTCTATATTACATGGAGAACCAACCCACAATCGCAACCTAATTTCGACCGCTAACAGCGCGTCATTTCAACCCCTATCCCACCGTTCAGCTATTTCACCTGGGGAAGATATTTCCCAAAAGAAAGCATAGCTGAATTCATTATCATATGCAATTAATGCATAATTGAATTCAGCTCCCTTTTGCCATACGGCAACTCCATTTCTCCAACCCATGAGATTTCCACCGGAAATCGCATTTCATGTTGGTTAGGAATAACCATGTCTGATCAAGGGATGCGGTTGCATCATCGTGCAACCGCTAGGGAAATTATCGATTTATTTCAATTTGGTTCCCACGATAATATTTCCCTAGCCGATGTAGCGTCATTTCGACCTCCCCCAGACACTCTTTCCGCTTGGGATCAATGATCTCTTTTTGCAGGTGAATAGCACAAACCATTTTCCTCTCCTTCCCATGTTTATCTCCTCATAGTTCAATGCACTCTGAGATCACCACAGTCACCGAACTATGTCACTCGGCCATTCTCAGATCTGCATTGGTACATGCACACAATAACCAAATCCACCCCGAGATCATTGCACTTTACGTTCAGGTTCTCTCATTCTCTCTTGTCCGTCGACTATCAAATTAACCGAAGGGTTTATTCGCCTCGATAGACGGGGAACATGGGAGAGCACAGATGTAAGTATGATCTCGATTGGCTGCTTGAGGTGCACAATCCCAAATCCCAATTTTCGTCCCTAATTCGCAACAGTCACATCTCAATCACCAAAGTGCGCACATGCACTTCAGTCGATATACATTCCCCGTTGAGTTCGTACACACCACGCGAGAGGAGTTTAATTTAACTTCTAACAAAAAGACGATTATTAACCTATCAAGAGCGCACACGTGCGAGAGTCAGGTTTTCATCAGGTGGAGTACACTAGAATGTAGCTTCCGCGGGTGTCTTTTGCTAAGTTCCAATTAATACGGTCGCATGTTAATACTGTGGTTTAAGGACAATTTCGTGGTTTATCAATTAATTAAGTACACAGTACATCTAAACAAACCAATGTATAGTAAAAGAAATTAAAAACCACAGACTCAGTGATTAATAAAAGAACTCATAAAAAAAAAAATAATAAAAAGAAAAAAGAAACTTTAAACAACTAAATCAGTGCCTTTTATTTCTCCTCTTTCGGCAACGTGCGTTCGGAGTAACAAGTGTCGGGGTTTAAGTGAAACTAGTGTAATACGTTGACAACAATTACACCAACCCCCATAGAGTCTTTGTCTTGCCACTTAGTCGTAGGCTTTTTTGAAGTCAACAAACAGTTGGTGAACCGTATTTCCGTAGTCCCACTTCTTTTCCAGCAGTTGCCTTATTGTAAACATTTGCTCGCTTGTTGATCGGTTCCTACGGAATCCGCATTGGTAGTCTTCCAGTATTTCTTCTGCGTACAGTGTGATTCTGGGCAGTATGACATTTGTTAGTATTTTGTATGTGGTTGGGAGCAATGATATTCCTCTGTAATTTTCGTACTCAGATCTGTCGCCTTTTTTGAAAATGGGAACGACTATTGAGGTTTTCCATTTTTCCGGAGTGACTCCCATATTGTTTTAATCAGTTGGTGGATCCTTCGAGCGGTTGCCTCTCCTCCATGCTTCACGAGCTCTGCAGGTATGCACTCGACTCCGGGAGCCTAGTTGGTTTTCAATTGAGTTATTGCGTCTATAATTTCGTTGAAAGAGGGCTCTGGGATCTGAGGCTCGGCTGTATGTACGTCTGGTGCGTTAATTTGTGGTTGATGGGTGCGTACATTGAGCAGGTTTTCAAAGTAGTGCTTCAATCTTGTGACGATATGGTTTGTTTCTGTGAGAAGACAGCCGTTTGCGTCTCTAATTATTTTGGCTCTCCCTCGGTAGCAATTTCTAATTGAATTTATGCCGGCATACATACCTCTGATGCTCTTTGCTCTGGATTCTTCTAGGATTTTTTTAATCCGAGTCCTCCCATTCGCGTTTTTTTGCGTTTGAAAGACTCTTCATGTTAGCATGCCTTACTTATTTTGGAGACAAATACAGAGGACTAACAAAACTTTTCCAACTATATTGATTGATGCAAGAGCCTATGTCGTTTATGGTTAGGATAAATAGGAGGGGGCCAAGATGACTGCCCTGAGGGACACTTGAGGTTGGGAAAAAGGATCGGAGAGGGTGGATCTAAATCGCACGCGACAGGTTCGATAATTAAGATAGGATGAGATCCACTTAATCAATAGGGGTTCAAATCTGAGGGAAGATAGCTTAAAGAGAATGATGTTATGGGAGATTTTGTCAAAGGCCTTGCTAAAGTTGGTAGTGATTACATCGACCTCATGGCCGTTTTCTAGAGCAAGGAGTGTGTAGGATGTGAATTCGACAAGGTTGGTAGTAGTGGCCCTGCCGGAGAGGAAGCCGTGCTGGTTGGGAGAGATGATGGATGTGCAGCGAAAACATAACACATCATATGGAAGGCTTTCGAGCAGATTAGGAATGTGCGAAAGCTTAGCAATGGGACGATAATTGGAATTTTTGGATCCTTTTTATGTATGGGGGTTATGTAAGAGGATTTTCAAATGTCAGGGAATAGACCCTGGACAAGGGATAGATTGAAGATTGAGGCGAGCGGGGGAGAGAGAGAAGAGGAACATTTTTTTAAAGAGGATAGCAGGGAGTCCGCCTGGGCCGGGACTGAAATCGTCTTACAGTTGTTCAAGTTTTTCTTTAACTTGGTGATGTTGAATGTGTAGAGGGATGAGAGGGCCGAGGGGGAATTCAGACATGCCAGTAAAGTAACACCTAACGTAAGGTAACCAGGACAAATTAAGAAGGAGGGAGAAGGGGCGAGGTGTGGAGATAGGTTATAGTAAAGTGTAGAAGCGTCGCTAAAGATTGGTGGTGAGAATGGTTTACGAGACGGTGCTTGAGAGTATGGGTAAACAGGCCGAAGTCGAACAAGTTGGAATTGGAGTTGACATTTGTCAGTATCCGCGAAAGGGGTTTGATCATAAGGTGTCTGGGGGGGGGGGGGGGGGGGGGGGTGGAGAAGGCGAAGAATACGCACATTTCGAGAGTTTGTGTTCATGTGCACCCTAATCTTGCCGCATGCACATATCTAGCAGAGCCGTTGTCCACGGGACAAAAGCAAATACGTGCATCTAGCGTCAAGTGCCATAAACCGAGCTCCTTCGCATGTAAACATGCATAAAATCCAACCCATGATTTGTTTTCCTATTAATAAGCAATCACCAATTTTGTGCTTTGCCACAAACGAATTACCCTGCATTTACAAATGCAGACAAGGGATTCGTTTCCTCCACCGACCCAAGATACGATATACAATTTTCATTGTATAAAGTATCCCAATCCATTAGCACCTTTTTCTAATTGCTATGCGTCTATTTACGCAAGGGCATCACTCAACCAAGACTTGTATGATGCCCTCGTCCCATCTTTCCTTTTAGCACCATTTCCTCGATGCATTTCCGTTATTTTTTTTAGCCGCAATGCACATTATAAACAATGCACATTATAAACAAAGATCTTCACGATCCCTTTGTAGTATTCCAGAATACTACCCTTATTAGCTTTAACACTGAATCTCATTACTTATCTAACACATCCTTAAAACTTCCTCTTAACATATCTTACATTCTCACTTAATACATACCATTAATAAACATTCAAAATATTCTATATCAAGCCAGTTACAGCACATTTAGTATCATGCCCCTTTTCATAACATGCAACTTTTTTCATTCAAACCATAGCACTTTGATTTTCGTTCAAAGTTTATTCAAAATTTAAAAGTCACAGAGAGTAAAAGGAATACTTTGTTAAAATTAATTTTGTTCATATTATAAGTTACAGTAAATTAGAACACAATGTTCTAAAAGAAGAGGAAAAATTGAATTGTAAAGGTAGTTTTAGTTTGAGTTTTGAGTTAGCAGTTGAAGAGTTTAGAAAATAAGTTGAGTAAAGCAGTTTGGAAGTTAAGTTTAGAAAAGAAGTTGAGTTGAGTTTTAATACGTTGAGTTTCGGTTACGTTTTTGAGAGTTAAGTATTGAGGAAGTATTGTGGATTTGAGAGTTTAAAATAAATATATCGAAGAGACGGAATAGTTTATTTCTTTGATAATGGATTATCAATTGCAATAAATTTCCGCTCAAACAAAACGCGAATTGATGAAAGAATATTAAATAAAGAAATAATAAAAGGTCCCCGCTCATCCCTCATCCGAGGAAGCACGGCGACGGATCGTAACACCTTGCTCTTTTTCCCTCGTTGTAGGTTTCGTTTATCTTTTGCTGAAATGCATCGATAAACACGGCGATGTGTACGATCACACACCTACACCACTGCGTGCCAGAGATCGCCTTTCAATTGGTCACTGGCAGTAAGGAAAGATGGCATTACCTTGGTGGCCACACCCCAAAGAGAAAATTTTCTCCTTCTCCTCCATATCTCACCCTTAACTGAGGATTGAAGACAAGTTAAAATTCAATCCATGGGGAATCTTATTGCAACCGCTGATCCGGTTGGTTCACCTCCGGCTCTTCGTAGCGCCGCGGAGACGCGTATATACCGGAGTTGTGATTTTGGTGTTGTGTAAATTTGTAAATTAAGTCAGATTCAGTAAATAGCAAATATATTCGATTGAAAGAAATTTTTCTTGTGACCCCGGTCCGAATACAATATTGTATAACGTAAAAAAAGTTAAACATTAATCAATAAACGATTAAGACAATTTATTAAGCCGTGCGTTTTGATCCCAACCAGCAATAAATACATTCGATACAATAAACCAAAACAGTGTGTTTGATTTACTTCTGGTGGACGGTGTGCTGTGACAATGTATTTGTTTTGTTTCTTTCGGTGAACACTATACTGCGGAACATTTAGTGGACGTTGTGGGGACGGAGAAGAACCCCGTGTCATATGCCGGCACAACGACTTCGCCCCCCACAAGTAAAGACTACAAAGCCTCGTCAAATCAAGAAATGCCGAGTGTTTTCCTGTGTGTTCAAATCATGTCGGCAGCATGCATTATAGTGTTTTGTAAAGTAATGAAGAACGTGGTTCGAACATAGGATATAAAAAGATTAATACTGATGCATGATTGACTCACCTGGGAGTTTTGGTGTGTATATAACCTTCAAGTAGGTTAGTTCGAATGGCTTTTTATTTTAGTAAGCTAGACCAGACTTCCGATTGGATGAAGAAGAAGAAGCCATATTCAAAAGAGTGTATAATTCGGAAGTAGAACAAAATAAAAAGGTACAAGCAACGAAATTGCATATGCCGTAATGTTTAATAATTCTTATAGAGTTTTATAAGGTTTATTACATAATTGTCCACACGTGGACGCAGACGCGTGAATTTCTTTAACGAGTTAGCCACTGAATATAATTACTTGCACTTCAAGTGTATACGTTAAATGTTCTTCGTTCTATAGGAAACCACAGTAACATTGAATGCCGCAATTGCATCTATCTAAAAAGAATCCAACTCTGTTGCACGTCGTATTGCAACCATTGTATCAAGTTTAACAAAGTGACACACTTTTGGTAATTAGGATAACCTTAATTGTAATTGAATAGAAATACCCAAAAATGGTAAATGGGTACTATTATTGCAAACCGGCGCGCTCTTTAATTTAGAAAAGTTTCCAAAGGTGACGAATTCAACGATTAGGCGAGCATCAGCAAGTAGGATATATATTTTAGCGGGAAGGATATCCGGTGAAAGAAATTTCCAACGATGCACGTTTAGTTATGCTAACGTAAAAATAGAAAAGCAAATTAATGGACATAAAACATCAAGTCTTGATGAGAACACTAAGCATATAAATCTCAGAATACATTTCAATAAACTGACATCAATAAAAATTCTGTATTAATATCTAGTTGCTGGGTATTGCATTCCATATCACATTTCATCTGAGCCAGACCCCCCACACCTAGAAATTTAGAATCCCTTACAGTTGGTCGTTCTTAGTTGGAAGCCTCTACAACTGCCTGTCAATTTGAATGGAATGCACTGTGTTTGACCCAAATTTTCAACTTCAAAGTTGAATATTTGATGACGGATGTTTTCTAACGATTTCAATAATTCAGTCGTATGAGGGGCTACGTCTATTTATATTAATATTTTCTTTTAAATATTTAAAAATGAATGGTTTTTATTAATGTGAAAATTCTGAAAACGAGAGTCGCATTTATCCGCAAGTCATTCATATGAACGTCAAATTTATAAATCTTGTAGAATGTATAGATCCGTAAGGTGAATTTAAAACAGCTACAAAACCGCGTGAATGTTCATAATAGACATAGGTACTTTTACATTTTAATTTGTATCTTCCCATGATTAAATGAGAAACGTTGACAAAAGAAAAAAAAAAGGATAGTATATTCATCACTATTGGATCTCTATTTCATAAAAAAATATATAAGTATGAAAATGTAGGAATACAATATGTTGCAATATCACTCCATGCCAAACAATACATCATCGACGTAAGAAGTACGTATATTGCACACATATCTTCTGTTGCAGTGCCCTAGTTTAAACCCTTTTATTCTTTCCTGAGGGAAGTACAATACATTATTCACCCTCAGTGCCGGAGAAAGTATTGATTCCATGCAACACTCATCTAATGGAACTAATTCTAACTTTGAATAAGAGTTATAAGTCGTTGAAAAGTAGGTCGCGCTGGACTGGGGGCACTTAGAAGGGGTGCTGAAATAGGTTAGTGGGGTTTGGCTTTTAAGTGGTTTTTTAGTTAGTACTTCAAAGGAGAATAGATGTTATAAGGTTATACTATCCATGTAATGAACCACATCTATACTTGAAGAAACTACTCCACTGAGCTGCATCAAATTATGTTTAGTCTTTCAATCTGTTATTAATTAATGTATTACTAGAGCTTAAGTGCAATTTCACATATGCAGATCTAACAACAGGTTAGAACAACAATTTGTCGCATTAATTGGATTGTGTTGTCTATGCCGTGAAATGGCAATAAGTGCATGTCAACAACCACTGCTGACCATGATTGTGGAATAATTTACATTGAGTTGCTAGTTATTAGGAACTGTTTTTTTCTTTCCTTGTGCCAGGTGTCCAGGTAATAATTTGAACTCATGTAAATAAATGAATGAATTGAATAAAAAATAAATTGAAAAATAGATTATAGATTGATTATAAATAAAATAGATAGATTTTAAATAAAAAACAAATTATATTATTCATAAATATTGTAGCGAGCTGGATTAATTATTTTTAATAAATAAGAGTCGTTAAATCGATTTTGAATTAATGTAACACTTTATTAGTCCGTTAATAACAACCGTTACTTTTACCGTACACTTAACGATTTCTTGACTTATCGCTTCCGTACTTATGACGTTTTTGACTGCTAACTACTTACCTCTTACTTTTTACTTATCGCTTGCTTCACTTTCTTACTTATTACTTCACTGCTTCTTACTTATCTTCCCGATCTGCGTGCGACGTATTTATATCGTTTTTCCTCAGTCGGTTTGATTTGGTGTTTCGTTTCTGTCCGTTCCATAGCCTCGAATTTTCTATTGCTCCTAGTCTCCAGTTTTCCAGTACTTTCTAGAATAATCTAGTAGTTTGTTTCGGACTTTCTAGAATATTCTGGTACTGATTGTCATATGCGTCACAATATTTTAACACAAAACCTCACGAGATCTCAGGTTCTATTATTCGCTATGATTATACGGGATTAAATAATATTTTCATTCTACTTTCATAATAACACAAGTTCGCTGATTCTGGTCTTTAGCGCGCTTATATCAAATTTTGCTACCTTCTTGGATTAGATGTTACAACTAATTGTTGATTCTTGTGTTTGTAATTTATTGGTTTTCAAATGCTTTAAATAATCTCAATGTCCGCCAACACCTCGTTTTTCAACACACTCACTCTTCGTCCACCTTCTCTGTACATTGAAATAAAAGAATATAAAAAAAACTTTTTTGTACGCGTAATATAAAATGCCCTGTTAGTTGTGTGTACGCCATTGACGTTCAATTGTGTTATTTTAAGAATTAATTTTTACAATTAAGGTGTATTCTATTATAAGATATTTTAAAGTTTCAAAACACAGAAAACTCAGTTGTACTAATCGCTTTTTGGAATAAGTTCTGTGGCGTTTTTATGAACCTAGACATAATCGTGTGTAAAACTCGTCTCGCAAAAAGGGTCATGCAAAGTTCTCCAGCGAATACGCGGATATTTTCTATCGACGTCGACGGAATACGAAGTGTCGGGAGACTAAAATCTGTTGCAGTATTTTTTCCCTTTGGTCCGCCTGATGCACCTCCAGAACCGGACTCTTTTCTGGACGAAGGGCGTTGTAGTCTTGCCCGGTACGACTCGAGTTCTAGAGTCAACATTTTGTTGCACGGATAAAACTATTAACAAGGTTTTCTACTCACGGTTTTGTCCCCGAATTTAGTTTGGCGGGTTGCTCTTAATTCCAGTAGTAAAAGTTCCCTTTACAAGTTCGTCTCTTTGTTTGATGACAGGAAAAAAAGAAAACGTTCGTCTTTCGTTTTTGTCTAGTTTAAATACTTTCGTTGATTAAATCCTTTTCTGGGTTTCCTTTATCAATAATGGCACTTATTACAATTGTTAGCACTAATAATTCACACAAACTAAATATGGAATTCATAAACATTATAATTTTCTGGATAAAATATGGAATTCCTAAAAATTATAATTTTCTGGACATTGAGATACAAATTGTTTGTTACTTTGAATAAGAGTTTTTTTGTGTTCGATTTTACCAATAAGCTATTGTCTTTCGACTTTTGTCGTACACTATCCTTATATACATATCGTTATATATAGAAAGTATAGGTTTGGTTTATTGTTTTTTTCTATTGATACGTCTTTTGATCACAGACTGTGGCGGTTACACGAACCGCACAAATCAGCATAGGCTGAGATACCTTCGTTTCACAAAGGAACATACCCACCTATAGCTAAACCTCACGTGCCCAAAGGTGACCAAAGGTGACATCCATACTGGTGTCAACAACCCCACGTATCCACAGATACGTCGGTCCCGAACAATTTCCCTATGCCTGCACGGCGATCGAAGGACACGACCTAGTATAGAAATTGTGTATCGATCCATTAGCTGGATAAACACAAGTGGTTGGCACAGCTGCGCCAGATGTCGACAAACATCAAATCTCCGGCGATAAGCAAATTGCCGTAAAACAATCCGCTGGCTATACCTTTGATCCTACCGCAATGCACTTCGCCTAAACAAAGGCCATTGCGCAGAAACAGCAATAAACTAAAACGCTGTTCCCATAGGGCAAAGCAAATACAATTCTCACAACCAACGATAATTACCACGATCCCAGAATCGCCAAGAATAAACTACACACCCGAATGTACACAAAAGCAATTCGACAGAAAGTGTGAAAATTCTGGCGATCCCAAGATGATCTACGGCCACACGGGCAGCTACCTCTGCATCTGTGTGTGTGAGTGCGATCTTCCATGGTGGAGAGATTCTCGATTAAGAGTGAATCACCAGGGCAAGGGAAACGAAAGGGAAAGGGAACTATGGGGTGAATAGAATCATGCCCAAAAGAAAATTGTAGTTCAGTCGACATAGAGAATCTCACGAGCAGGTTGATCTACGCAACGCGATAAAACGGAAAAGAAACTGCCCGACTCGAAGTTTTAAACTTTTTAAAAACGCGAGTTAACTTGAGTACATTTATAGCGTTTGAAATAATAGTGAAGAAGAACGTGTGATTCGAACTGACGCTATGACAGTTTGAATCGCAAAAAAATTCAACGTAAGCGTTACCCATTAGGCTACTGGCCGATTTTAGAATTTGATTTTTAAACTCGACTATACTCCACTGATGGAATGAATTGAATTGTGAATTGTTATGTTATCGCTTGGTATATGGCTCTGATGTATTTTCTTATTCGATTTTTCGTCCGGAGCTCATCACTATTTTGGTTGTGAATTGTGTGTGTAAACACCATAAACGTGTATATTCGGCGTTCAACGCACAGCAATTCAACGCGCGCAGGCCTGTGATCCTCACTAAGGACATCGGATATTTATTTAACGGTTAATTCCGCTGTTCTCTAAAATAATTAAATTAAGTGCGGACAGTCAATACGGAGACAGACACGGTTATACTCGTCGCTACACTTGCGTTGTATCCTAACCTGTGCAGTTTGATATTGTCAATTTTAATTCAAAATTTTTTTCTTTGTCCCGAATGTAAAAACGAAAAAAACAAGAAGAAATAAAGAACATTGATCAACCGAAAAATTTTGTTTTTCTTGTGTGGACGTTTCGTGCGTTTTAGTGGAGCGTGTAAAGTGTTCGGCGGAGCAATTCCGAAAGTCAGACAAATTAACAATTATCAAAAACATTTTAAAATCCGCCAAAAGACTTTAGACTCTAACTCACAGCTAACCAGCACAGAAAAATTTAACTAACTAACCTAGAAACATCTTTTTCAGACTTTGTGCTTACACTCCTGATTGCAGACTATATCGGCTCTTAATTCATTGTCGCCCGATGCGAATCAACCGGGCCTTTTGCTTTATTTTTTTACGGGGTCTCATTTGTACTCCCGAGAAACCAGGTCACACCATTGAGCCGTTTTCGGTTATCCTACGGTAATATAGGGCAATTTGGCCAACGGTGAAATGACATATGTTTACCGGTAATTTTTTGTTTTGATTGCGGATTTAGTGCTTATCAGTTAATCATGTGTAATTTTGTGTTTGATTTCAGGTTTTACTCTGCATGAATGAATGTTTTAATGTGAAAATGTATGTGTTTCTGTATCAGTATTTTGGTAAGATAAATGAATATATGTTTTGTATACTTGTTATGAATAAACAATATTTTGTATACTTGTTTACTTTAAGTGGTTTTTCAGTTGAAAGGTTGTGGGGAAGGAGAGAGTTACTTCGTAACAAATCTTGTTACTCCGATCCAAAAGCCGAGGCACCACTCAACGAATCATATTCACTGTTACCCGGTGTGATTACAAATTCCCCGGTTAAATCCTTGATGATGTCCGCATCAATCGAAGCGCATGCAATCATGAAACAAGAAGCCCACCAATGCACAATAGTCTCGCCCAATGCCGCTTTGAGCCAGCGTCAATTGGATTTCCACACGGAAGTTATCCCACTAGGATCTACAAAATAAACGATCAGTATTAACTAATTCGGCCAAGTAAACAAAAACAATTTAAACGATCCCCTTTTGAGCAAGCGTCAATTGGATTTCCACACGGAAATTATCCCACTAGGTTCAACAAAATAAACGACCGGTATTAACTAATTATGTTCCTAGAATGAAATACACAACCCACGCTAGATTTTTACCTATAAGTTCAAGCAAACAGTAGCGGGTTCCGGGGATAACAATCCCGCCGAGGTAATTACGAAGGGTAATAAATCGTACGTGTAGAATATATTGTGTCATAGCTAGAGAGTTGAGTGATATCGGGTATGAATGATATCACACATTACTGGTTGCAATGTGCAACACCACCAACGTGGCTCTCGAGACCCCGGATACGCTCGGCCGTACCGTAAGCGCCTAGGATGACATACCTGTCTACTTGATCACCCAGCGCCTGGGTCCACGCACGGGGCGGGGTTTGCGGACAGCACAGGGAAACACCATGGAGCCGCATACCCGCAGCTCAACGCCTTCCTAAAAACCAGGATCGAGGCCTTGGAGTTCGTTCAGTTGTCTAGAGTTCCGTTGATCACTCCCAAAGGGCTTTAAGGAATGACCACCCGGACAACAACCCGAGGTCACACCTCTCAGTGTACACGGCCTCACCCACAGTTCCGAACCTACAACTTCCCTGCTCGTTCTGTGGAGCATCTCACTCCATCAGCTACTGCGACGGATTTCAAGCGCTCAGCTCAGATCAACGAAAATCACGTCCAGATCAACGAAAACTGTGCTTCAACTGTCTAGGGTGGCACCTGGTCCACGACTTGCAAACAGTGTCAGAGATGACACCACACCATACTCCATGCTGGTACAACCTCAACTCCAGAAGTCCAACTCATCATCACTTCCGGAAGCGGGTACCAATCCCAAAGGCCAAGGCGGCTAGACCTCCGAAGTATCTGCACACATCCTAAACACCCCTCCACCGTGGGTGATACTCGTGGCTACATCACGAGTCCTCATCCAATCGGAGCCCCAACGCGGCTCGAGGTTCGTGGCCTGGTGGACCCCTCCTCAAAGGCCACCTTCATCTCGGAACCCTTCGTGAAATGACTGCGCCTCCGCCGCCAGGTGTTGTTCATTCCAGTTTATGGGGCCGGATGTGCTCGCGGCCAGACGGCGATGGCGCAATCCTCGACCAATATACTGCCTCAATGCGACCACTCGCAAAGTTGGACCATCAACGCACTTATTTGCCCAGAGACCTCTCCATCGCGGCGGGCTTGGATCTCATAGACCGGAACATCCCATGGAGGGACAGGGTGGAACTCTTCATCGGAGCTGATCTATACTTTTCTCCCATCATGGAGCGGCTGGAGAAGTCCGAAATCTCAGGCCCCATCGGGCAGGGTACTTGTGGGTAAAGTTCTTGCCTGTGCGTTGACATGGGCGGGGGTTCTGCAAAAACACCACTGATTGTACGCTGAAAGTGTTCACGAAATTTAAAGGTCCGCAACACACTGTGTACTTGCAGAAAAGGAAAATAAAACACACAGAGTGTCCAAGTAAAAAAAAACAATCACTCTGGTTTCGTTTAGTACAATTTGTTTATTTATTGTTCCTGTTAACACTCACCACAGCTTTGGTGTTAGGCTCACCAACATTGTTTATTATTTTGTTAATCATTTAAAATCAAGATGCAAGGTCTTATCTTCACAACCGCCTTTTTTTTCTTTTACTAATCCTTCACTCAATTTTGTATTGTCTTTATAACCACCATACATAACCGATCAAATATTCTCGAATTGAATTCTCGCACATCACATTCTTTTGGGTATATTTAACTTGTAGTGGCTGACTTGAATGAATTCATTTATAACACCGAACCAAACACAAAAGTAAACGGTTTTCGAACGCAAATCCTAACTCAGCCGGCGTTGTCCTCGACCGCGTTCCTCGGACGTAGAATTTTAACTCAACGATGCAACTCACATCTGTCAGATCCAATTGTGGTGACTGGCCTCGATGGAGGAGGAACGAAACGATCAACTTGGCGGCGGCCAATCGTGATCGAGCATGGGAGAATTTTCATACACCGTTGTCATTAAATCCGAACAAAAAGCAGTACCGAACAACTTAATTCGATCCGGCGTTGTAAGGTGATATTTCGCCGAGTCAATTGAATTGCTTGACTCAATTATTTGATGCAAATTGTTTTCCAATTGTTATGCTGTTGCTTCTGCAACAACCGTATAGGCAAGTTCGATGCCCTGCAATGCAGACAATGATCAGCGGACACCTGAGCAAACAAATGCACGATCAGCAGGGGCCGCAGCGATGTGGCCGTAGATCGTTGATGATGTACGCCTGGGAACGAAAATAGGTTTTTGCTTCAAAGTAAATAAAAACGCTATTTCACAGGTCCAATGATGGGATGTACAATGTTCATGATGTGCCTATGTTGCAAAAGGTCGTCGTTGTATTTACATAAGATTCCAGGGAAATGCCGGTGTAGGCGATATCTGCTGGTGACGATAGTTCGAACAGATATTGGGAATCTATTTGCTTTAGCCGAATGGCTCTATAGCAGAATAGGGAAAATTGTTCATAGACGTTAAGTCCACAGAAAACTCTGCGACGTTGGCTATGGGTTGTTTGTTTGGGTTAGATGATGGGTCTTCGTGGGGCATGAACGTGGGTAAACAAATTATCATGTTCATGTCCAAATCAAATGCTCGGTTGTATCATCATCATCATCGTCGGCACTACAACCAGGAACCGGTCTTTGCCTTATTTAGCAAATCCTGAGGCTTGTTAAATTTTCCATGATAATTTGTTTCTCCGGGCAAGGTCATTACTCTTGCGCCAGAGACTCTCCGACGGGGAATCGAACCCCAGTCTCCCGCGCGACAGGCGGGGATACTAACCGCTATACTATCGAGAAGCGCTCGGTTGTATAATGACTAGGAAATTAGTCGCAATTCAGCGAACCTTAGGGGACAGATAAGATATACAATTACGTACGGTAGAAGGGAATATTGGTTGCAGCTGTGTCCGCAATACGCTGGCCAGCGTTTGTTTATCGTTAATTGATGACAAACTGAGCCGATAGGAGATGTAAACTGGTTCATGGAATATGAACCAGAAAAGCCCAAATTATGTATGCCGTCGGAGAGATTTCCTTTCAGGTATGAAAAAAGCTGCCGGGAGCTTACGCAGCCCAAAATTGCAAGTAGATATGGTGTCTTCTGGGTGAGGGAAAAGACAGGTTAAGTTGAGGAAGTGGGTGGTTCTTGGAGAAGACTTTAAAGAACCCTTACATACTCACTTGGGATGGGTGCTAACAGGCGCAGGGTACCGAGAAGCTCATGACAACGTCAGAATCAACCACTTTCAGATGGAAAAATAAGAAGAAAAATAGGATGTTTCGACGCTCCTCATGGCGGGCGGCCTCTCCCGGTAAGTACTCATCGTCGACTTCAAAAAGCTACATCGTTTAAAGCCAACAATGGAAAAATAATAACTTCTCACAATAGCAAACTCTAGAGACGTATCCCACGCCCAATTCAATTACACAAAGCGCAACACTTCACCAAGGAAATAGAATCAACAACATAACCACTTCAGGTCCACCAATCAGTAGCAACCAATAGTGTCAATGGAAAAACAGCAATTGCAGCAGCACCTTAATCACCACGAAGAATAACTGAAACTTCTCATCTATCTCATAAAAACGCCCCGTTCCACCTAAGTCGACGACTTCTACGCCGTCACCGACCACCAGCAAACAACCTCACTGGCATCAATCACAACCTCGATATCAGACCCCTTCCCCTTCATGGAGAATGATTCGCCAATAATTGGTGAAGGCGGGCGGAATGTTGCGGATTCTCAACTAAATGTATTTGAGAATTCTAGTACATTCCCATTTGCCTGCTTTTTTTTTTTTTGGTTTTGGTAGGAAGGTGGAAATCTTCAAAAGATACCTCTGGACCGATCCAGAGCCATGTCTGTTTTGAAGTCAGCATGTATTCTATTACTCCTGCCGGAGTAACTGTTCGTCTTATATCGCTCTCCAAAATCGTTCGTGCGGTCGCTAATCTCACGCACTCTGTGAGTATGTGTTCCGCATTTTCTATTTTGCCTTCGCAATACAAGCAGTATGGGTGATTCACATGCTTATACTTGTGGAAGTATTCCCGAAAGCATCCATGTCCTGATATTAGCTGAGTCAGTTGGTAATTCAGCTCACCATGTTTTCTTTTCACCCATGTTTCTATGTCAGATATCATGGTGTGGGTCCATCTTCCTTTGGTGGAAGAATCTTACATTCGTTACCATTTTCTTAAGCTTGAGAGCTCTAATTTTGACCGCATTCTCCGACGATTCTCTTGGGAGACCTTATTCAATGCAGCGTTTTCTTTAGCTGCAATGTCAAGTGGTGTCCTCCTGGCCAAAACATCTATGGCATCTTCATATACCGTTGGGAATGTACAGCATTTGTCAGCTGTCATTTGCCATCTGTCAGCCACCAGCTAACAAGGCGTAGGTGACAGCAAAAGAACGCTACCTAAGTGTCAACATTTTAAAATTTGTGCAACGGTTACTTGGATCGATCGTCTCTGTTGGTTACCTTCCGATCGCTTGGCGTATTCTTTTGGACTTTCTGCTTCCATCAACTTGGGCGTCATATCGTCTCTTGTGGTGACGTTCCGATCGCTTGGCGTCTTCTTCTGGACTTCCATCTTCCATCATCTTGGGTGTCATATCGACTCTTTTACTACTGCTCCATCTGTCTCTATCATCTCGGACGTTGCTCACGGATGCGCCTCCGCCACCCCAACGGTTAGTCTCTTCGGGATGCAGACCCAACCCATCGGATTCCCGAACAAGTACAGCAGATTATTTTTAGTTTGAACTCAGACTCCTATATTGTGTTGAATAAGTTACCAAAAGATTGATATATTTGATGTATACGTGGTGTGATCAAAAAGTAACTGTGCTTTTGGAAATACGCAGGCTTTAGGCTTCAGATATTGAATAACATATTTGTAATTTTTGGGAAGACACGTTCTTGTCGTAGGTTGACAGTTGCAACTATGGTGAAAGGTTAGCTTATTTCGGACACTCGTATGTAATGTTTTTCGTTTACTTAGCGGTTTTTTACTTCCTCTCATACCTCGTGATTTTAGAAAAAACAAAATATCCTCAGATATTCTATTCCAGATACGCTACGTTATTTCGCACTTAATGCAATAAAAGAAGAAATTATTGAAATCGGTTAAGAACTCGCTTTTTTATTTTATTTTATCGTATGGGTCTTATGGGAGCATCCTTTAATTTTCATATCTACTCCTTCTACTGAAGTTTTTACTGTTATCGCTGTAACAGAGTCGAATGTAAGAAATTCTACTCCGGTATTTAAAATAAGTGGTTGTTAATATAGCAATTCCATTGTCATTTAGGAGCACAACCTCCTGGGTAAATTCCAAACTTACTGCAATAAAATGTAACAGTATTGCTGGTATAGTCAAAAAAATCGTTTTACTTCCTTAAACTACAAAGATTTTTCCAGATTTGTAATCTAGCTCTACGTGGGACGTCTCTTGCAGGAAATCGTTGTAGAGCTAACGAATTCCTTAGCATTGAAACCAAATTATAGCTACTTCCTTTTTCTTGTGATACAGTAATGTCCTAAAGAATATCCTCAGAAAATTAAGTGAGTCACATTTTCTATGGTACACAGTGCCATTTAGGTAAGAACATATTTTACTGAAGAAAACATTTACCCCCGAACTAGGTCAAAACAAATGTTTATATCCTCTCTTTCCTAAGACATCCGTTGACCTGTTTTCTGCCATAAAGTTAGCACTGCTGAAGTTTAAACAAGGGTAGATCCCCTTTGACGAAGAATTTTGTGGACACAATAAATTTAGAACCATCCGCTGCTCGAGGACAAAAATAACTCTAAAGATTGTGATATTCAATATGTTTATTTCCTAATTTTAAATACAACTGTCAAAGCCTGTGGGCTGAAGAATTTTTGAAGAATTTCATCACAAATAACATAACTCGTAGTCCTCGAATAAGTGGGATGTGATGAATCGTTCCACTTATTTGAACTAAGGATGTGGATAGCTATTGAAGGTCGTAGAGGACACGTTCCTAAAAGCCACATTATTCGTATCTCTTACTACAGATCCTTGTTCTCGAATAGGTACAAGTTGGTCGTGTGGAATGCTTTTCAGTTTGCTCACCTTGATAGAATTAATCCTTAGCTTGAGTAAAACCACCACATGCCATTAACGAGTATTGTGTTTCATCTATGATGTTAGAACAACACTTTTATGCTGACAGATATAAATCTTGGCATACACCTCTTTTATGTGAGAACATCATACCATCGAATAGTGTTATATATATAAACTTATGTTGGTACCTACAGTCTATAGAAACCACACAGCCACAGTCGTAGTAGGGTTGATGTGCGTATTTCGAATTGGAGGGAGTGTGATCCTAGCTGAAGGTACATTCGAGCAGAGAGAATAAGTTCATACCAATTAGGGCAGCAATTAGGAATACCATTGGGGTAAGACAAGGTGTCTTTTCTTTTAATTATCTAATAATAATATTCAGGCAATCATAAACAAATAGCTTAGATAGATTTTATTTCGCAATTTGTTTGTATTGATTTTGCTATTGTTTGCTTTGATAAGTCACACTTAATAATTTGTTTCCACTAACGCCACCGCTTGTCTTTTCCAGGAGCGACACAAAAACTTCCCCCTAGAACATCCAAAAACCCTGGGAAGTATTTACTTACCTTTTTATCATCCACCTAAAATGTCCCCAAACCACCTAAGCCATAATTCTGCGCTAAGGCAAAAAGCATTGCACCAAACAGACATTTTCCACAAGGGCATAATCACACCAAAAGCACCATGTATCTTTAAAGCAATTTGGTTGCACGATCAGCAACCAACATGACTCGAAACATTTCGGTGTACATATCCCCGAACGAATTCCGCCGCACACAGGCACGTGATATTTCTTCTTTTACTTTTTCCTACAAGCACATCGGTCGGTAAACCGATCGACAAGCATTAGCATCATATAAGCATTTCCCCTAGGGGCATGCCTGCATACAACGCAGCATGGTCCTAAAATTCGATTCGGTTACGACATTACGTAACCGACACAAATTCTCGAACTTGTCCATGCATATAAGAAGAAAGTATTTTCCCCACACACGTGCAGGGCAAGTCATATCAGCAGACGCCAGCGATATGTGCACGATCAGCGTAAATGCTGAAATTTGGTATTCTGTCGTGTCGGAGGGAATCTTCAGTCGTACCTCAAATTCCGTGGAGGCAAATCGTACCTCCACGTAAAACATAAAAAGGAGTCGAGATTTACTTTCCACTGCGTACGGTCGCTAATCACAGTGGGTCTGCTTGGTGTATCGCATCGGTTCTCGCGCCGCAAAGAGTACTAGGAACACGTTAGAAGTGACGGAGAACATATTAAAGTGTTAAAGTTTTTGAACATGAAACGTTATACTCCACTAGTGAAATAAGTTTACATCATAATTGTACAAATTAACAGTGACTTTGAATCTGGAGTTGCTAACTTTATAATCGTATACACCAAGAATTAAGCTGACTTTACGTTGTATTCCTTAAGAGTGATGTTGCGCCTGGAGTCGTTATACTTCGAATTTTGAATTTAGACTTTAGTTTAATTACCTCCGAATAGTGTCGGACCTTTTCGTTAATATAAGAGAATTATGAACTAAATATTGTGTTTTTTTCTAATTGTAAATAAATATGAACCATAACATCGTGCATTTCAATTGAAAGGTGAATTTGAGTTCTAAGACTGGTGAACCGGTTCCCTTGGGGCACATTACCAAAGAGAAGACGTGAAGTTCCACCCTGGTTCTTACGAGAATCACACCACCACATAGGTCGAAGGAAAGTAGGAAAACCACAATATTGCATTATAAGGGCAACGCCGTTTTCAGGGAAAGTAAGGAATACTGAGGCCGAAGAAGTAAATGACGTATGCGAAGTGTGACTAGAAAATAACGAGATTGCGCATGCGTTACAATATCTATACATGCGCCGAAGTCGTGAACGACAACTTTGTAGCACAAAACTTTCTCCTCGATAAACTAAACTCCAGTGCAATTAAGCATATCAAATAGCCATGTCTTTTGTTTTCGTAAGTTCAGTTTCTTGTTTTGTCGAAAGAATGTTGTTTTTTAATAGTGCAACGGCTTATTGAAACATTTTATGTGAAATTCAGAAAAACTTCTAAGACTAAACTTTAATTAAAAGCAGTGAATGGTAAAAAATGATGATGTGTGTGGGTTTTTAAGTAGTTTAACTGTTTCTAGCCTAGGTGAGAGGACTTTGAAGATAATACATTGTCACTCTTCTACGTCAAAAACACGTAAGGCCTTACTTTGCAGTTACAATAAACCGACCATCGATTCATTTGTTCAATCGACAAACAATTACCGCATCTTCGGCATTATCAGCGAAACCGAATTCTCCCGCATTTCCTAATGCAAACACGAGCCCGGTTTCTACTGCAGGCAGAGATGCCATAAACATCTAAAACCTCAATTAGCACCATTTCCACGATGCATTGCGGTCTATCTATACAGCTGCAATACATATCATAAACAATGATCTACACAATCCCTTTGTCTTTCAATGTTTCGGGATTCGTTTCCCATTGATCTTCTCGCATGATTAAACAACACAGATCTACACGATCGCACACACACAACGGAATTTAGCCAGCAAGATTCACTTACTGGTTAGCCCATAGCGAAAAATGTTCTCTCTTCTCTTTGCTTCTGAAAACTCACCACGAATTGAGGGTGAATCAAGATCCAGATTCCAACCCGATGGAGTCGGTCGCGTCACCAGCCGCCGTACCGCATGCACCGGTACGGTGCGAGACACGAAAGTCGCGATTTAACACCCCCTTGTGTGTTTTTGCATCGTGCGAGTCGCCCGGGCGAATGAAATTAAAGTGGAGGTTACAAATGTGTACTATAGTTTAGTGAATTTGTAATAAGTCATCATCATCATCGGCACTACAACCGGGAACCGGCCTTGGTAAATCCTGAGGCTTGTTAAATTTTCCATAATGATTTGTTTTTTCCGGGCAAGGTCATTAGTGTTGCGCCAGAGGCTCCCCGAGGGGGAATCGAACCCCGGTCTCCCGCGTGACAGGGGGGTATACTAACCACTATACTATAGAGGAATTTGTAATAAGTAGTGAGTTATAAATACCGACCGAACGTAAAAACGATTAATTAACAACCGAGAAATGTAATTTGTTTTTATGTTTTAAATTGTGAACCATTGAAATACTTTGGTTAAAATACAGTAAAAATAAAAACCAAACAGTGCCTTTCAATTAATTACTTCTTGTGGACGGATCGTTGCGGAGTTTTGTTTCTTTGGTAGACAGTGTTCGGCGGAACTTGCTTTTAGTGGCGATGGGAGTGGAAGGGAACCCGATGCAGTACGCCTGAACACATACTTCCTCCCCACACCTTTTTTATAGTGGAATATTATCTCTTCTATTTATTGACCTGTGGGAACCCGGAAGTTCATGACCTCATCGACTCGACTCCGCCATTGTTTCCTGTCATGTGCGCTCTCCTTCCACGTTCGACCATCCGATCCGATCTCCTCGATCGGATGGAATATTATGACACCTAAACATATTTAATTTTTTAAAAACTTTACATTAACATTTTACAACTTAATAACTATTTGCATATTGAATTATTTACTGAATTATTATTATTTACTCGTTTTGTTTCAATAAAAGCAGTACGCGGACAAATTAAGGGGGACCACTTTTTGAACACCACAAAATGAGTAATTTTTTGTCAGTGTTTGTAAAGATTATAAAATAATCGTATCATTTTGGACATTTAACGTCATTTTATTTGAACTTTCAAAAGTACAATAACACTTTTTTTTTAAATGGGGGCTTAGTAACATTTTTTTTCGGGTGCCTTTGTCCCGTGCTGCACTTGTCAATCTTGTTTTATTGATCTGAAACATAAAAGTAAAACCACTATCTATTTCTGAAATACGCACAACAAGAATAAACCTATAAAATTATAAAAAAGTATGAAAAACTAACCACGCTCTTTAATAAAGTATTCAAATCTGTAAAAAATGTTCGATATATTTCATCCCAAAAAGTACTTTAATTACACGAAAACGCTAAAACTTTAAGTATATCCTTTTGATAATGAAAGTCCTCAATCTATTTGGCCTTCGCGCAATAAAAGAAAAAACGACAATAAAACAAAAAGGAAAAAAAGTGAGAACGCGTGCACCATATTATGGACGTAAATCAAAAATACAAAATGGTTATTAAAAACCTAAAACCAAAGTCCACGTTAATAAAACGCCCTGCGAGCTCCCCACTAACACAAGCGACAACAAAAGTCAACAAGCCAAACGAGGCAATAACAGATTTGTTTGAAAAGGCGCAAAAAATGGAAGAGGACAATACATTCCCCCCGGTTCCATATAATGACGGCCATGTGACCAATAACATGTTTGCATGTTTAGCGACTACCGAGACTGAGGAGGAAGAAGGGGAAATCAGCGACCTTGAAGCAAGGCTAGCCCGAGCCACAATTAGCAGAGAAGCTTTCCCGCTCTCAAACGTCGTCTCCCCCCTTACCCCCCCCCCCCCCCCCCCCCTCGAACATACCCCGCTCACCCCCTACACTCTCCCGCACTCATACTCACACCCTAGCATCCGGCTTATGCTCGCCCTTCCCTGTCCTACATTTAGACTATTATTCTACCCATCTTTGTTTAGTTCCCCATTCCATTTTTAAGTTACTTTAAAGTTAGTTCGTTACATGAGCAGTTCCTGATCACATTCCCCAACCCACATGCCTTGGTTTCTAAGGTAGTTCGTATGTCTATTTATAAGTTTATATGTTTATATGACTTGTACTAAGCGAAATAAACTGAGGGCTTTGCCCTCTATTCATTCATTCATTCATTCGTATTGGTGAAACCGATGCCCCTGATGTAACAAAATCCCGTTATCAGTCGAACGTCTACACAGCCTCGATAACGAGCCCGATTACGCAATAACGAATCTTAAAGTTCAGTTATTTATCAGAGTATTTGCATGATGTTGCCGCTGACATTGACATAATTGTGCTCACTGAATAGATCCTCCAGCAAAACACTTCGATGTACTCCAAAAGTAGAGAAACACACTGTTTTTTTAGTTGTATATTATTGTTGCATTTTATTGGTACTAGTTCTTAAACAATACACTGTGACATCAATTAGTCTTTTTGTTCTGACTTTTACTCTAGGTTTTATAAATGAACTATCTTTGCCTGCGCGTGCGACGATGATTTTCCACAGCGACACGTTAGACTACTAGTTGTACCACAATTCACGACTAAGATCACTTTTATCAGAGGGACAATTGTATAAGGTGTTAAAGAAAAAATTGTAACACTTAAAGTTACGTCTCTTGACTACTCTCCTCGCGTGTAGAATTCTGACTCCTCGATGCAATCCACATCCGTCAGATGCAACGGTGGTGGATCACATCGGTGTAGGAGGAGTGAACTGGATCAACTTGGCGACGGCCAATGGGCGGTCGCAAAAGGAGTTAAGTGGGAGGATTTCCCATATGCCGGTATAGGACAAGTACGATGCCCCTTCGCCTGCGATACAGACAACGATCGGTCATGCACCTGTCCAAACAAATGGACGAGCATAACGGGCTGCAGGCATTGTGGTCATAAATCATCGATGATGCACGCCTGAGAACGGAATAGGTTTCTGCGTCCTAAGTAAACAGAAACGCTATTTCAAGGGTCGTACGGTGAGATGCACATCATTCGTGGTTTTGCCGATGTTACATTGGATCATCATCGTGTTTATTTAGGTGTTCACGGTCATGCCGTTGTAGGTGATACATTCTTCGGTGACGATAGGTCAACCGAAGATTTGGGGTTTGTTTGCATGACTTTGCTGGTACATGGGTACAATGGCGAGGAATTTGCCTAGCAGATATGCAAGCATACGTCTCGCCCAGGGTGGCCATGGACCAGTGGTTGGTTAATAGAATAAAAACAGTGAGACTATTGTGTGTTTGTTTAATTTACAGGCAGGAACATCATAAGGCATGATCATGGGTATGATCGCTTAAGTAGCAATCTTGTTCATATCCAGTTCTACGATCGGTTGGTAGCCGATAATGAGAAATTGATTGCAGCTATTGCGAACCTAAGGATATGGGAGCAATATTTAATTATGAATCGTAGGAAGAACATCGGCTGCAGCTGTGTCAACAATACGCTGGCCAGTGTGTATTTATCGTTTCTGATTGCTGACGAGCTGAGCAGATAGGGGGTATGGAATGGCTCATGTATTATGAATCAGAAAAATTCAATGATATGCATGCCTTTGGTGAGGTTTTACTTTCAGGTGAAAGCCAATGAAATATAACTTACGCTGCTCGATTGCAGGTAATTATAGCGGGTTGTGGAGTGGGGGGAAAGCAGATTGGTTTAAGGAAGTCGGTGGTTCTTAGGGAAAGCTTTAAAGAACCCCCACAAGTTTACCTCCGGAATTCTTTATCTCAGAATGCACTATCATGAGTTATCTCCATGCCAGTCCTGGGTATCAGCCATATATCCGAAACATAGTAGAAAATATCTCCCGACGACATCGCGAAATGTACAGCCTGACGGGGTGGTATTTCACCGACTGCCACCTAAACTTTTCTCGAACCGGTCCATCAGCCAAGGTCCTGTTCCTCTAATAAGTGAAACAAGACTGCTTGCAAGACCATTTTAGATAGGAAAGGACATAGATATTTGCAGCCTTAGTTTAGTTCGTTACATGAGCAGTTCCTGATCACTTTGTCAATGCAAACCTTCCCTGGGGTCTCTATTTGTGGAATATTTATTAGTCGATCAAGAAATTTGACTTTTTGAACTCCCCAGGTTGCTTAAACTTAAACTACGTGAGGCAACCTTCTCAATTAATTATGCAACTTGCTCAACATTTTCTAGTACTCTCTTTGCTTACAGGACGAGCGAAGACGGGGCCCTGAGATGCGAAAAGGTATTTTTTTTTTTTTTTTTTTTTTTTTATTAGACTTCTCTCGGGAGAGGCGAACCTATAGCGCCGAGTGGGCGTCCCGAGATGCCATCAAATAACTGTTGCAGTTCTTTTTGAACAGCTGCAGGTTGTAACGCTCCGGGAACACTCGCGTGGGAAGGGAGTTCCACAGCTTCCCCGCTCTGTAACGGAACAAGTTCTGATTCAGGGATGTTCGCGCCGTCGGGATATGAACCACAAACGGGTGCGATCCGTCGGATTGTGTTGTGGAGCGCATATAAACCGAATTGCGTGGAACAATACCAAGAATCTCCGAAGAACAGCACCCGTGATAATATCTGTAAAACAGACAGAGGTCGGCTTCGCGCCTTCGATGTGATAGCGACTGTAGCCCCGACGTCAGCGCCGAGTCCCCGATCAGGCGGATCGCTCGTCTCTGTATGCTCTCAAGTAAGTCGAGGGTATGTTTAGGAGCCGAGCTCCAAACATGAGAGCAATATTCGAGCGCGGGTCTAATTTGAGATTTATATAGGAGAAGAAGTTGGGCCGGAGTAAAATATTTCTTGGCTCTAAAAAGATAACTCAGGTTTCCTGAGGCTGACCTGGCGATGTTCGACACGTGTTTATGCCATGATACATTCCCACAAACCGTGACGCCGAGCAATTTCAAACTTTCCCCAGCCTCGAGGGCCCGGCCATTCATCATCAGCTGTGGAACCGATGATCCAGTTTTCTTTGTGAATGTTGTATACTGGGTCTTCGTTGCATTGAAGTCAACAAGATTTGCCTTTCCCCACTGCAGGACTCAATCTGTCTACATCTCAGCTGGTGTGACGTTGATGCACCAATCGGCCGATCACTCGAAAAGGAGGAAACAAGCGTACTATCATCTGCAAAACTGAACACTTTGTTATCCGTTGTCTCCAAAAAATCATTTATGTGAAGCAAGAACAAGGTTGGATCCAAAATAAAACCTTGGGGCACCCCCGAATTAACAGTATACAGATCCGAACACTCGCCGTCCACAACAACGTGGATCGATCGATTCTCGAGGAAGCTCCTCGTCCAGTCGCAAAGCTGTTGGGAAAGTCCATATGAACGAAGTTTGCTCAGCAATGCCCCGTGCCAGACGCGGTCAAAAGCCTTGGAAATATCCAATGCGACCGCCCTTGACTCACCATGCCGTTCAATCGCAGATGTCCATATATCGGTTATAAGTGTCAAAAGGTCTCCTGTGGACCGCCTGCCACGGAATCCGTATTGACGATCATTCAGAATCCGTTGCACTCCAAATACTTAACCAACTCTGTATTGATGACTTTTTCCATTACCTTAGATAAAATAGACAGTAATGCTATCGGACGGTAATTTTGTGGGAGACACTTTTTTCCCGTCTTTGGGATTGGCTGAACTCGAGCGATTTTCCAGCAGGCAGGAAAGTTCCTCCGTGCGTAAGATAAGCGGAAGAGTCTGCCAAGAACCGGCGATAGTTCTGGAGCATAGTTCTTAAGGACTATTGCTGGTATTCCGTCCGGGCCGGTTACCTTCCTACAATCCAGTTCACGTAGAATGCGTTGAATAGTGCGCGGACGAAATCTCACATCCCGCATGGACCGGCGAGATCACAGGTGGCTCCAAAAGGCCGGGATCGAGGTTTGAATTCGCCGAAAATAAATTCGCGAACACATTAGCTTTATCATTTGAATTCGTGACTAACGTCCCGCTGTCTGCCACCAACGGAGGGAAGAGGAGGATGCGAAGTTACCGCTGACAACCTTGCCATTGACCAGAAGGAGCGCGAATCAGTTGGGCACCGACGGAGCTTATTGATCACTCTGTCGTTGTGAGCCTTCTTCGCGGTATCAATCGCCTGGTTGCACGCGTTTCTGATTCTAACAAAATTCCTTCTGTTAACATCGGTGGGATTGGAGCGCCATTGCTTAAAAGCTCTATTTTTTGCCACTGTAATCTGCTCGCATTTTTTATCAAAGTGTACAATGTACAACCAAGGTTTATCAGACGAACTTCATTTGATGGAATGTGGAATATACATCTCCATCTCCAGGAGAATAATCTTTGATACCGACTCCGCGCATGCGTTAACATCGGAGTTTCCGAAACACAACTCGGACCATGGAAAGGATGCGAAGAAATCTCGCAAATCGTCCCAGTTAGCGGCCCCATACTTCCATACATGGCGAAGCTGCCTAGGCCGGTTGTTCGCTTGGTATGCAAGTGCTTGCGCAACAGATACCAGGCAGTGATCTGAGTTTCCCAGAGGCGCAGAAACCTCTACGGTATAAATACTCGGTTCGGATGTCAAAAACAGATCCGGGGTGTTCGCATAATCGCCTCGGCCATCCGGCACTCGCGTTGGCTCAAGTTGTGGCTTACAGCAAACATCTCCGCCAGCCTCTCAGCCTCGTCGGTTCTGTTAGAATGTAACAACCAGCCGAAATTGTGCACATTAAAATCGCCAAGGACAACAATTTCAGAAGCTGGGTGGTTGATCTGTATCCAGTCGGCGGTATATGAAAGATGTTCGAAAAATGTCGCCGGTCGATCGTCATTCGGGGAGCGGTAAAGACAACAAAGAAATTTAACGGAATTCCTCAACACGACCCTCAACCATATGATATCCATATTATTGGGTTCCAACGCCTCCATCCTCTGGTAAGCCAGATTGGACCGCGCGAAGACGCAGACTCCGCCCTTAAAACGGAATCTCGAATGTAAGTCGTATCCTGAGCAACGAAGATATGTCGAATCAGTTGACGAATCGACCTGGGTCTCAGTTAGGGCAAGGATATCAGGTTTCGTTGTTTGCAAATATTGGTGGACGGCGTTTACATTGGTATTGGTGAAATCGATGCCTCTGATGTTACAAAATGCCGTCACCAGTCGAGCGTGGGCCGAGCCTCGAGAGCGAGCCCGGTTACGCGACGACAAGCCTCTTAAAGTTCCATTATTTATCATGATATCTGCATGATGTCCCCCCTGACATAGCCCCCCCCCCCCCCCCCCCCCCCCCCCCCCCCCGAAGATCCGAGTGAGAGACTAGTTTACCTCCGGAATTCTTTATATCAGAAGGCACCATCATGACTTATCCCCGTGCCAGTCCGGGCCATCAGCCACACATTCGAAACACCGTCGAAGATTTCTCTCAGCGATATCGCGGAATGTACAGCGTGACGGGGTGGTATCTCACCTTGGGACCGATTACCACCTAACCAACCTTTTCTCGAACCGGTCCATCAGCCAAGCTCCGAAAGATGGCCAGGGATTTCTCCCAACCATTTCACGGAGCCTATAGCTTGATGGGGTGGTATTTCACCGGGCGCACAGGGCGTTGGGACCCCGGCTACCAATCGGCCTTTAGTCGCCTCTTACGACAAGCTGGCCTAGCTGTGAGTATATTCTAATGCCCTACTTACAGGGTAATTGTTGTTGATTCCCATTTTTTATTCAAACACTTACATTGTGCAAATAATCAGGCCGCAATTGGGTTCCGGTGAGTTTCCGGGTTGCAGCAAAGCGAGTGTTCCAGTGACATATGGAGTCGTTTTTCAAGTTATACCGTGGGCAATTTAAAAGAGTTGTATTCGTTGTAACATTCAACATTTTGGTAATGCTAAAGACGTTACGTAAAGATCCGTAACATTTACTAGGACTTGAAATATCTTGAGTGCGTAAAAATGGTTTCGAAATAATTTTATAAAGTGTTAAAGCATTAAGTACGACATCGAACCATGTAACGCTAGTCGTCGAATTTGACTGTTTAACATGCGGATGACATGTTGTAATTCCAGAATTCAGAATATATTCTCCAATAAACTAAATCTTCCAGAAACTTTTAATCGTCCAATTACTCATTCTAATGAAATTAAGGAAAAACATCAAATGCGTTTTACGTGGCCATAATACTTTATTCAGGAGTGTCGTCGTGTAAGTAAAGTTTAGATGCCATTTAGATGAAACTTCTTCACTTACATACATGTACAGTCAGTACGTTGTACTAGCTTAGTGCACTGGTTATTATTTTAGGAGCATTGGATTTATGTTTATTAATTTTCACACCTAAATATAATTTTTTATTTATGTCTGCCGACCTACGATTCGCCCTTAGTAACTAGGTAATACAGTGAGCCAGCAAACGTACCCATACCGAAAGCATACGAAAATATGTAACTGTAGCTATGTCGCGTAAAATTCGAAATATCTGAATACGTAATATAAAGGAAAGTACTATAATACATAATATTAAAACCCCTTCAACACATCCCCTTAGCAACTTGGCAAAAGTGCCAGTTTTTCCATCATGTGATAACCAACGGCGTATCTAGTCAACGAAATAACAATCGACAGATGAATTATGTAGAAGAGTATCAGCATGTGCGTGTTCCAGAAATGGACTAGAATATGATTTGGATTATCTACCACACCTCCATGGTCTATTATTTGGTTTCTGTGATGACAGGTCCTCATCGTGTAGAGTCTTTTTTCAAATTACTCCTGACAACAGCACAAAAAATGATGTAACTCCACTTCATGTTTTGCGTCAGTCGTATCCTTGATAAAGTGTCGTTTCCAAGACAGGGAATTGTATGTTGTGCAGCTCGATACCGAATAAGTGAACCCATGCGAAGGAAAACTCATTATTCATCGAAAGCTACTGAGTTTTCTGCAGCAAATATTCATTTGGCACGTACACAACTTTTCCTTTTAGGATGATAACAATACCATTGATACGAAAACACATAAAAGGTGAAGCGAGACTGTTGGCAAGATATGCGTTTGTGACAGGATCTGTTGCTCTACACTGTGGGTGGAGGTTATATTGAGTTCAACCTTATAACTAAACCATAAATAACATTTTGGTTCTAAACGGCTTCAACAACTTAGGCAGCTAGAAATTCCAGTGTCAAGGTGAGGCAAACAAACAGGTTAAGCAGGTATCTGCGGAATTTTCGTTGTACACTATTTGGGAACAAGTGATTGGATTAATCTCGTCTTGTGATGGTTTTGTGTCCGGGCCCCACTTAGCTAAGTCAATTATCTCGTTTGAGTCAACTTGTTTTCGGGTCTAGCTAACAGTGTAGTTGAAGGAAGTTTCTGATTTGCCATATTAGTTAAGGGTTCTAAGAGTTTTATTTTGGCAGATTCGATTAAAGTAGTTAGTGCACCTCAGGTCGTCATGCGGGCAAGTAATTCTCTTCTCATCTGTTTATTACCTTTTCAAATGGGTAACAGGAATTAGAAGTTAGTTGAATGGTTATCGGGTGGTAGTTTGTAACAAAGTCCTGTATAGTGGGGTCAGAAGTGGAATTTTGGCAGTAGTACGGGAATTGCGTTGGAGTGGATATAGTTTGAGTTACCTACTAACCTAGACGGGACTACCTTTTGAATGAAGTTGACTGCAATGTAGTGAAATGAAAGTTGATTTGAATTGAATGACAATGTGGATCACGTTTTTGGTACGTTGTTTGGTTTTTTTATTTTTTATTTTTTTTATTAGACTTCTCTCGGGAGAGGTGCTGACTAGTTTCACATTGAATCGTTGACTTTACAACACTTTTATTATAATTTATAGATTCCGGTACCTCCATCTTTTTTTTAAATAAATACGTATGCACCAGAGGGTTTCAATAATATCTTAGTCATGTGCTGTGTGACGGCATAAGAGGAACATAATGAGTAGAAAAAAAATATTGATTTTGAATGGTAGTTCGAAATTAACATTTTTTTGATTGACGTTTTTCACGAGAAAAAACATGAAAGGGAGGAACACCAACTATCACCTTGTCTTTCTCTAGTAGAGAGATTGAATTAAGTTTTACATTGCCACTCTTTCCACTAATGATTTTGAGGTCATCTATATCTAATTCACCACATTCTAGAATCCAATTGTTTCATTAGTGGCCGTATCTGCTTCGTGTTTATGAGACGAAAACGATGCTTACCTATGGTAACAATCGCATAACTGTCAGGGAAATGTTAACCCGTTTAAATTTAAACTTAATTTTTTTATTTTTTCTATGTTAACAACAATTGTTCGTACAGTTTCTTAGAATCTTAAATTTAGAATGGAATTTTATGTTTCCAAAATAAACGAGATTTCACCCACTTGTAGGAAATTCTTAGAACAATTGTCATCAATATAAACAAAGTCTAACAAACTATATGTCTGCAGAATTAAGTTTAGTGAGACTGCCCACCCCATTTTTTAGTTTAGAACAAGCTTACAAAAAGACCTTATGAACTAACTCAATTAATTAACTAATAACTTAACTACCATGCTAACGGATAGAAAAGAAGTTAGAAACAGACATTTAGGAGGCGGTGTATTAGAGTAAGGATGCCGATATTGAAGTTAAAAATGAATGACGTAGTTAACAGTTCGTAATATTCGGGAGATAGGTTTATTGGAGCCGTAAGCGGTGCGGTGGGGGGAATGTATATCGGGAAGGGATTGCGTATGTTCTGGGGGTTTGTTTTGAATAGGATTGAGTTGAGAAGATTGACGAAGTCGACCAAGTCAGATAGAAGTCCGTGAATGAATAGAATATTGGACATGATTCTGCGTTCTTCCAGGGTTTTCACGTTAGCTAATGTGACCGGATTGTTGATAAGGGATAATATCTGACGATTTTCCCATCCCAATCCGCTACTACTACTATTTTTTTACTATTTATTGGCCTGTAGCAACCGGGAAGTTCATGACCTCACCGACTCGACTCCGCAATTGTTCCCTGTCCAGTGCACTCTTCTTCCACGCTTGACCAGCCGATCCGATCTCCTCGAGGTCAAACCTAACATTGTCCTCCCATCTCCTTCGCGGCCGTCCCGCCGGTCTCTTTCCCGTTGGTCTACCGTCCAGAAATCTACGCACGGTGCTATCGTTGCCCATTCGCGCTACATGTCCGGCCCATCTTAATCTTCGCGACCTGATTACCCTCACTATTGTAGGTTTGTGGTGTCATCATCATCGGCACTACAACCGGGAGCCGGTCTTGGCCTTATTTAGCAAGTCCTGACGCTCGTTAAATTTTCCATAATGATTTATTTTTTCCGGGCAATGTCATTAGTCTTGCGCCAGAGGCTCCCCGACGGGGAATCGAACCCCGGCCTCCCGGGTGACAGGTAGGTATACTAACCACTATACTATCGAGGAGCCAGGTTTGTGGTATAGCTCTTCCAATTCGTGGTTGCAGAGTTTCTTCCATTGTCCTGCCTCCTCGTCATATTTATCACCACAGATACCCCTTAAAACTTTATTTTCGAATACGCGGAATTTGTTTCTTCCCGTTTTGTGAGAGCTCATGTTACGCATCCGTATCGAACAATCGGCATGATTATGGTTCTATAAACACGGAGCTTTATGTTTTACGTGATAGTAGTTTGGATTTCTGGAGTTTACTGACTGCGTGCCAACTAGCGTTGCTGGAATGCACTCTTTTGTTAATTTCCTTCAACATTTCGTTACTGGCCGTCAGTATCGTTCCCAGATATTTAAATTCTTTAACTTTTTCAATGTAAGGCTTTGTTTGCCTTTTCCATCATAAACATCTATCAGGGATAGTGTTATGCGTTTATAATTGTTCGTCTGCTAATCAACGGCGCAAGGAATTGTTTGTTTGCGCAAGTGTGTCTGGTTTAGGTGCTAATTGCATTTAGCTTATTCATCCGTTGTTCGGTCTATTTACTGATAATGGTATTTCGTGTGAAACCATCGCGTTGCTGCTCAGGCTGGGTGGTCGATTCACATGCGATGATTTCCTGTATTTTGGGATTGGTTTTGCATACGATGAATGGATGCGTTGATTCGATATTGAAAGCTTTTGAACGTTAAGTTCCTTGGTTTTCGATATCGGGTTCAACGTTGTTGCAATTTGATATAACATTTCTTATAGGTATGGTAATGACCATTGGGCCACTTGACTGTAGGCACGTGTGCTGCGAAAGGTGAGTAGAGTTCCTTGACGGAAAGGATAACTCACATGTAAGGAGTTGTATGGTTCGTAGAACCGCTACAAGGCCTTAAGGAGAATTGTTGGCCCGGTATGTGAGAGAGGGCGATTCCGGAGACGCTACAACCATGAGTTGTACGCGATCTACTTGTAAGAAAAGTCAAGCTTGGTAGACTCCGGTGGGCGGGACGCCTAGCTCGAATGAGCGAAGAGGAGGTTGCCCGGAAACTCCTTTGTGGCTGGATGTAAGGAAGGAGACAGCGTGGCGGACGTTGTCTGCGATGGAGGGATGGCGTTGACCAGGACGCCCAGACCCTAGGAGTGCCAAACTGGATGACATCGGCTCGAAATCGGGACCGGTGGAGAGATTTGTTAAAAAAGGTCAAGACCGGATCCCGATTGTAGTGCCGATGATGATGATGATGATAAAATCGGACATTTCATATAGTACAAACCCAATAAAAAGAAAACGTATCGCATGAATTACAACCAGAGGGACATCTTGAGTCTGGCGCGATAATCGATCGCAATTTTTTGGAACTGATTTCTATTGTACTGATGGACAACCAATCTATCGTTTATAATCTTTTCCAGGATGTTCCCTAGTCTACTTCGGAGGCATTAGCGGTGAGATAATAATGGGATATTTTGTGATTTAAGTGCTACACTTACCGTGTCTCAGGATATATATTTTCCTCTATGTACTTCTGCATAATATTTGTATGTACTTTTAGGCAGTTGTTTGTCAATATGTTATTTATTTTGTGTTATAAAATTGTTCAACAGTTAAGTTTAAAGCAAAGAAAAAAGTTCACACATTGTGTTGATTAGAGGGTTGAGGTTGTACATTTCGATTTGACGATACTTTACCTTAGGAAGACAAAGTGTGCAATCCATAAAATCCGGCAAGTTGTCGGCGTAAAAAAATATGTATTGTGTTAAGACTCAGACTCAAAAATTGTTTTAACATAAAACAATTTCACTACATTATGGATGGAAAAGTCATGAGGCTTCTAAAAATCCTGTTTTCTAACTTGAAATCGACATAAAGGTAAACAATACAATTTCATCTCTCATTCTCTTTTCTTTCAATCCAACTTCCTGCATTACGAACTAAGAAAGCATTGCAGCCGTAGAAAGTTTCGGAGATTGAAATAATATACTCTTGTCATTGCTGTTGATCATCATCATCCGCACTACAACCGGGATCTGTTCTTGGCCTTATTTAGGAAGTCTATCCACCGGTATCCGGTCCATATCCGAGACTGGTTAAATTGTTCCTAATAATTTGTTATTCCGGGCAAGTTCATTAGCCTTGCGCCAGGTCATTGCTGTTCAGTAAGATGCTTTTATAAGACTTATGATCAATAATAAACTGAAATTATAACTCATTTGAACGTGATTCTTCGTATGTATACGTTTACTAAATGGTTTCAAAATGTCGTCCCAATATTAGGGCTATTAAACATTCAAATGGTTCAATATCATTACTGATTTATTCACACTATATGCTGAAGGGACACGTGTCTTCGTTTCACATCTTTATTTAGTTTTTAATTAGTTTTTAAAGGTCTTCAATGCAATGCAATGTCAATGTAACCCTATAGTGAATATGACAACTTAGATCGATTTATGTCAACTGCCGAGTTTCAAATATTTTACCCCTAGTTCTGTTAAGTGTGAGAAGTCGACTTTCAAAAATAAAACTGGCAAACATGTGTAAATGTATACAAAAATTAATTAAAAGGTCATGGTCAGGTATCTCACTGAATGTAACAAATCGTGGAACATCTCCAGCTGCTGCTGTGGGTTTATAGCAGTCCTGATTTTGGGCTGAGCGTCAGTATCGGGCTCCTCGATAGTATAGTGGTTAGTATACCCGTCTGTCACGCGGGAGATCGGGGTTCGTTTCCCCGTCGGGGAGCCTTTGACGCAAGATTTAATGACCTTGCCCGGAAAAAACAAATCATTATGGAAAATTTAACAAGCCTCAGTACTTGCTAAATAAGGCCAAGACCGGTTCCCGCTTGTAGTTCCGATGATGATGATGTCAGTATCGAACACAAGAATTCAAATGTCCCGAAAGTGTAAATGTCTGAGCAAGTTAATGTCTTTAAAAAGAGATTTGTCTCCTTTTCAATGGTTTCTGGTTTCTTTTGAAATGGGTTTTTCAGAAGTAAATGTGTGGGATGGCCGTTGCTGGAGTGCAATTTGCAATAACATTACTTATTCCTTTTTTGTTTGTTATGAAATTACCTAACTAGTATCAGCAAATTGTTGGACGCCATTCAAATGTATAGGTTTATTTTTGCACTCCTATCACTAACGCTACATGTTGTAGGTAATAATAGGTGATGCCTCTATTTTCTTGACAGCCACAACTCGATTCGTGAGGCTCAGAAGCTAATAGTCTCATTGACTTGTAGGGACTTTTGTGTGCTGTCTAGTAATCCTTTGTTCTATGTTTTATTTTATCACGTCCATTTTATGTTATTGTTCTTTTTGGGTTATGATATTTCTATAAAGCACTGGTATCCTTCCATTATATTCGATTTTTGTTTTGTTATTTCTTTCTCTAGTCCTGGGATCCTGCCTTCACTGTGATTTTATAGTAGGCTAGTTAAGAAAATAAGGATTAGTTTTATTCAGATAATTTTATCGTGTTGTCTTACCTATCTAATTCCACTCTTTACGATTTTACTTCTCTAACGTCAGGTGTTCCATGATGTAATTTATGCAAACATTAACGTTTAGGTAAAGGGTTTTATTAATCCGACAAAGCATACATTGTATTGCCATGCTGTTGCCATAACAGTTGGAGTGGACAGGGGAGTCGGGGACACCGATGCGATATATTGAATTTTTTCAACCTTTTACCACTTTTTATATCACTTTTTGTAAGTAAACTGTTTATTCAATACAAAAAGGAATTACACATATGATTATATAGATATTAAACTATATCAGAGTTGCTTTTCTTTGTACCCCATCCGGCCGCTTACATGGGGCACCAAATTTTTTCTTGTAATACTAAGCTGGTCGTGATAAGCTGACTTCTATACGACATAATTCAAAAAAAAATATACGTTATTTTTAAGACAAAGGTTGGAACTTAGTGCAGGACCACGAATTAACTTTGGTGGTTTTGGTATAATTTGTAAAAAAAGGCATGAAGGGAAGTCGTGTTACCAAGTCACAGTCAATTCTAAGAGGTGTAAACGCCACAGTCTACAAAAAGCACTTTAACGAAAAGACCACAAACATTTTGGGCGCTCGAATGCAGAGAATGTGCTCGGTGGTGGCCGCAAGTTTCAAAAAAGTTGTTTTGATAAAAAGCGATTAAAGTGTTCAATGTCAATCCATGTTCTCATAATGCCGGGCACACCATTATTTATATACACTCGGAATCGGTCCAAGATTTTAATCTGAATTTTTAACACGGTATTGTAGACACATAAGCCACCCTTTTTATGAAAGAAAACATGAACCGATCTTCCAGAAATTTTACTTAAGAGAGGTGCCTTAAACGAATCAATGATATCATTATTTGCATCCATATCTTTGAGGGGTAATCTACGAATATATTTTTAAACAGAGCTCAGAAAATATTCGTAGATGCTGCTATATAACCCTCTAATTGAATTTAGAAGTGTACACACATTATTATTATTATTATAACTATTACATAATGAATGAGCAAATACTTTCGTTTCACCAATAATTTTTTCCTATATTTCAAGAATGTATTATAGACGTTTTGCTTACGAAGGAATAATGAATGCGAATAGTTGGTTTAAATAAATAACGCCTTATTTTGATTTGTCGTTATCAATTGGGTAAAAATATTACCTTATATCCTCAATTTATAATTATTTTGCCATTATTTGCTTTAAATAACAAAAATACTCTCGTGGCGTCCTGAACAAGACAAATGATTTCGGCGTTGCAGTCAAAGTGTTAAAGGAATAATTTCAATGTACTAACAAGAAAATGTTATAGTGTTATACATCTTAATTCACGAACCAGGGCTTACTACTTGACATAATTTTCTTAGAAAAAAATACCGTTTTTTGGGCATACCATATATGCTCCAATGACAGAAGCATTAATTGAGCCGATGTGGCACCGGGCTTGGCCTTTGGTCATGATGAATAAAATACCGATCTAATGAAATAGGAAATAATATCATATATTAAATTCTATTAAACATCACATAACATGACCGAAAAGATTTTACTATCAAACATCACATAACATGGGCGAAACGGTTTTACTTTCTCTCTGTATTGGCAATCGATCGGCCAACACGTATTTCTTGTGGACTGCAAGTCTGTGTGTTCCACACACGTCGAATGTAACGTCCACCAACAACTGTATCTTTTGGTGGGCCGTGGGGATGACGTCAGGAACAATGGTGTCTCCTGGCGTGCCGTGATGTTGGTTCCCGGGGAATGTTGTCAGGAACAATGTGCTCTCCGCTGGAATCAACTGCTATAAATTTAATTGAATAGAAAACAGATTACCTATAGGTTACCCGTTGTAACTCCAATAATAAGTCTCCAAACTAGTGTAGTGCTCGCAGCCCTACCGTCTTCAATAAATCCTTACCTCAATCCTTATTTATACATTTAACCAAATCCCATATATAATACAATTTATATAATAACTATATCCTTTAATATCCTTTTTCCTCAAACACATTTGCATATAAATTCAATTTCCATAGTTCATACATTTACCTATTAAGCAATTCAATTATACATTAGAAATACAGTTATCATCCCTAATTCTCAAATTTGCATATCATAACATAACATACACATACCAAATTTCAAGCTATCCATTTCATAACAACAGTTCATACAATTACCATTATCCCAAAAATACCTAAGCAGCTGCATAGTTTGCAATAGTTTCAGTTAACGAAAAATAATGAATCACCCCTATTAGGTAACTAGGGGCAACTGATTGATTTCGTTCATACGAAATCAGAAATAACAAAGGGGTAAGAATTAGACTTCCAACCAGGAAGGTCGCGTGTTATTGTTATTATTATTATTATTTATTGGCCTGTAGGAACCCGGAAGTTCATGACCTCACCGACTCGGCTTCGCCATCGTTCCCTGTACTGGGCACTCTCCTTCCACGTTTGACCATTTTATCCGATCTCCTCAAGGTCAAACCTAACATTGTCCTCCCATCTCCGTCGCGGCCTTCATACCGGTCTCTTTCCCGTTGGTCTACCGTCAAGAATTCTATGCACGGTCCTATCGTTCACCATTCGCGCCACGTGTCCGGCCCATCTTAATCTTCGCGACTTGATTACTTTCACTATTGTAGGATTGCGGTATAGCTTTTCCAATTCGTGGTTGTGGAGTTTCCGCCATTGTCCTGCCACCTCGTCATATTTACCGCCAAATATACCCCTTAAAACTTTATTCTCGAATACGCGGAATTTGTTCTCTTCCCGTTTTGTGAGAGCCAATGTTCCGCATCCGTATAGATCAATAGGCATGATTATGGTTCTATAGACACGGAGCTTTATATTACGTGATAGCAGTTTGGATTTTAATAGTTTACTGGCTGCATGCCAACTAGCGTTGCCGGAATGTAGTCTTTTGTTAATTTCCTTTGACGTTTTATTTCTGGTCGTCAGTATCGTTCCCAGATATTTAAATTCTTTGACATTTTCAAATATCTTGCCCCTGACGTTTATATGTGTTCTCTGAGGTCCACCTGCTCTCATCGTAATCATGTATGATTAGTATGACTGCAGGTATGCAATCGGTTCCGGGGGCCTTGTTGTTTTTCAGTCGATTTATCGCGTCTACAACTTCGTCGAAAGAGGGCTCTGGGATCTGGGGCTCGGCTGTATGTACGTCTGGTGCGTTTATTTGTGGTCGATGGGTGCGTACATTGATCAGGTTTTCAAAGTACTGCTTCCATCTTCTCACGATATTTTTTGTTTCTGTCACCAGACAGCCGTTTGTGTCTCGAATTATTTTGACTCTCCCTCGGTAACCATTTCTAATTGAATTTATGCCGACATACATACCTCTGATGTTCTTTGCCCTAGAATTTTCTAGGATTTTTTCGATCCGAGTCTTCTCCCATTCGCGTTTTTTTCGTTTGAAGAGCCTCATTGTCTCTCTCCGCATTGTCGCGTATCTTTCTGCGTTGACTTCATCATATCTTTCTAAGTGGATCACTCTGAGGCGTTTACGTTCTTCCATGTTCGCCCTGCACTCATCGTCAAACCAAGGTTTGGACTTAATTGTTTTCTTAAATCCTAATACCTTTTGGGCTGTTAGTTTGATTGCGTCTCTGATCGATGTCCATTTAGTGCCCACACTATTAGCTTCCTCTTCCTCACTGCTCACATTCTCTAGAATGCTAAATCTATTCGTTAGTTCGTTTTGATATTCAGCCCTTTTGCGTAGGTCTTTCAGTTTATCAGTATCGAACTTTTTGCTTGTCTCCCGTGACTGCCCATGTGGGATTGCTGCGAGGCGACTCCTGATTTTGCCCATCACCGGAAGATGATCGGAGTCACAATCAGCTCCTCTATATGATCTTACGTCAGGGATATTCGAGCGGTGTCTTTTGTCTATGAGGAAGTGGTCTATTTGGTTACGCGCTACGCCATCGGGTGATAACCATGTGGCTTTATGAATTTCCTTGTGCTTGAACATCGTGCTTTTTACTAACAGATCTTTTGACGCTGCGAACGTGATAATTCGAATTCCATTATCATTTGAAACGTCGTGTAGACTTTCTTTACCTATAGTTGGTTGGAAGATATCTTCCTTTCCAATTTTCGCATTGGGAGTCGGACTTCTTGAAGCGCGACGATGTCCATTCTATATTGTTTCGTGTTTTCTACGACCGTCTGTATCGCGCCTGGTTTATATAACGTTCGAACATTCCACGTGCCGACGCGTATATCCCGCTTTTTACGTTTTTCCCTACGTCTTCTTTTTGCCGACTCGGTGTTTTCCTGATGATTTTTTTCTTTGTGGTAGTGTCGGCTCATCACACCTACGCCTACCGGATTTTTTATGAGATTGTTTTTTGTGTATTGATCATTCATTTCATTGGATGACTCTGGGGTTTCAAATAGTCCGCCACATCAGAGCCCCGTTCAAGCAGGTCTGCTTACTGCTCTGATTCGACCCGGTGTCAGAGAGGCGCCGTTATAATACAGCCGGTATACCCCTGGCTGCAAACCATCCAATGGGCACGGTGACGCGTAACACCCTTGATTAGGGGCGGTAGATCTTTGTGTGTTACTCCTCGCTAGCCTGTCTGACATGGGTAACCCTACTGGAAGCGTATGCTTCCGTCAGCATAGCCTGAGTGATTTATCGTAGTTTAAGCCCCCGCAACACGTCAAGGTTTCTACCAAGCGGGGGTCGCGTGTTATTGTAATGAAAAAATAATAAAAATAAAATAAAAGGAAAAGAATAAAATAAACACAGGCGTGTGCGGACGTCTTGTGTTAAATAAATTAAAGAAAACGTTTTTTTATTTAAAGAAGTGATAATTAATTATCCTCCTCAATAGTATACTGGTTAGTATACCCGCCTGTCACGCGAGAGACCGGGGTTCGATTCCCCGTCGGGGAGCCTCTGGCGCAAGACTAATGGCCTTGCCCGGAAAAAACAAATCATTATGGAAAATTTAACAAGCCTCAGGATTTGCTAAATAAGGCCAAGACCGGTTCCAGGTTGTAGTGCCGATGATGATGATGAATTAATTATTTAAAATAAATTCCACGCTCTTCCCTCGGTCGTGACGAGGAAGCACAGCGTTGGAATACAACACTAGATACACAACTCGAGGACCTTGTAATGTTATAAAACAGTGTTTATTAATATTGATTCCTTTGATATATACAGCTTAAAAATGGTTGCGACCTAATCGCCAACGCTAAAAATCCAAGAGAGTGAAATCAACTCTGACAGCTCAAAATTTAAATATTCATGTCAGCTGTTTGCTGACATTTGTTATTGTGAATGGCTGCATTCCATTGCGAATTCGCTGGTTGCATCCAGTGAATCCGGTACAGTCTCGCAGTTGACTTTATCTTTGTTGATACTTGTTCACTTGTTTTAAACCACGCTTTACTTTTGCATTCTCTGATTGTAGGTATATAACACTCTAAACAATTATAATATGACGCGGAATTTGGTGATAACATTTAAAATAAAATCCCGCGCCCATTCAATATATTTATGCCACCGTTTTTCCCAATCTGTGAAACCCTTGTTAAGGTCAATTTTCAGAATAGTATTTAAAACGTCGTCAATTTCGTCGAAGTGATTTTTTGAATTAAAATTATATTAGCCAGAAGTTGTAATCAATCAGTGCTCAATTATGTGAACAAATCGAAACTTAACTTTTCTTAGGCGCAAAACACCTTTCAGGACTGAAATGCTAATACTATCAGCATCTGCAGCTTCTCTTCTTATCAATCAACGAAATTTTAACTTTTTGATTTGCTTCATTTGTTGCATGTCAGTTGGTGTTTGTGATCCCAGATGCGGTTTGTCTTCAACGCGTTTTCGCTTCTCAATTGTGTGATCGCGTTTTCGAAATAGCCGAGTCACCAAAAGCTTTCTACAACATTTACAATGTTTCTATAGAAAATGTACAAAAAACTTAATACAAATTCCTTGCTCAATAAATGTAGGCATTGTAAAAATCATGTTATTATTATTTCATACATATTTTTAATTTTTATTGATATGTATTTTGACGCAGCTTTCTGTCACAGTGCTATCAAGGTAGAAAAAAAGATTTGATAATCCATATACCAGCGCAATTTAAATTTAAAATTCCGGGGATAATTTGTTCACAGTACATTACAGTTCGTTGTCCCTTGCTTGCATGAAATTGACAACTTTACATTAATTATCATATCAGTTGAAACAAACACCGTCAAGTGAATTTGTTGTAGAAATTGGGTCGACATTTTTCCTTCGTCATTCAATTATATTCTCTTTTTATCTTGGTATTCAACATCTGTTCACGACAATTTGCACCTGTTTATTTAAACGAATTAAAAATAAAAGACTGGAATATTTTAATGGGATGTAAACGATTCCTTGGAGATCAGACGTGCGATATCGTCATTCAAGATGAATGTTTTATATATCCGCTTTTCTTGATGAAATCAAATCGTAAAGTGGGAAATGCTTAGTCATTCGGAAGAGGGTTTTCGTGAATAATAGAAGTGAGCTTCGTATATCAATATGTCTCCTTTAGAGAGAAATCGCGTATCTGTAGAATATTGGTATCTACAGTTGAATAGGTGTTATTCTATTCCGTCTGCTGCCACAATTGAGTAATGCTTTTATGTAACAGATTTCATTTATTAATGTTGAAGTATTCACGCGTGTGACAAGCGTCCTTACGACAGTAAATGTCCTTTGAGGTTTATTGTCGACTTAAAGTCTATTGGATTATGGAGGCTGGTGGAGCAAAGTAAAATGTTTAAACGGAAATGTTATTGGATTTCAATTATATCGTGAGTAATTGAAGTTCAATTTTGTGTGTATTTGAAATGTCTGCCTCGGTTGGAAGTTTTCTTTTTTTACACTAACCCGCGCACAAAAGGGGATGTCAGAGCACAGTGCGAGTAGGTGGAGAGGAAGTGGATAAGGAAAGGAAGTGTCGATGTATATTGGTCTTGAATGTTTGGACATCACAACGGCCAGAAAACACGTGATCAGGCAGAACATTCCACATTCGTGTGGTTCGGCTAAAGAATGACTCTCTATGTTTATTTGTGCGCTTAAAGTCCACTTTCAACGTGAACTGATGCGCATTCACAGATTGACTGGTATCACGGTAAAATGTCTGAAAGGACGGAACACATTCAGCAACGATCGTGGTAATACCTATAGAAAAGAGATAGGCATGATACGTTGCGCCTGTGTTCCAACGACGGAATTGATCGACTTACGGCTGGGTCCCCAATCAGTTTCACTGCTCGTTTTTGCATCCTGTCGAACACGTGTAGTGCGGTTTTGGATGCGCCTGATCAAATATGGGAGTTGAACTCCATTTTTGGATGAATATACGCCTTGTAAATAGGGGGCAGGTTGGATGGCGTGAAGTATCTTTTGCATATCTTAAGGAACCCCACACATTTTGCTGCACTTTAGCAGCTTCAAATATATGGTTTATCCAGTTAAGAGTCGAATTAATTCGAATGCCAAATATTGATAGTAGTTCTTTAAAGTAGATTCACCAAATATATCACTCAATAACAGGGAATAAAAACGCTCGCAGTAATGAACAAACGATTATTTTTCAGTGACTTTACACGCCATTTAAAAAAAGAAACATATATCGAGAAAAACAAATTAAAAATAAATTACCGCGCTGGCGGTAAAATGTAGCGCGCTCCGTTTCATATCATAATGTATGAATGACATCAAAGTTATCATTGAAAGTTTTTGAGCACATTTCTAAATATATATACTAACGATTTAAGGGCTTATTCCCCGCTTATGCCACCTCAAAAAAAGTTTTTTTAATGATTTTTTGGAAGACATTTGAGATGAATGCTATACAAATAATATATCATTGGACTAAGCAACTCTTGAAGTAAAACAAAAAGAAATAGAAGTCTCTTCCAACTCAACCTAGAACAAAAAAAATTTTTTTTATTATCTACATAGGTTTCGCTACTGAAGTACATATGATTACATTTGTAAACATTTTTTTTTTTGTTTTTGCGAAATGGCGATTCTTTTAACAAAAAATCGTTTAATTTTTTGACGATAAAATCGACATAAATTGTATATAACTTTTTTCCTGTTAAACAATCGTTAAAATCGTGTGTACTTCAGTAGATAATCAAACGATGAAGCTACAGTTCAAATTTAAGGTCAATCAGATAAAAATTTTTCGAGTTCTAAGTCGGCCGATTTTGAAAACACGATTTCGAGAAAAAACTTTAGTATCGCAATCAAAGTTGCTTCGGAAAAATTGATTTTCAGAAGAGTTGATTTCAAAACGTCAGCAAAGACAGCCGTTTTTGAACAAGTTTTTGTTGTAAAACATTGAGAGTGTTGCCCGCATCGACCATTGTGATTAAAGTTGATTACATCATAATTTATTAATTGTATTTTATAAAATGTTATTTACATCACATTAAAAGTGTACCTTGTGTGAAAGTTTGAACGAAAAATAATTAATCTGCGACTTAATTAATGTGATGCAAAATCGTGCCTTTTCCACCAGCCATAGTATGCACATTTTAAAATAATAATAATAAATTTTAATATAAAAGTGTGTTTTATTCCATGTATGAATTATAAAACATTGTTACACTACCGATTTGTGAAAGATTTCTTCCAAACATTTCCAAAAATTTGTCAAGGTTTCTCCCAAACATATAACTTAATGGGACGCCACGATAGCAAGAGTCATCAGTTGATCAACTCAGTAATTGAGGCGGCAGACGGCATATTTGCACACACTGCACCTCCCCAAGCAGTCTTGTCTGAAAACTGACTTTAGGTAATTCGACAATGTTCGAAAGATACTACTAGTGGTGCATATCAAAGTTTCCTTAAATGAAAAGTGCCTCTTGGAGCAACGCCAACTCCATGTATAATTAGATCGTATTAAAAGTCGTTGTTGTCAACTCGTCAAAAATGTCATTTGAAATACATACAGTGCAAAATGCGCGTTTACATCATTTTAGCCGAATCAGTCTGGTTTGATGTATTTTAACTTCATTTCAGTCGCAGTAGTGTCATTTTTCATTGTAGTACAAAACTTTCAAAGGTATACACTCATATATAGTTAAAATAGGGGTAACCTCCCCTCCTCTCGGGATTCACTCTTCAAATAACCGACAGTCTAAAGTAATGAGTAATCCCCATAAGTTCGATAAAATATCTTGACAGAAAATTTGTACAAGAACCTTTGAACTACTTTTCATAAAGCAACATTTTTTAATAGCGGCAATGTATTTATGCATTCGGTTGTCTTTTCAAAAAAGAATGTTCATGCTATTGAATATAAGAGAACCTTTGAAACATCCCAAGTCAATGAATCTCTGCGGTTGCCTAAAGCCAAATGCTTCAACACACAGTTTAATGAAACCCCAACCCATAGAACTATTCTCACCCTTACCACTCTCCGCCTTCAAATTAAATTCTTAGTAAAAAAAATTCCTCTAGCACTAAATTGGTTCTTACTGAAACAAATGAGTTTTGGGTACATTCTGCACTCCATCATCAACCAACCTCTCTCTGGCCCCCTTCCGTTTGGTATCGAACTTCGCAGAATATCTAACTAAATGGTCTCGGATAAGAAAGATGAAAAATTATTTTCGCCCATCCTTTTTCGCATTTTCCCTCGTTGCGACGCCAATGGTAATAGAACCAACACCAACAAAAATGTTTCACCATTAATAGCACGCCCCAAATGGAGGGTAAACTGAAAAACGTTCCATAGAGCCACCAATCCAACCGACATCCCCTTGGATGATACATGGGATGAGATTCTACACCTACAAGAGAAAAGCAACATTTCGCTGACAAAAGGGAGAGTAAATATAATGGTGTCCTTTACGAGACTTTAATATTCGTAATGAATAAAGACTATTACTTCTATCGTTATTGGATATTTTATGAATTTATTAAATGTCGATCTGTTTGCCTACCTCAGGGTGCGAATGTTTCTGTTGATTCTCCGGTTTGATTACACATGGCTGTCGTTTGTATTGAATTTTTTCCCTGGTTCGAAAAAAAGGTACACAGCTGTACACAGTTTGCTTTTAAATGGACAGGGTCGCCATGATTTTTCTTCATTACACAAAATGGAGTGATTTAAATCCCAAGGTTCCATCTAATCCTACGATCGAATTGAATTTTTTATTAGAAACTTCCTTTCGAAAAGAAAACTAAAGTGGTGTGAAGCTTATAAAATTTATTCGAAGACGACCTTGGTATTGAAGAATTACATGAAATGGGTAGATGACGATCCACAAATGGTTTAGATATGTTGTAGTATGGTTTCCAATCTTCTCGATTGTTTACCTTTTTTTTAGGTAAGTTAATGCAAAGAGATTTCGGTGGCTGCAAAATGGCACAATCCAAAGTGATAATGTGAATGTTGGAATATCAAAGATTATTTTAAGATATGATACCAGAGAAAGGTCACTAAGACGAGACAGTCTATAGGTATTCAGCAAATACTTCAGCAAAGTCTTGGGTAGTCTCAGAAGTCCCTAATAAAGAAAATACACAATATTTAGGAAAAATTGTTTTCAATTCTATACGTTGCCTTCTATTATCTCGATACACTTTTCGAAAGGATGTTCAATAATTCCCACACACTGTTTGTTGTGGAAATCGTCGACCACTTCAAAATAGGCATGAAACACAGACTCCACCTCTTCATTGTTGGCAAATCTTTTACCACCAAGCCGTTTGAAATCTGACAATAATCAGAGGAGGCTTTATGTGGGGAATGAGTTATATGAGGAGGAAATTCGAACTTTAAATCTTTTTTCTTTTTTTACTCTTCTCTCGGGAGATGCGAACCTATAGCCCCAAGTGGGCGCCCCGAGATGCCACTAAATAACTGTTGCAGTTCTTTTTGAACAGTTGCAGGTTATAACGTTCCGGAAATGCTCGGGCGGCGAGGAAATTCCTCAGCTTCACCGCCCTGTAACAGAACGAGTTCTGATGTAGGGATGTTCGCGCCGACGGGAGATGAACCGCAAATTGGTGCGATCCCTCGCATTGTCTCATGGAACGCATATAAGCCGAATTGCATAGAATAATGCCACGGAATCTCCTGTAAAACAGACAGAGGTAGGCTACGTGCCTTCGATGTGATAACAACTGTAGTCTCGACTTCAGCGCCGCGTCCCTGATCGGGCTGATCGCCCGTCTCTGTATGCTCTCAAGTAGGTCGAGGGTATGTTTAGGATCCGGTCTAATTTGGGATTTATACAGAAGAAAAAGTTGGGCCGGGGTAAAATATTTCTTGGCTCCGAAAGGATACCTCAGTTTTCCAGAGACAGATCTGGTGATGTTCGACACGTGTTTATGCCACGATACATTCCCACAGACCGTGACGCCGAGCAGGGCCTGGGGCGTGGGCATTCATCATCAATTGTGGTACCGATAATTCACTTTTCCCTGTGAATGTTGTATATTGTGTCGTCGTCGCATTGAAGTCGGCGAGATTGCCCTTTTCCCACCGCAGGATCATATCCAGACCCCTTGTGGCGGTTCCCCCAAACCCCACGGTTCAATTACCTAAAAAACCCCATTACCCCATCCCTAGACGCATAAGTTTTTGCCAATGCAATCTTATTAGGTACCTGAAAATGCTTCACGCATTTAAGAGATCAAATCTATGATCTTTAAGTCCCTGTAAAGAAAACTTACCTTTCATGCATTCTCTTAGCATACCAATTCTCTGTAAGATTTCTTTCTTACCTTGTCAGAAATCTCAAACCAAGAACCTGAAAACAAGATGATTTGGTTTACATATATTGAAACCATCATGACAGGGATCATAAATATTGCGCCGTCTATTTTCCCAGCCTCGATGGTGTACAAAAAACTATCTACACACACATCGGCTGGCGACCCCTTTCAGCCAGCGATAAATAGTCTAACGCAGATGCATGAAATTAGCACCTTCTGCGTTAAGACGAATGCACCAAAGCGCGAACAAAAGATCGCTGACTAACAACAGGCATTCTGGCGATACACAAACAATTCAATCACCAAAACGTATCGCAAATACGTCTACCATTTAATGAGTTGCAACTTGATTACTCAGTGAACTCACAGGTCATAAATCTCTTTCATCCTACTTAGTTCTGGATCCGTTTCCCAGTAACCTTTCCACATAAACAAAGATCTGACGATCCCTTTCCCTTTCTTTGTGTTTCAGGTTCTGCATCATAGCTTCGATCTATGAAAAGAACCGACGTACACACACAAGTGTACTGCGGCGATCTTCTGTATGAGATCTCTTGGTTACCCAAAAGAGGGACTTTACGTCTCTCTCGGAACAGGAATTGCACCCTTAATTTAAGAGAGCCAAATTCACTGGATGAATTTCCTTGATAACGATTGAATATCGTTAAGTCCTTTTCCATCTGCCGACGACAATAGTCGTCCGGACTTCCGCACCCATTCCGCGGACGGGGGCGATAAACCTCGGAGTCGAGTGTGCGCTAAAGTTTCAACTTCTTAATTTTAATCGGTTGTGTTGTAGTGCGTGGTGCCTTTAAAGTAAATCGGGAGTTATGATAGTTACATTAAAATTAAATAATCGAAAAACAATCACCACCAACAATCCCTTGTGTTTTGCTTTCCTGTGCTGCAGTTTCCCTTAGGTGTTCGACGGAACAGTTTTCGGAACAATTAGTGACAAATGGATGGAGGAGCAACTGAACCAAGTACCCATGCTGGTACAATACTTCCTCCCCACACCCTATTCAGAGAGTCGTTCTGGCTATATCTCAGCTGATGTGACATTGATGCACTAATCGACCGATCCCTCGAAACAGAGGTAACAAGCGAACTATCATCCGCAAAACTGAACACTTTTTTTATCCGTTGACTCCAATAAATCATTTATGTGAATCAAAAACAAAGTTGGGGCCAAAATGAAACCTTGAGGCACCCCCGAATTAACAGGATACAGATCCGAACGCTCGCCGTCCACAACAGCCCGGATTGATCGATTTTCGAGGAAGCTCTTCGCCCAGTCGCAAAGCTGTTGGGAAAGTCCATATGAACGAAGTTTGCTCAGCAATGCCCCGTGCCAGACGCGCTCAAAAGCCTTGAGGATATCCAATGCGACCGCCCTTGACTCACTATGCCGCTCAATACCAGATGTCCATATAACGGTTATAAGTGTCAAAGTCTCCCGTGGACCGCCTATCACGGAATCCGTATTGACGATCATTCAGAAGGCCGTTGCACTCCAAATACTTAATTAACTCAGTATTCATGACATTTTCCATCACCTTAGACAACATAGACAGTAATGCTATCGGCTGGTAATTTTGTCGGAGACATTTTTCCCCTTCTTTGGGATTGACTGAACTCGATCGAGTTTCCAGCAGGTATGAAATGTCCTCCGTGCATAAGATAAGGGGAAAGGTCTGCCAAGAATTGGCGATAGTTCTGGACCACAGTTCTTAAGGACTATTACTGGTATTCCGCCCGGCCCGGTTGCCTACCTACAGTCTAGTTCACGTAGAATGTGTTAAATAGTACGCGGGCGGAACTGCACATCCCGCATCCAAGACCGTACCAGCGCGATCACAGGTGGCTCGAAGAGACCGGGATCGAGGTTTGAATTCGCGGAATATAAATTTGCGAACACATTGGCTTTCTCTTTTGAATTCGTGACTAATGTTCCGCTGTCTGTCACCAACGGAGGGAAAGAGGAGGTTGTGAAGTTACCGATGACAGCCCTTACCATTGACCAGAAGGAGCGCGAACCAGTTGGGCACTGAAAGAGTTTATTTGTCACTCTGTCTTTGTGAGCTTTCTTCGCGTTATTGATCGCCTGGTTGCACGCGTTTCTGATTCTAACAAAATTCGTTCTGTTAACATCGGTGGGATTGGAGTGCCATTGCTCAAAAGCTCTATTTTTGGCTCTCTTTTTTTTCAAACCAAGGCTTATCAGATGAACTTCGTTTGATGGAATGTGGAATGTAGATCTCCATCCCTAGAAGAATAATCTCTGTGATCGACCCCGCCCATGCGCTAACATCGGAATGTCCAAAGAACACCTCCGACCATGGAAAAAATGTGAAGAAATCTCACAAATCGTCCCAGTTAGCAGCCCTATACTTCCATACATGGGAGACTACCAATACGGATTCCGTCGAAACCGGTCAACAAGTGACCAAATGTTTACAATAAGGCAACTGCTGGAAAAGAAGTGGGAATACGGAAAGACGGTTCACCAAGTGTTCGTTGACTTCAAAAAAGCCTACGACTAAGTCGCAAGGCAAAGACTCTACTATATTGTGGTTGAGCTGGGGATCCCGAGAAAATATGCCGCCCTCATTCAAATTTGCATGAACGAAAACAAAGGGCGAGTTCGAATAGAAAACCACCTCTCAGAACCATTTGAAATCCGGGACGTACTAAAACAGGGGGGTGGCCTCTCACCATGCCTTTTAACCTTGTCCTCGAGTATGTTATCAGAAAGGTGCAATACGACAACACTGCCGGATCATCCTTGAACGGCGTCACACAAGTGCTCGCGTATGCGGAAGACATCGCCGTTCTGGGCGATAATCTCGAAACTGTAAGTCAAAACTGTGAAATCATCATGCAAGCGGCAGAAGAGGTGGGCCTAGAAATAAATGAAGACAAAACAAAATACATGATTACGGCGAGAGCAGCTGAACCTCAGAGAACACCCATAAACATCAGAGGTAAGATATTTGAAAATGTCAAAGAATTTAAATATCTGGGAACGATACTGACGACCAGAAACGAAATTAACAAAAGACTACACTCCGGCAACGCTAGTTGGTATGCAGCCGGTAAACTGTCGAAATCCAAACTGCTATCACGTAATATAAAGCTCCGTGTCTATTTTTCCGAAGCAACTTTGATTACGATACTAAAGTTTTTTCTCGAAATCGTGTTTTCAAAATCGGCCGACTTAGAACTCGAAAAGTTTTCATCTGATTGACTTTAAATTTGAACTGTAGCTTCATCGTTTGATTATCTACTGAAGTACACACGATTTTAACGATTGTTTAACAGGAAAAAAGTTATATACAATTTAGGTCGATTTTATCGTCAAAAAATAAAACGATTTTTTGTTAAAAGAATTGCCATTTCGCAAAAAAAAAACAAAATGTTTAAAAATATAATCATATGTACTTCAGTAGCGAAACCTATGTAGATAATAAAAAAAAATTATTGTTCTAGGTTGAGTTGGAAGAGACTTCTACTTCTTTTTGATTTACTTCAAAAGTTGCTTAGTCCAATGATATATTATTTGTATAGCATTCATCTTCAATGTCTTCCAAAAAATCATTAAAAAAACTTTTTTTGAGGAGGCATAAGCCGGGAATAAGCCCTTAAATCGTTAGTATATAAATTTAGAAATGTGCTCAAAAACTTTCAATGAGAAATTTGATGTCCTTCATACATTATGATGTGAAACGGGGCCCGCTACAGTTTACCGCCAGCGCGGTAATTTATTTTTAATTTGTTTTTCTCGATATATGTTTTTTTTCTAAATGGCGTGCAAAGTCACTGGAAAAATAATTGTTTGTTCATTACTGCGAGCGTTTTTATTGCCTGTTATTGAGTGATATATTAGTTGAAACTTCTTTTAAAGAAAAAACAAATTTAATTGCAGGTTTTTTAATGAAAAACAAAACGAAAAGATTACAAAAAAAAGTGCAACTAATAGCAAATTACCTATACGTTGTAACTAAACTTTGTAAATTGCATCCAGGTTAATTTTGTGGCCTCCAGACTTTGCGGCGATACTAAACTCTAACAACGGTTCATAATGAACAACAGGATATAACTCAGTACCTGGCTGACTTTCAAACGGACAACTTGTCTCACAGTTTTGCTCGTGCTAGTTATCTTAATCAACCGTTATTTTCACAATAATTTTCACAATTTAATTATCATTATCTTGTTTTCTTTGCCTCGTTTTCCGCATACAAAAATTTAAACAAGTGTTATAACCGTTAAGTTATGGCCCCTGGGCCACGTGTATTAAATAAAATCAAGCGCAAACGGTTGCGTTACGACCCCGTTATTGGAGGCCAAACACCTCCCGATAAACTTTCAAAAGTGAACAATAAAGTTCTCGAAAAATCTAAAATGTGTTCAAACACTAACTTTTTTCAACCACTTCAAAGTCTGATGGAAGACTCTCCTGAAATGGATCCGACCAATGACGAACAGTGCGCAGAACTTCCTAAAGAAACCGTTCCGCCAATTGTGGTATTAAAAACAACTAGTGCTCAAGTGCGTGATATTTTGAGCAACATTAAGATAGACAAATACTTAATCAAAAACATTTCGCTTGGGCAAAAAATATGTGCCCCAACAATGGACATATATAATAAAATCAGAACCGAACTCTTACGGTTAAAATGTGAGTTTTTCACCCACTCACGTAAGGAAAATCGTCCGTTAAAGGTAGTGTTATCCGGGCTAGACTTAATAAGCAACGATATAGTGAAAAATGAGTTAATTGCACTCGGGATTAAGTGCCTAGATGTTAAAACCATCACATTAAATCCGTCAACAAAAGCCCTGTACAAACACTACTTGTACATCGTCTATATTCAACGCGGTACTGTTAAATTAAACGAACTAAAACGGAACTACTCCACCTTGTTCAAAACCATCGTTCGCTGGGACTTTAAAAAACATAATCCAGGTAAGGTCACACAATGTCACAATTGCCAGCTTTATGGTCACGGCTCGATGCATTGTCATATAAATAGCTTCTGTGCAATATGTTCGGGAAACCATAAAACATCCGACTGCAAAACAAATGAGGTCATCAAGTGTGCAAATTGTAGTGGGCCACATAAATCCACCGATCCAGAATGCATAAGCCGAAAGCAGTACATAGACATTCGCCGCAAATTATCCCCACGCGGACGTGGTACAGGAAATACAACCTTCCTACAGCCTCCAAGTGACAAACAGCAGACAGTGCCCGACCGATTATCCATTGATAATTTTCCTCCACTACCCCGAACTGTGCGTCAACCTTCACTTCCTTCATCCACCTGGGCTTCTGGCCTCCATCAAACCCAGCAACCTTTCAATAGTGATACGACACACACGAAGAAAAATCCGTCAGAAACATTAACTAATGATAACCTGTTCTCATTTAGCGAGATAAACTCTCTTCTTAATGAAGTTGTAACCAAGCTTAGTGCTTGTCAAACCAAAGCTGACCAATTTAACGTCATTACTTCATTAGCTATTAAGTACATATACTCGGAAAAAACATGTTAAGAAATTCTCTTAACATCATAACTTGGAATGCGAGAAGCATCAAAAACAAAAAGCATGAATTTTTTAGTTTCTTGAAAAATTTTAATATTGACATTGCACTTGTTTCAGAAACCTGGCTCAAACAAGACATTTCTTTCTCACATCAAAATTACATATGTTATCGCCTAGACAGGGTACATGCTAGTGGTGGAGGTGTCGCCATTGTTGTGAAAAAATGTATAGAACATTCCTTGCGTCCTTCATTGCGCCTTAAGTTAATTGAGGAAATTAGTATAGAGGTAACATTAAGTGACAATTCCAAGGTGAGTCTTTTTTCGGTCTATTTCCCTGGAGGAAATAGAAACCTAGAGAAATCTACTTACTTTAAGCGGGATCTGCAAAAATTGTATAGAGTCAACACTCGAAACAAGGTAATTATTGGTGGTGATCTAAACTGCAGACATCAGTCGTGGAATTGTCTTAGGGCAAACAGCTGGGGTAACATTTTACTAGATGTTGCTGAATCCAGCCCAAGTTTTTCCATACTTTATCCACTTCTTCCCACCTATATCCCAGCGAGTGCTAACAAGAACCTCTCAACTCTTGATCTATATATCACTAATATTCCAAATTACTGCACAGTACCATTAACTCTAAATGCGTTAAGTTCAGACCACCTTCCGATCAGCCTCACAGTGAATCATACAGTAGTTGTAAATCGTACCAGTTTATACCACAACTATTCCGCCGCCAACTGGAATTGTTATAAATCATATATAAACACGAACTTGGTTCTAGGTGATACCAGCCTAAATTCTATAACCTGCAGCGAGCACATTGATATCCTATGCAACAATTTTGTTTCTATTATCAATAGAGCGGCCGATCTTGCGATACCTAAATGTTCCACTGCTCCAGTTGATAAGGCACCGCTTCCTGAAAATATCTTACATCTGATTAGGCTACGAAACTCTGAAAGAAGAAAATGGCTGCGTTATAGAATCGATTGTTTTCTAGTTAATGTTAAAGTCTTAAATAATATCATTAAAAACGAAATCTCAACATATAGGAACAAGTGTTGGAATAAACACCTTTCCTCTCTTGACAAAGCAAGCAAACCGTTCTGGAAAATATCAAAAATTATGAAAAAGAGAGGGTGCTGTATTCCTCCGTTTAAGGTTCACGACAAGTTGTTTATTTCTTCAGTGGAGAAATCGAATCTACTTGCTAACACGTTTAGTAAGAACCACTCCATATCTATGCATCTAAGCGACGCGTATACTGAAGCTGAAGTTGCTAACACTATCTATGTACTTTCTCAAACACCAGCTGAAAGTACTTACGCAACTAATATCAGCAAAGTTAAAGAATTGATAAAAAAATCGAAATCAAAAAAGGCCGCGGGTCTCGATAATATTAACAACAAATTAATCAAAGCACTTCCACCTGCTGCAAGTAACTATTTAACATTCATTTTCAACGCTTGTCTTAAGAATTGTTATTTTCCGGACTGTTGGAAAACAGCAAAAGTAATACCTATCCCGAAACCCGGCAAACCGAAGAACAGCCCCGAAAGCTACAGACCTATTAGTCTACTTAGCTGTCTAAGTAAGCTCTTAGAAAAAATCATTAAGGAAAGGATTGATCGTTTTGTGGAAGACAATAACATCTTACCAAACTTTCAGTTCGGTTTCCGTAGTGGTCACAGCACAATCCACCAAGTCTTGCGCATTAAAAACCACATAGCTGGTAAATTCATCGACAAGGAGTCAACGGGACTAGTTCTTCTAGACATCGAAAAAGCTTTTGATACGGTATGGCACGATGCCTTGATTTATAAGCTACTAAAACTTAAGCTGCCAATACCGCTTATCAAAATTATCCAGAGCTTTCTTCGTTCGAGAAAATATGTTGTGAGTTTAGGAACCGACATATCCTCTACTCACCAAATCCACCATGGTGTACCCCAGGGCTCGGTCCTTGGTCCCATATTATTTACATTGTTTGTCGCAGATTTACCATGTCTAGGTGAAAACATTCAGGTAGCTATGTTTGCCGATGATATGGCCATTTTCTCTTCGGGTGCCTTATTCACTAATGTCTACAACTCTTTGCAAGCAGCTCTTGACAAGCTAGCAGTATATTACAGGAAATGGAAAATAAAAATAAATGGTAATAAAACACAAGCTGTCTGGTTTTCGAGATGTAGGAAACACTGTTACCTACCAAATGGCACTAAACTCAGTATGTGTGCAGTTGATATTGATTGGTCCGAAGACTGTAGATATCTAGGTATTATTCTAGATAAAAAACTCATCTTTCAAAAACACATCACTACCACAATTGACAAAATAAACAAAGTCGTAAGAGTTATGTATCCATTAGTGTGTAGAAAATCAAAGCTTAGCATCGAAAATAAAATTATAATATTTAAAACCATTTTTCAAGCTATACTCCTGTACGGGGCGCCTGTATGGTGTAATTGTGCTCGCACACACAAAATAAAATTGCAAAGGTGTCAAAATAAAATATTGAAAATGTTGCTGAATTTGCCATGGCATTATTCGACACATGAACTACATGAAAACGCCAACGTTAAACCGGTAGAGTTCCTTATTGACAAAATCAATCGAAACTTCTTCGACAATTGTTCTTTTTCTGACAATGTTCTCGTTTCCCGTCTTGCGTTATCCTAAGTCACTACATATGTACTCTGTCTATGAAAATTATATCGAGGTCATTACTACATAAAATAACCGGGAGCTCGTGCAATATTAGTCTTAAGATTCAAATAAGGGTTTTTTATTGTAGTTTTCCCTTAATTTATTATTTGTTATTCATTAAAATTGTGCTATTGTCGTTATATAGATTTAATATTATAGTTGTAAAGGAATTGCTATCCTAAATCTCTTAAGTACTAGTTGTAAAATATACCATAAATGTAATTATCTACTAAATAAAAAATTGAATTGAACAGGATATAACTCAACCAATTTTGAGAAAAACTATTCAAAAGTTTACATATTGTAGTTTAAAATATAAATAAAATGATCACCTGGCGAAGTTTTGATCTCTACTCTTCGTTTCGGCGACTTGAAAATTTCCTAATATTAAAAATAGCGCGATTACGCAGAGTTTTTTAATGATCTTCAATAGAATATTGTGAAAGCACGAGGGTAACATTAAATGTACCAGCACATTATTTAATTATAATATAGTAAGTTATAATATAAGATAATTAAGCTACAATTTAAGCATTTTATATTGAGAATCTAAGAAAAAAAAATTAATAAAAAATGTTGCTCAAATGAAATGAAATGAGTCTCTACGATCACAGGAAATTACTTTTATCAGTGGCACCATTATTTTCCATAAAGGGATTTTATTCCTGGACCAAGATTTTATTAAACATCGAGGATTATTGTTCCGGTTGGATACGTGGCATCGGTCGAATATTACTACTAGTTTATGTTTTATAATTTGGTTGTGTTCATCAAAGTAAACCTGATGTGGCAGACATTTTTTCGGTACATGGAAATTTTCTATCATTGCGGTACTGCTTTTACCAACATTGTTATTCTAATAAATCATTAAAATGAAGCAAAAATAAGTTTGGACTAAGAACACAACCCTGTGGCACTGTAGTGCTCTGAAAAGCCCTACCATCTCCTTCCCCCCAAACATACATCCAAATCTCATAATCCTTAATTAATTCAAAAAACAATCATTTAAATTGAAAATTCGCGATAAACGCCTAACCGGATTCTTATTTCAAAAATCAAACACTTGGCTCCAGCCAAAGTATCTAAAACGAGACTTTGGTTTGAATTCGATTTCTTCGAGATATAAAATCTCGATTTGGTTTCATTTATAAGGGTGATGAATTTCAGATTCAGAGATCAGTCTCATTTGGCGTCCGAAGTAGTAGGACGCCAATAAACTAAATTAAAACTCAAAAGACAAAATATTTGCCTTTTTAATTAAACCTGGCCGGTTTCCGAGCCTCTTTTATGAATGATCGGTCGCTTCTCTTCCCTCAGGTCTGAGGAAGCACGGTGGCGACCACAACGAGCAACTGGGTAGCGCTTTATTAAAGATACCCTCGTCCTTTTAAAGACAAGGAGACGCGCTCCCTAACATTTGCCACAACAGCAACACGGAATTAAGAGAATGCAGATCCGAAGGCACAGCATCTACAACAACCCGGATTGATCGATTCTCGGGTAAACTCTTCGTCCAGTCGTAAAGTTAATGGGAAAGTCTGTATGAACGCTATTAAAGGCCTCTGTTGAGGTAATTCTGTGTCTGGGGAAGTAAAATTGGTTTTGCTTACCTCCTTTTGTGTGCTTTCAATAACCGGTGGGTCGTCTCCCATTATCGATGCTCTTCTGCGGGGCCGCTTTTGGGGTGACGTGGATGGGGTGAAAACCCGTGTGCCCTTTCAACTTCCTCCTTTTGTGCGTGTGGGATTACTAAGTTAGGGCTCGGTTTCCGCGGCTTCCGTAGGGAATGGCGGAGCTTAATCTGTAGTTGGAGGGGGGCATTACCATCCTAGGGTCCGTAGCATCTAGTTAAGATCTCTTTGTTGGGTGTTTGGTTACTTCCCACCGGGGAGAGTGTTCCGTTGGCAAATGAAATACTGGGCGTCTATTTTCCTTTTAAAGTCTCTTCTTTATTTTTTCTTTCTGTTGGTTATTGTGATTCGGTATCGGACCAGGGGTCCGGCCTTTCAGAACTTTACTGATTATGAATTTATATTTATATTCTATCGGCCAGCGGTTCGGGCTCTGGTGATCTACTGATCACGAAATTGAAATTCACTCCCCTTTTATAGAATTTTTAGTTGAGAATTGTCAACTATTTTAGGGTCAAAATTCCCAGAAACACACATAAGAGTTTGTGTTTCAATTTGAGTTGTGTTCTGGGAATTTGTTAGAGGCTTTAGTTGGATGGGTTCTAGGAAGGGGAATCATGAAATGCGTTTTGAATTTAGCATTTCATGATTTTTTAGGAATTGAGTCAATGTACGATGAATTAACTTTTGGTTAAATTCGTTGTACATGTGACTCAATATGGGATTTGAAATGGAGCAATGGAAAGTTTGGGATTTGGGTTTTTTATGTGGAATTGAATCAATGGGCGACAAATTAACTTTGGGTTAATTTATTGCTCATATGATTCAATATGAAATTAGGAAATTTAGGAATTGAAACTATTGGGGATTTGGATAGGGGTAGCGATTTAGGATCGCTACATCCCTCCCCCCTTTAGAAAAGAAAATTAATCTAGAAGAGATTAATTTTCTAGAATGGGTGGAAAGCAAAGGGTGGTGGCATTTCAATTTCGCGATAGTTTACATTTGTTTTAATTTAGTTTAACATTTCTTGCGTTATTTGGTTGTATTTATCAACATGGTTTAGGTGTATTTTAAGAATAGGCATATGTGTTATAAAGGTAAGTAGATGGTTTTTAAATTAGTAAAGCTTTTGGTTTAATTTGTGTTTTACAATGTTATTTTTCTAACATAGGCTTAAGGATATAAGATGTTGATATTTATAATTTTTTTGATTTGGAAGTAACGGTAGATTACTAACTTAATAGGTAAATGTGTATTATTTTTAAGAAGGTCTTATTCTAGTGGTGGATATAGAGCATATTTTATAATGATAAAGGATATTATTTATCTGATATGTACCTTTTGTGTTTTATTATTTTATGTGAATTTAAAAGTAGGTGCATATAATTGTAAAGTTTGTTAATGTTAAATAGTTGAGATTAATAATTAGTGTTAATATAAAAGTTGGTAACAATAATGGGCTAAATTATTTTGGGTTTGCCAATAATTTTGTTTAGCTACCCCCCTTTTTTTTTCTTTTTATAATTTAGTTTATAAACTATCTTCCTTGTTGGGGGCTAATGTTTGTACGTGAATTCTTTTTGTACTTGATTGTTTTCCTATGTCAATCTTAGTTTTATTTGTGTATTATATGTAGTGTTAAGTTTATTTGGTAGTTAACTTAGGGGTATGTTTCTTATTCGTTTGTTTTTGGGTATAGTATTAATTAATTTGGTTATATTATTCACAAGTCTTGTTTAAAATGAAAGTAAATTTTACAGTAAATAAGTTTTAAATTAAGGTATAAAGGGTCAACGTAAATGTTATTATTTCACTTTGGTTTTTTATTAATAGTGAAGTTGTTTTTTCTAGTATATATATTTAAACGTTAATATTAGCTTTATTTGGTTGTTGGTTTTTTATTTTTTAATATAAATGTAATTATGTTTAAAAAGGATCTTATTCTAGTAATATATGTATTTTTGAAATGGTTACAATTTTGTTTGTTATTTATAAATTGCCTTCCTCATTGAGGGTTAATGTCTGTTTTGTTTTGTTTATATTTTTACATTTGTTTTAATATTCTTTTGTATATTATTTATTAGTTTTTATTTTTTCTGATAATTTTTGTGTCGTCTTTTATTTCTGTCCATATTGTGTATTTATAGATATCTTTGGCTGGTAGGTTATTGGACTGTGGTACGCCTTGGGGATAGCATACGTTTAGGGTTAATAGTGGGGCACGGTTATTTGGAAGGGTTAGGATTTAGAAATAAGGTTTTAGTCTATTGTTGTGGGTTACCATCGCTCTTCGGCCCATTTTGATGACCGTATTGACTGGTCCTTTTATGGCAGTAACTAGGAAAGGTCCCTTCCAAATGGATGCCCGTTTGCCCTTGCGGGTTTTGTGCCTTACCAATACCATCTTTCCCACTTGAAACAATCGCGGTTTTGTTTCAATTCCGTGGCATGCGGTTGCCTTTGAAGAACGGCATTCTTCGCATTGCTTTCTATATTTCCGAATGTCGGAGGGCATGGACGGCCACCAGTATCTTTGTCGTATTTTGTTGTACGACTTGGTGATGCTCAGATGTTCGCCGGAGGGGGAATTATGATAAACCCTGAGTATTTCCGCGATCTCATTGAGGTTTATTATTTTTTCAGGCGTTGTAGGCATTTGCAATAAATTATTATTTTGAGAGGAGTTAGGGAATGGGTTTTTTGGATTAGCTGGCGGAGTATCAGTTATTTGGTTTGTACCCTTGATATTACCACTTAGCCCCTTGGGGTTTCTTTTTAACCCGAGGATTTTGCGCTTACCTTGGGCTTGCTCCTGTTTTCCTTTGGTGTATTTGTTTTCAGGCGCCTTTTTCTCGAGGTGTGAGAATTTTATTGGCACGCTAAATACGCTAGGGTTTCTTTTCGTGCGAGGAAAAGTGACGCGTTGTTTGGGGCTCTCCACGTTGCAATTCCTTGACAGGAAGTTATTTCCCAGTAGACCGTCTTCTGGAAGATCGGGCATATTGCTCACTACTTGGAATGTGCATGGGAGTTTGGGCTTATCTTTTAATTGGAAGTTGACCTTGCAGGTTCCCAAGGTCCTAACGCTTCCGAATGGCGTCTCTAAGGTGCAGGCTTCTTGCCGATTTATTTTGCAGTCTGTTTTGCTAAGGCAATTTTGGCTGATCAGACTGATTTCAGCGCCGGTGTCCACTACTAGCGTTGTGTTCTTGTTAACACCTACATCTATAGGTAGTTGGACAGTTGAGGCGCTGGTTAACGGCGCGCGTGGGGTCCTGATGTGGTAGCTCCTTTTTGCCACCGAGGATTTTGACCTTCTTTGTTTGGAAGTAGAGGATTTCTCTGCAGGTTGACATTGAACTTGCGACTCCCATTTCAGCTTTTGCTGACAGGATCCCAGATTGTGACCTTGTTGGCCACAGAAGTCGCAAGTCTGCCTTACGTGGCGAACTCTTTTCACTTCCCTTAATTGCCGGCAATCACGGATATCGTGATTTAATTGCTGGCAGTGTGTGCAAAAGGGTGTGTTCTTCCTTTTCACACAATCCTCATAGGCATGCCCCCTTTTGTTGCAGTAGCTGCAGGTTATCCTGCTGAGAGAGTTTGCATGTGTCAGGGGTATGCTGAGGGGGTCTGCTTCCATTATTCCTTTGGTTTCCCGGTATGGTTGGTCAGCTGACGGTATTTGCGTCTCTAAGTGTGGAATCCCCTGTGCTATTAGTTGTATGTGTGGTATTGTTTCCACATCTGGGGTATTGGACACTATTTGGGCCATAGGCTGATCCAGTTGGGTATCTAAAATTGGTTTATAGGGAGTTGGGGGTGCTATTGGTGAATAAGATGAAAGGGGATTAAGTGGAATTTGCGAAGAGGTTAACGGCAGCTGAGGTTGTTGGATTTGTTCCAACCCCAATGTTTTATCCATTAAGGTTTCCATCGGTGCGTCGCCCATTAATATTAAAAATTGCCGATGGTACGGATTTATCAATCCCTTCATGTAGATGCTTTTAGCGAAGTCATCTAGTTGTGTTTTTACTGCCTCGGGCAGTATGGGACCGTATTTTAGCTCCGCGGCTTTTTTGCATTCCATTAATAATTTTTTCAGTCGTAGTTGGAAGAGAATAATAGCTTCTGCTGGGTTTTGTCGAATGGCTAAAAGTTCACTTACCAGGTCTTGGTAATTTTCTACCGGTAAATAAACTTTTCTCAACACGTCCTCGGCTTCCTGAAAGGTTGCGAACGGAGTGGACGCGAAGAGGGCAGAAGCTTCTCCCCTCAGTCGAGTGGGGAATATCTGTAGAAAAGCCTCGTGTTCTTCGGTCCTGAGGCAGTTTAAGACCCTCTTGCAGCAATCCAAGAATGTTTCCAGCTCTGCACCTATATGCGGATTTACTTCCCCGGAGAAGATGGGGATTAGCTGTGCTGACAGCTTCGCAACCTTTGTATAATCAATAGCCATTGTTTCAAAGGTTACGAGATCCGTTTGGTGCTGAGGAGCTGAAATTTCTTGTAGGTTTGGGCTAAGGTCGCGAGTTTTTATCGGAGGGGTTATTTCGATGATAGTTCCGCTACGGAGTTTTTTAGGTGAAGGAGGCAAACGGTCGTGGGGCGTACTAGGGTTTGAGGTGGTTCCTAGTTCCATAGATCAAGGGGAAAATAAAGTAGTAGTGGCTATATAAACGGAGGAAAGGAGTTTGGGGAGGTATGTGTGTTTTAGTGGCGTTTGCTATCCCAAGGGTGAGTGTTAAAATTATTGATTTGTTTCGAAATTCTTCTTTTAGGGTAGGTAGGGTGCAATATCGACGGAGATGGAGACGATCGAGTCTTAAAACTTGTTTTGGTTTTGTTACAATTATTGTTTTTGGGGGTGAAGCAAATTAGGGTTATATATTATGTTTTCTTAATAAAACTAAAAAATCATATCTTTAAGAACTTATTGGTATAGGAAAAAATGCTTACTCTGGGTTTTGTTAACTGCTACTCCTGTTGGAACTGCTGCTGGGTGGGGCTGCTGCGTAGCTTATTGTCTGTTTAATAACTGCTGCTTGGTCGTGCTTCTCATCTGTGACTTGGTATTCGGTTATTTTTCTCCTTCTTTTCACTTATATTTTGGATTTTCCTCTTGTTTTCCTTCTGCTTGCGTTTCGCTCCGATTTTTCTTCTTAGCTCCGCAACCACTTCTTTAGTTTTCTGGATCGTGTTGGGTATAGGACTTCTTCTGACAATACGTCCTCCTCGATTTTGACTAATTTCCACGTTAATCTGGGTCCAATCCCATGTGGTTCTATTGTTGGTTTGTTGTCCTCAAATTTAATCCTTGGATGGTTCTTTGGGTATGATTGTTTCCGTTTGTGGTTTTTGTTTTTTGTTGTTGTTCGTCATCCAATGATTTTGTAGATTCGTAGGATTTAGGGTTAATTGGCTCTTACTAGAACCGTCCGTTCTATGGCTTTACCTAAATCCTACCGGCTGCGCCAGTTTGTTGAGGTAATTCTGTGTCTGGGGAAGTAAAATTGGTTTTGCTTACCTCCTTTTGTGTGCTTTCAATAACCGGTGGGTCGTCTCCCATTATCGATGCTCTTCTGCGGGGCCGCTTTTGGGGTGACGTGGATGGGGTGAAAACCCGTGTGCCCTTTCAACTTCCTCCTTTTGTGCGTGTGGGCTTACTAAGTTAGGGCTCGGTTTCCGCGGCTTCCGTAGGGAATGGCGGAGCTTAATCTGTAGTTGGAGGGGGGCATTACCATCCTAGGGTCCGTAGCATCTAGTTAAGATCTCTTTGTTGGGTGTTTGGTTACTTCCCACCGGGGAGAGTGTTCCGTTGGCAAATGAAATACTGGGCGTCTATTTTCCTTTTAAAGTCTCTTCTTTATTTTTTCTTTCTGTTGGTTATTGTGATTCGGTATCGGACCAGGGGTCCGGCCTTTCAGAACTTTACTGATTATGAATTTATATTTATATTCTATCGGCCAGCGGTTCGGGCTCTGGTGATCTACTGATCACGAAATTGAAATTCACTCCCCTTTTATAGAATTTTTAGTTGAGAATTGTCAACTATTTTAGGGTCAAAATTCCCAGAAACACACATAAGAGTTTGTGTTTCAATTTGAGTTGTGTTCTGGGAATTTGTTAGAGGCTTTAGTTGGATGGGTTCTAGGAAGGGGAATCATGAAATGCGTTTTGAATTTAGCATTTCATGATTTTTTAGGAATTGAGTCAATGTACGATGAATTATCTTTTGGTTAAATTCGTTGTACATGTGACTCAATATGGGATTTGAAATGGAGCAATGGAAAGTTTGGGATTTGGGTTTTTTATGTGGAATTGAATCAATGGGCGACAAATTAACTTTGGGTTAATTTATTGCTCATATGATTCAATATGAAATTAGGAAATTTAGGAATTGATACTATTGGGGATTTGGATAGGGGTAGCGATTTAGGATCGCTACACCTCGGAGATATCCGATGCGATCGCTTTTGATTCACCATGTTTTTCAATTGCAGATGTCCAGATGTCAGTTGGTACGTAATAACTCGGCCACCACCCTTGTCTCACCAAGAAAACATAAACTTTAAACCTTAAATTACATATAAATAACTTATTACTTTTCTAAATTACACAAAATTAAAATATAAAATATTAAACATAAACTTAAACACAAAACACAAATTACATTTTTGATTAAACATGTAACCTATAACGCATTAAAACATTTTTCATTTACCACAGAATAAAAATACATAATACGCAAAAGATGAATTTTCACATTTTTAAACTACATATAAAAACTATAAAACTAAACAATTAAACACAAAGCATATATTTTATTTTGACATTACAAGCAATTCACATTTAAAATTGAACATACACGAGGGTGGGCTGAAAAGTTTCCGACCTAACAAAGATACACGACAATTTTTCTTAAAATTTATTTTTATTTTTCTGTATGGTCTCTTTGTAACTCTACACACTTCTCCCAGTGATTCTCCTATCTCTCTAACCCATCCAGATAGTATTCGGCGTTTTTCTCTGCAAAATAACTGTTCACGAAGGTGATTGCCTTCTTATTTGACGAAAATCTCTGTCCTCCGAGCGCAATTTTTAGATTAGGGAACAAAACTAAGTCACTTGGGGCTAGATCTGGTGAGTAAGGCGGATGATGAAGCTGTTCAAACCGTAATTCGTGGATTTTCGCCATGGCAACCACTGAGGTGTGAGGCGGCGCGTTGTCTTGGTGAAACAGGATTTTCTCTTTCTGCAAATGTGGCGGTTTTTCCTCAATTTTTGCCTTCAGTTGGTCAAGTAATGATGCGTAGTATGCTCCTGTAATGGTTTTTCCTTGTTGAACATAATCGATAAAGATAACTCCACGACTATCCCAAAAAACAGTCGCCATCACTTCCCAGGCGAAAAAACAGCTTTTGCTGTTTTTGGAGGCGATTCCCCCTTTGCACACCACTCGTCTGACTGTAGTTTTGTTTCGGGGGTATAATGGTGTACCCAAGTTTCATCGATAGTAATTAATCGCCACCAAACTCGGATATATTGCGCCTAAACTGCGCCAACAGAGCGTTGAAAATGTTCATTCGAACACGTTTTTGGTCTAACGTGAGCAAACGGGGCACCCAACGCCCGGACAGCTTTCTCATGCCTAAATCTTGGTTTAATATGTGACAAACACGTTCTGCGACACAATTGTAAATTGTGCACAATGTTAAAATCGCCGCGGTCGTCACCTTTATATGATAAACACACCACACTGAAGCCTTTTTTTTCGAAGGCACACACTTCACAACACTCTTTGGTTATGATGATCCACACGGATCGTGAATTAAGAGATATATATTTTATGAACCATTCTACCTATCTTCGTTTCGACGTGAAGCTCCCTCGTTGAGGTTTGTTGGACGTAATCCAATTTTACTATTTCGTTCCTCGTTGAGGATGTTGGCTGTAATACTTCGTGACACTTCTCCTGTGGTCGGTCTGTGGCGGTTCCGCCAAACCCCACGGTTCGCTTGCCCAAAAAACCACCATAACTTCCACCCAATCTCATATTTTCGCTAATGCAATCGCATTAGCACCTTAAATGCTTCACGCACCAAATAGATCCAATTTATATAACCTAAAAGTACCTGTAAAGGAATTCTTACCTTTCATGCATTTCTTCGCATACAATTCCCTGTAATAACCCTTTCCTAGCTTGTCAGGAATGCCAATCTCACCAAGTGTATTTCCCCCATAGATGAATTCCTGAAAACAAGATGATTTGGTTTACATACAATATAACCATCATAACAGGGACCATACACATTGCGTCGCCTATTTCCCGTCCTCACCAAGTGTATCATAAATCACCATACACACACATTGGCTGGCGACCTACACCCAAGAAACCAAAACAAATATACGCATCTCGCGTCTCCTGGCACCAATCAATCCTACAGCATAAGCAAATGCAAATAGGAATTCAATGCCTACCCTTACCAGCGATGCCATAAACACCATTTTCCGGTAATCTAGCTAAAACCCATTGGCACATTTCCACATTGCATTGCCGCCTCTTTATTTAGCCGCAATGCACATTTCAGACAAAGACCCAAACGTTCCCTTTGTTTTTTCATATTTCGGGATCTGTTTCTCATCAGCAGCGGCAAGAGCAAACAGAAAACCAATTATCATCCAAGGAGATTCGGTTTGTTTGCTTTACCGAACTCGCATCTAATGAATGCACATTTTCCCTTTCCTTGTTTCAGATTCGTTCCTATGGCCTTGTGTATGAAAAAAAAACCAATGTGATCTTCACTCACACATACACATACATTGCCAAGCCTTTCTTCCTTGTTTTCACCACGAGAGAAACATTTTCTCTCTCGGGAAAACTCACCCCATGAGCGAGTCGGCTCACCGCGAGCCGTTTATTTCTGAGTCCATTTCCATCCGCCGACCGCCACGGTCGTTGCCGCTCCCGCTCTACGGTGGGCACGGAGACGCGTACATACTCGAATATACCCGGAGTCGCGAGAGTAACACCCCCTCGAGTGTATTCTTGAATCGTGCGAGTCACATGTGCGAATAAAAATTACATTTCATTGACTGGACCAAAAGAAAGACATTATTTAAATTAGTGTTAATATTAATTTGCATCGGATCCAATAGTGTTAACAAAAGTAGTGGTTTTTAATAAAGAATAAAACATTAAAACAGTGAGTTTTATTTACTTTTGTTTCCTGGTGACCGTTCGTTTGCAGGCCGCGGAACAATCGTGGGTGACATCGGAACTTTGGTGACAATAGACGATGGGGATGGAAGTGAAAGGTTCTCCAATCCGGCTCGTCAGATCATGTTATCCGTGGTCGTTATTCACTCGACCAGGAAAGCAACCGCTTTTTGTAGTATACTGTCGGCGATGGAATTTGCCGTGGTGAATTTCTGTTGCTTCGATGGCAGGTGAATTGATTATTTGAATTTGTGATGAATCGATTCTCCTTTTGTTGTATCGTTGAGAAATCGAATTATCTCTGCTTGTTATTGTTGTTGCTTGTGCTGCAACACGTTCTTAAAACATTTTCATAGCCTCTGATATCTCGCTCACTTTAATTCGTCGGTCGTCTAGCAGCATTTGGTGAACTTTAGCGATGTTATCGTCGGTTGTTGGAGTTTTTGGATGTCCCGAACCTTCATCGTCTCCCAAGCTCTCACGGCCACGGGTAAATTCAGCTGCCCAAAATTGCACAGTTGTAAATTATGGTGCAGAGTCTCCATACACAGAGTCCAACTCATCTTTGATTTGCGTAGGCGTATTGTCTTTCAAAAACGAAAGTGTAATGACCGGTCGATAATCAATTCTGTCCATTTTCACAAAAACACTTACATCGACGCACTCAAACGACTGTCAAATAAAAACTACGCTTCCAAAATGGCTGAAAGTTTGGTGAGTAACTGTCAAAAGATGCACAACTACACTCACTTATTGACGAGTGCTGCTATCTTCACGTTGAGGTCGGAAACTTTTCAGTCACCTTCATACTCTCAATATATTTTTTTTTATATTTTATCGTTTTAGGAGCATGGAGACAGTTTTCTCCGCCGTTGGAGTGTACGTGTAGTACCCGCTAGTCGCCCTACCCAAAGCAGATTATACTTTGTGATATTCTTCTAAATCACTACACATTATACTAATTTTTGGTTCTGAAGTTTTGCATGTGAACTCACCGAGTTTTATTATGTCCTTAGTTTCCATATGGCCCACAATGATGGAAGGTACTTTCTCCTTCCTATCGATTTGTTCTTTCTGTTTCTGTTGGCTGTCTGTTTGCTGTTTTTTCTGCTGCTGCTGCTGTTGTCGTTGTTCTTGCTGTCGTTGTTCACATAGTTGTAAACGCCACATATTTCTCTTTTATTTTTCTGCACAGCTCATTCTTTTTTTATAAGCTCGGTGATGATGTTATCCTGCCCTTCATCAAAGTTATTGATTACTGGCTCCTTAACGGACATTTCTTTGTATTTCTTTCCTGCTCCAGAATAGTGAGCATTGTAATAGTTGGCCTCGTAGGTAGCGAGTCTCCTTGTCCCGAAAAGGATGAGGGATCTCCTTAGATCGCTCCGGAGAGGACCCGTTGCGGTCGCCGTCGTGCTTCCTCAAACCTGAGGGAAAAGTAGCGACCGATCGTAGACGAAGCTAGTGCCGCAAACTTCCTAGGGCAACAGCCAGCGTCTTCTGCTGGTTTCCGTAGGGCAAGTGATCCTCGGCATCAGCGATAATCTGTGGAAAAACAAAAGGGGAGAGACCCACAGATCTACTCACCAGTCAAGATTAAAACACCGTTTTTTTAAGGTGTACAGGGTCTTCTTTATTTTTTTAGTTGTAAGTTATTTCAGGATTTTCTATCCTGTTGGTTTCCTACAGCACTACGCCCAGGTACCATGTACATCAATCTACTGCCGCCCAAAGATCGCGATGCATCTTCCTTTTAAATGAAAACAAATCGAGATTTGTATCTTGAAACTAACGAAAATCTCGATTTCGATACATTGGGTGTGGTGCCCAATGTTTGTTTAAGATAAGAATTCAGTTTCATGAATTCTCATGAAACTATAGTGCATATGAGGACATGCATTGGAATTTGGGTTTTGTTTGCTTATGGCAAATTGAACATCGGGTTCGTTTTGCTATGGGTTTGGTTTTTTTTGTTTATGAGGGATTTTACCAGATTGGGATAATGTATTTCTGGATTTTAAATTTAGATTATGCCGTGGGGCAAATGCAAAGTGATAAACGAATATTGTATTCGTTTATTGCGAATTTTTGAATTTCGATTAATGTTTTATGTTAATCTAAATTTAAGTGTAGGGATTTGGTTGTATATGAGGGGTGCGGGGGGGGGGGGGGGGGGGGGGGGCAAATACAAATTTGCGTCACTATTTTCACATATTTCATTTATGACTTCGGTGGCATCTAACTTTTGTCCTATTTTGATTCTATTGTGGGTTCAACATCCTCATTGTCTTCATTCTAAATATAACCTGACCTTCATTCATGGTCGATACATCCATTTTATTTGCTTTTTTTAAATGTTGTTCGCGGATTTTTTATTTCACTTTGTTGCTTATGCTATTTTGTTATACACACACGTGATCGTAGCAATGAATCTTTATACAACACAGTCGCCCCCTCACGAATGTGCTTACACCTTTATATTTTTTGTTATTAAACGTTTATACCTGCGTGGGTAGGCATGTCCACACTTCACTTTGATTTCCTCAGTGAGGAAGACATACGCACACGTGATTACGCGAATATTGATTTTAATAATTTTTCGTTGACGAGCGACGAGCGATATAGTTCCTTCAACTGGAAGAGACGTTCTGACCTTCTTCGCAGTATCAACTGTCTGGATGCACAGGTTTTCGAATTTAACAAAATTCGTTCTGTTGACCTCCGAGGGGTTGGAGCGCCATTGTTTAAAAGCTATATTTCTTGCCGCTGTAATCTCCTTGCATTTTTTATCAAACCGAGGTTTATTAGATACCCTTCGTTTGATGGAATGCGGAATGTAAAGCTCCATCCCGAGAAGAATAATCTCCGGGGCTGACTCTGCACATGCGTTAACGTTAGAGTCTCCAACCAGCTCATCTCTAACCACGAAAAGGATACAAAGAAATCTCACAAATCGTCCCAGTTAGCAGTCTCGTACCTCTATGATTGAAAAATCTGTTTAGGTTGATTATTCGTTTGAAATGTAGCAAATTGCGTAACCGATATTAAACACTGATCTGAGTTTCCCAATTGCGCAGTCGGTATCCGACTCGGATATTAGACACAGATCTAAAATCAGCTCGGTCATTTGGCACTCGCCTGGGCTCTCCCACGAGTTGAGTCAAACTGCGGCTATCAGCGAACGTCTTAGCCAGCCTCTCAACCTCGTTGGTTTTGTCAGAATGTACCATCCAGCCAGAGTTGTGTTCTTCATTCGGAAGAAATTTGAAAAAATTCTTCCGCACGGCTTTTATCCAAATAATATACAAGTTATTGGGTTCTAATGCGTCTTCCCTTTGGCAAGCTAAATCGGATCGGTTGAAAACGCAGTTTGCACTTAAAGTCTCGAATGTACGTCGTATGCAAGGAAGATATGTCAAGTCAGTTCACTACTCGACTTGGATGTTGGTTAAGGGTAGGTTTCGTATCAGGTTTCGTTGTTTACAAATATTGGTGGACGGCGTTTACATTCGTATTGGTGAAAACGATGTCACAAAATGCCATTTCTAATTGAACGTATACAGTGTTTCGCCGTCGAACTCGACTACGCAGTGACGATTTGTATACAATGTCGTTATTTATCAAAACATTTATATGATGCTCCGCCTGACTTAGCAGAGGATACTATGGGACAGATGCTCCTAAACCAAAGGAACTAACATGAATCTACACATGGCAGAACAAAGGCCACAAAAAAAGACAACGAAAGTATTTACTACACTGATGCCACGAAAGGAGATTCATGGGCGCACAAGCAATCTGGATGAAATTCAGATGAGTCATCGCGCGTCGATGGGTTTCCATGTGGCCGTACATTCAACAATATCCCAATTGACAAAGTGCATCCACAGAAATGTTGTAGACCACGCATCGAAAAAGTTGTTTTTGGTATGGAGCGTTATGTTGGGGATGACTCAAATGGGCCGATTCGCCATCGTACACACCAATTGGAGCAGTGTCCACTGACTTCATGGAAGATTTTGCCAAAAAATCTGGGTCTAAGAGCCTACGAGATTCAAAAGTGCAAGAGTTGAAATTTTGTGAATGGCCTGAGACGAGACTGCGTTGCACTTTATCCGCCTGTTCATAGTAACATTTTGTTCAAGGAAGGAGTTGGTTCAAAGGTTACGTCAACAAACGATATTGCGAGATTTGGAGTGAAGAAACTAGATACAGGAGCAACAATTGTGACACTGTTACACGTGTTTGGTGTGTCTTATGCGCTGGTGGAGCCCATATTTTTCAAAGATCATACAGACCAGAAGGATACCTTCAATGGCGAATGCTATAGAACCATCATTACGGATTTTTGGGGTTGTATGCAAGAAGTCGGGCTCCTCGATAGTATAGTGGTTAGTATACCCGCCTGTCACCCGGGAGACCGGGGTTCGATTCCCTGTCGGGGAGCCTCTGGCGCAAGACTAATGACCTTGCCCAGAAAAAATAAATCATTATGGAAAATTTAACAAGCCTCAGGACTTGCTAAATAAGGCCAAGACCGGTTCCCGGTTGTAGTGCCGATGATGATGATGATGCAAGAAGTCTGTTACAAAAGATGGTATAATATGCCATACAGCAGACGACACAATGAATTTATGGCAGGAAATAATCGATGTATAATTTCGCGAAATCGAACTGTGCATTGGCCTCAGCAATCTTTTGATACCTTGTAATGTCACACCTCCTGATTATTTTCTGCGTAGACACGTAAAGTTCCTAATCTGTACTAAAAAGGACCGACCTTAGACCAGCCAGCATTACCATAATTGATGTTAGTTAGTTGAAAATTGAACTTCTGCGCTTCATTCGAATCATCCGCAATGCTCGTGTGGTAGAGTTCATATTTAGTGGCATAGAATGAAAGCCAATACCATGTTTATAACATATTTCATGTGTTTTGTTTAATTTTTTCAATACCTCTTAAAAACACCCTGTCATATTACTGAGACTTCAGGATCGTACAATATTCTGTGAAAAGCTCATGAAAAACCCATACATTTTCTCCAGGAAACACATTCTGGGACATTTAAAAGAAAGGTATATCTTAGGTGGGTTTGGGTTCATTGACCAACCATGTCCTTAGAGTTTCTAACTTAATATTAAGAAGACACTGAGTTCTTCATGCAATTAAATTATTCATAAGATGATTTCAATATCTGAGTCAACATCAGATACTCAGACAACTGTTTACACACAAAACTCGATCTACGGGTTCGTTGGTCTGTCGCCGAGTGTGCTGTTTCTTTCCGTGTTGGGGTATTTTTGATAGCTTATGAAATTAGATTTGAAATGAGATATACATATTACCTTTGGAGAGTCATTCAGGAGAACAAACACAAGTCACCATCTGAGGAATTCGATTCTTTCAGAAATGGCAGCAACCCAAAGAAATTTCACTTGCCTTAGGTGAAAGAAACAAAGCAGATTTTTGAAGGGAATCCCTGCTGTAATGTTTTGTCAAATAACAAAGTTAGGTTTTTTTCAACGTCTTGATAGAACGTTAATCACTTAAGTAAGTTGACGTTTTCAACTTTTGTTTAATTAATTATTGATAGTTAAATGTTTCGGAAACATTTTGCGGCATGATGGCAGTAATTGACAAAGTAAACTGTGTCTCTTTTAAGTACATCATATGATTATAATATTTACATGCAATTGTATCATGTGATTAGAGAAAGACGACCCATAAAGGATCAACACTTACACAAATCGAAATTGTGTTGCAGATAGTGCCACAACTTGAAATGGTACTTAAGTTTATATAAATTATTGTTTGTTTTGGTGACTTTGGATATGGTATTGTTACTTCTAACCACTGTGCTATTAACTGGTTAAAGTGATAAAAGTCATATACTTTTGTTGCGGAAACAACCGGCGAATGCGCAGTTAATAATCTGTGGCATCACCTAAATAAGATATGTGGCATCACCTTAAACAATGTCAGCAATCAGCTGATATTTGTGAATTTTCTGTTGGTTGTCCCTTGACAACCATTTTTACTTTTATAACTCTCTTCTTCGTAAATCGCTTGGCGACTCCAGTTCGCAATTTGTAATCTCTAGAAATCTAAGAAATCCGACAAAATAAAGACGATATTTCTAATCGAGATAAAGATCCACATTATTTCAATTATCGGGAAGCTAAAATTTGGAATCAAGGTTATCTTTTCAGTTTAACCAATTTATTAAGAGTTGATTCCAGCAGAGACCAATTGTTCCGGACGTCATTCCCACGGAACCAGCATCGCTGCACGGCAAGAGAACGAATCATTGTTCTTAACGGCATTTCTTTAGCCTATCAACACAACCCATTGGTTGGTGGACGATTTGCAGAATGCAAATCAAACAACTTTCCATCCTTATAGTAGTCTTCCATTTGGTACTACAATTCACGTTGTTGGAGTTTTTGTTTAGTGGGAATCTTCTGGGAATATAAGGATATTTTCATGTTATTGGCTGACGAGGAACTATCGACTACCCAATTGTAGCCCTAATTAACGAATCTGTGTGTTGTGGCAATTGGGCAATAAATTTACTATTTATTCCTGCAAGATTCTGATATTAATTACCGGGATGTGTTACGTTTCAGCTCCTCGATAGTATAGTGGTTAGTATACCCGCCTGTCACGCGGGAGACCGGAGTTTGGAGACTTGCTAAATAAGGCCAAGACCGGTTCCCGGTTGTACTGCCGATGATGATGATGATGTTTTACGTTTCCTGTGATTTAATTAGATTGATCAATTGAGTACCCCGGTGTAAATCAAAATTCGATTGACTTGTACAGAATTTTTGTTTTAGGTTATATTATCGATTTTTCTGTTTTTTAATATCCCCAAAATGATCTTTCCTTTTCACAGTAAGAGGACAAGAACATCCTCTTGCCAATATGGCATTGAGACAAAACTCCATGAATTTAACTGTATGTTCCAATATCATATATTTATCTACTTATTTATTTAGCTAAGTTCCAACGTTAACAATACTAAAATATTTTTAATTCTGGTTCTAAATAGTTTACGATAGTTCATAGTCTAAGGAGTAGGAATCAAACATCATCATCATCATCATCGGCACTACAACCGGGGACCGGTCTTGGCCTTATTTAGCAAGTCCTAAGGCTTGTTAAATTTTCCATAATGATTTATTTTTTCTGGGAAAGGTCATTAGTCTTGCGCCAGAGGCTCCCCGACGGGGAATCGAACCCCGGTCTCCCGGGTGACAGGCGGGTATACTAACCACTATACTATCGAGGAGCCCAAGTAGGAATCAAACATGGTTGCATATTCCATATAGTTTTGGTATCTCAGCCGATTTTAAGTGTTACATATCACAATTGTCGCATGTCAGCAAAACACGAAAACCAAACACGTGTGCACCACTCGTCACTACAACGCAACGATATGCTAAGTACACTTCCCCGGAAGGTTCACACTTAAAATTTCATGTTAGTCTTACGCAGGTAGATATTTTGTGCGTCGACCCCTTTTTGCACAACAACCTGAGGTACATTCTGCTGTACCCGAAAATGTTAGATGTTAAGTAAAATAGAAGTATAAGTTAGTCTTAAGTTAGATTCAAACTGGAAAGGCCATAAGGTTGACGCTTCCAAAAATAAAGTGTTGGAAATGAAAGATCATGTTTTTTTATTTATTTTAACTTCGAACTGGAAAAGTCATAAGATTGACGCTCCCAAAAATAAAGTGTTGGAAATGAAAGATCGTGTCTTTTTATTTATTTTAACTATTAAGCAAATACGGATTATAATTTTTTTTTATATGACCTTGCCTTTTTTCTTAAAGGCTAAATACCACGACGGCCATAGTAGAGAGATTGAATTTAATTTTACATTGACACGCTTTCCATTAATGATTTTGTGGTCATATATATCTACTCTAGCACATTCTAGAATCCAATTGTTTCATTACTGGCCGTATCTGCTTCGTGTCTATGAAGCATGCTTGCTTATGGTAACAATCACAATACCGTCAGCGATATGTAATCTCTCCACTGCTTAAATTTAAATTTGCCTTTTTCTTGGTATTTTTTCTATGTTAAGAACAACTGTTCGTTTCTTGGAATCTTAAATTTAGAATGGAATCGTATTTTATGTTTCCAGTGTAAATGCGTTTTTCCCTCTCTTGTGTGAAATTCTTAGAACAATTGTCCTCATTATAAACAAATTCTAACAATTGTATGACGAAGTCGCGACGCCAGCATGGGCGAGAGTTCTACCTCGTCCCCAAAAATCACTAAAGGTTCCGACAAGTACAGCGCCATAGGAAAAGCACAAACGCGATCACCCAAGTAAAAAAATAAAACACACTATTTCTTTTGTTTAGCTTTATTCCTATATTAAAGAAAAACAATACTATTGGAATAACTCGTTTGGATTTGTTTTCTTATTGGATACTAACATTTTACGGTAGCGACCAGCTTGGCCGACGGATGGAATTCGACTCCACGATATTCAATCGTTGTTAAAAGAAATTCAGCCAGTCAAACTGACAAGAAGTAAGATGGACGGGGAGTGGTGTTATTCAAAGAAACGAGTATAACATTTACTACAGCTGTCATGCAAAACACCATGTGCTCGGGGTAGGCTTTCTAGTCAGCCAAAACCTGAAGCCTGCCATCATCGGCTTTAATGCAATAAACGAAAGGCTATGCACTCTTCCCGTGCCAGCCAAGTTTAAGAACCTAAGCCTCATAAACGTTCACGGACCTACAGAGCAGTCCCCTGACGACGAAAAAGAAGAATAATACGAGAAGGTCGAACGGGCCAACAATGTCTGCCCAAAATACGATGTGAAAATCGTTCTTGGTGATTTGAATGCGAAAATAGGTCGGGAGGCGGTTTTCGGGCACTACGCAGGTTCCCATAGTTTGCATAACACTAATGACAATGGACTACGAGTCATCGAACTGGCAGCATCAAAAAACTTGGTCGTTGCAAGTACCAGGTTTCCGCGTAAAGATATCCACAAAGCTACCTGGGTATCACCTGATGGAGCCACTCGCAACCAAATTGACCACGTGTTGATAGATCATCGCCACACCTCGAGCCTGATGACGGTATAGCGCTTAGTATTGATAGTGAAAAACGTGTGTGATTCGAACTGACGCTATGACAGTTAGAATCACCAAAAATGGAACCAAAGCGTAACACACCAGGCTACTGGCCGTGTTTAGAATTCCATTTTTAAACTCAACTATATTCCACTGATGTGAATTGTTATGTTATCGCTATGGTATACGACTCCGATGTATTTTCTTATTCGATTTTCGTTCGGTGTTCTTCACTATTTGCTTGTGTATTGTGTGTGTATCTGTTAGAGACGTTACAACGGTACGAACGTACTGAGGTGCCAACGTCGACTCGGATTGCTTTACGGAGACGTATTGCATCCCCGGATTAGGTTCGAATCAACACGTGTGCCTTACGCAATGGGAACACCAGCAACACCTTTGGTCATGCGTTAAGACTCGCCCCCGAAGAGCTCGACGGAGGGAGGGTAAGTCCTGGGGTCAGAATACCGGACGTAGTGTTACGTGAGTGATCTTTGTGTCGTGTTTTTTCGGTAAACTCAGCTGCATTGAAATTACAGTATAAATCGTAATTAAATAAAAATTAAAATAAAATATTGCATTATATGATATACTATTTAATTTAAAGACTGGTTTGATGCGGCTGGGTTGGAATCGAGTTTGAATGGAGTCTAAACCCAGTTTCTTTTCGGCGATGGTGATCTTTGCTAGTTTCAAAGTCGACCGTCGTTGAAATTGAATTGATGCAGGGGAGATTCGGAGAGAGTGGCGAGTGTGGCTGACAGAGGAAGAAAAAGGCTAAGATTGAACTGGTGCGTGTTGCGAGTCAAAAAAAAAGCAGAAAGGATCGAAGATCGAGCGCGTCTAGCAAAAGAAAAAAAAGATAAGAAAAACGGAAAGGATAGAAAAGTTGAACGATACGGGAGTGCCTTTTGTTTAATAAATGTACGAGTATAACATTTTTGATGTAAACGTGTTAGTGATTGAAAGCGTCAAATAACCTTTTCCTGGTTAAGACATCCGTGGCAACAAATATTAACTAGTCATAACACACTGTATATTTGCATGCCAAAACAATTGTAAAAATAGATTGAAGGGAGTCTAAGCTGGAGAGTCTTTATTGTATTTTCCTGTTCCGGGCTGGAACTACCACAGGCAAGCTGGTGGATCACGGCAGTATTCGCAGGTACCCAGTGAATTTATTAACATTTGGTTCAACAGGAATTATAACGGCCGGCCAATAACTGCTCTTAAAGAACGGGAAGGTGGTAATAGCGGAATAAGGGCGGACTGAGGCATCACTGTGTTCAGTAAGAAAGGGGATGAAATTTCACATTCCTGAACTCCTCTGAAGTTAAGTTATCACGGTGTGGAAGTCGTCTTCGACTTGCTGCAAACCACTTTCTCTTATGACCACGACTGCATTTTGGTAAGGGACATCCTGTGGCATTTCTTCGACTATAACCCTGACAGTATGCTGCCCAAACATAACATAACGGAGCTATCTATTTGTTACAATTGATTGCCTATTACTCTTCAAACTGTTACAATTGGCGCCGCCCCGCATCCCCGAACACTTTGCAGCAACGTTATTACCTGCTACAACTTGATGCAACCTTATTATTACATTACATCTTTATTGCATTGACCTCTCTAAATACATCATATTACTATTACATTAAGAACTGGCGCAAACGAGCGATTTAATCACACATTATCTAATAAAACAAATTTTTAAATTAAGCTTAAATCAAGCATATCACAGTAGAAGAGAAATGGACACGCCTTAAGAATACTGTCATTAGTACTGCCCACTCCATCTTAGGCAGTAGTCGTAGAGATCGGAACGACTGGTTTGATGATGAGTGCAAACTAGCGACTGAACATAAGAATACTACATATCGGGCAATGCATCAGTCTCATAGGACGCGGGTACGCGAGGAGAAATGCAAAGAGCTCAGAAGATCTGAAAAAAACCCCACAGACAAAAGAAAATTGCCTGAGAAGAAACCTTGTCTGTGAAATAGAGAAAAGTAGAGAGCGAGGTCCGCACCAGGCGCGGAAGTTCTACCAAATAATCCGCATTATGACGCGGTACACACCACGCTGCACTTACTGCAAGGATAAAGACGGTATTCTGATCACCGATCCCGAAGGCTTTCTGGTGCGATGGGAAGTGCCCTACAATAACTTGCTATATGGTCTGCTCACACAAGAATTGGAGGCTCCACGAATGCAAGATCAAGACCAAATGCTGCCGCCACAAAGCATTGAGGAAACATTAAAAGCCATAAGACAGCTAAAATCAAATAAAGCCCCCGGAACTGATGGCATATCAGCTGAGTTGATCAAACAAGGAGGGACAGCGTTATATCACGTAATTCATGAGATCGTGCTATACGTATGGGAGCTAGAGGAGATACCGGAAGATTGGCGTCGTGGTATAATTTGCCCCATATATAAGAAGGGAGATAGCACAGTGGGCAGCAACTATAGGGGTATAACATTGCTGAGTACCACCTATAAGATACTCTCCTCTCTCCTACAAGATCGGATAGCCCCATACGCTAAAGGCATCATCGTTATGGCTTCATTCCAGGCAAATCAACGATTGATCAGATATTCACCATTGGGCATGCGATGGAAAAATGTCTGGAAGTTAAGATTCCAATATACCATCTATTTATAGACTTTAAAGCTGCTTACGACAGCATAGCTAAGGTAGAACTATATAATGCCATGAGAGAGTTTGGCATTTCAAACGAATTGATACGACTTTGTAGGTTGACCATGACCAACGTAACTAGTCAAGTAAAAATAGCGGGATTGCTGTCCAAATCAATAAACATATTTACTGAACTCCGACAGGGGGACTGCCTCCTCTTCAACCTGGCGTTGGAGAAAGCAATCTGTGACTTTGGCGTCACAACTAGAGGGACTATTATCACCAAGTCCAGCCAGATACTGATACTTGCCTACGTAAGTGACATCGACATCATCGGTAGAACCGAATTAGCTGTACAGGATTCCTTCACCCAGATCGAGCAAGCAACACAAAAACTGGGACTGCACATTAATGAGGGGAAAACTAAGTACATGGTGGCTACTTCTGCGAAGAGAAGACCTAACGTTGGGCAAACTATCAGGGTAGTGGAGCACGAATTTGAAGTAGTGCAATCCTTTAACTACCTTGGGTCAATAGTATCAGCCGATAACAATATGGAAGAAGAAATACGCGAACGGCTGATCAAATCCAACAAAGCTTACTATGGTCTATCAATTGCTCGGCGTTACGGTCTGTGGGAATGTATCATGGCATAAACACGTGTCGAGCATCGCTAGGTCAGCCTCAGGAAAACTGAGCTATCTTTTTAGTGTTCTGCCGTTGTGGGGGTTGTTCCTCAGGAAGCGCGTTTTCTTGTCCTGAAAAGGACGTTAGATCTCTTTGTTGAACGTTCCTGACACAACAACCTCCAGCAGCAAGGGGTCGTTGCCGTGCTTCCTCTGACCCAGAGGGAAGAGCAACGTCCTGATTTCCGTAGGACGTAACTTAGGGGTTAACGTCCTTGTATACCAACCTCAGTACCGGTTCCTGTACCAATTTTCGGAGTCGTCCTCGTACACAACAGAAAAGAATCGTCCAGCGTTGGTGACAACACACAATTTCCAAAGAAGTTAGCTTTAAATTTTGGTTAAGTTTTATTTGGATTTTATGTTAAAGTATTTCAACAGAAGTATAACTAGAATTTGAAAAATCTCTGCTCTCTGGCATGAGGATTTAGATACTGCGGCCTCGAGATCGTTTTACTATCCCTTTATAAAGGAAAACACATCGGAAATTGCATCCCAAATATATACATTTTCGTGCAACAATCTCGATTTTTTGGATATTTCGAGCGAGATGTTGTATTTGCTTAAGATAAAAATGAATTCTTACGAAACTATTGCGCAGATGTGGGAATGTATCTGCTTTTGGTTTTTTGTTTGTTTTCCTGAATGGAAAATTTTCAGATAGAGATAATGATCTCTGAATTTTTGGATTTGGGTGATGCTGTGGGGCAAATGTGAAACGTAAACGAATATTAGATTCGTTTATTGTAACTTTTAATTTTAATTTGGATTTTGGGTTAATTATGCCGTGGGGGCAAATGTTAGGCTATAAACGAATGTTTGATTCGTTTATTGCGAATTTTGGGTCATGTTTGCGTTTTTGTGGGTTTTGATGGGTTTTTTGGTTTTAGCGTAAGATAGCTAGGATTTGGATGTAGAAATAGGGGAAAAAGGTAGTAGGGCTTTTGGAGCACTACATTAGAGCCAAGAAATATTTTACTCCGGCCCAATTTCTTCTCCTGTATAAATCCCAAATTAGACCCGATTCTGCGCTGACATCGGAACTACAGTCGGTTTATATGAGCGCGGCTTTTTCACAAATAATAACTTAACAATTTACACTTGGGGTTACTTAAGATCTAAGGTATACTATAAGTGTCCTCTTCCCCGAATCAATTAAAAGAAAATATTCGAGCGGAAGTTGTAGCGATAACGTAGAATACGTGGCATTTAGTTTATAGAAATTCTGTGTTATGTTAAGAAGACTGCCAGCAAAATATCAGAATACTTTCAGACAATATAGAAGGCTAAGAATTCTACTTTAATAATATATAATTTTTGATTCTGTCGAGGTGCCTCCTATTTTATTAAAGCGTTTTTTATTTTGAAAAAAAAAGCAATTTGGGACACAGTGGACGTAAACACAAAACTTTATAGAATTGTCGGGAAATTTCAACAGAAGCAAATAACTTGAATTATTTTTCTTTGACTTATTCTAAAAAACTGTGAAAGTTTGCTATCAACTATAACGCTCGGTTTGGTCAGTCACTGTCAACTGCGGCTTCAGGTGATGGCGAGATTTCATAAGTGGTAGGGTTGAATCTTTGTTGGATGGCTGATCATTTTGATAGTGTGGTAAGTTTCATAAAACTGGGATTTGTACAGAACATGCTGGAGGAGGAAATAATTTACATACCTGGTCTGTTACGAGGGTTGCCTCTTATGTTTCGGGATTTGGCAACCCTAGTGTTGCAATCCGGCAATTGACAGCTCTGTCGTAAAGTTGGACATTTTTGAGGTTATACGCATTCAGAACGTTTTGACATACGAGCGCTATTTGTGTGGTTTACAGTAACTTAAAAGATTCATCTCGGCCCAAAAATGGAATTAAATCGTCAACATTTTCGTGCGATTATTTTTTACAACTTTCGGCGTGGATTAACTCAGCAACAGTGCATGGATGAACTTAATTCAATTTTTGGCGATGAAGCTCCATCAAGGACCAGTGTTTATCGATGGTATGGTGAATTCAATCGTGGTCGTAGTTCACTCGAAGATGAATTTCGTGAAGGTCGTCCAAAATCAGTTTTTGTTCCGAAAACCATTGATGCTGTGCGCGAACTGATATTGGAAGATCGTCATGTGACCTATCGAGAGATTGAGACAACCTTAGGCGTTAGTGGGACCAGCATACATTCAATATTGCATAAACATTTGACTGTCAAAAAAATTTGTTTGCGTTGGATCCCACACAATTTGTCAATCGCCCAAAAAAAGGCTAACGTCAATTGGTCGAAAGAATTGCTCAAAAAATACGGTCGCGGTGCTTCGAAACACGTCTATGACATCGTGACAGGTGGTGAATTGTGGATTTACGCGTATGAGCCCGAAAGTAAACAGCAGTCGACTGTCTGGGTGTTTCAAGATGAGCCAAATCCAACAAAAGTTGTTCGCGCACGAAGCACTTCCAAGCAAATGGTCGCCTGTTAGTAGTAGGGTTATAGCGGTTCCGGCTCACTTTCTGCCCCAAAAGCTCTTTTCTGTGTGAAAGCTCTATGTGAAGGTGTAGATGTGTGTGTTGTGTGGTGAGTGTTGATAGTGGTATGTGGTTCATGGGTGGTGGGTTCTTATGTGAGGTGGAAATAGTAGTATTTAGTGTATTTCTTATGAGTATTGGTATTAATTGGGTATAGTTTGTAGTATTCTTATCGCTGGTTGTTGGTTGATGTCGTAATCGAATGGGTATGTAGTTGTTGGATTTTGTGCTTTTGATGCTATTGAAGCTTTTTGTAGGTGGTGGTGAGTATTGGGGCTTTTTGATCATGGATTTGTGTTTAGGTGGTGATATCGGGGCTGGATGGGTAGTGCTTTAGGCTTTTGTCTCGGTTGAGTATCGAGGATTTTTGCTCTATGATGATGATGAATGGGTTGTGCTTTTGGCTTTTGTCTCGGTTGTAAGCTGTTAATTGTGATGGAAATAAAAAAAAAAAAACGGTGTCTTTGGTGTGCTTTTTAATCTTATTATCATTAAGCTGAGTAATATAAACGGGAATTTTGTTGTTTGTGGATTTGTATGGGAAATGGGGTGTTTTTGCTGGAACTTAAACTGACTTCCCCTAAGACGCAGAGCTAAGCTAGTTGACTTCACCTAAGACGCAGACCTAAGCCAGTATTCAAACGAATAATAACAAGGCGGAGGCGGGGGCCGGGGGCTTTTTGCTATTGAACTTTTTGTTGGGGGGTGTGTGTGTGTGTGTTTTTGATAATGGATTTGTGCTTAGGAGGTGAATGGTTTTGCTGCTAGTTGACTTCACCTAAGACGCAGAGCTAAGCTAGTTGACTTCACCTAAGACGAAGACCTAAGCCATGATGATGAATGGGTTGTGTTTTAGGCTTTTGTCTCGGTTGTAAGCTGTTAATTGTGGTAGAAATAAAAAAAAAAAACTTTGTCTGGGTTGTGCTTTTGGCTTTTGTCTCGGTTGTAAGCTGTTAATTGTGGTAGAAATAAAAAAACGTTGTCTTTGGTGTGCTTTTTAATCTTATTGTCAGAGAATTTTGTTGTTTGTGGATTTGTATGGGAAATGGGGTGTTTTTGCTGGAACTTAAACTGACTTCCCCTAAGACGCAGACCTAAGCCAGTATTCAAACGAACAATAACAAGGCGGAGGCGGGGGCCGGGGGCTTTTTGCTGTATGATGTTGATGAATGGGTTGTGCTTTTGGCTTTTCTCTCGGTTGTAAGCTGTTAATTGTGGTGGAAATAAAAACAACATACAAACCCAGAGCAGGAAAAAACGTAGATTTCTTGATAATCATAAATGAAATAAAAACAAATTCATATTTTAAAGAAATAACATGTTTTATTTTTATCGTCTTCCATTTAGGAACTTTTCCAACAGAAAAACATTTTGTAGTGCACAGCATTTATTGTGGTTTGTACATTTCATTTCATTGGGATAGAGACGCTTCAATTCTCTTAAATTAGGACATCCAACTTCTTCAATATCCGTTACTTCAACATTTTCATTCTGTAATAATTCCTTCATCCATTGAGTTTTTTCCATTCCTTTAACGTAAACAATAGAATCTTGTATATTATCTTGAAGATATTTTCTAACTTCTGAAAATGTTGTGACTCCTCCATTCCAGGATAAACCATGATGATTGTGGTAAAGCCATTGAGCTTGCCTTCTTAGCGATGGTGATAGCTGATTAAACTTGTATGGTGGTTTTAAGATGAAATGCTGATGATGTCCATTGCGCAGTACAGCTATTTCCTTTGGAATAAACTTATTATTTGATCCTCTGAATCCTTGAACGTCGAAAATAAAATACATTTTATATTGTGCGTGCGTATATGTGTTTCTTCAGCGAGAGCTAACAGACAAGTAACGATTACATTTCTCGAGAAACTATTTGACTCAATGGATTATAGTTTATAATGCGATCGTGTAACATCAAACAGTATGCAGACGTATTAGGAGGGATTATTTTTGATGTTTTAATTTCAATACGAATATCAACTGGTCCGTTTTTTATTATTTCACTTTGATGTCTGCAATCTATTACGAAAATTGTCGCTTGTGATTTGAATGCTTCTCTTGACAATAAAGGTTCAGCAACTAGGCGATTATAGAAGGTTTTTTGAAAGTTACAGTACATATTGTATAGTAAACTGTAGTTATTTTTATCAAATGATAGATTTAAATCTTCACATGGATAAGCATCGGAATTTAAATAGGCTTTCACATTAGTAATGTTGCAATGATCAAAATTAGCTGGATTTTCTTTAAGTAAATTACGTTTGTTGGTTTGCAGAGCAAGGATAATATAGCGCGGCTTTTCCATTTGAGAAGTTGTCTTCACATTCCAAATATGATGATTAGTACTAGGTAAGGCAGGATATTCATATAGATCCCAGTTCCGGAAAGCAATTTTCATAGATTGTCCATCATTAATAGGTTTGTATAGCTTTAATTTGAAAGAATCAGACAATGTAATGTGAGGAATTTTCCATTGTATTTTCAACAAGTTTATCCTTGCTTTTTCATCTGCGTCAGAAATTAATGAATTGTCATCTGTACGGGAGCGTGTTAGAATTAAATCATGGCGTCCGTTTGGAATTACTCTTTTGTAGTCTTCAGCAAATCCCAATAATTTATTTAGGGGTATGCAAAAATTAAAGTAGAAACCATTGACATTGATTGAGGAATCAGGAGACCAAGATGCATTAAACAGCATATCACTTTCATTTTTATTTAAAGAAATATAATTTTTAATAGTTGATGTGATGCCGGCATTACGATTGCTATCAATTTCCACACCATTTAATTCATAACGAATTTCGTCGAATAAGAAAGCTACTCCATTATTCACAAGTTTTGTTTTCTCAACTGCCGATCCATCAGTTTTCGATACAGTACCTTCAATATAAATGTAACTTTCTGACGGCAAGATATTAAGATTTTGATGTTGGACACAGATTTGAATGATGTCATTTTTCTCGAAATTATTCAAGTATGGCGAGTATGTATGATATTCCAATTTTGAGATACTCTCCTCAAATTCTGGTTCTTCGAAAATATTCAGCATGTCTTTTGTTAGATTTAATTTAATTTTTCAATCTGTATCCCAATGATAGCAGAAATTGTTGATTTTGTAGAGTAAGTTTTGATGTTCTCTTAGCAGAAGTTGAGAGTATATTGGTAGTGTTAATAGTAGCACCCGTCCTTTTATTATATGAGGGATGAGATGAGCTGTCATATATTATCATTGCTGGCGTTTAAGGTGTAATCGAGCTGTTACCGTTTCACCTCGAAAGTTTATAAAATTTCCGTTTTGATCTAAGAGATTCAATGTTATAGAACTTATCCTCTTAGCGTTCACTGGTAAATAGATAACATTGCGAGGAACTTCAACTATTTTATACCCCGGACTAACGTTAACCGAAAATTCGTGTAGTATATGAGCAGGTTGATTATTGATATATGATTCATCAATTAAATTACATTCAATTCGCACAATGTTTACTCTGTTTATATCAACGTAAAGATCTGATTCATGCACTTTATTTGCTTCTAGCTTTTTCTTGCTGAACCCCAGAAGCGATCCAATAGAGTTAGGTTGGGAAAAATCTATTTCTACAGTACTATAAATTACACATTTTAAAGTATTATTATTTGCTTGTATTTTGATTGATATTTTATTATCGTGGTTCTCATTATACAGTTCGATAATTTCTTGAATAATGTCATCTATATCTTCAATCTCATATGATCCAATAGGAAATTCTATTACGTCATCACCAAAATGAAATAAATTATTAAATACATCAACATTAGGTATAGAATTGTAGGTCTGGAAGTCAACTAAACCGCATACATAATCAGAATTTAGGATTATTGGAGGAAAGTACTCTGCGGTGAGAGTAGATTTGTTTCCGCTTAACGTTAGTGTTAACGACATTACTGTTTCGAATGAAATAAAACACAAACTCTAGTTTTCCTCTACTTATTTATATTTTTCTTCAATTAAAAACTTCAAACAGAGATGGCCACATATAAATGTATTGTAATTTTGATATTTGTTATAATTATAATGGATATTTTCACCCAGATATCTTACAACCTCTTTAGGCGGTCTTAAATTACCGAAACTGTCGAAATATTTCACGATATTTTTATGTTTACTATATGCTACCCAATGGGTTCCTGGTCCACTCTCATTGTCTAAATTAATTATACCACATTCTATGTCAAGTGATTTAATCGGTAATTTATCTCTCATGTAAACACCCCGAAAATTGGGTATATTGATTTTTCCAAATTTAGCAATATCAATATTGGTGAGAGGACGATTGGGTAGCAAATTTAAAAGTTTTTTGAATCTTGAGGTTTTAGGAAAAGACCAAATCCCTTTTTATAGGGTTGTAGATAAAGCCCTTTGCCTTGATTAATTTTTATTCCTTCCATAGCTTGATTGTGCCGTTTGTTCTCTTCCAGTTGTTCTTTGGCTACTTTTGATTCTTTTATTGCTTTAACTACTCCTGCAGCTCCTCCAGATAAAGATCCAACCGCTGATAATGCAGCTAAGATGGGTAACAGTGGTAAGAAACCTCCCCGTTTCGGTAGCGGTATAACTCTGGGAATTGTAATGTTTTTTCTTTTATTTTTGATAATCTTTTTAGCTGCTTGTAAAGCTGTAACTGCGATTGTGTCGGGATCCTCGGCTCTTGGCTCCCTAATAGCGGTTCTAGCCTCTGTTATAGCTTTTTTGAATAAACCGCTTCGCTTGCAACGTGAACGTCTTTTCAATGTTTTAGATTGACAGCCCATGCCGAGTGTTGTTTTAGCCTTCATCACGTTCGTAACCAATAGGCTATTTAATTTCTCTGATATAGAAGAGTCTTTCGCCTTTACCCTCTGCCAGGCTTTTTCCGTTAGAATTTTATCAGCAATATGTCGATCGGACAAGTTTTTGTTATTATTGTATGCAATATCGTGTTCGCGACAAGCTTCATCCAATTGATTAATTCCACGATCTCCTCTAGCAAGACGTTCTTCTAATTTAGTTCCAGGTCCACAGAAATTATATGACGGAAGATGTAACTCAATCGGTAGTTTATTAATTAGGGAATTCACTAATCCGTGTCCTTGGAATGATTGTTTTCGACTGACTGGATACACTCGGTAGTCTATCATTTTAATAGCACTTTATTAGTATATGTGCTGATCAATGATTAAATGTCCACCTATAAAAACACTGTCTTTTATATTGATTAGATTCATTCAGTTGTAAAATGCGATTCATAAAACAACAACAACAAAATATTATTAAAGTTAAAAATTTTGATACTGAAATTCAGGAACATAGGAAACATGGAGCATTTTTCCCAAATAGTGTTCGAGGAATAATTGTCGGACCATCAAGCTGTGGAAAGACTAATGTCATGCTGAGCATTATTGTCGATCCCAATGGCTTAAAATTTGAAAACCTATACATATACTCAAAGTCTTTGCATCAACCAAAGTATGCATACTTGAGAAGGTTAATAAAGTCTATCAAGGGTATGGAGTACAATGAATTTTCAAATAATTGTGAAATTATGGCACCTTCTGAAGCAAAACGAAATTCAGTATTTATATTTGATGATGTTGCATGCGATAAACAAAACAACATTCGAGAATATTTCTGCATGGGACGACATAACGATGTGGACAGTTTCTACTTGTGTCAATCGTATACGCATATACCAAAACATTTGATTCGAGACAATGCAAACTATATAGTTATATTTAAACAAGACGAACTTAACCTGAAGCACATATACAATGATCATATAAATTCCGATATGACCTTCAATAAATTCAAAGAATTATGCGCAAAATGCTGGAAAGATGCATTTGGTTTCTTGGTTATCAATAAAGATTCTAGTATAGATAAGGGACGATATAATAAATCTTTTAAAGAAATTGTATCTATATCAAACTGATCAGTCATTAATCAGCTGTTTATACGATAACATTGGAACGGTCCTCTGTTTTAACCGCCCTGCTTGAAGAAACCGCTTGTTTGAAGAACCCGCTCTGTTTGAAGAAACCGCCTGTTTGGAATCGCCCTGTTTAAAGAACCCGCCTGTTTGGAATCGACCTGTTTGGAACCGCCCTGTTTAAAGAAACCGCCTGTTTGGAATCGCCCTGTTTGGAATCGCCCTGTTTAAAGAAATCGCCCTGTTTTAACCGCCCTGCTTGAAGAAACAGCCTGTTTGGAATCGCCCTGTTTGGAACCGCCCTGTTTTTTATATACAAATATGGACGTTAATGAAAATTTACTTAAGGATCTCATACAAACTAAAAAAGCTCTGAAAAGAAAATATATGCTTCTCAAAGCTGGAAAAACTACGAAGGAAATGGAATTTGAAAATACTTTTAAGCCTATAGTCGAACCCTTAAAAGAACTCGTGAAAAATGTTAAAAGTGGTAATACTGCTGCTGCCGATACCGAAACCGATATAATTGATAAAGTAAAGCATCAACAACTCAAACGACGCCGACTACAATTCCAAGACTCTCCAGAAACAATCCAAAGTTCTCCAGAAACAATCCAAAGTTCTCCAGAAACAATCCAAGGGTCTCCAGAATCAGTCTCATTTCAACCATCTGACGGGGATCTTTCATTTAGAACACCTGCTAATTCCAATGATCTTAATCAAAGTACACCATATAACCGAGCTTCGCCATCAGATCAGAATCGTGATAAGATCTATGGTCCGTATTTCGACCTACAATCAAATTCAACGAAATTAGGTACATCAAGTTTTGTAATTAATGACCAAAAGGATTTCGTTATTGATGGTGAAATCTTCCATGGAACAGATGGTCTTTATGAATTAATTTTTAGGAAAATTCCTAGAAAAGCTCGATATGACAATGAAGATTTGGAACAATATTTTAAGATTTTACAAAAAACAAATGCACACTTGAAAAATCACGATAGTACCTCACAAGTTAAAGGTAACAGAGGACACAAATATAAGCATATTATCCGACCTTTACTTCAAATGTCTAAGAAGAAGAAGACAATTGGAAAAGCATACAACGATAATTCATATTCTAATAACCCTGTTGATTATATCTATTGGGATAACGCTAATGAGCTCGTTGATAGACTAAGACTTTTAATTGCATCTCAAAGAGCGGGAAATAATAATCTCCAAAATGAAATAAACTCAATTGTTGAAGAACTTCGCGAAGCAAATATTATATATTAACATCAGTACATGACAAGTAAATAATTATAAGCAAGATGAGTGTTGACAAGTTCGGAAGGAGCCTCAAGCGCTCTCATAATTCAATTATTGGACCTCGAGGACCACCTGGAGAAGGATTTAAACTATTACCTAATGGTGATTTTGATATGAAAGGAAAATGTTTGAATAATGTCGGAATACCTAAAGCCGTACACCAAGCTGTCAACAAAGGCTACATAGACGATACCATAGATTTTCAAAATAAATCCATATCTATACTTCAAGAATATGTTGAGAGTAATTTCAATGCTCTTACAGAGGTAATCAATGCAAAAACCTTAAAACTACACTTAAATGGGTACTTTGATGGTGATCATAAAGCTTTGAAGAATATCAAAGAACCAGCTGATGCTGATGATGCTACAACAAAAAAGTATGTTGATGAACTATTAGAAAATTATCTTCGTGTCATGGATGAAAAATTGGGAAAAAATGATGAAATATTACGCACGTACATTGATGATCAAAATTTTAATACACTTGATTTATTGAGAAAGTTTAAAGACTATTTCCTCGATATACTTGAGAAATTTAAAAAGAGCAATGATAAGAAACTCGAAGAGCCCACCCCAGAATATAATCATAAAACAAAGAAGTATCCTCCAATTTAAGAGTTGCTATACTAGTACGTATTAGAAATTCAATTGGAAACCATGTCATCTTTAATCTCGGATGAAATTTTAAATTTTTTACTAAACAATCAACCCAACACTATACTTGAGGAACATTACAAAGAGATCTTAAATTGTATCGGATTTCTAAGGAAATTTGAAAACGTTCCTTCCGTCGAGACTATTCACGGACACCATTACACCAATTGCCCTTGGTCTTCCAATACATGTAAAGCGGGTCCCGATACTTGTTCATGTCATAGAATTGAAAGGGTGTTGACCCGAATAAATACTTTATTAGCATTTTATAAGAACAAAAACCCCTAGTATGCTGTTGTGATTCGATTTGAAACCATGTCCAATATAAATACTACTGCGATTCTTAATGAGATTTTGAAATTTTTAAAAACCAAACAACACATTCTACTGGATGAGCACTATGATGAGATACTGGATTACATTTCATTTTTAAGGAACTTATCCTGCAACACGTGTCATTTTCAGGAAAATCTTTGCAAAAATAAACCAGACACTTGCGCTTGCTTTATGAATGAACATAAAATGGTTAAAATTAAAAAACTGATGTTACTGTATGAAAGATTAATAAAATAAAATTAAAAAAATTATAAAAGATAACAAATTTCGCTTTTTCATTCATTATTGTGTGGACGATGAGTAAACGAACTGTTGTTGAGGAATTGCATAAACCTGCACGAAGACATTTTATCAGGCGGCGAGTTATAATCAAGGGGTTTGATGACACATGGCAAGCGGATTTGGTAGAAATGATACCTTATAGCAAGGAAAACAATGGACATAACTTTTTACTAACTGTAATTGATACATTTTCAAAGTATGCGTGGGCAGTTCCTTTGAAGAATAAAAGTGCATCATCCATAACAGAAGCTATGAAATCAATTTTCAGTAGTTCCAATCGAATACCAAAAAATCTACAAACTGACGATGGCAAGGAGTTTTTCAATAAAATCTTCCAGGTTCTAATGAAGACGCATAAAATTAATCATTATTCGACGTATAGTATATTGAAAGCTTCAATTGTTGAACGGTTCAATAGAACGCTTAAAGAGAAAATGTGGCGAGAATTCAGTTTTAATGGCAACTATAAATGGCTACCGATCCTAAAAGGCTTGCTCCACGAATATAATAACTCTATACATAGAACAATAAAAATGCGACCAGTTGATGTAAATAAAAAAAATTCTAAAGATCTATTGTCATCGGCTTACAATCACATTAAAATCGCTCCAAAGGCTAAATTTAAAGTTGGCGATAAAGTTCGAATAAGCAAATTTAAACATGCTTTCGAGAAAGGCTACACACCCAATTGGACAACTGAAATATTCACGATAAAAAAGACCAACCTAACCAATCCTATCACATATTTACTTGATGATTCTCAAGGTCAACCCATTCAAGGGAGTTTCTATGAAAAAGAATTACAAAAAACCAACCACCCCGATATATTCCTTGTGGAAAAAGTATTGAAATCTAAAGGCAACAAAGTATATGTAAAGTGGCTTGGTTTCTCAAATGATCATAATTCATGGATTAATAAAAGCCAGCTGATATGACAAATCAAAGCATTATGGAAATAGCAAAAGACCTAATCGTAGAGTGTACTGTCACAAGAACATTTGGTGTAGGCTATCTTGTTCGCTTACCTAACAATAAAGAAGGGTTATTGAATTGGAGCAATCACAAAAGAAGAATATATAGACCATTTGTTAATGAATTGATTAAATGTAAAATTATAAATGAAAAGGATGGATACATAGACTTGATTAATGTTGAATAAATAAAACACACACAGTTATTTCAATAGTAATATTCGTATTATTTATTTATATATATATGTGATTTCTTAAGATATATTCATGTGATATGTTTGTTTCGCTTTCCTCATATCTAACAATTCGTAATTTGATTTGTAATCTGTATCATATTTTGTTATGTGCTCGATTTCTCCATTGCTCAGAATTCTTTCAGATTCATATTCACGATATTCAAAGCATTTAATTATCAACGATCTTCTCTCAAAATTACTATCATAAGAACATCGGATTTTTAGTTCTTTGTCGCCGTCAAACTCCAATTTGAAATGTCTATAAAAGATGTGTTGACTTTCGATATATCCAGCAATATTCATTTCCTTTCGTATTAAATCTTGCCTGAACGCCTCTATTGCCTCCTCCACACTCACATATTTAAAGGTGTCAACATCTTCAGTAATTTCCTTGTCATTAGTTGTATTAGGCAATAATGTAGTGGCGGTAGTAGGACTAGTTGTTGTTGTTGTTGTTGTTGTTGTTGTTGTTGCATTTAAATCTGAATAATTCTGATGTTTTAAAAGTATAAATGATAAATCAATTTGTATGCGATCATTATTTGGTAAGATAATATCAAATTCAAGGTTTGATGAACTGCTACTGCTATCATTTAATTGAACCCTTGCTGTTGGCGCCGCAAAAGTTACTCCAACTAAAATTATCAAAAAGAGTTGTACTGCAAACATTTTTTCTTTTTTAATTATTGATCAGTTTGCAGTGAATGTTCTTGAACGACTAAAATGCAATTAGTATTCGGATTCGTATTTATTCACGTAATCTTCTTCTACAACCATATTATCTCCATTTATATTTTGCTTTGTTTCGTTTCGAATTTTCATGTACTCCAACTTTATTTTCATTTTTCTTTCAGCAACTGTTTTGTTTTTCCTTTGTTCGTTTTCCTCGTATATTTCATCATCAACCATTAACAGTGGTGCAAGTTCCCAATCATTTTCATCGGCGAATGGACAATCTGGGAGAAAGTAATCTACTCTCGACCTTTTTCTACAATTACTGTCAGCCTGTCCCATTACCGTTATATTACCTCCAATTGCTTCTATTTTTATGTGCTGACCTTTCTCAATACCTCTGATTTGTAAATCTTGTATTTTTTTTGATGATTCACCATTTAACATTTTTGCTAATAGTGTTCGGTTTCCATCTTCTGGTGTCGCATAAATTTTTAATATATTTCCAATTACTGTGACAGGTCCAAATGATAATTCGCGCCATGATTGAGTACAAACACAAAATTTGGTAGCATCATTTAAAGTTTCACACCAAAACATGACTATTTAACAGCTCTGCACCAAATACAATTCTTTCGGAATAAATTATAGATTAATCTCCCCAACGATTTCACATTAAACCGGAACCGAACTTTATGCTCCTTAAAATGTTCTTTAAAATGTATTGAATCTCTTGCTACTTTGCTTAATTCAAACTCAATTTCTTTATCTCTGCTCTCGTAGAACATTAATCATTCTGTGTTATCATCATCATTCAAACATCTTCTTTTATATATAATCGTAAAACAAAAAAAGTGACACAATTAACCTACGACCCAAATTTTAACCTTGAACCCAAACAGCTGATAGAATAATCAAAAAATTCTCATATATTAAGAATCAGCCAAAAGCCAAAAGCACAACCCATTCATCAACATCATACAGCAAAAAGCCCCCGGCCCCCGCCTCCGCCTTGTTATTGTTCGTTTGAATACTGGCTTAGGTCTGCGTCTTAGGGGAAGTCAGTTTAAGTTCCAGCAAAAACACCCCATTTCCCATACAAATCCACAAACAACAAAATTCTCTGACAATAAGATTAAAAAGCACACCAAAGACAACGTTTTTTTATTTCTACCACAATTAACAGCTTACAACCGAGACAAAAGCCAAAAGCACAACCCAGACAAAGTTTTTTTTTTTATTTCTACCACAATTAACAGCTTACAACCGAGACAAAAGCCTAAAACACAACCCATTCATCATCATGGCTTAGGTCTTCGTCTTAGGTGAAGTCAACTAGCTTAGCTCTGCGTCTTAGGTGAAGTCAACTAGCAGCAAAACCATTCACCTCCTAAGCACAAATCCATTATCAAAAACACACACACACACACCCCCCAACAAAAAGTTCAATAGCAAAAAGCCCCCGGCCCCCGCCTCCGCCTTGTTATTATTCGTTTGAATACTGGCTTAGGTCTGCGTCTTAGGTGAAGTCAACTAGCTTAGCTCTGCGTCTTAGGGGAAGTCAGTTTAAGTTCCAGCAAAAACACCCCATTTCCCATACAAATCCACAAACAACAAAATTCCCGTTTATATTACTCAGCTTAATGATAATAAGATTAAAAAGCACACCAAAGACACCGTTTTTTTTTTTTTATTTCCATCACAATTAACAGCTTACAACCGAGACAAAAGCCAAAAGCACAACCCATTCATCATCATCATAGAGCAAAAATCCTCGATACTCAACCGAGACAAAAGCCTAAAGCACTACCCATCCAGCCCCGATATCACCACCTAAACACAAATCCATGATCAAAAAGCCCCAATACTCACCACCACCTACAAAAAGCTTCAATAGCATCAAAAGCACAAAATCCAACAACTACATACCCATTCGATTACGACATCAACCAACAACCAGCGATAAGAATACTACAAACTATACCCAATTAATACCAATACTCATAAGAAATACACTAAATACTACTATTTCCACCTCACATAAGAACCCACCACCCATGAACCACATACCACTATCAACACTCACCACACAACACACACATCTACACCTTCACATAGAGCTTTCACACAGAAAAGAGCTTTTGGGGCAGAAAGTGAGCCGGAACCGCTATAACCCTACCCTACTACTCCGAACGCCTCTATTGCCTCCTCCACACTCACATATTTAAAGGTGTCAACATCTTCAGTAATTTCCTTGTCATTAGTTGTATTAGGCAATAATGTAGTGGCGGTAGTAGGACTAGTTGTTGTTGTTGTTGTTGTTGTTGTTGTTGTTGCATTTAAATCTGAATAATTCTGATGTTTTAAAAGTATAAATGATAAATCAATTTGTATGCGATCATTATTTGGTAAGATAATATCAAATTCAAGGTTTGATGAACTGCTACTGCTATCATTTAATTGAACCCTTGCTGTTGGCGCCGCAAAAGTTACTCCAACTAAAATTATCAAAAAGAGTTGTACTGCAAACATTTTTTCTTTTTTAATTATTGATCAGTTTGCAGTGAATGTTCTTGAACGACTAAAATGCAATTAGTATTCGGATTCGTATTTATTCACGTAATCTTCTTCTACAACCATATTATCTCCATTTATATTTTGCTTTGTTTCGTTTCGAATTTTCATGTACTCCAACTTTATTTTCATTTTTCTTTCAGCAACTGTTTTGTTTTTCCTTTGTTCGTTTTCCTCGTATATTTCATCATCAACCATTAACAGTGGTGCAAGTTCCCAATCATTTTCATCGGCGAATGGACAATCTGGGAGAAAGTAATCTACTCTCGACCTTTTTCTACAATTACTGTCAGCCTGTCCCATTACCGTTATATTACCTCCAATTGCTTCTATTTTTATGTGCTGACCTTTCTCAATACCTCTGATTTGTAAATCTTGTATTTTTTTTGATGATTCACCATTTAACATTTTTGCTAATAGTGTTCGGTTTCCATCTTCTGGTGTCGCATAAATTTTTAATATATTTCCAATTACTGTGACAGGTCCAAATGATAATTCGCGCCATGATTGAGTACAAACACAAAATTTGGTAGCATCATTTAAAGTTTCACACCAAAACATGACTATTTAACAGCTCTGCACCAAATACAATTCTTTCGGAATAAATTATAGATTAATCTCCCCAACGATTTCACATTAAACCGGAACCGAACTTTATGCTCCTTAAAATGTTCTTTAAAATGTATTGAATCTCTTGCTACTTTGCTTAATTCAAACTCAATTTCTTTATCTCTGCTCTCGTAGAACATTAATCATTCTGTGTTATCATCATCATTCAAACATCTTCTTTTATATATAATCGTAAAACAAAAAAAGTGACACAATTAACCTACGACCCAAATTTTAACCTTGAACCCAAACAGCTGATAGAATAATCAAAAAATTCTCATATATTAAGAATCAGCCAAAAGCCAAAAGCACAACCCATTCATCAACATCATACAGCAAAAAGCCCCCGGCCCCCGCCTCCGCCTTGTTATTGTTCGTTTGAATACTGGCTTAGGTCTGCGTCTTAGGGGAAGTCAGTTTAAGTTCCAGCAAAAACACCCCATTTCCCATACAAATCCACAAACAACAAAATTCTCTGACAATAAGATTAAAAAGCACACCAAAGACAACGTTTTTTTATTTCTACCACAATTAACAGCTTACAACCGAGACAAAAGCCAAAAGCACAACCCAGACAAAGTTTTTTTTTTTATTTCTACCACAATTAACAGCTTACAACCGAGACAAAAGCCTAAAACACAACCCATTCATCATCATGGCTTAGGTCTTCGTCTTAGGTGAAGTCAACTAGCTTAGCTCTGCGTCTTAGGTGAAGTCAACTAGCAGCAAAACCATTCACCTCCTAAGCACAAATCCATTATCAAAAACACACACACACACACCCCCCAACAAAAAGTTCAATAGCAAAAAGCCCCCGGCCCCCGCCTCCGCCTTGTTATTATTCGTTTGAATACTGGCTTAGGTCTGCGTCTTAGGTGAAGTCAACTAGCTTAGCTCTGCGTCTTAGGGGAAGTCAGTTTAAGTTCCAGCAAAAACACCCCATTTCCCATACAAATCCACAAACAACAAAATTCCCGTTTATATTACTCAGCTTAATGATAATAAGATTAAAAAGCACACCAAAGACACCGTTTTTTTTTTTTTATTTCCATCACAATTAACAGCTTACAACCGAGACAAAAGCCAAAAGCACAACCCATTCATCATCATCATAGAGCAAAAATCCTCGATACTCAACCGAGACAAAAGCCTAAAGCACTACCCATCCAGCCCCGATATCACCACCTAAACACAAATCCATGATCAAAAAGCCCCAATACTCACCACCACCTACAAAAAGCTTCAATAGCATCAAAAGCACAAAATCCAACAACTACATACCCATTCGATTACGACATCAACCAACAACCAGCGATAAGAATACTACAAACTATACCCAATTAATACCAATACTCATAAGAAATACACTAAATACTACTATTTCCACCTCACATAAGAACCCACCACCCATGAACCACATACCACTATCAACACTCACCACACAACACACACATCTACACCTTCACATAGAGCTTTCACACAGAAAAGAGCTTTTGGGGCAGAAAGTGAGCCGGAACCGCTATAACCCTACCCTACTACTCCGAACGCCTCTATTGCCTCCTCCACACTCACATATTTAAAGGTGTCAACATCTTCAGTAATTTCCTTGTCATTAGTTGTATTAGGCAATAATGTAGTGGCGGTAGTAGGACTAGTTGTTGTTGTTGTTGTTGTTGTTGTTGTTGTTGCATTTAAATCTGAATAATTCTGATGTTTTAAAAGTATAAATGATAAATCAATTTGTATGCGATCATTATTTGGTAAGATAATATCAAATTCAAGGTTTGATGAACTGCTACTGCTATCATTTAATTGAACCCTTGCTGTTGGCGCCGCAAAAGTTACTCCAACTAAAATTATCAAAAAGAGTTGTACTGCAAACATTTTTTCTTTTTTAATTATTGATCAGTTTGCAGTGAATGTTCTTGAACGACTAAAATGCAATTAGTATTCGGATTCGTATTTATTCACGTAATCTTCTTCTACAACCATATTATCTCCATTTATATTTTGCTTTGTTTCGTTTCGAATTTTCATGTACTCCAACTTTATTTTCATTTTTCTTTCAGCAACTGTTTTGTTTTTCCTTTGTTCGTTTTCCTCGTATATTTCATCATCAACCATTAACAGTGGTGCAAGTTCCCAATCATTTTCATCGGCGAATGGACAATCTGGGAGAAAGTAATCTACTCTCGACCTTTTTCTACAATTACTGTCAGCCTGTCCCATTACCGTTATATTACCTCCAATTGCCTCTATTTTTATGTGCTGACCTTTCTCAATACCTCTGATTTGTAAATCTTGTATTTTTTTTGATGATTCACCATTTAACATTTTTGCTAATAGTGTTCGGTTTCCATCTTCTGGTGTCGCATAAATTTTTAATATATTTCCAATTACTGTGACAGGTCCAAATGATAATTCGCGCCATGATTGAGTACAAACACAAAATTTGGTAGCATCATTTAAAGTTTCACACCAAAACATGACTATTTAACAGCTCTGCACCAAATACAATTCTTTCGGAATAAATTATAGATTAATCTCCCCAACGATTTCACATTAAACCGGAACCGAACTTTATGCTCCTTAAAATGTTCTTTAAAATGTATTGAATCTCTTGCTACTTTGCTTAATTCAAACTCAATTTCTTTATCTCTGCTCTCGTAGAACATTAATCATTCTGTGTTATCATCATCATTCAAACATCTTCTTTTATATATAATCGTAAAACAAAAAAAGTGACACAATTAACCTACGACCCAAATTTTAACCTTGAACCCAAACAGCTGATAGAATAATCAAAAAATTCTCATATATTAAGAATCAGCCAAAAGCCAAAAGCACAACCCATTCATCAACATCATACAGCAAAAAGCCCCCGGCCCCCGCCTCCGCCTTGTTATTGTTCGTTTGAATACTGGCTTAGGTCTGCGTCTTAGGGGAAGTCAGTTTAAGTTCCAGCAAAAACACCCCATTTCCCATACAAATCCACAAACAACAAAATTCTCTGACAATAAGATTAAAAAGCACACCAAAGACAACGTTTTTTTATTTCTACCACAATTAACAGCTTACAACCGAGACAAAAGCCAAAAGCACAACCCAGACAAAGTTTTTTTTTTTATTTCTACCACAATTAACAGCTTACAACCGAGACAAAAGCCTAAAACACAACCCATTCATCATCATGGCTTAGGTCTTCGTCTTAGGTGAAGTCAACTAGCTTAGCTCTGCGTCTTAGGTGAAGTCAACTAGCAGCAAAACCATTCACCTCCTAAGCACAAATCCATTATCAAAAACACACACACACACACCCCCCAACAAAAAGTTCAATAGCAAAAAGCCCCCGGCCCCCGCCTCCGCCTTGTTATTATTCGTTTGAATACTGGCTTAGGTCTGCGTCTTAGGTGAAGTCAACTAGCTTAGCTCTGCGTCTTAGGGGAAGTCAGTTTAAGTTCCAGCAAAAACACCCCATTTCCCATACAAATCCACAAACAACAAAATTCCCGTTTATATTACTCAGCTTAATGATAATAAGATTAAAAAGCACACCAAAGACACCGTTTTTTTTTTTTTATTTCCATCACAATTAACAGCTTACAACCGAGACAAAAGCCAAAAGCACAACCCATTCATCATCATCATAGAGCAAAAATCCTCGATACTCAACCGAGACAAAAGCCTAAAGCACTACCCATCCAGCCCCGATATCACCACCTAAACACAAATCCATGATCAAAAAGCCCCAATACTCACCACCACCTACAAAAAGCTTCAATAGCATCAAAAGCACAAAATCCAACAACTACATACCCATTCGATTACGACATCAACCAACAACCAGCGATAAGAATACTACAAACTATACCCAATTAATACCAATACTCATAAGAAATACACTAAATACTACTATTTCCACCTCACATAAGAACCCACCACCCATGAACCACATACCACTATCAACACTCACCACACAACACACACATCTACACCTTCACATAGAGCTTTCACACAGAAAAGAGCTTTTGGGGCAGAAAGTGAGCCGGAACCGCTATAACCCTACTACTCCTGTTTTTTCGGAAAAACTGGACATGTCGCAACCGTACCACTAGAACAACGCAGAACAGTCAATTCTGAGTGGTACACAACCATTTGTTTGCCAGTTGTCTTCCAAGAAATCAGGAAAACCAACCGCCGAAGACGGATCAATCTTCACCACGACAATGTGAGCTCTCACACATCGGCTGCGACAACTGCATTTTTGAGCACCCAAAACATCGATTTGATGGGTCATCCGCCGTATAGTCCTGACTTCGCACCGAATGGCTTCTTTTTATTCCCGTACGTAAAAAACAAACTGAGAGGTCAACGTTTTTCGACACCTGAAGAAGCGGTTGCTGCATTCAGAATGCATGTGTTGGAGATACCTCAATCAGAGTGGCAAAAGTGCTCCGACAATTGGTTCAAACGCATGCAAAAGTGTATAGATCTTCATGGGGAATATTTTGAAAAACAATAAAGTGATTTTCGATGATCAATATTTGTTTTTGTTCTCTAATCCCGAAATATAAAAGGCAACCCTCGTAATAAAGGAACTCACGGAATATTTTAATTTTGTAATTGATTGGCGTGCATCCGACAGGTAGTGCTTGAAAATTTCCTGTTTGGAAGTTAAAGGGAGGATGAATTATGAACTTCTAACAATTAGGCTTCTATGTGGTTTTATGACTAACTAGAAATTGATGCGAATTTCGCGATGCAGTTAATTCTTTTGTATATATTCTATTGCAAAGAAAGTGATATTGCTTTTGGGACATTGAAATATGTTATTAAAGTTGTGAGATTAGGAAATGTGTAATGACGGACCTAATTTGGTTTTGTTTCAGATACAATTAATGATTAAAGAAGTAAATCAAACCCAGACACACGAGTTGCAAGATGATACCAGGTAATTGATTATGATCGCAAGCCTGAGGTTAAATTTACCGTTGTGACATGGGAAGCCTTCCGAATCTGCACGAGCTGGAGCGCACCGATCGGAAGCTCGAAAAAGAGCGAGAATTTGCCTTGTTCGAAAAAAGAGCAAAAGAGGAAATAGAGTTCACTCGTGAACAGTTCAACCAGTTACAGGTAGAACGACTTTGATCATAGTCTTATTGTATGTTGCTTTAATTAATTAATATTTCAGCAAACTGCACTCAATTCGTATTTTACCACAGACATTAATTTGGGATTAGAAAATCCTTCACCTCGACATTACCATCGACATTCACTAGCATCAAGACGAGTCTTAAGAACACGTAGTTCGGGGGGATCTTACCACGTCTGGAATGATTCAACAATTGAGGTAAGGTTCGATAATGATATCTCACCTTGATTTTTTTTTTCAGCTAGTCAACCTTGTATACATTTTCCCATATACATGTTTGGTTTTATCTTTAGCATCTCCCAGCGTATTCACCAGTATCAAATCGTTCCCATAGAGTCAATGGGACTCCATACCAGATACAGCTAGCAGTGGCAAATGGTCGGCGACGGGAATCGATTAACAGTTCAATCGGAGCTACATCCATTAGAAGACTACTAACCATGAATAGCCGTAATTGTCGTCACCAAATACCCTCGCATATCCGTTCGAAAATTTGTCGTAGTTTCACCTTATTAACTATTGCTCATGGCTTAATATGCGGTGCTCTACTACCGTTTGTTGGATTACAAGGCTCAAATTCGATTTGGCATCACCAGGAACAGTGGGTTATCGCTGGACCGAATATAGGTTCATTACTCCTCAGCATATCGTTTTTAATTTCCGCGTTCTCGTGCTTGAAAGCTCGCCAACTTATTCGCGTCTTTGGTTGTACTAACTTGATAGTTATCAATTGCTTTGCGATTTGTCTGTTTTTCGTAGGTCATATATGTGAATCAATATTCACTCTAATTCCATCATATATTATTCTCGGGATGACAATGAGCCCGGCGTGGATAGCAAAACTAGCTGCTGTTGTATATTGCGCTAATAGACTGAGTTGCTCGCAAAATAATTGCGCGGGTACACTTGATGATCATAAGACTTTTTGTAACCGGGATCAGAAAATCAGACGATTAGCTCGATGGTTTCAAGCAGCTCAAGACATGGGAATCGTTATTGGAGCTTCCATTGCATCGACCATACTTGTGTGCACCTCAACCGATTGGGAATGTCTAAATCTGGTACCCACAATGGCAACTTCTTTAAAACCAACAACGTCCGAAAAATCATCATATAACACAACAGAGGCCTTACCAACAGCAGCGGCGCTTACCAGCAACAAAAATCTATTTTTCTACTTTGATTTGATGTATAATCATAATGAACACGGAGAAAGGATTTGTGGGGCGGCTCTTTGTCCAGTGTGGGGGCCCTCTACTGAGCTTGGATCAAATCAGTCCACAATAAATTCGTATTTTGCCAGCGAAAAAGGACGTGTTGGTGGTGTAACAGTGATCTTTATATATCTATTATTTTCGATTAGTGGAATATTGCTCACCTATCTTGCCGGTAAGATTGACTGCACTTTTAGAAATGAACGCACTAAAGGAATACGAGAAATCCTGATATTTGCGTCACCGATGGCATTTTTCGTTGGAACAGAACAGGGATATATGTTAGGAGACTTTACAAGAGTTAGTCTCTGTTTTGCATTTACTTCTATTTCACATATTCTTAATCTCTTTTTGATTGTTTTAGGCATTCGTTTCATGCTCCATTGGAATAAGTACGGTGGCCGGAGCACTTGTGGGAATGGGAATCATGCAATCTATTGTTTCGTGTACACTAAGCATGCTTCTGAGATATACCAAACGTATTGTGGTCATTCGTAAGTCGCATTAAATCGTACTCCTCTGGACAACAAATTTAATATATTTCTTTTTCAGTTGCAGGTTTCTTCTTCCACGCTTGCCTCCTATTGGTTTTATCTCGCTGGAAACCATCTTCCGACGACAGCGCCCTCTTCTACGTAATTGCAGCCAGTTGGGGTGCCTGCAATGGAATGTGGGAAACCCTTCTCATGGCTTTGGTGACTCTCAATCACACAAGTCATTTTTTACAAGTCGTACAACCACTATTTGGAATGCGGTTCCTTGGACTAGGATTGACTTTTCTCGTACATGGATTCCTCTGTGAGAATGTGAAAATTCTTATACTCGTCATTATACTTGTTGTCAGTGTACCACCTTATGCTATACTAGAAATTCGTTTAGAAGCACAACGGAAAGCTCATTTAATATCTCTTTGACGAAACATATTCAACTAGTTTCGACTGAATTTAAGAAAGTCTGTCGAAACTAACAACACTAAGTACGGCACACAGAAAGCACTGCCATCATTGAAAAACAGGAAAATAAATAAGTCTCTGAAATCTTTATTTATTCGCTGTATTTTCTAAAATACATTTTCTATCATGAATTACGGATTACTTAAAGAATTGTTGTTAAATGTTGATTGTGTTGTTGAGTGACAGAAGAACTATTTGTAGAATAATTAACAGTATTAATGGAGTAGAATATTATAATTATTGTAAAAGATAAAAAAAGGAAAAGTCAGAGGAGAAACGTTTGTCAATTCAATGGGAAATCATTTTCTTCTATAAGAGTTTAAAGTACATATATGTATAGGGTGTCAACTTTGTTTTATACATTCATAGTATTTATTGCGTTTTTACTGTAACGATATTCAAATTTATATAAATTGTTTTATGTGTGCAATCCTTGAATTAAGACTTTTGATTCCAATATTTTCATTTTGATCAGTGTGCACCAGCAGGCTCACACTAGAAGGTAAGTTGATCGAAAGGCATGCAGTTGTTAGTCCTATTACAGGTATTTCACTCATCGATTTCTTAAACTTAAACTCCTCTAGAATACACAATTAAATTTGTAAGACAAAGTTTCAAACGTTATACATATACGTAGTTATACACCATGCGAAGGCGGTAACCACCACTCAACAGGGAGTTACAAATGTCGAACATTTAAAAACCCGACGGCCAATCTTCTGAATAAAAATGAGCAGGTTTAAGTGCATTCAAATTAACCTAAATCATTGTGGAGCCGCACAAGATCTGTGGGGGGTCTCTATATCACATGGAGAACCAACCCACAATTCGTACCTAACTTTGACCGCTAACAGCGCGTCACCATAACCCAATCTGTAATCCATTCGCAAACATGCAAAAAAACATGCCAATATGCAACAGCATCCTTCCCCAATCCGCAATTGCATACATCCCCCAACTTACCAAGAACCCATTTCCCAAGCTGTAACAAATGCATATTCAAATTTACAAAATTCACCATATCCATTAACTACATCGGGCCGCATACATTTTTTCCAAAACCGCTTCGGTTAATTCTTTATCTAAGTTATCTTCCTTGCTTGCGACCAAGCAATTCTAATTTCCCCCGAAAATCATTCGGCTCGCTTCCTGCTTAAACTATTTCCTCGCTTGCAACCAAGCGACATGCAGTTCCCCCGAAAACCATTTCGGCTCCCATCCTACCCAATACCAATTCCCCTTACTGGCAAGTCGCCAGTATGATGCGTTGCATTTCTGCGAAATAACCATCGCAACGACCAAGACCCACACCCTTTTGTCTAACCGACAACTCATGCCCATATTCGGCCGTATTTCCAAACCAATTTCCTCGCATACATAGCGCCAGAGGAATTTAACTCAGCCTGTACGGCAATGATTCTCCGGAACTCAACTCCCTATGCAGGCATATAGACCCTTTCCAAAGTTCCTAGTAAATGGCAGTGAGTTTATTTAGCTATGACACCACTGCCACGACGCGACGAACTTTTCCTCGCTAGTAATGAGTCAGTCGAGTTTTACCAACTGACGTGCGCACACCCTCGAGTTATAGAGAGCTGAGTTTCGTGAGTTTTCAATGTAGTCGAGTGGTAACGGTGTAGACGCGAAGTGTATTCATTCCTTAACAAATGAAACATAAGTAAGTTATAATATTTAACATCGCTCGCACACCCCTCTTTCAAACACTGAAATATGTACCTTCTTATAACAAATATATAAAGACCAAATTGTAAAATCTTGTGAGATGTTTGTGAAAAGGTCCAGGTGCACATACTAGAAATATTTCCCCTAAAGACGCTATGATACCACAGGCAAATTCATTGCAATTTGTAAGGGCCGACAAAGTAAAACGAACAGTGTACCGACTACACCCTTATGATCTATTTATAAAATAGTATTCTAAATGAAGCTGAACTACTAATTGTTACTAATATTATTGTTGCCAATATTTTAACGTGTGCGTCTTTAATGGTGTTTCTACAATTAATCCATACGTGTATTCTAAAAAAAATGATAAATATATGTAAAGTTTACCAGAACAAGAAATGCGTGCTTCAATCTAGTGAAGTTGACGGTTGGCGCAGACAACTACGGATCGGCAGAACCTTTTGTGATGATGGGGACAGGAGCGAACTAGTCTCCATGCGACACGCCTACTTCCCCCCCACAGATCTCCTTTCCCAAACGGTTAAGTAATATGGTGCCGACGTGGTACTCATCAATGAGCAGTATAGGATGCCTGGCACTGGTACTGTGGGGGTTCTCTACACTACATGGAGAACCAAGCCACTATTTCCGGCTAATTTCGACCGCCAACAGCCTGTCAAATCAACCCTTATTCCCCTTACAAACTATTCCACCTGTAAATCATGTTAAATGGACGCATAGCTAAACTCTCTATCTTATGCAGCTAATGCATAATTGAGTTTAGCTATCGTTCGCCATACGGCATCCCCATTTCGCCAACCCATGAGATTTCCACCGAAAATCGCATCATGTCGGTTAGCAACGGCATAGTCTGATCAAACGACGCCGTTGCATAATCATGCAATCGCTGGGGGAATTGTTAAAGTATTTAATTCAGTTCCCATGATCAGATTTCCCTAGCCAAGTCGGCGTCCTATTCACTTTCCCCAGACACTACATTCGCTGGGGATCAATGATATCTTTTCGCAGGTGAATATCCACAGAACATTTTCCTCTCCTTCACATTTTTAACTTCTCCGGTTCAATGCACTCTGAGATCACCATAGTCATCGCACTAGGGCAGTAGGTCATTCTCAGAGCTGCATTGATACCGCACACAAAACACCAAATCCACCCCGGGATCATTGCACATTGTGTTTCGGTTCTCTCATTCTCCCTTGTCCGTCAAGGGAAGCGTTTATCTACCTCGATGGGCGGGGGCATGTGAGAGAGCGCAAATGCAAAGACGATCTCGATTGGTTGATTGCGGTGCAAATCCAAAAAATCCCAGCTTCATCCCTAATTCCAGCAGTCGATAACTACCACTTGCGGAGAGAAGCCGATTAAGTCTAATACCAGGAGCTCACGAGTCATTTGTTCGTGGCTTATTAATTGTAACAATATAATTTCGTGGTTTTCAATTAAATTTTAAGTGTTCAGTACCACTAAATGAAACAATAAATGTAAATATAGTTTTAGAGCGACCTTGTAAGTGAATCCAGTGGCAACACATATAAGCGAAATAGCGAATGGCTGGATAGTTTCGTGCGAAGAAGAACTTAGTGTAAAATAAAAATGTAAAGACATTACACAATAAAACCCCATTCTTCTCGGGTGAGCAATTTTACGACGGAACAATCGGTGAGTGCAGTGGGGAAGAAAGTGAAACAGAGCCCGTGTCTGGTGCAATACTTCTTCGACCCCACACAGTACTATTACAAGGGAGGAAGACAGCAGCGGAACAGCGCCCATCTGGACAACTGGAAATTCCCCAATGGAATGCAGAAGTGTCCAGCGGCTGGAAGGAATTGCCTATGCTAAGATCAGAGGAATTCGTTTCTACTGTTGTTACGCTCCTCCAAGGTGGGAAATAGAATAATTCACATGCTCTTTGGACAGGATAACACAATAAGCTAGAGATAAGAACCCTCTTATAGTTGCTGGAGATTTCAACGCTTGGGCAGTAGAATGGGGAAGCATAAGGACCAGCAGTAGAGGCCAAGCAATACTCGAAGCCTACGCACCCTAGATGTGGTGTTACCTAATGATGATGTTGATGACACCTTCATAAATGAAAGAGGCCGGTTCAAAATCGATATCACATTTGCCAGCTCTATGTTGGCAAGAAGTATGGAGTGGCGAGTTTTGGATACCTACACCCATAATGTTGGCCATGTGATTTCCCAGGGCAAGCACTAACAAACAAGAACCTCGGAAGCCCAACGATCAGCTGTACACCGATGCAGAAAACCGCTCAAGAGGCAAAAGCACTCAGAAAACGACGATCAGCTGTATGCCGATCGCGAAAAATCACTCAGGAGAAAACGAGTGAAAGAGAAGACCAGCAAGAAAAACAACCGAACAGGAAGACAGCTCTTGGCTATATAAGGCGAGCGCAACGATGAAACAGCAGAACCAAAGCTCTTACCCATCAGGCCACTGCCCCTTCACTCGCCGATCGTTCATGCGGACAGACGTATTCATCGTGTGCTCGTTGACGAATAAAATTGAAAATTGAATCCGTACACGTTAAGTCGTCGACGATCGATCGCGTTCACACCGAATCTTGTTGTGTGATTAATTGCGAAAGTTATAGTTACAAAAAAAAAAAAAAAAAAAAAACCATACAAACACTCGCAAACACGTGTAATTTTCGCTGGATGCCGTATTCGAAATCTGTCTTCACAGATGCCAGACAACGGTTCGAGCGCTACACGGGAATATTTATTGGAACGGAAGAGAAGAGCCATTGAAACTCTTTAAAACTCATCAAAGAAGACCACAAAAATGGAAAATCAAGCAAAAAACCACATTGACTACGAACAAAAATTCCACGAAGCCGTGGAATACATCAAACAGCTTACAACAGAGGTGAAACAACTCCGAGAGGAAATTCACTCTCCAAAGCAACCCAGCGAAAACAGCGACGATGCCAGTATGGAGATGACGCCTTCTTCCAGCTTAAACCAAAAAACATCTCCACCCAAACAACTATCATCAGCCCATAAGGAAGCCACCAAACAAGCCAAGCCAGCACCGAGTCCCCTGCCAGCCCAGCACAAAAATGTTAGACCACCACCAATATACATAAAAAATGTGACCAGTGTAAAGGGAATAATTCTAATAGTAGAAAATGCCCTAGGACACCGCAACTTCACCACAAACACTAAAGGCTTCTCTGTCTCCATTGTAACAACAACTCTGGTTGATCACGAGAAAACCGTTAGAAAACTTGCGGAACTACAAGACCAATTTTTTACGTTCCAACACCATCAGCTCAAACCAACAACTTTCATCATTAGGCACATTGACCCAACTTGGATCAACGAAGAACTAGCGTCGGAGATCATCAGGATTTGCCCAGAGCTGAAAATCCACAGGCTGGACTATTTTCAAACTCCGTACATGCGCGAAAATAACTTAAGGAACCTACGGATTATCCAAATCGCTCAAAATGAAGACACCAACAAGCTCAAACAAATTAAGTACTTGTTTACGCATAAAATCAGCATCGAGGAGCCTTATAAACAAAGTATCCTTCATTGCAAGAAATGGCTTGCCACCTAAATATACGATGCGGCCGATGAACATCAACCAGGAGAATGTAAGGTCAATCCACAAGGTATGGAACCAGGAAAAATTCAAACCACAAACCCCGATGGATCCATTACTACCAAGGAAATCGCTGTGACATGCTGTTACTGCGGAGGTCCGCATCCAGCCAATTTCTCCCAGTGCCCGCATAAATTGAGAATTCTCCAAAGGAGAGCAAAACCAACAACAACCAACAAATCCGCAACAACCAAATCCACATCGCAGAACACATTACCACAACCTACAAGGCCAGGAACATCATATGCGGATGTCATCAAAAACAATCAAAACACGCCGACGTCAAACAACCCCAACTCCGTTGGCCTCAACCTGGGCACCATGGGCTACATCAAGAGTCTACAAACTATGCTTCCTACATTGAAGCATATGCCGGATATCGAAAAAAAAGGTCAGATTCTCTCACTTATATCCTTCCATATTCTTTCCCTCAATGTGTGAATTAACTATAGTCGCCCTCAACGCAAAGGAGAATTTAACGACACAAACAAGGCGTCACATCCTTCAGACACCACCACATTTTGAACCACAGATGAACTCATCAAGTTCATAAAATCACGACCCAACAAAAAATCTACCGGTATAGATGGAATACCACACCTTCTATTTAAAAGACTTCACCTGCCAAATCTACTTCCCATTCTAGTCCTTCTTAACCATATCATAAATGCTTCACATTTCCCAGAGAACTGGAAAATTGCGGTAGTAATTCCCGTTAAAAAGTCCGGCAGTTCCAATAACACCTCCAACTATCGTCCGATATCTTTATTGAACACCCTAAGCAAAATATTGGAATGTAAGATCTACCAAAACCTTCTTTCGTTTGCCAGTGATAACGCTCTTATCACTAATTCTCAGTTTGGCTTTCGTGAGCGACACTCTATTTGCCATGCGCTACTAAAACTTACACACGGTGTCAGAACTGGTCTAGAAAACCAATGCTCTACCGTATGCATATCTCTCGATATCTTCAAAGCATTTGATTGTGTCTGGATCTCAGGACTTCTTTATAAGCTGCACTGCTTATTTGGTCTGAATTCCAAAAACACAAAGCTCCTAGCATCTTATCTTTCTGGGAGGAAATTTATGGTCAGAATAAATTCTTCCCTCTCACAAACTCACAGCATAACCGCAGGAGTTCCCCAAGGATCCATTCTTGGACTACTTTTATATCTTCTATACACATCCGATATTGCCCAACCTCCACCTAGTGTTGTAATGCTAAATTATGCTGACGATACTTTAATCTACTCTAGCAGTAGATTTGTCAAAGCGGCAAGAAACCGCGTTAACAACTTCCTCCGGCTCATCTCAGCATACTTTAACAAACGGAAAATTCGCCTCAACCCAACCAAAACCCAGCTAACAGTGTTTAAGGGCAAAAACGCTCACTGCGCAAACAACACTAAACGTTGCCACAACAAAATTAAACTAAATCTTAATAACACCCTCATACAACCTTCCAAAACCCTAAAATATTTGGGAGTAACCCTTTCCAACAGTTGGTCATTCTCAACCTACATCAAAAATTCTCTTCAAAAAGCCTCAATACAGCTTAACCTGTGCAGACGAGTGTTATGGAAACCTAAAGGCCTCTCTCTTAAGGTCAAACAGCTCATCTACAAACAGATAATCAGACCTACTCTTACATACGCCTGCCCATTATGGTACCACATCTCACCCTCCCAAATGGAGAAATTACGAGTGTTTGAACGAAAATGTTTCCGGTTTATCACTGTCTTACACCGCAAAACCAACTCATATAGATACCATTGTAACAACGACCTTTACAACACCACAGGCATCGAACGACTGGACAGACGGATCCTAGAACTGTCGATAAATTTCATAGAAAACCTTCCTAACAATCCCAACCCGATAATAACGGACCTACCATCACCCTCCTCCAACACGGGAGCTCACTACCGTAATTGTCTCCAAATCAGGACCCTTTTCGCCGCAGACAGACTGGTTAACGATCTAAACGAGATCGTGTACCACAACACCGAACTGGCACCCAATCATTTCAAATACAGCAACATCCAACCATTCTCCAAGATCCTTACCTTTAACACAGAACCGAAAAGCCAAACGAGGCAATAGCAGACTTGCTCGAAAAGGCGCACAAAATGGAAGAGGACAATCTATTCCCCCCGGTTCCATATAATGACGGCCATCTCACCAATAACATGTTTGCATGTTAAGCGACTACCGACACTGAGGACGAAGAAGATGAAATCAGCGATCTTGAAACAAGGCTAGCCCGAGCAAGGCGCAATTAGCAGAGAAGCGTCGCAGGAAAAAGGAATTTGCTGAAAAGGAGCAGCTAATAACGAAACAACAGCAGAATCAGCAACAATGTGCACAACAGAAGCCAAGCCAACAAAAAGAATCTCCACCACAACAGATGACGCAACAACAACCACAACAAGAGCAACAGGCAGCAAAAAGGAAAACGAAGATGCCACCCATCAACATTACAGATATGGCCTGTAACGAACTGGTAAGTCTATGTAAGCTTTCTATTGGGGAAGATTTTTCAATTAAAAGACTGACAGGGAACAGGTTGGCCATACAGACAAATTCGGTTGAGGATTTCGAAAAAATTAAAAATGTGCTAAAACGGTCCACCGCGGAATTTTACACGTACACCCCGAAAGAAATAAAGAATATAACGGTTCTACTAAAAGGCGTTGACCCTGAAACAGAACCAGAAGTTCTATTACAAACGCTGCGAGAGCTTAACTGTAATGATATTGAGTTTATCGCAGTAAAACCTTTCAATACAGCTAGGGCTAGACGGGAGAATAGAAAATTACCATTCTTCCTGGTGCAGCTGGCCCCTGGGAGCAAAATTGGTGGACTTAGGAAAATCACTGAACCTGAACCATCAAATTGTCACATGGGACAAATTGAAAAAATGCAGAGATATAATCCAATGCCTTCGCTGCCAAAGGTTCGGGCACTCAGCAGCAAACTGCGAAATGCAGTATCGATGCGTAAGATGCGGACAGGACCACAGCGCAGAACAATGCACGTTAGGTAAAGAAAGGGTAGACGACAGATCTCTTCTAAAGTGTGCAGTTTGTAGGAGTGAGGGACACCCCGCTAATTATCGAGGCTGTCCTAAGTTCCGCGAACTACAGGAAAAAAAGTTTTCACAGCAACGAAAATCAGAACGCCCGATAGTTCAAGGCCGACCCGCACTAAATGTAACACCCCAGTTCTCGTATGCTCAAGTAACAGCTGGCAGGAGAAACACGCCACAACCCACCACACGGGTACCGCCGCAACATACTGTGCCTCCAGAAACAGTAACACTAGCAGATGTGCTCACAACCTTGCTCGCTATTCAGACGCAGATGACACAAATGCAAAAACAAATAAAAGAACAGGACACTAGACTAGACTGGGTCTATTCGCAGTTGTCTAGCCAGCCGTCAATATAAACCTCCCAACAGAAAGCACAATTAAGGCTTTAGTCGTGAATGTAAATTCACTTATCAGAATCGAGAGAAGAGCCGCTCTCTTTAAACTGTTGCAAGACGAAAGTCCTGACGTGGTTCTGGCTAGCGAAACTAAGCTGAATCAGAGGCATAAACTATGTCACACAAACTACGACATTATACGAAGAGACCGACCCAACTCCACACAAGGAGGAGGGGTGGCAATCTTTATTAAAAAACAACTTCAACTTAAGGTAATATATAGTGGTGAGATTCGCAGATTTCAGGTGCTTGAAGCGTGCATTATCCGCATACCCCTCCGACAAGGTAGGGGGATGTATGTGATATCTGCCTACGCACCAGAAGCACATCAACAAAATCAATTTATAGTGGAGCTAGAGACTCTTTTCCAATGCTTACAACTTTACTCGGAAGGGAACTATTACATCGTGGGTGGCGATTTGAATGCTAAACACCCAAATTGGGGAAATAGCATATCCAACACGAGAGGGAATCAACTAGCTAGTTGGCTAGATCAACATCACATTGAATATAAAGTTGACCTGCTAGCTACAGAATATCCTCCTTTCCCCAGAGGGGGCTCGTTCCTCGATATTATGCTTATTGACACACGCCTTAAACATACACATAATAACAGACAAAATATAAACTGCCTACGCACAATTGAGTATGACAGCGACCATTGTGCATTATCAATATTGATAAAAACACCAAGCGAAGTTGTGGAACTCGGTGAATGTATGATACCGCAACCCTATAACTATTGGGGTATGCGATGGGCGCGTTTCACGAGAACCTTAACAAGAGAAATTCGCTTAAAAGACATTAACCCTCCTACCAACAGAAACATACCCAACGATGACATCGACAAATACATACAAAAAATGGACGAAACCATAAAACAAACTATGGACAAAACAATACCAAAAACCACACCTACGGACAACATGAACATGTACCGAAACGCCACAATCAACGCTCTCCACAGAAAAAAAAGTAGACTTCTGTCGCAACTAAAACTACGGTACAGACGATTTATTGATAGGCACGACCAGGAGATAATATCACTGAAGTCCAGATTAAAAAATCTCCATCAGCTGATAAAAGCCAACTATAGGCTATCAGCAAATTTGTATTGGAACAACAAAGTTCGGGCGGTAAAATCCAACAACCCTAGTATGTTTCCGCAAATTAATAAAATATTTAGACGGAGTAATGAAAACGAGATTCAGTGTCTCCAAATACCACGAACTGACGAAAACCAACGAATGCTGACAAATATAGGCATGGACACAAACAACGCATTCCTAAATGACGAAGATCCCTTGGAAAAAGTCTTTCAAGAACTGTACAAGGCAAATGAAGTAATTCGTCGCAACCATGGCTTGGAAGATAGAGTGTTACTGAATTATGGTCATCTTCGAAATGATATTTCACAGTGGCGATCAGAAAACCATGGTTTTAACGAATTCAGTAATGAAAATACGGCAAACGCCGAGATTACTGTCGAAAGCGCCAACAGTCTTTTGATCACTAGTGAAGACATCCATGGCGTCTTTGCATCATTAAGAAACAAAAAATCAGTTGGAATCGATGGAGTACCCAATATTGTACTAAAACATCTTCCTCCAATCGCAATGGACATATATGCAGTATTGTTTAACAACGCTCTGAACAACGCACGCTATCCAGTACGTTGGAAAACGGCCATCATCCAACCGTTACCAAAAAAAGGGAAAGATAGAACAAACCCAAAAAATCTGCGATCGATCAGTTTGTTACCGAGTATCAGTAAAGTATTCGAAAAGGTTCTAAACAAGGCTCTACTTAAATGGGTTGAGGACAATAATATTATTCCAAATAACGAGTTTGGTTTTAAAGCTGGTCATGTAACCACACATGCCGCAGCTAAACTGGTTTCAGACATTCAGTGGAATAAAAATCTGAAACAGTGTACAGGTGCCTGTTTGATTGACTTGGAGAGGGCCTTCGACACCGTTTGGTTAGAAGGGTTATATTACAAGCTAATGAGACTAGGCATTCATAGACCACTACTGTATATACTATACGACATGTTGAATGAAAGGAAATTCATCGTCAAAAGTGGCAATGTGACCTCCAACATTACTTACAATATAGAAAACGGTCTGCAACAGGGAGCGGTGTTATCTCCGATCCTTTTTAATATTTACACTAGCGACCTGGTAAGGTTGTGGCGATTCCGCCAGATCCCACGGCTCGCCTTCCTGAAAAAACCCCCATAACCATAACCCGGGTCTGCACCAGCTTTCGCTAATGCAATTCGCATTAGCATCTTAGATGCTTCACGCATCAAACAGACCCAATTATTTTAACCCTAAAATCCCTATAAAGAAAACTTACCTTCATGCATCCCTTCGCATACAATTTTTCATAAGATTTCTTTGTTTGCTTATTTGGTATTCTGAACCAATTCGGTACCAGACAAATTCCATAAATATCGCGCCGTCTATTTTCCTAGCCGCGCCATATACCTTTTCATATACATTGCCTGGCAACCTTTTTTGTTTGTCTTACCAACAAACAACCCAAGCAGCTGCATATAATTAGCGCAATAGACGCTGAAACCAAATTCTCCAGCATTTCCTAATGCAAATATGAACCCGGTTTCTATTGCAGCCAGAGATGCCATAAACATCCATTTTGCTTTTAGCACCTTTTTCTCCTAACGTCGAAAATAGCGGCGAGGCATCGTATAAACATGACCCTCATCAAAGAGCGAACCATTTGGTCGCCTTTCCTTTTGTCTTTGCCGCCTCCCTGTTTCGCTGTTCCACTGCACGTGTGAATAGCATTGATCTCAACGATCCCACACATACCACCATGACCTGTATTACAAGATCTGGTTTCCTATACCACCAAGAGACTCTACGTTTCCCTGGTGGTAGGCAAAAAACGATATCCTTATTGGTGAGGATATCGTTTGAGTCAAATTCCATCCATCGACCCGAGTGGGTCGCGGCTCCATCGCTACCCTGGTGCGCACAGGGAAGCGATAATGGAGGATCACCAGTTTGTGTCGTGTCTTACGTAAAATTAAAACACAACTTTAAATATTTTTGGCTATAACTTAATACCCTAATTAACTTAAAAGCAACCAACAACAAAAAACATTTAAAATGTATACAGTTGTTTAATAAAAGGAACCGTATAACGTGACTCTCTGTGTTTAATTTCTCCGCGTGTATTGGCGACGTGTTTTTATTATTTCTCCGGTGTGTGCTGTTTCCCCTCGGTGAGCTAATTACGGCGGAACTTTCATTATAGTGAATGATGGAGGAGGAAGTTAATCAGCGCCGTACGCCGGTGCACTTACTTCTTCCCCACATTGGTGACCCGCGAGTGTAAAAAGAACACTGCAACCTTCGAACATTCGCGTTTTGTTAACGGTGAAAATAGTTTTTTTTTCTCGAACAGTGACTTTTTAGTGCTGAAAACAAAAATTTCGACTCCTGTTTCATCAATTCTCACTTCGATCTAGAACAGGAATACGTTCGTATAGTTGATCATAGCTGGACGTCCTTTTGTTGTTAACATCGGTCAAATTTCTTGGAGTTTTGTTCGACAAAATTATCTATCGCTTAATATAAATTCAGTGAACAATTGTGGCGGCAATAAACAAAAGACAATTAAAGGGTGTAACAACCTCAAAAATAACCATCGTCCAATAACACCAGTCGACACGCCATCACCAGAATAAATATACAATCAGTGGGCAATTGTGGCGGCAATTGGCGAAAAACATCAATGGGCAAAAGCATCGCCCCAACGCCAGCCCAACAACAGCACCTGGCATAACATCAGTACCAGTAACCATCACCGACCAGCAACCATCGAAACCATCAACAGAACGACAGGTATCCTCTCCTGAATTTTCTTCAATTTTTTTTTTCCTCTCTTCTCGAAATTTTCAATTTTTTCCTGTTTTTTTTTTTTTTTCTTTTTGTATTGTAAGCTCCTTCCGGGCGAAATTTAAATTTAAAAAAACTGCATTCCGAAAAACTAATCAAGTAGGCTAATCATTAAGCTTGTGTTTTGTGTAAAATTAATTAGTGATTTGAAGTACAAATTTCCATGCACAGTTCTAATTTGCGAAAACGATTTTCTATTGTAAATGTAGACAACTGGTTAGAGGCAGTTATTCTACCAGTGTAAGAAAAGAGTATAACTGATTTAACTATTAAAAAACTATGCTTTCTAATCCAAATACCGAAACAAGGTTTTCAATAAATAAAATTCATTAAATATGTATAAAAGATATTGACACTTATATGAATGGATATATGTCCGGAAATATATACATTTATATAGGTGCGTTTCTTTTTTGTTTTGTAACCTATAAACTTTTCGTACGTTTAGACATAATATTTTTTTTTTATATTAAATGTTACACGTATTCAGTTCTGCTATTATCTTTTCTTTCAAATTCATACAAAAACATGGTTAACATAATTGGAAATAAATAAATAAACCAAAACAAAACCCTTTACCGAAATAAAGAAAATGATTTCATAGAGAATCTAAGAACGTGCAGTTGTAATGTTTTGTTTATTGTCGTTTTTGTTTTCTTTTCTCTTTTACCATTATATATTGTGTCCATGAAAAAGGAAATCAAGTTTAATTATATTAAAAATACGAGGATATGAATACATATTAATGTATTGTTTTCGCCTTTTTTTTACTATGCCTTTTTGTTGTACGTATGATTAAATAAAATATTTCATATCCCCAAAAAGCAAACTTTAATCTCTTTTGCTTTTCCTTAGCTATTAAAGTTAGATGAGCAATAATAATAATTGTTTGTGTTCTCACTAAATTGTTTCATTATTTTGAATATCCTCATAAATTTTATGTATGTCAAATGTGTAAAAAAATATTTTCATTGTTTTCCTAGTTTATTGCTTTAAATATTATTTTAACTGCTTCTCCTTGTTTTTATTCAGGTTTGATTCAAATTAATATAAATATATACACACCACAGATAAATTCTAACTAAATTAATGGAAAGCAGTCTTCAATTTTTACTTTATCCTTTACTTTGTTGTTTAAATCTTATGTTAAGACGAATCCAAATAACAAGAAACATTTTGAATTTTAATCATTATAAGCAAACAAAGACAAATATCTCTAAATACACAAGAAATTGTAAAACATTTAATATATATTCAATTCTACAATTATATTACTCTCTCTCTCTACATATATATATATATATATATATATATATATATATATATATATATATATATATATATATATATATATATATATATATTTACGTATATATATTCATATATTATAAGCAATCTCGATTTTTTTTTTCTCTTAGTCTTTATTAAAATGTTTAAAACATATAATTAACATTATTTGTTTTAAGAAAAATTAAAATTCCCAAAATTGATAAGTAGGTTATATCCAGACATGGAAACATGGAATTACTTATTAAAGCAGACATTTTCACACACAGTTCTAACTTAACGAGTTCCTATTGTAAAACTATACCCCATATCGGCTCGGCTCGTCAGCAATTATAATCGATAAACACTCGCTGGCCAGCGTAATTGTTGACATAGCTGTAGCCGATATTAATACAATATATTTTTGCAGTCGCCTTGTCTAATCAATTTACTAACTGTTAACCTTACACTTAGTCCTTCTGACCTATCCAACATTTAAACATAATGCATAAAATAAAATAAAGCAAGAAAAACAATAAAAGACTTCAAAAGAGAAATAAAATCTACAGAAATATCACCTTGCAGAGTAATCGGTTTATTGATGGATATATTGATTAATACTAATCTAAACGAAAATAATAATTTAAGCTATCCAAAACGATTTAACAATAAACGTTGATATATAATAATTTTAAACCAAACTACATCATATCTATTTGAATAGAAACGGTTGCTGCATTTTTTTTTTTAAAACAAATAATAAATATTGTAAGCCCCTTCAGGGTATTTAGCAGTGCACAACCGTTTTTACAAGATGCACAGCACTGTTGACTCCACACAAGTTCACATGACTCAATTCGACTACACACGACTCCGCTTCCTACTTCTCTCGACTACTCGCGACAATACCCGACCACCTTCGACTTATTTTTAGCCTCATTGGCCACCTTTCGACTCCACTCGACAGCCTTCGGCTCCCTTTGCCCCCATTAGTCTCTCTTCGTCCCTTTACTCCATCCAACCTCACTCGACCCATTTCAACACCCGTCTGGCTTTTCTCTTACTATTGGCACACAACGCCCCTAGTTAACTCCTTCAAACCGGCTCCTCATCACACTTTAGCTACTCCGCGTAGCACATAATCAATAGGACGCCTGGTTTTGTCTCGCTCGTAATACTTCAACACCTTTCTGGCCCTCCTTAAATATTGGCATACAATGCCCTCTATTTCAACATCTTGTTTTTCGGTCCTTTCCTAAATATTGGCGCACACGCTCGCCATTGCTCAACACCCATTTTCTGCAAACCGGCCCCTTATGTAACAACAGCTACTACGCGTAGCATATAACCTATAGGACACCCGGTTTTGCCTCGCGTGAAACATCTCAACCTTTTCTGTCTCCTTTCTGAAGGTTGGCGCTCACGCTCACCAACCATAGCCTTCACGCAACCCCAAGCAACCCTTCTCGACTCTGCGTGACCTCTAACAACTTTTTCTGCCTCTGTCCAATATTGGCGTCCATGCACGCCAAAGACAGTTATCACGCGACACCGTTCATCAATGCTCGACCTTTCTACCCGATTTCAGCAAGCCAGCTTCCCTCGTTACCACAGCTACTACGTGTAGCATCTATCAGGGCACCTGGTTTTGCCCCTTTGTTTAAATTTTAGGACATTCGTCCTTAGATCTCCTACGTCTCCCAAATGTCTCAGCAACACCGGTCCACAAATCAAACCGATACCACCGGGCTGAGACAACATACCTGGTTCCCCAATCTTTAGCCACCATGGCTTCCCCTTTAGCGGCAACTAAAGGCTATACACGCCCCTCTACGCCGCCTCAAATTCCTAGGTGCATAATACTTCGGAGCGCACATCTAATAACCCTAGGGCGCCCTGGGGTTGCACACAATCAACCACCCACCAGGAGCCCCCCTAATCAAAATCCCCTATTTTTTTTTTTTTTTAAACAAGAGCGACGGCCGGCACCTCACAGCAAGTTTCCATTCGGTCGAGGTCGCAGCTACCGCTACATTGGCACCAATGTACCGGTCCTCCCTCGATAGGTAAAACGTGCAATTGAGGGCCCGCCCTCCTTTACCAGTCCCAGCGGCAAACAAATCGCCATACAAACGTATGGACAAAAGACACCCGCTCTGGACTTGGTCCCTTTCCATTCCGCACACGGCAACCCGTCACTGCGGATGGGAATTACCCTGGAATAAGTTCCCCTCCATCTCGCACACACTATTTCGTCACTGCGGATGTGAGCGGATTTCCGATAGGTTCCGACCTATTCGGGCGATAAGCCTGTTGGTCCACGAGACCCATAACAGACCGATGGACCACGCCGCACACATTTGCCCTTGATGGCATCAAGCGGTAACAACTGTGTCCATCTTATCGATAAAGGCCCAAACAATAACCAGGAACTGGTCACAACGACAGTCCCGTAACATTACCACAGCGCATTCCGAAGCAACCTCCCTATCATCACGGCACCCACCATCGAGCATTCCCTCGCCCCTACCTTTTTTTTCGTGACTACGTCACTGGGAGGGGAATACTGTGGCGATTCCGCCAGATCCCACGGCTCGCCTTCCTGAAAAAACCCCCATAACCATAACCCGGGTCTGCACCAGCTTTCGCTAATGCAATTCGCATTAGCATCTTAGATGCTTCACGCATCAAACAGACCCAATTATTTTAACCCGAAAATCCCTATAAAGAAAACTTACCTTCATGCATCCCTTCGCATACAATTTTTCATAAGATTTCTTTGTTTGCTTATTTGGTATTCTGAACCAATTCGGTACCAGACAAATTCCATAAATATCGCGCCGTCTATTTTCCTAGCCGCGCCATATACCTTTTCATATACATTGCCTGGCAACCTTTTTTGTTTGTCTTACCAACAAACAACCCAAGCAGCTGCATATAATTAGCGCAATAGACGCTGAAACCAAATTCTCCAGCATTTCCTAATGCAAATATGAACCCGGTTTCTATTGCAGCCAGAGATGCCATAAACATCCATTTTGCTTTTAGCACCTTTTTCTCCTAACGTCGAAAATAGCGGCGAGGCATCGTATAAACATGACCCTCATCAAAGAGCGAACCATTTGGTCGCCTTTCCTTTTGTCTTTGCCGCCTCCCTGTTTCGCTGTTCCACTGCACGTGTGAATAGCATTGATCTCAACGATCCCACACATACCACCATGACCTGTATTACAAGATCTGGTTTCCTATACCACCAAGAGACTCTACGTTTCCCTGGTGGTAGGTAAAAAACGATATCCTTATTGGTGAGGATATCGTTTGAGTCAAATTCCATCCATCGACCCGAGTGGGTCGCGGCTCCATCGCTACCCTGGTGCGCACAGGGAAGCGATAATGGAGGATCACCAGTTTGTGTCGTGTCTTACGTAAAATTAAAACACAACTTTAAATATTTTTGGCTATAACTTAATACCCTAATTAACTTAAAAGCAACCAACAACAAAAAACATTTAAAATGTATACAGTTGTTTAATAAAAGGAACCGTATAACGTGACTCTCTGTGTTTAATTTCTCCGCGTGTATTGGCGACGTGTTTTTATTATTTCTCCGGTGTGTGCTGTTTCCCCTCGGTGAGCTAATTACGGCGGAACTTTCATTATAGTGAATTGTGGGGACGAGGTAGAACTCTCGCCCATGTGGCGTCGCGATCCCGTCCTACCCCACAAGGTCTCTTCATCAGGCTATTGCGTATGCAGACGATCTGATAATATATAGAACAGCACCAAAAATTGAAATCATTAACGGATTATTACAAGGGGATTTCAATGATGTTCAGCGATACTGCAACAACTGGAAACTCAAAATCAATATCCAGAAGTGTGAAACCATCCTCTTTAGAACACCACTGGCTCAAGCTACCAGAGACACCAGGATAAACTGGCGAAAGCTAGCTATTATGGGACCACATCAACAAACACTGGAAACCAAAACCGTAGTCAAATACTTAGGCATCTGGCTGGATCAGTATCTATATTTTAACAAACATGTGGAAGCTGCCCTAGCCAGGGCAAAGAAAGCTTACGCTATGACAAGAAGACTGTTTCATAGTAGTCAACTTGACAGCAGAGTTAAAGTTATATGCTACATGGCTATCATCAGACCGATGATCATATATGGATGCCCAGTGTGGTTTAATGTGGGACCTAGCTTAATGGAAAAGATTCGGATTTTTGAGAGGCAATGCCTCAGGACGTGCCTTAAGTTACATCGGACTCCTGAATCCGATCACAAAAAATATTATCCCAATGAAGCGTTGTACAGTGGGGCCAATATAAACAGAGTGGATAACTTTATGATTAAGCTGATCCGAGGGCATATTGCGAGATCAATGAGCTCACAGAACGATTTGATTTTTGGTGCATATTACCCAAACAATATGTATTATGAGGTGGTACGTCGCAATGGCTTTATTCCACCAGAAGCATTCCTTAGTCTTGACATGAACGGCTTCATACAAAATGAAGCCGCTATACCGTTGATTTATCACGTGCGTCGGTTTTAATCGAGAGGTTGCGCACACTAATGAAGAGAGCCTGCAGTTTAGTACGGCAGTAGCACAGAGAGACCGAAAAGACGCGAATAAGCAACAGCAGAGATTTTGGTGGCTGAGTGGCAATTAAAACCCTGTTTCCTTATAAAACTAAAGAAATAATAATAATAATAATTAAAAAAAAAAAAAAAAAAAAAAAAAAAACCCGACAAACAACGGAAAGCTTACATAGATTTAGCATTTCGAAAATTAAGTTTTGATGTTAGGTTTAGAATAGAGTTAAGTTAAAAAAAAAAAAAAAAAAAAAAAAAAATCTATAGATAGTTTAGTATTTAAGTTAAAAACAATAACAAGAACAACGTTTTTTCTTTTCTTCATTTTCTTTGTATCCAATTAAGTTCCCTAAAAATTCATGTAAACAAAATAACCATAATGTCGAAAGACAAATTTTCATGCTTTAAGCGTATGCATGTAACTTAGAGAGTCCGCAAGGGTCCAGTAAGTTAAGAAATAAGATAACATAAGCTAGAGTTTAATCATTTCTGTCTAGCAAATAAGTAAATTATAATAATAGGAAGAAATAAGAAATGATATCTATAAAAAAAAAAAAAAAATCTAATATTGTAAATTGTGTATAAGATTAGATTAAGTTAGATTAAGTTATGTTAAGTAATTTTAAGTAGGCTAAGTTAAAATAAACAGAGTTCCTGGTTTTTTTTCTGAACTTTTCCAGGAAAAACAAAATTACCAAGATATATAATTCCCAGTAAATCTTAAGCACATATAAAAAGAATTGTTTGAAAAATGTTAACAAACAACATGTAAACACTTAATATGTAACAAATCTATTATAAGTTAGCTGTATTACTTATTGTAACTATTCATTTTTGGTCAAATAAATACAGTTTTGAAAAAAAAAAACAAAAACAAAAAATGAAACAGGAGGAGTCGTCACAGAAACTCCTAAACCAATCGGTCTTGACAAGATCATTTTAAAGAGACAACACTTGACAGCAAAGCGACACTATTATAAAGACACAGTAGAAGAATTATATTAAAGATTAAATAATTGTAGCAGCGTGTTTTTAATTGGACAATAACCCCCTTTCGTTCAGAGCAGAGTCCGGCTCTGGAAGTACGATACGCTAACCGAGTAACTCGTTTAGCTGACCAGCGCCGGAATACAGTCCACAAAGGAGGTGAGGAAGCTGAGACGTCGCCGGAGAAGGCGCCGTCCGCAGAGCAGTAACACATAGTGCCCACCAAGTCGAGATGTACGAAATATTACCGCAGAGGGGATTCATCACTGGAAAATTGGAAAGCCAAGAAAAATGGGTGGAAAGAGAAGGACATCGATGCGGAACTGCTCGATTATATACTGGAAGATCAAATCGCACAGTGTGACGCAGAAGCCACGAACAGGCAGGGTGGAAAATTCATGAAGTGGCTAACTACTACATGTGATGCCTCTATGCCACTACAAAGACATCCAGCAGGGGCTATCAAACCAGCGTATTGGTGGAACTTAGAAATCGCCCATGTGAGATCGGAGTGCAACAGGTTAAGACACTTGCAACGAAGAGCAACAAACCGTAACACCTACCCACAGTTGCATGCGAAGTTTGTCAACAAACGGAAAGATTTGAGGAATGTAATCCGGAAAAGTAAATATGACGCGTTCTGCTTCCTAAGGGATGAATTAAATAACAACCCACCGGGCAGCGCCTACAGGATAGTGATGAAAACACTACACAACAACAGTAGTAAAATGGAAAAAAGGAAAAGTAACATGGCCAGAATCGTTGCTGTCCTCTTCCCACAGGGTGATGAGGTGCTGAGAGTGCAAGAGGAGTGGAGTATCACTGAAGAAGAGATACCTTCCGTGACCACTGAAGAGTGCTCTTGGTTGCAAGGGTTGTCAAAAAAAACAAGACCCCGGGACTGGATGGTATCCCTAACGTTGTAGTGAAGACTGCTTTAACAAAAAAACCGGAAGTCTTCAGCGGTTTCTTTACAACCTGCCTTCAAACAGGACAATTTCCTAAACTATGGAAAAAACAGAGGCTTATGCTTGTACCAAAAGGAGTCAAGAATCTAGAAGCGCCGTCGTTTTATCGCCCGTTGTGCATGCTGGACACAACAGGAAAACTGCTTGAGCGAGTAATTGTCACTCGCCTGAAATAATTCACCGAGGGAACATCGGGGCTCTCTGAATGGCAGTACGGGTTCCGGAAAGGTATCTGTGGTGTACGACATCGCTCGCAATGCGATAGCTGGAGCACGATAGCTAGGTGGTACAAAAAACTATTGCGCGGTGATGATAAAAATGCTTTTAACTCGATCAATTGTAATCGGATTCTAGAAACGTTGGGCGATCTACAAGTCTCATCCTACTTGGTGCGTATATTAGCAAACTATCTCTCGGATAGAAGACTGCTATACGACTCAGATGAGGGACCACAGGAATATAAAATAACAGCGGGTGTACCTCAGGGATCTGTTTTGGGTCTATAGCGTTTGAAATAATAGTGAAGAAGAACGTGTGATTTGAACTATTGCTATGACAGTTTGAATCACGAAAAAAATTGAACCTAAGCGTTACCCATCAGGCTACTGACCGTGTTTTGAATTTGATTTTTTTAAAACTCGACTATACTCCACTGATGTGAATTATTTTTCTTATCGCTATGGCATACGGCTCTGATGTATTTTCTTGTTCGATTTTTCGTTCGGTGCTCTTCACTATTTTGCTTGTGAATTGTGTGTGTATCTGTTAGAGTCGCCACAGGTCCGCTGTTATGGAATATGATGTACGGGGGTTGCCTTTTATATTTCGGGATTAGAGAACAAAAACAAATATTGATCATCGAAAATCACTTTATTGTTTTTCAAAATATTCCCCATGAAGATCTATACACTTTTGCATGCGTTTGAACCAATTGTCGAAGCACTTTTGCCACTCTGATTGAGGTATCTCCAACACATGCATTCTGAATGCAGCAACCGCTTCTTCAGGTGTCGAAAAACGTTGACCTCTCAGTTTGTTTTTTACGTACGGGAATAAAAAGAAGTCATTCGGTGCGAAGTCAGGACTATACGGCGGATGACCCATCAAATCGATGTTTTGGGTGCTCAAAAATGCAGTTGTCGCAGCCGATGTGTGAGAGCTCACATTGTCGTGGTGAAGAGTGATCCGTCTTCGGCGGTTGGTTTGCCTGATTTCTTGGAAGACAACTGTCAAACAAATGGTCGTGTACCACTCAGAATTGACTGTTCTGCGTTGTTCTTGTGGTACGGTTGCCACATGTCCAGTTTTTCCGAAAAAACAGGCGACCATTTGCTTGGAAGTGCTTCGTGTGCGAACAACTTTTGTTGGATTTGGCTCATCTTGAAACACCCAGACAGTCGACTGCTGTTTACTTTCGGGCTCATACGCGTAAATCCACGATTCATCACTTGTCACGATGTCATAGACGTGTTTCGAAGCACCGCGACCGTATTTTTTGAGCATTTCTTTCGACCAATTGACACGAGCCTTTTTTTGGGCGATTGACAAATTGTGTGGGATCCAACGCGAACAAATTTTTTTGACAGTCAAATGTTTATGCAATATTGAATGTATGCTGGTCCCACTAACGCCTAAGGTTGTCTCAATCTCACGATAGGTCACATGACGATCTTCCAATATCAGTTCGCGCACAGCATCAATGGTTTTCGGAACAACAACTGATTTTGGACGACCTTCACGAAATTCATCTTGGAGTAAACTACGACAACGATTGAATTCACCATACCATCGATAAACACTGGTCCTTGATGGAGCTTCATCGCCAAAAATTGAATTAAGTTCATCCATGCACTGTTGCTGAGTTAATCCACGCCGAAAGTTGTAAAAAATAATCGCACGAAAATGTTGACGATTTAATTCCATTTTTGGGCCGAGATGAATCTTTTAAGTTACTGTAAACCACACAAATAGCGCTCGTATGTCAAAACGTTCTGAGTGCGTATAACCTCAAAAATGTCCAACTTTACGACAGAGCTGTCAATTGCCGGATTGCAAGACTAGGGTTGCCAAATCCCGAAACATAAGAGGCAACCCTCGTATGATGGTGTGCTCAGGGTCCATGTACCAGAAGGGTTAGGATCATTGGGTACGCATATGATTTGGCAATAGCGGCCGTAGCTAAACATTTAAATGACCTGGAGAATATTTGCTCCCAAGCAATCCAGAGCATTAAATGCTGGCTAGATATGGCCGGACTGAAACTAGCTGGACATAAGATGGAGGCAGTTTAATAAGATCGGCGTAGATTATTGTGGTTCTTTGTTTGTAAAGGAAAAGCGGTGTAGGACTCGAAACAGGATCAAGGTATTTGTTGCAATTTACGTATGTAAGGCCACTAAGGTTACTAAGACTGCATTTAGAATTAGTTAGCGATCTTACTAGTGGGGTTTTTATAGCTAGTCTCAGGCGATTGTTTTCTTGAAGAGGAAACTTTGGAGGCTTATTCAGGTAAAGGTTTAATTTTCATTGGAGCTAATCGAGAGCTTCGAGCATTATCCGAGTCCTCAGAATACCGGGCTATTGTAGGATTGTGGCACTTTATTCCTCCCATAGCAGCCCATTTTTTAAGGTTATGGGGGGCTGCAGATAAGTCATTTAAACGACGTTTAGTTCGCACTGTTGGCAATGCCTTACTCACATACGAACAGTTACAAATTTTTGTGACCGAGAGAGAAGAAGTATTGAACTCACCTCGCTTGTCCTTCATATCCTCTGATCGCCATGATGTAATGCCGCTAATTGCTAACCATTTCCTTATTGGTGGTGCATTCACTGACCTTCCACAACCTGAACTTGGAGACGTTTTTGCAAATCACCTGTCTGGATGAAAACACACACAGAGGATGACACACCATTTCTAGGAGCGCTGGTACAAGAAATATTTCAATAATGTCAACACTCATCATCATCATACCAAGAACCCCAACACGACGGGTGGCTCTCTTGTGCTAATCCTGGGTGAAAATTCTCCGCTCTTGTCATGTCACCTTAGTACATTATAGGCGAAAACGGCATTGTTCGAGTGTTTATTTGTTGGTTTGGGTCGTCAGTTTCGATATTATGTATTGAACTTAAGTAGTTCAAGGACCCCGACAAGTTGGGTCTCCTTTCTACCATAATCTTTAAATTTTTTAATTATGTATTTCGCACATGTAACGGCGGCTTAACTTTCATTTTATTCAGCTGACAGCCATGTTGGGCTTAATGTAGCTTTACACATCTGTTTGTTGTAGCTGTCAATTTAATAATTGTAATTTTGTTCATTCATTTTTCATCGCCCTTCGTAACTATTATCATCATCATCGGCACTACAACCGGGATCCGATCTTGGCCTTATTTAGCAAGTCTCGACGCTTGTTAAATTTTCCATAATAATTTATTTTTACGGGTAAGGTTATTAGCCGTGCGCCTGTGGGGGGTGTAAGTATTATGCCAAACACGGCACTTGGTTCACTTAAATCCCCGACGATTAAGTCTCCGAAAATTGTCACCAAGTGAAGAGACGAAATAAAAAAGCACTGGAATGTTGTTTTGATGTTAATCCGTTTTTATTGTTTTGTTTTTTCTTTACTTAACTTAGAACTTATTATTAATATTATTAAATTAATTTTTATAAATATTATACAAGTTGAAACACTTCTTTCTCGACACTGTGACCGCGGTAATTAAAAATTTGAATCAAATGCTTGTGAGCACTTTGGTGTTGAGATGTGACTCGCGCAACGAAAATATTCGACTTTTTGGGAACGAAATTTTAATAACTTTTCTTGTAGTTTAACTAACTCGACAGTACTAAGGTTGTGACTCGACTGAAAGTGGTTAATATTCGACTGCATTTAAAATCCGTTAAATTATAATTTCCTCCGAGCGGAGGCGTGACCGACCGCGGTTGTGGTTGAGTAATGACTGTTGGGATTAGGGGTGAAAATTGGGATTTTTGATTTGCACCACAAGCAACCAATCGATATCATCGTTACATTTGCGCTCCCCCATGCCCCCCCCCCCCCCCCCGACACATTTGAGGTAGATAAACGCTTCGGTTAATTCGATTGTCGACGGACAAGGGAGATTGAAAGAACCGGAACACAATCTGCAAGGATCCCGGGGTGGATTTGGTTTTTGTGTGCATGTACCAATGCAACTGTGAGGATAGCCTGTGGGGTTCTTCATCGCGCCCGAAGAACCATCCATCGCTTTACCCAACCAACTACAAGTACTTGCACCTACATTAAACATTCCTGGAATATAAGTTCGTGACAAGATTACCATTTTGCCATGACATCTAACTTTCACCTCGGGGCAAGCTTGCATCCAACGCATCATGTCCCCGAAGGCTAATTTGGCTACCTCATCAGGTAACCAGCATTGATTCATGCACATGCCGATGCCCTATGCGAAGAAGCATTTACTCTTACATGTGCATGACATGATTATCCTCACCACCAAGTGATCGGTCGATTGTATAAACAACAACCTACAGCGCAGCCATTGCTGGCCGCCTATAGAAATTTCCAGTGTTGTTCTAACGCAAACACCCCACCCGACACATCGACCGATGGGACATTGGCAATCTGCGTACAAGCTAATTGATGCTGTACGCAATGGCCAATGAATAAATATACATTACTCCTATCCCCTAAGGTTCGCTACAGTTGCGACCAATTTCCTTTTATCGGTTATCTACCGATCATGGGATTTGGGCACGAATATGATTGACGATGATTAATGATGCTTCTATGCCCTGAAATGCAACTCGGTTGTCCCTACAGATAACCGGTATAAACATTGGACTTGTCAATACACAGAGACGAGAAGCATTTCCTCACATGCCGCAAGACATGTTCACCCTTGTCATCGGCCGACCTTTCGATCGACAATTACCAGAGTAGTCATAGCTGACTACCTACTATCGGTCGAGTGTTGTGTTGAGTAAACATGCACTCGACCCATCGACGATGATATGCTACATGCAAGGAACAATCAAATGACGCTATACGCGTTGGCAATAGGTTAAACAAAATATTGCCCTCATGCCCATGTCCATCGTTACTTTTTAAGTAAACACGATCCCATCTATCCTAGTGCCTAGCCATCGTCGGCAAAGACTCTGTTGACTTAACGTCAATCAAGAAACCTATCCCTATCGGACGGCGGCAATATACCCAGCCTATACATCGATCAACATATTTGACCTGTGGCATATTGGTGTTGTTCCTTTTTCCTTCTTCCTTTTCTTCGCCCAGCGCATGTCGTTGCCTTGCTTCCAAACATCCAGAGAGTGCGCATGTGCCACGGAGTCCCATTTTAAGAGCTCCTTAACGCATTCTGGATTTACTTTAGACATTTTATTCCTATCATATGCTTGTATTTTTGATAAAGCCTACTCATCGAAGGACTTCCGCAAAGTTTTTTAATATTTCTACAGCGGAATACAAAGGTCAGCACAACACAAGCTTAACTATTTCACAAATTAAAATAATAACATGACATTTGACATCTTAGACACAGTGGTAGTAAGTTAGGAAAAGAATTTGAGATTCGACATACCTAGGCAACTTAAATTCATAATTCCGTGTCAAATTTTTCCACAGTACTATGTGAACATGTATTATTTGTGAACAGATTGGATGGGATGAAATACATAGTGTTGTACCAGCGTTTTATGCTGCTGTAAAAGTACAACATATGTTTTCTGAGTGGAGAGAGGCGTTGTCGTTAGTTTGCGACCAGACACGAGTAAGCTGCGAAACTCAGAAAACAACCACAAAGCTACATCAATAGTTTAGAATTCTCTAGAAATTTCGATGGCGTCGGTTTTTATTTTTGTTCATGGTACGGGTTGAATCAGTTTTGATTGAGATACAGTGTGAATAAATTTATCAATAAGAAAAACACTAATTAGTAGATCAAATGTTTCGTGTCATTTCTATTTCAATTCGTTGTATAAAAGTTAATTTAATTTGTGGCTTTTAATTTGTGCCGGTGATACATTTCGATAGTGCCAAAAATGTCCATTAACATATCCTGCCGAGGTCTGAGTTCATTTCCAGAAAGAGAATGGATTGGGTTGAGAGTAATGGGCCAAAGTTCCTTTTTAACAGACGAGAAATACATTCAAAAATACCACCAATTAAAATAAGCGGACAGAAAGATTGTCTCTTGGCCATTGACTTAGGCTTGCGGTAAGTGTAGAGTAATGACATTTCGTTAATATAATATGACTAGTGTGACAATCTTGTTTCCTTCGAAGTATTTCATTTGCCTTTAATTTGAGGAGAGGTATGTCAGCACAAGACGAATGTCCTTGCCCGGAAAGAACAAATAATTATGGAAAATTTAACAAGCCTCAGGACTTGCTAAATAAGGCCAACACCGGTTCCGGTTGTAGTGCCGATGATGATGATGATGATGTCCGCACATCTGTAGCGAGGATAGTATGATTCTTACCGACGCTACAACGCTTAGAATCAGTAAAAACTAGAACCAAAGACCGTCGCATCAGGTCACAGCCGCATGTACGAATTGCAACTCTAAACTGAAGTACACTCAACGGATGTGGAAATTATATGTTATTGCTGTACAGGCTTTAACGGATGTGCTTTGATTTTTCTACTTGTCTTTTTGTTTTTTTTTTATTTTTTTATTACACTTCTCTCCGGAGACGCGAACCTTTAGCGTCGAGTCGGCGCCCCGAGATGCCGCCAAATAACTGTTGCAGTTTATTTTGAACAGTTGCAAGTTTAAACGCTCTAGAAACACACGGGCGGGGAGGGAATTCCATAGCGTTCCCGATCTGTAATGTAGCGAGTTCTGATGCAGATGTAGCGATCCTAAATCGCTACCCCTATGTAAATCCCCAATATCATCGTACAATCCCATAACGCAAATCCCAATTTCATATTGAATCAATGAGCGATAGATTAAACCAAAAGTCAATTTGTCGCACATTGATTCAATTCCACATAATAAACCCAAATCCCTAATTTTCCATTGCTTCATATTCAAATTCCATATTGAGTCACATGTACAACGAATTTAACCAAAAGTTAATTCATCATACATTGACTCAATTCCTAAAGACCTTGACATCATGAAATGCTAAATTCAAAACGCATTTCATGATTTCCCTTCCTAGAACCCATCCAATCCCTCTAACAAATTCCCAGAACACAACTCAAATTGAAACGCACTAAGTCATTATGTGTGCTTCTGGGAATTTTGACAAAAATTAGTTGACAATTCTCAACTAGAAAAACTATAAAAGGGCAGTGAATTTCAATTTCGAGATCAGTACACCTCCGATATTCCCCGCCCTGTGGACGGGAGAGTAAACCAAATATGCTATGCGGATGACGTCCTGGTGTACACGTCGACAAAAAGCCCTAACCTCGCAACAAATCGACTCAACCGTCACTTGGACGAACTGTATCAGTATTACAGTCGATGGAAAATACGACTTAATCCATCCAAAGCAGTAGCCATAATTCTGAGTAGTAAACACTCCCAACCTACTTCTCGATATTCACAGAATATTCGAATAAAAATGGGAGATACTACGATTAGACCACAGGACAAGATGAAATATCTCGGCGTCACTTATACCCCAAAAATGAATTTCATCAAACATGTGACCCTCATTCTCCAAAGGGGCTTCGGTCGGTCTAAGCAACTGCACAACATCTTGAAGTGGAGGAACAAAGTTGACACCAAAGTTAAGCTTCTCTGCTATAAGCAGCTAATCCGATCTGGAATATCGTACGCCTTTCCCATATGGTCCTGCATATCTTCGGCTCAAATGGAAAGACTTCGGGTTTTCGAAAGGAAACTCCTCAGAAGATGCACCAATCATTCTAGAAGGCCTGACGGTCGTCGTTACCCCAACTCTCACCTATACGAAGGCGCCTCCATTGCCCCTATCGACGAGTACTTGCTTCAATTAGCATATAAGTACCTCGAAAACATTCAGAACAGCGAGAACCTACTTGTACGGGACTCTTGCGTTCTTGACCCTTCTCTCTCTCGATCTCTTCGGATCAAACCCCCGCAATATCTTCTTCAGTACAAAACTGAAGAAAGCACCCTTCCCAACAACATTCCCCTCTATAATAGAGGATTCCTGGACCCATAGGTTCTACTATTAACAAACCAAACACACGAACGCATAGTACAAGACGGCACAAACACAAACATACACACCGACCAAAGAGCAGATTATCAGACGCAAAGACGTGATCTGCGTTTACTACCGTACCCAAGACCCACCGGTCTTGTATGATTTCCTTCCCACCATCCCTCTATAAAAGTAGTTAGAGAACACTTGGACTAACACTGTCCACACTATCCTTGGATACCCCCCCCCCCCCTTTTTTCTTTTCTTTTCAGATGCCGAGACCGAGCCCAACATCCTCACGGATGTGGGTGATTCTGGTTATCGCAAGATGACCAGAAGTCAGAGACAAGATGAAGGACACATATGTCCTGTCTCGCTAAATTCGGCCTTCTCGCCACAATTTTTTTATTTTTTTTATTTCGAGATCAGTTGAAGTTCCGAGGCCGAACCCCTGGCCGCATACCATCCAGATCCAAAAATAAAATGTTCAAGCCAAAAGGAATTTAAATATCATTTGCTTCTACATCCCACCTTCGCAAGCTACCGAGGCATACGAACTCGCTATTGCTGCAATCGACTGCTTAACGGAACTGAGTTCTTCCCAAGACGACATTGTAGTCCTGGGCGATTTCAATCTCCCCCATCTCCAATGGTCGTTGTCTGACGATGAGTCCCACTATATCTCTAGCCCCTCCACTACCAAGGAGTGTCTCTTAGTAGACAACCTCACTGACTCTAGCCTTTACCAAGTCAGCAATATCCTAAATCATCTGGGCAGACAACTCGACCTAGTGTTCTCGACAGACCCTTGCAACTCTTCAGTTACCCCTAGTCCCCACAACCACCACCCCCCACTTCTCTTATCCGTATTCCGCGACCACCCAGCCCACAGCACACCCACTCCCCTCCCTTTCAATTTCCGAAAAGCCAATTTCCGGCGCATAAATGAGTACCTCAGCAATACCTTACCCCGCTTAAATGATATTAGTGTTGAGGTCGCTACAGCCTCACTCTACACAGAAATCTTCAACGCCATATCCCTATTTGTCCCTTTTTCCCGAAACAGGTTATTATTCTCATCGCCCCCTTGGTATAACCGCAGACTCCGCACACTCCGTAACAAGAGAAATAAGTTGTGGAACATTTTCTTAAATACGCGTTCTCCTCTGGACTATTCCAACTATCTCGGTTACTTTTACCAATTCACCGAGCTTTATAGCTCCCTTTACCACAATTACCTTGCCAACGCCAAACTGAATCTGATCAATGACCCCAAATCCTTCTACCACTTTATCAACTATAAACGGAAATCAGATGCCTATCCCAACTCTCTTTTCTACGACTCAACTACTTCATTGACTCCCAAACCATAGCCAATCTTTTCGCGTCCTTCTTCAAACTATCCTTCACGGACGACTCGTTCGAGCCTAACCACTCCTACTTTACTGGCATGTTTCAATTCTCCCTTGGCCCGCTCATCCCTCTGCACATACAACAACACCAAGTTAAAGAAAAACTTGAACAACTTAAAGACGATTTCAGTCCCGGCCCAGGCGGACTCCCTGCTATCTTCTTAAAAAAATGCTCCTCTTCTCTCTCTCTCCCGCTCGCGTCAATCTTCAATCTATCCCTTGCACAAGGTCTATTTCCCGACTTTTGGAAATCCTCCTACATAACCCCCATACATAAAAAGGGGCCTAAAATCGATATATCCAATTATCGTTCCATTGCTAAGCTTTCGCACATTCCTAAACTGTTCGAAGGCCTTCTATACGAAGCGTTACGTTTTCGCTGCACCCCCATCATCTCTCCTAACCAGCACGGCTTCCTCTCCGGCAGGTCCACTACTACCAACCTTGTAGAATTCACATCTCACACACTCCTTGCCCTAGAGAATGGCGATGAGGTTGATGTAGCCACTACCGACTTTAGCAAGGCCTTCGACAAGATTTCCCATAACCTCATTCTCTTTAAATTATCTTCCCTTGGTTTTGAACCGCTGTTGATTAAGTGGATCTCATCCTACCTTAACTCTCGAACCTGTCGGGTGCGATTTAGATCCACCCTCTCCGATCCTTTCTCTCCAACCTCAGGTGTCCCCCAGGGCAGTCACCTGGGCCCCCTAATATTTATCCTTACCATAAACGACATAGGTTCGAGCATCAATCACTCCCTCATCTCGCTTTACGCGGATGATACCAAAATCTTCAAGACAATCCGCTCTCCCCTTGACTCCTCACTTCTCCAATCGGATCTTGACAGCTTTTCGAAATGGTGCCAAAATAACTGCCTAGATCTGAATATCGCCAAATGTCACACAATCACCTCCTCTCGGAAACGCTCCCCCTCCCAGTCACGTTCCAATCTCTTGCTAGGCCAACCGATAACATCGGTTGAATCAATCTGCGACCTGGGCGTCCTATGTGACAAGGAACTTAGATTTACCGCACATATCGATAACACAATCCTAAAAGCCAACGCCGCCCTTTGTAAAACGCTGGTCGAGGGAATTCCTAAACCCCTACGTCACCCGATCTCTCTACACAACTTTTGTCCGGCCACTACTCGAATATGCCAGTCAGGTCTGGGTCCCCGTATCAACAGTCTCACATTCGTAGGATCGAGGACGTTCAACGTCGTTTTTTGCGCTTCGCCCTCCGTGGACTGAACTGGGAAAACCCACTCATTCTCCCACCATACACAGACCGGCTCCTTCTAATCAATATTAACAAGCTTGAAGAGCGCAGAATCCATGCTGACATCATCTTTATCCATCGCTTTCTGTCAGGTTCAATCAATTGCCCATGCTTGCTCTCCTCTTTATCATTTTATACAAATCCCCGTAATGTGCGGAACCCTCGTCTGTTTTACGTGCCCACTCATCACACGTCTTACGGCGTTAACGAGCCCATCTCGCGTATGCTACGACATGCCAACTCTTTCCCCACCTCCTTTGATTTCAACCTCTCCACTCTTGCCCTCAAACGACGTCTCAGAATAAACCCGTCCTAACCCCACCCACCTCAATTTCAAATCTCTCCCCCAGCTCTCCAGCACCGCCCCTTACCGCTGTGTAGACGTACCCCTCACTATCACACCTCAAGCCCTCTTCTCCTTCCGTGTTTTTTTTTCTTTTTTCTTCTTTTGTTTTTTTTTATTGGATATATATATATTTTTTTTTGTTTATTTACTTTTTTTTTTTTTTTTTAACTACTCGTACTACTTTAGTTTTTAAGTTAGTCTGTAAGTTGTTATATTATATTAGCTTAAGTTGCTTGGATTAAGCCTAAATAAACACAACATATAAAAACACAACATATAATCAGGCAGATCGCTCGTCTTTGCGTGCTCTCAAGTAGGCTGAGTGTATGTTTACGAGCAGAGCTCCAAATATGAGAGCAATATTCGACCGCCGGTCTAATTTGGAATTTATACAGGAAAAAAACTTGGGCCAGAGTAAAATATTTCTTGGCTCTAAACAGATAACTCGGTTTCCCAAAGGCGTACCTGGCGATGTTCGACACGTGTTTATGCCACGATACATTCCCACAGACCGTGACGCCGAATAATTTCATGCTATCCCCCGATTCGACGGCGTGGCCATTCATCATCAGCTGTGAAAGGGATGGTCCACTTTTCTTTGTGAATGTCGTAACAGGTTAATTGAAAGGTCCCCGGCCTTCCATAGTAAAACACTTTTTTTTCAAAATTCGTTTTTTTTATTCAACATAATTCCCTTCGAGGGCGATACACTGATTATAGCGACCCTCCAGCTTTTCGATACCTTTTTTGTAGTACGATTTGTCCTTTGCTTCAAAATAGGCCTCAGTTTCGGCGATCACCACTTCATTAGACGAAAATTTCCTCCCAGCGAGCATTCTTTTGAGATCTGAGAACAGGAAATAGTCGCTGGGGGCCAGATCTGGAGAATACGGTGGACGCGGAAGCGATTCGAAGCCCAATTCATGGATTTTTGCCATCGTTTTCACTGACTTGTGACACGGTGCCTTGTCTTGGTGAAGCAGCACTTTCTTTTTCTTCAAATGCGGTCGTTTTTCGGCGATTTCGTCCTTCAAACGGCCCAATAACGCTGTGTAATAGTCGCTGTTGATGGTCCTTCCTTTTTCAAGATAGTCAATGTAAATTATTCCGCGCGCATCCCAAAATACAGACGCCATAACCTTGCCAGCCGACTGTTGCGTTTTTCCACGCTTTTGGGGCGGGTTCATCGTGTGCAGTCCACTCGGATGACTGTCGATTGGACTTCGGAGTGAAATGATGGAGCCATGTTTCATCCATTGTCACATATCGACGCAAAAACTCGGCTTTATTACGCTTGATCATCTCCAAACACTGCTCCGAATCATCAACTCGTCGTTGTTTTTGGTCAAAAGTGAGCTCGCGAGGCACCCACTTTGCACAGAGCTTTCTCATACCCAAATATTCGTGAATGATATGATGTGCACGTTCAGTTGATATCTTTAGAGTGCCTGCTATTTCATTCAATTTCAATTTACGGTCATTCAAAATCATTTTGTGGATTTTTCTAATGTTTTCGTCGGTAACAACCTCTTTTGGGCGTCCACTGCGTTCACCGTCCTCGGTGCTCATTTCACCACGTCTAAACTTAGCATACCAATCCTTGATGGTTGATTTTCCTGGGGCGGCGTCTGGAAACTCGTCATCAAGCCAAGTTTTTGCTTCAACTGTATTTTTTCCCTTCAAAAAGCAATATTTTATCAACACGCGAAATTCCTTTTTATCCATTTTTTTCACAATAACAGAAGTTGCTTCACTCAAAATACTATAATTCACAAACTAATGATCCGACATCTGTCAAATTTATACACGCGTCTTTTGAAGGTTAGGGTTAGGTTAACTAAAAATAATATGGATTTAATTCTAGTGCCGCCGGGGACTTTTCAATTGACCTGTTATATTGTGTCTTCGTTTCATTGAAGTCGACGAGACTGGCCTTTCCCCACTGCAGGAGCTTATCCAGACCCCGATTCAGAGAGTCGACCTGGCTACATTTCAGCTGATGCGACGTTGATACACTAATCGCCTGAACACTCGGAAAAAAGGAAACAAGCATAATATCATCCACAAAACTGAACACTTGTTATCCGTTGTGTCCAACAAATAATTCATGTGAAGCAAACACAAAGTTGGAGCCCAAATAGAACCCTGGAGAGAGAAGGATTCGAAGTTATTGCTGATAGACCTTGCCATTGACCGGAATGTACGCGAATTAGTCGCCCATTCAAGGAGTTTATTTGTCACTCTGTCGTTCTAAGCCTTCTTCGCGGTATCAATCGCCTAGTTGCACGCGTTTCTGATTCTAACAAAATTTACTATGTTATCATCGGTGGGATTGGAAAGCTATAGTTTAAAAGCTCAATTTGTTGCCGCTGTAATCAGCTCGCATTTTTTATTAAACCAAGGTTTATTAGATGAATTTCGCTTGATGGAATGGGGAATGTAAATCTCCATCCCGAGAGGAATAATCCCTGTAACCGACTCCGCGTATGCGTTAACATCGGAGTCTCCAAAGCACACCTCCAACCACGGTAAGGATGCGAAGAAATCTCGCAAATCGTCCCAGATAGCAGCCCCATATCTCCATACTTGGTGGAGCTGCTTAGGTAGGTCATTCGCTTGAAATGCAAGTGTTTGCGCCACCAATACAATGCAGCAAACTGAGTTTCCCAGTGGCGCAACAACATCCACGGTATAAACGCTTGGCTTGGATGTGAAAAACATATCCAGGGTATTCGCTTAATCACCTCGGGTATCCGGCACTCGCGTAGGTTTCCTCTACGAGTTGAGTCAAATTGCGGCTAACAGCGAATTAATAAAGATTCATCATATTTAAATTAGCTTTTGGTGATAAACCGTGTTGTGTCACACAAAAACAAATTCAAATCTCAACCGGTCATAAACGACAAGATGTCAAGTACGGCGATTAATCCTCGCATAGATACATCAAGTCGACATGGGGATAGTGGAATCGAATTCATAAACTTTTACCAACCCAAAATTATTGTAGTGACTACTGCCACTGCCCGAGAGAGGGCAGTATCTTTGAAATTTTAAGCCTATACGAATTTTGAAAAAGCTTTCATTATAATGGTCTAGATTCAGATACGTTAACAAAATAAAACGATGTTACTTTCCGCGGAGTAGAAATACTAATGTGCATAAAGTTTGTGTTGAAGCTTCGAAATTGACCGTACTGCGGTTATTGTCATTGAACACACAACCAATACGACCAAGAATCGTTATATCGGGCACGAGCCAGGTTCAGATACTTTTTTACATACTCGCCTAGTAGGTTGTTTGAGATTTGTTTGCGTATTATTGCGATACGATTTATGAATATATTAGTCGATTTTTAGGCGTTCGAGAGAAGGACAGACATCAAGTGAAAACAAAAGGTTCCACGTGTGGAAACTCGCTTACATTTCACTTCCGCTTGAAATAAGCAGTTTTTTTTTTGGAGAATGCAGTTATATGAAGTCTGGGATAGAGCAGATTGCGCGAATGAAATTTTAAATCTTTGGGTTGAATGTTATCGGCGTGTTTTGATATCTAATACAGCAAAATGAAAAACAGACAAATAAAAAGCAAATATGTTTATAAATATAAATCTATACATTTAGAAATGGCACATTAATTAGAGGACACGTTACATGTAGTAATGTGGTGTAGTATATTTGGTTTAGTGTAATCGGTTTAACAAATTTTTCAAACAGGGCAAATAAACTAACTCGTGTAAATTATTTCGAAAGCCAAACTTCTATACAAAGCCATTGTCATATCTATTCCGATTTTCGGGTTTCATAAAAGGTATAAATATTTGGTGGATTCCGTTAGGTGAGTTCCCGACACCAACCAAAGTCATTAATTGTGTATTTAATTTTGTTTTATTTATTTAAAAACGTATAGTCGATTACGAACATTGATAAAGAACTTTATGGGATTGCAAAGAGTTCCTACTGTTTTAGGAGTTTCCATTTAAACACATCAAATATCCTCCTTAATGACCGCCAATACGTATTTCGTAGCAACGGGTCTACAGGGGATTTGATGGCATCTCTTATCGAAAAGTGGAGCCATTCTATCCACTACCTCGGCGGAAGCAAGGAAGTTGATTGGATATTTAAAAAGTCTGCGACAGAGTTTGGCATTCAGCCCTTTTATCAAAATTACATTCATATGGAGTGGACAATTCCCTGATCCAATGGATAAGAGACTATTTTTCTGGCCGTTTAATTCAAGTGGTTCTTGATGGTGTCAATTATGTCCTCCATCAAATTAATGTAGGTATTCCCCAGCGTTCGGTACTCTCACCCACTCTCTTCCCGATCTTTATAAATGATCTTATAGCGTTTGGGATGATAGTGAAAAACGTGTGATTCGAACTGACGCTATGGCAGTTAGAATCACTAAAAATAGAACCAAAGCGCAACCCACCAGGCCACCACCGTGTGTACGAATTCGATTTCTAAACTCAAGTACATTCGACCGATGCGGATTTGTTATGTTATCGCTATGGTATACGGCTCTGAGGCATTTTCTTATTCGATTTTTGTTCGGTGTTCTTCACTATACTTGTGTATTGTGTGTGTATCTGTTAGAACCGCCACACTACTCCCTCCTCAGTAACTTTGTTACGGTCAGCTTCGTGTGCGAACGACGGAGCCAGGAACGAGCGAGCCGCAGATCGCCGGAGCAGGAGAGTGTGCTGGTGCTCTATGTGGAAGTCGTGATCGTGTCGTGAATAACTGTTTTACTACGGGAAAGTGTGTGCTGTGTGTACAGATCACGCCAGGGTCACCACTTTGGCGGATTTTTGTGAAGTTACTGCTGGAGTGTTCCCCCGAACACTGTTCACGAAAACAAAAAACAACACCGGAGCGGATTCAATTACAACACCGAGAAATTGTCACAAATGAAACACAGAGTTATGGTTGTTTATTTTGATCTTTTTTATTGTTCCCTTTTTTTGTTGAAATACATCCACTTAATTTGCTATCGCGTTACAAGTTTCGCTGGTTTTCTTTTAATTATTTTTCTGCACACCACGTAATTAACCCGATAAATACAATCCCGACGTCCTTCATGAGGATCACAGGGCTGCGCGCGTTGAGTTGCGGTACGTTGAACGTCGAATGTCTACGTTTATTTCGTTTGCCTTAGGTGGCAGTTCCGCGAATGCACTCGGTAAACTCGCGTATTTTAAAAGTGAAGAGACTTCGGGTCGGCCGGTTTCTTTTTTCGATTTAGTGCGCTGTGTGGATACCTCCGCTCGGGGTTCTCTAACTGTACTCTATCGACTTCCCCGGTGGGGTTCTCTCTGTTCGACTATATTTTGTCCTGCGGTTTCCTGTTTTGTCATAGGCCAGACGCGGATGTTGCTGCCTGTGTGGCCGAAGATCTTCCTGGGAACCCGGAGTTCACACCTTCTGTCGAATCGATCGGTGTATCTTTGGTGTGGTTTATTATTCCTAGCGATCCCTTTTGGTTGCGATAATTATGTTTGTTTTCCCTATGGGAACAGCGTTTTAGTTAATTGCTGTTTCTCTGCAATGGCTTTGTTTGGACACATGCGCTTTTCGGTTTTGGGATCTTGCAAGGAATTAGAGGTGCTAATTGCTATTAGCTACAAGAGGAGATATGTGTTATTCTGTTTGTTTTCAGAAAAATGCGTTTCATGGATGAATTGAATTCAATTTTAGGAAATTTTGAACGTTTAGTTCGATTGGTTTTTACTATTGAATTCAATGTTGGGGTATTTGGTATGTTACCTTTGTTTCAGGCGGAAGTAAGGACTTTGAGGAACGTGTCTGTGGGCACGTGTAATGGATATAGGTGAGTATGTTCCTTGGTGGAACGACGATATCTCAACCTATAGTGAGTTGTGTGGTTCGTAGAATCGCCACAATATCTTGTCAGTTCCCCACAACCCAATTCACTCGTTTGCTGATGATAGCACGTGGAGTTTCTCATACTCATACGAACATTCCCCACCAAACTCTTCAAATGTCATTACCAACCAGCAGTTTATGCTTCATACATTGAATCCCGACCTCATCAAGATATATCAATGGGCACTATCTAACCGAGTAGATTTTAATGCCTTAAAAATTCAGTGCAGCCTCTTGTCGTCAAAGGCGAACCCCAAAGTAAATATACGGTCGACGAACGGCGCTTGCACCTACGAAGCCAGGGAACTATCAATCCTCGGCTCACATTAATTCTACTCTTGATTGGAATGACCGCATTTTGAAGCTGAGAAAAGTATGGGGTTCCCCAAGAGATGTTGTATGGGTTTCCTTAAGATATGCAAAATATACTTCACTCCATCCAACCTGGCCACTATTTATAATGCATGTATTCGTATCAAACTGGAATTCAACCCCCATATTTGGCCAGGCACATCCAAAACTGCACTACACGTGCTCGACATGATGCAAAAATTAGCAGGAAAACTTTTACGACTCCAGCCGTAAGTCGTTTAATTCCGTCATTGAACATTGGATTATAAATTTGATAACCTAGATGCGTAAAGCACTTAAGGTGCCAATGCGCCTGCATTAGCGAAAACTTATGAGATTGGGTGGAAGTTATGGCGGTTTTTCAGGTAAGTGAATCGTGCGGTTCGCTTTGCTAAAAAACACCCATAACTCTATCCAATCACATAATTTCGCTAATGCAATCGCATTAGCACCTTAAATGCTTTACGCATCTAGTATTATCTAATGTATAATCTAAAAAGCTTCAGTAAAATAATTCTTACCTTTTCTTGCATTGCCTTCTTCTTACCTTACCATAAATTCCCTGTAATAAAATTCATCGGTTCGGATATCATACGACCGCATATCAGGGAATCTTACCCTTGAGTTGCCTAATCCCAGCCTCAACATGTGTACATAAAACTATCTATGCACACATCGGCTGTCGACCCTTTTAGCCAGCGATAAATAGTTCAACACCAGCTGCATGTAATTAGCACCATACACGTTGAGACTATTTCCCTAACTCACACCTGAGTAAACAAAAGACCGCTGTCCTTCAGCAGGCATTCTGGCGATACGCAAATAATTCAATCATCCTAGTATCCTATATGCACCTACCATCTAATGTTTACTCAGTTGAACTCACAGGCCATAAATTCCTTTTATCCTACATAGTTCTGGATTTGTTTCCCAGTAACCTCTCACACAAACAAAGATCCCACAATCCCTTTTTCCTTTCTTTGTTTCAGGTTCATTCCCATGGCCTTGTGTATGAAAAAAAAACCAACGTGATCTTCACTTTTCACCACGGGAGAAACACTTTCTTTCTTGAGAAAACACACCCCAAAACGATTAAATATCGTTGAGTCGTTTTCCAACCACCGCTGCGGACACGCGAATTTCAACCGCGACTAATCATTAACGAGTCGTGAAGTTGTGAACGTATAACAACCGCAGACCTGTTGGCAATCATGTAAAGTTAACGAAGGATTTATAAATAAATATTATTAACAACTAACAATATCCAGTGCGTTGCTATTTCTGGCGACTACTACCTGTGTGTTTTTTGTTTCGTGCCTTGGTGACAATTTCTCGTGAACAATTTGCGGCTGAACGTTCGATGAACTTATCGTGACGGCGGTGGGGGCGAAGTAGAACCTAGTGCCCGTGTTTGGTACAATACTTCGTCCCCCACACCGCCACACCATAGTCGTTGCTCAACTGAACTTGCTGAATGTGTTCCGCCCCTTGAGACATTTTCCCACGATACCCGTCAATCTGTGAAAGCGCATCATTTCACATTGAAAGTGAACTTCAGGCTCACAAATAAACAGTAATTCTTTAGCCGAACCACACGAATATGGAATGCACTGGTCATGTGTTTCCGCGTCGTTGTAATGTCCAGGCATTCAAGAGCAATATACGAGGTTTGACTGAAAAGTTTCCGACCTAACAAAGCTACATGACATTTTTTCTTAAATTTTTTTTTTATTTTTCTACATAGTCTCCTTGTAACTCTACACACTTCTACCAGCGATTCTCCTATCTCTCTAACCCATCCAAATAGTACTCGGAGTTTTTCTCTGCAAAATAACTGTTCACGAAGGTGATTGCCTTCTTATTTGACGAAAATCTCTGTCCTCCGAGCGCAATTTTTAGATTAGGGAACAAAACGAAATCGCTTGGGGGTAGATCTGATGACTAAGGCGGATGGTCAAGCAATTCAAACCGTAATTCGTGGATTTTCGCCATGGCAACCGCTGAGGTGTGAGACGGTGCGTTGTCTTGGTGAAACAGTATTTTATTTTTCTTTAAATGTGGCCGTTTTTCCTCATTGTTTGCCTTCAGTTGGCCAAGTAATGATGCGTATTATGCTCCTGTAATGGTTTTTCTTTTTAGAACATAATCGATTAAGATAACTTCATGACTATCCCAAAAAACAGTCGCCATCACTTTCCCAGCCGAAAAAACAGCGTTTGCTGATTTTGGAGCCGATTCCCCTTTGCAGTCCACTGTTTTGACTGTATTTTTGATTCGGGCGTATAATGGTGTATTGAAGTTTCATCGGCAGTAACTAATCGGCGCCAAAACTCGGATTTTTTGCATCTAAACTGTGCCAATAGAGCGTTGGAAATGTTCATTCGAACACGTTTTTGGTCTAAAGTGAGGAAACGGGGCACCCAATGCCCGGACAGCTTTCGCATGGGTAAATATTGATTTAATATGTGACAGACAAGTTCTTTGGATATTTTCATAGCCTCTGCTATCTCTCGCACTTTAATTCGGCGGTAGTCTAGCACAATTCGGTGAACTTTAGCGATGTTATCGTCAGTTGTTGTAGTTTTTGGACGTCCATGTTATTGAGTTCTAACGCCTCCATTCTTTGGAAGCCAGATCGGACCGCGTGAAGACGCAGACTCCGCTTTTAAAATGGAATCTCGAATTTAAGTCGTATCCTGAGCAACGAAGATATGTCAAATGGTTGCCGAATCCTGCCGGATCTCGGTTAAGGCAGGGATATCGGGTTTCACTGTTTGCAAATATTGGTGGACGGTGTTTACATTCGTATTGGTGAAACCGATGTCCCTGATGTTACAAAATGCCGTTACCAGTCTAGCGTGGATTACGCGATGACGAATTTCTTAAAGTTCGGTTGTTTATCACAATATCTGCATGATATTCCCCCTGACCTATGTCTCTATAGATCTGGTTGGGAAATTAGTTCACTTCCGGAATTCTTTATATCAGAAGGTACTATTGCGGTTCTACGAACCGCATAACCCACTATAGGTTGAGATATCGTCGTTCCACCAAGGAACATACTCACCTATATCCATTACACGTGCCCACAGACACGTTTCCCAAAAGTCCTTTCGTCCGCCTGAAACAAAAGGGAACATTCCAAATACCCAACATTGAATTCAATAGTAAAAACCAATCGAACTAAAGGTTCAAAATTGCCTAATATGGAAATCAACGCATCCATCCAATGCATCCATTCTATTCAACCATCAAACGCATTTTTCTGAAAACAAACAGAATAATCTCCTCATGTAGCTAATAGCAATTAGCACCCTAAATTCCTCGCAAGATCCCAAGCCGACAAGCGCACGTGCGCAAACAAAAGCCTAGCGTTTCGCCCGCCTACCAACAATTCTTGCATTCATAAACATCGTAACGCCTATCCCACGCTAGATGTTTATGACTGGGAAATGCGATCTACAAACCAAATCCCACGGTTCCTTTGTTACCCATCTCAAGCACACAAAAACTCGTGTTGTCGTAAGCAAGATGGGTAACGCAAACAAATCCCATGAAAGCATCGAGAAATGAGTGGCGGTACGCTCGATTCTTCGAACAAGATACAGATAAGGAAATGAGAATCGAGATGGGAAATTTCTTTTTCAGATAAGAGAATGAAAACTATGATGGGAAATTTCTTTTTTAGATGAGGGGAAGGGAATGGTAGATGGATAGAAAAATTAATTAGAAAAGGAAGAGTACCAGACAAGTCGACACAGAGAACTCTGACGAGGAGGTGATCCGCTCAGCACGATAACGCGAGAAAGGAACTGTTCGACCCGAAGTTGAAACCTTTCAAAAGTACGCGAGTAACTAAAGTCATTGACCGATCTGCCACCGAAGGCAAACATCATACAAATTTTGTGTAACGATTAACTACCTTGCGCTCCGGAACAATTAAGTGTGATATTAGTTAACTCAATTTTCTTATAGCCGTTAATAATAAACAATAAACCCATGTACGCACACTAGTGCCCCTAGCATCGCCACGGGTGATCAAATGTGTTAATCCGTGAATCCCTGTATTAATCAAACTGGACTTAATAAACAATTAAAATAAAAATTAAAAGTCATTTCATCTGGCTACAGGGCATTGGAACCTCGCCTGACACTCGGTCTTTAGTCGCCTCTTCCGACAGGCCGGCCTAGCTGTGAATATATTTGAACGCCCTACTCACTGGGCTAGATGTGGAAATCGTAAAGCGAGTCTATCGAATCGTTTTGAGTGATCGTAAAGTGAAGTTGCGGGAGTTAGTTGGGCCCGTGGGCGAGTTAGAACGGCCGTGATACAGTTTACACGATCTTTTGGAGATGAAAAAGCTATCGGCGCGATGGTTCCCGCGTTTGCTGACCGTCGACCAAAACAACAGTGCGTTGATGATTCGACTGCCGGTGTGGAGTTGTTGCAGCCTAATCGAGCGGACTTTTTTTTGACGTTTTGTGACGATGGATTAAACATGGATTCATTACTGTACGCCTGAGTCCAGTACGCAGTCTGCAGATTGGCTGGAAAGCCACGAAAGCCGGCCAGTGCCACCAAAAGACCAACGCGCGGCTGAGAAGGTTATGGCATCGGTTTTTTGAGATGCGCGTGGCATAATCTTCATCGTTTACGTGCAGAAGGAAGAACAGTCACATGAGAATAGTATGGAGCGTTATTGGACAAAGTAAACGACGAAATAAAGAAAAAACGGGGGCGAAGAAAAAAGTTCTGTACCATCACGGTCACACACGTCCTTGTAAGCGATGGCCAAATTGGACCAATTGCGATTTGATTTGCTTCTTCACCCACCGTATTCGAGGGTTGCCTTTTATATTTCGGGATTAGAGAACAAAAACAAATATTGATCATCGAAAATCACTTTATTGTTTTTCAAAATATTCCCCATGAAGATCTATACACTTTTGCATGCGTTTGAACCAATTGTCGAAGCACTTTTGCCACTCTGATTGAGGTATCTCCAACACATGCATTCTGAATGCAGCAACCGCTTCTTCAGGTGTCGAAAAACGTTGACCTCTCAGTTTGTTTTTTACGTACGGGAATAAAAAGAAGTCATTCGGTGCGAAGTCAGGACTATACGGCGGATGACCCATCAAATCGATGTTTTGGGTGCTCAAAAATGCACTTGTCGCAGCCGATGTGTGAGAGCTCGCATTGTCGTGGTGAAGAGTGATCCGTCTTCGGCGGTTGGTTTTCCTGATTTCTTTGAAGACAACTGGCAAACAAATGGCTGTGTACCAATCAGAATTGACTGTTCTGCGTTGTTTTAGTGGTACGGTTGCGGCATGTCCAGTTTTTCCGAAAAAAACAGGCGACCATTTGCTTGGAAGTGCTTCGTGCGAGTTAACACCCATAGAACCCCACTAATCCACAACTTAAGAAACCTACAGATAACGACAATAATGATAGCCAACGACGACAACTATGATGACTCATCACATCACCAATAACCAATGATGATAACGACAAACCATGATGACTCACCACACCGCCAATAACCAATGATGATAATGAATGACGACAACCATGATGGTTCATCACACTGCCAATAGCTGACGATGACAGACAATGCCGATAAACCAATCAAGATAACCATTCGTATATAAGAAGACTGACAACAAGCAACCGATGCTCATTTATCCGTCTGTAGTATTACAGTTAATATTAATGCTAAATCATAATTGTAAAGAGCCTCAGTTTTAATGTTTGGAAAAAATAAATATATTTTTTTCTCTACAAGTAACTGATATAATTAATTGGTGATCCTGCCAGGAGTGCTCAGACTTCTATCGTTTGAACACCCTGTGGACCAACAACAAGAAGGTCATCCCGAATAGGACACAAATACAAGTGACACCTCAGCGATACTATCTTGAAGCAAACAACAATATCGAGCGAAGTTAATTCACCAACGAGTAGTCGGCGAACACATCGATCGGAGGATAAAACCCTGTAAACCCAAGGAGAAGACGAATCAACAGTCCAAGGAGGAAAACTGGGTAAGAAATTTTAAATTTTTATAAAAGTGAAAGTGAAAAAAAACGCCAAGTGAAAGAAAAAATCAAGTGCCAAATACATGAAACTTACAAACAAGAAAAAACAAAGAAGTAGAAGTTTCCAAATTTTTCAAAGACCTACGGAAACGGATTATAGCAGCGAGGAAGAAAACCCTGAAGGTTCCAAAGGAAGTACTACGCAAATAAGTGAAGAAACTATGACGTCGAACGCAGAACTACAAGCCACGCTAGATATAATCCTGAGAAACCAGGAAGTGCTACAAAATGACAATAAAGCTTTGGCTGAACATATCAAGACGTTAGAATCCAGGAATTTCGGAAGTATCGAACCAGTGACTGTGAAAAAATTGCAACCCGTGTATCTATCAATTCAAAATGCTAATGAAATAGACACCGAAATATTTAAAGCATTACCGACTTTCGATGGAAACCAGGAAGGATATCGTGCATGGAGAAGCAAAGTCACAACGTGCATGAATAATATAAAAAATTTCCAAAACACAAATAAGTATTTTACGTGCCTTTCAATCGTCAACGCAAAAATAATCGGAGCTGCAGCAAATGTGTTAGTTGCACATAACACAATCATCAATTTTGATGCCATAATGAATCGCCTGGATTATGTTTACGGTGACCGAAGACCACTATACGTTCTGGAAGAAAATCTACACAAATTAAAACAAGGACACCTATCATTGTCACAATACCATGATGAAGTAAATCGTGCTCTAAATCTGGTACTAAGCAAATTAGAAATGGAAGAGGGCACTCAATCCGAATTTGCAACCCGTCGAGCAGTAGAAGGAGGAGTCCGAGCATTTATTCGAGGACTAAACTGCGATTATACCCGTACATCTCTGTACACATTTAAACCCAATGATTTGGAATCAGCATATGCCATGGCCAGTACAATAGCTCATGACAGTCCAGGATACCAGCTACACCGTGTAAGAAGAGAGGATCCACCTCGACGACCACAACTACCATCACGATCTCAACAAGGTCAGTTCCATGGACAACCGTATGAGTCACCAAAGTATCGACCAAATGTACAAATCCAATACAGACAAGCAGCCGAACCAATGGATGTAGATGATTCAACGCAGTTTCGCCGACCCACACAAGCGAACCCATTCAGAGAATTCCAACGTAATCAACAACAATACAATTGGCAAAACAGACATCAAGGGAACAACCCGACCAAGAGAGAACACGGAAGTTCATCACAAAACCGTCGACCTAATCTCCATAGGATAAATAATGTACTGGAAGAAGACAAGGAATCCGTCATAGCACAAATAGACGAAGGAGAAGAAAGATCCGAGGTCACTTCTTTAAGGAAAAGAAAAGGTCTCCCGTGTTTAGAGCTATTCTCTGAGGATAAAGGGAAACCAGAAATTAAAACATATATACTCATCGACACAGGAGCAACAAATAATTACATCTCTAAATCATACCCCTACGGCAAATCGAAACCAGTCGACCCTAAGATAATGAAGACCATGCATGGAAACTGCACCATCACCTCAAAAAAATTAATACATCTTCTAAACCACACCATGACGTTCTACGAGACCGATGACCTCACTGACTTTACCATGATTATTAGAGAATCTGGACTCAGGCAATTAAAGGCTCAGGTAAATATAGAAACTTACGAATTAAATTATAAATATAAAGTGAAATTAGAAGATAATAGATTAGAAGAGAGAGGAAACATTAAAAGAAGTAATGAAACGAAACCAAACGAAGTACTTGAAAATAATAAAAATAGGCAAAGCATAAATTTTACCATTGATCGAAAAAAATTCGAAAGCGAAATCAGAGAAATCATGTATACTAATAGTGCTATTAACCCTACTCTCCCTTTTACTACGAACATAGTAGCTACAATACGAACAAAAAACGAAAATCCAATTTACACCCGTCAATATCCTTATCCTGAAACTGACCGCGAATTTGTAGAAGAAGAAATTTCAAAACTTTTAAACGAGGGAATCATACAAAAATCTCATTCACCGTACAACTCGCCAGTCTGGGTAGTCCCAAAGAAAGGTATAGATGAGAACGGCAGACCAAAACGTCGACTAGTAATAGACTATCAGAAATTAAACACTGAAACTATAACTGATCGTTATCCCATCCCAGATATTAGCACCACATTACAAAATCTGGGAAAAGCTAGAATTTTTTCTACCTTAGACTTAGAAGCCGGCTTTCATCAGATAAAAATAAAAGATTCAGACACACCCAAAACTAGCTTTAGTATCAATGGTGCGAAATATGAATTCATTCGTATGCCTTTCGGTTTAAAAAATGCCCCTTCTATATTTCAAAGATGTGTAGACGATATTCTACGTCCATACATAGGAAAATTCGCATATGTCTACATAGACGATGTATTAATATTCTCAGAAAATGAAAATGAACACATGAAACACATAAAGATCATTGTAGAAACATTAAGGGAAGCTAACATGAAAATTTCTGACGAAAAATCTCACTTCTTTAAACAATCCGTTAACTATTTGGGACATATAGTGAAAGGTGGGGCAATAACAGTAGACCCGGACAAAATAAAAACAATACAAGAATATCCAGAACCAAGCAATTTGAAGGAACTTCGATCATTTTTAGGTTTAGCCGGTTATTATAGGAAATTCGTTAAAGATTTTGCAAAAATCGTAAAACCAATGACAGTATTTTTACAAGGCGAAGGAAAACAGGTATCAGGCAATAAGAGCACAAAAATAAAAATAAAATTTGATGATAATGCCAAAGATGCATTTAATACAATAAAGAAAGCCCTTCAAGCACAAATAGAGTTGTATCAACCAGACTATAGTAAGCCATTCGAATTGACTACCGATGCAAGTAATCATGCAATAGGAGCAGTACTAAGTCAGGGAAAACAACCCATAACGTTTATTTCAAGGACTCTAGTCTCAGCAGAAGAGAACTACTCCACTAACGAAAAGGAATTATTAGCAATTATATGGGCATTACAGAAACTAAGAAATTTACTGTATGGAATTACCAATTTAACAATTTATACAGACCACCAATCTCTTACTTATGCTATCTCTGAAAAAAATCCCAACAACAAACTTAAACGTTGGAAGAATATAATAGAGGAATATGGAGCAAAATTGGCATATAAGCCAGGGAATGAAAACGTCGTAGCCGATGCACTTTCACGTCATCAACAGGTTAACACATCATCCTGCTCTGATCATTCAGCCCTTAGTTCACCCATAGAGATTTTACAGAGAGTTAATCATCCTTTCAACCGCTATAAAAATCAAATTTTATTAGAAAAAAACACATTCAATGATCTCCAAACATGTACAGTATTCAAGAATACACGTCATAAAATAAACTTTAAAGACGAGGAAAATTTAATTTCACAAGTGAAAAAAAATTTTAAACCCAAACTTAGTAAATGTTATAAACTGCCCAGAAGAAGATATATTTCAACATCAGGAAAAGATTAAAAACGTATTCAGTAACTATAAAATAGTCTTGGCACAGTTATTTTTGAAAGACATTACAGAAAAGGAAGAACAGTTAGAAATTATAACAAAAGTACATAATAGAGCTCACCGCGGATATCATAATAATATAACCGAGATCATACGGGAATATTATTGGCCTACACTAAAGAAAGATTTCAAAAGATTTGCAAATGAATGTCATATATGTCTAACATCTAAATACGACCGACATCCAAACGTACAACCTATAGGAAAAACCCCCATTCCTGATAAAGTTTCTCAAAATTTACAAATGGACGTTTTCTATATGAACCACGAAATGTTCATCAGCACTATATGTAGATACTCTAAGTTCCTCCACTTGAGACATATACCAGATAAAACAAACGTACATAGAGTTCTCGACGAAATTCTCTCACAAACCTTCGCATACCACGACAAACGCACATTGATGACCGATAACGAATCTATTTTTATAAGTCAATCAGCAAAAAGTATCTATCGACGTCTTAACATTGAACATGTTAAAACCCCAGCTGGACATTCAGTATCAAACGCCCAAGTAGAACGATCACACTCCACAATATTAGAGATCATTCGTACCTTAGCAAAACAGCATAGTTCGGAACATAAAGAATTAATATTCGAATCTGTAAGGCAGTATAACGCTACCATACATACGGTAACCGGTTTGAAACCCAAAGATATATATTTTAACCGCGCTTCTTATCCAAACGTGAAAACCTGCATTTCAAAAAACCAAGAAAGGATCATAAAATATTTTAACAAAGGTCGTGTACAAAAACAATATACACCCGGAGAAAAAATACGTTAAAACTAAAAGAAGGAACAAGAATTTAGATAAATTCGTGATCCATTGTGTAAAAAGAGATAACGGAGAAACCGTAGAAACTAATAAAAGTTCCAAAGTACACAAAGACGACATACGTTCTAAACCATGTTCGTGAAGGTATTTATAATCCTTTTTCTTTTAAAAACAATGCATTCATACGAAGTTACAAACCTAAACAACAAGAAATATTTTATGATAGAAACTGATCCAGTATATCTCTACGATAAAAGTGAATACCTTTTCCATATTTTTAATCTAACTAAAATTCTAGAACCTTTAAAAGTAGCAAAATTACAAATGAAAAACGCAGATCCAAACTTAACAACATCTATAAACGTAACTATTATGAGAATAGAAGCACTAGAATCCCAACTTACAACGCATAAAACGAGATCAAGAAGAGGAATAAACTTTTTAGGCACAGCTCTAAAATTCATCACTGGAAACCCAGATCATGATGATATGGTCGAAATTCAAACCAGAATTAATTCATTAATACAGAATAACAACCAACAAAAAACAATCAACTCTCGTTTACAAAAATTAATTGATGTTTCTAATAGGAATAGATTAGGTTTAGAAGCACTATTAGATGAAATATATCTAGAATTAAATACAATAACCACCACAATCAATTTTGCACGAAATGGTAATTTTTATTCGAATTCATTAAATCTAAAAGAAATAAAAACTATAATAAAACATGAAAATGTAAATTTACCAATTATCCACGTTATGGAATATGCAAAGATCTCTACATGTTACTTTAAGAATAATATTATAATCATTTATAAATATCCTTTACTACACAAACGATGTCACTATTTAATATATACCCTCTATCTATTAAGTATGGAAAACTAAAATTACTTGATAAAATATCACTATGTAATAATACCCAATATACTCACGTTAACCATTGTAAGAATTATATTAGTAGCTATATATGTAAAGAAATCAATAGACAAGACAACTGTACAATTCCTATATTAAAAAACGAACCAGCAAAATGTGTAACTATAAAAGAAAACAATGATTACATTAAAGAATTAGAAAACGGAAAAATATTTATCGATAAAAAACATATAATTAATGAAGAAACAATTCTTGGACCTAAACTAATTCAATTTGAAAACAATATTACTATCGATGGAACCATATATTTAAATGTAAAGAATAAAATTAAGGAAATCATTTCAAAAAAACATGACGAAGATCTTGAAATTTTAAAAACATTATCATCAGAAACCGAAAATAAATTTACAAACATCCAAGAATTATCAACTATATTTATACCAATAGAAGAACATCCTGTAACAAGCATTATCATAATCATTGTATCGACATTTTTCATTACATTTGTAATCTACCTTTTAAGAATTCTTTGTAAACTATATCAAGAACACCAAAGACTTAAACAACAGAAAGCATTCTTGATAGCATATAAAATTGAATCAGAACGACTACAGCATCTATCATTCACAAGAAACGAGGACGTTTCATTCTAAGAGGGAGGAGAGTTAACACCCATAGAACCCCACTAATCCACAACTTAAGAAACCTACAGATAACGACAATAATGATAGCCAACGACGACAACTATGATGACTCATCACATCACCAATAACCAATGATGATAACGACAAACCATGATGACTCACCACACCGCCAATAACCAATGATGATAATGAATGACGACAACCATGATGATTCATCACACTGCCAATAGCTGACGATGACAGACAATGCCGATAAACCAATCAAGATAACCATTCGTATATAAGAAGACTGACAACAAGCAACCGATGCTCATTTATCCGTCTGTAGTATTACAGTTAATATTAATGCTAAATCATAATTGTAAAGAGCCTCAGTTTTAATGTTTGGAAAAAATAAATATATTTTTTTCTCTACAAGTAACTGATATAATTAATTTGCGCGAACAACTTTTGTTGGATTTGGCTCATCTTGAAACACCCAGACAGTCGACTGCTGTTTACTTTCGGGCTCATACGCGTAAATCCACGATTCATCACCTGTCACGATGTCATAGACGTGTTTCGAAGCACCGCGACCGTATTTTTTTAGCATTTCTTTCGACCAATTGACACGAACCTTTTTTGGGCGATTTACAAATCGTGTGGGATCCAACGCGAACAAATTTTTTTGACAGTCAAATGTTTATGCAATATTGAATGTATGCTGGTCCCACTAACGCCTAAGGTTGTGTCAATCTCACGATAGGTCACATGACGATCTTCCAATATCAGTTCGCCCACAGCATCAATGGTTTTCGGAACAACAACTGATTTTGGACGACCTTCACGAAATTCATCTTGGAGTGAACTACGACCACGATTGAATTCACCATACCATCGATAAACACTGGTCCTTGATGGAGCTTCATCGCCAAAAATTGAATTAAGTTCATCCATGCACTGTTGCTGAGTTAATCCACGCCGAAAGTTGTAAAAAATAATCGCACGAAAATGTTGACGATTTAATTCCATTTTTGGGCCGAGATGAATCTTTTAAGTTACTGTAAACAACACAAATAGCGCTCGTATGTCAAAACGTTCTGAGTGCGTATAACCTCAAAAATGTCCAATTTTACGACAGAGCTGTCAATTGCCGGATTGCAACACTAGGGTTGCCAAATCCTGAAACATAAGAGGCAACCCTCGTATGACTATTATCTCTTACCAAACCTCAAGTGGTGGTTCTAGGGAAAGAGGTTCAGATCGCATGAGAAACTCATTACGGAAACCGAGGTGTATTTCGTAGGCTTAGACGTTTCGTATACAGAAAGGCACAAATATGTTGGAAAACCACTATACCAAGTGTATCGCCCCCGAAGGCAGCTATGTTGAATGAATATAACTCTGCCCAAAAAACATTTGTTTTCATTCAAAATCCCGAGACTTTTCAGCCTGTGCAGTAGTTTGGCTTTAAAATAATTATACTTTAAAATAAAAAAGTAAAAAACGTTTTGCTGTTGTCTCACATATTTTGTATTTTATTTCATTTTATTGGGGCATTCAATATTATTCCAGTTAGCTGTTATTTAGGCGGTGTTCGCAACTACGATCTTTAGAAAATCAAAAGTGCTAGTCACAGCTCCAGTAGCGTCTACACATTTGGAACCTTCATTTACACCTCTGAGGCAATAAAAATCATTGTCATGCTCAACTTCGGTAATTATATTCTCTCGTCTTTTAAAATGGGTTTTGAAAACAATTAATAGTAGGATAAGACTACGAATTTACAGCATCAGTTTTACATTGGGTTTGATAATGTTTGATCGTGACATCGGATTTCACTAGTGCTTACATAAATTGAAATTGATGACTCTCAACAATCACCCAGTTTCATTTCGTCAGACGATCATGTCATTACTTATGTGGCAGTCAATGATTTGAATTAATGTATTCTTGGATGAAATATGACCAACACTTGAGTGAACTGAGAACGTGCTCTAAGTTCAAATTGAATTATATAAAAAAAAATTCTTATACGAGTTTTTTATTATTGGCCTATTATAATTGAACACATATTTTTCGAATAGCGTCTTTACCTCCTCCCATAACTCCCTTTTAGGCAAATTTAAATATAAAGAATCGAGACCTTCTACAAATCGATTCTCTAGCATCCACAGTACCCCACAAAACTGATATTAATAGGTTTGCAAGTATAAACTCGGCTGTGAAATTGGTTGCATTAAAAACATACTTGAACGCATCCAATTCGCTCGCCGTTTTGAATATACGAATATGTAGCTTAGTCATTGGTGTTTTTATGACTGAAGTTTTAGTTATTTACAAGCTGTCATTCCGTGCGCATCACTTGTATAAGAGGTGGATGTAAATAAGCAATATTTACCCCACTTCAGTCTATTCTGTTTCCAAATTAAAAAAAAATTATGCTCAAATTATGGAATTAATTACTTCGACTTCACCCAAAACATTCTCGTTGTCATTCAACAGAAAAAAAAATGGTTTGCAAGAAGAGAAGAGAAGTTTAGTCTTGAGGACGCTCCACGCCCAGTTCCCGAAAAAAAAAAAATAGACGACGAAGAACTTCAACTTTTACTGGATGAAAATCCATGACAAACTCAAGAAGAGCTTGCAGAGCAGTTCGGAGTTTGTCACCAAGCAGCATCACTTGGATTGTCTGCAATAGGAAAGATACAGAAAGAAGGAAACTGGATTCCTCATACCATAAACTAACAGAAGGAAACAAAAAACGTAGAGTTGATATCTGCATGAATTTACTTTCTCGATATAAAGGAAAGAATTTGTTGCACGACAATCAGCATCATCATAATAATAATCATCATCATCATCATCATCGTGCGAACATACAGGGCAAAGTCTCTGATTGCCTTCAACCCGGCGAAGGCCAGGACGATCCTTGTCCCTGTTCAATCCAAGTTGACATGCAGTCTCCACGTGACACCCCTGGATAGCTACTTTGACACCCGCCAAGTAGTGAACCAATGCATGCAGCGACATCCTGAGAAAGGTTGGCGCAAGGCTAATAACCAGGCCCGTAAAAATGAATTATTATGGCAAATTTAACAAGCCTCGGATATGGACCGGATACACGACGACGACCACGGAAACGAAAACGGCTAAACGATTTAAGGATTTTTTCATGGAACATACGCTCACTATACAGAGCTCGAGCTGCACAGCAACTAGCCGATGCCCTGTCCGAATATAAGGCTGACATAACAGCATTACAAGAAATAAGATGGACGGGGAGTGGTGTTTTTCAAAGAAAAGAATATGACATTTATTACAGCTGTCACGCAAAACACCACGTGCTCGGGGTAGGCTTTCTAGTCAGCCAAAAACTGAAGCCTGCCATCATCAGCTTTAATGCAATAAATGAAAGGCTACGCACTCTTCGCGTGCGAGGCAAATTTAAGAACATAAGCCTCATAAACGTTCACGGACCTACAGAGGAGTCCCCTGACCACGAAAAAGAAGAATACTATGAGAACGTCGAACGGGCCCTCAATGCCTGCCCAAGATACGATGTGAAAGTCGTTCTTGGGGATTTGAATGCGAAAATAGGTCGGGAGCCGGTTTTCAGGCACTACGCAGGTTCCCATAGTTTGCATGAGAACACTAATGACAATGGACTACGAGTCATCGAACTGGCAGCATCGAAAAACTTGGTCATTGCGAGTACCAGGTTTCCGCGTAAAGATATCCACAAAGCCACCTGGGTATCACCTGATGGAGCCACTCGCAACCAAATTGACCACGTGTTGATAGATCGCCGCCACTCTTCGAGCCTGATGACGGTACGAACGTACCCAGGTGCCAACGTCGACTCGGATCACTATCTTGTTGGTACAGTTTTCCGAGCGCGGATTGCCTTACGGAGACGTATTGCATCCACGGATCAGGTTCGAATCAACACGGCTGCCTTACGCAATGAGAACACCTGCAACACCTTTGGTCATGCATTAAGACTCGCCCTCGAAGAGCTCGACGGATGGAGAGTAAGTCCTGGGGCCAGAATGCCGGGCGTAGAAGAGAAATGGACACGCCTTAAGAATACTGTTATTAGTACTGCCCACTCCATCTTAGGCAGTAGTCGCAGAGATCGGAACGACTGGTTTGATGATGAGTGCAAACTAGCGACTGAACGTAAGAATGCTGCATACCGGGCAATGCAGCAGTTTTATAGGACGCGGGTACGCGAAGAGAAATACAAAGAGCTCAGAAGAACAGAAAAAAGACTTCACAGACAAAAGAAAATTGCCTGAGAAGAAAAACTTGTCTGTGAAATAGAGAAAAGTAGAGAGCGAGGTCCGCACCAGGCGCGGAAGTTCTACCAAATAATCCGCAGTATGACGCGGTACACACCACGCTGCACTTACTGCAAGGATAAAGAGGGTAATCTGATCACCGATCCTGAAGGCATTCTGGAGCGATGGGAAGTGCACTTTAATGAATTGCTAAATGGTCAGCTCACAGAAGAATTGGAGGCTCCACCAATGCAAGACCAGGACCAAATGCTGCCGCCACCAAGCATTGAGGAAACACTAAAAGCCATTAGACAGCTAAAATCAAATAAAGCCCCTGGAGCTGATGGCATACCAGCTGAGATGATCAAACAAGGAGGGACAGCGTTACATCACGCAATTCATGAGATCGTGCTATACGTATGGGAGCTAGAGGAGATGCCGGAAGATTGGCGTCGTGGTATAATTTGCCCCATACATAAGAAGGGAGATATCACACTGTGCAGCAACTATAGGGGTATAACATTGCTGAGTACCGCCTATAAGATACTCTCCTCTATCCTACAAGACCGGATATCCCCATACGCTAAAGCCATCATTGGTCAATATCAGTGTGGCTTCATCCCAGGCAAATCAGCAATTGAACAGATATTCACCCTAGGCAGGCGATGGAAAAATGTCTGGAATTTAAGATTCCACTATATCATCTGTTTATAGACTTCAAGGCCGCCTACGACAGCATAGCCAGGGTATAATGCCATGAGAGAATTCGGCATTCCAAATAAATTGATACGACTTTGTAGGATGACCATGTCCAACGTAACTAGTCAGGTAAAAGTAGCGGGATTGCTGTCCAAACCAATAAACATCTATAATGGACTCCGACAAGGGGACGGTCTGGCCTGCCTCCTCTTCAACCTGGCGTCGGAGAAAGCAATCCGTGACTCTGGCGTTACAACTAGAGGGACTATTGTCACCAAGTCCAGCCAGATACTTGCCTACGCAGATGACATCGACATCATCGGTAGAACCGAATCGGCGGTACAGGAATCCTTCACCCAGATCGAGCAGGCGGCACAAAAACTGGGACTGCGCATTAATGAGGGAAAAACTAAGTACATGGTGGCAACTTCTGCGAAGAGAAGACCTAACGTTGGTCAAACTATAAGGGTAGTGGAGCACGAATTTGAAGTAGTGCAATCCTTTAACTACCTTGGGTCAATAGTATCACCCGATAACAATATGGAAGAAGAAATACGCGAACGGCTGATTAAATCCAACAAAGCCTACTATGGTCTATCAAGGCTCTTTAAATCCCGAAATTTATCCAGAACATCCAAGCTACTACTGTACAAGACCATGGTCTTACCAGTACTCATGTATGGATCCGAGACCTGGGTGCTTAATAAAAGGCACTCTGAACTCTTGGCCGCGTTCGAGAGAAAGGTCTTAAGGAGAGTTGTTGGCCCCGTATGTGAGGGAGGACGATTCCGGAGACACTACAACCATGAGTTGTACGCAATCTACCTTGAAGCTCATATTGTAAGAAAAATCAAGCTCGGTAGACTCCGGTGGGCGGGACACCTAGGTCGAATGAGTGAAGAGAAGGCTGTCCGGAAAGTCCTTTGTGGCAGGATGTATGGAAGGAGACAGCGCGGCAGACCTTGTCTGCGATGGAGGGATGGCGTAGACCAGGACGCCCAGAGCCTGGGAGTGCTAAACTGGATGACATCGGCTCGAAATCGGGACCGGTGGAGAGATTTGTTAAATAAGGCCAAGACCGGATCCCGGTTGTAGAAGTCACACTGATATTGACCAATGATGACCTTAGCGTATGGGGCTATCCGGTCTTGTAGATAGAGGCGAGTATCTTATAGCTGGTACTCAGCAATGTTATACCCCTACAGTTCCTGCACAGTGTGATATCTTCCTTCTTATATAAGCGGCAAACTATTTCGCGACGCCAATCTTCCGGCATCTCCTCTTGCTCCCATACGTGCACCACGATCTCATGAATTGCGTGATGTAACGCTGTCGCTCCTTGTTTGATCAGCTCAGCTGGTATGCCATCAGCTCCGAGGACTTTATTTGATTTGAGCTGTCTTATGGCTTTTAATGTTTCCTCGATGGTTGCCGGCGGCAGCATTCAGTCTTGATTTTGCATTGGTGGAGACGCCAATTCTTCTGTGAGCTGACCATTTAGCAATTCATTGAAGTGGACTTCCCATCACTCCTTCAGGATCGGTGATCAGATTACCTTCTTTATCCTTGCAGTAAGTGCTGCGTGATATGTACTGCGTCATACGGCGGATTATTTGGTAGAACTTCTGCGCCTGGTGCGGACTTCGCTCTCTACTTTTCTCTATTTTACAGACAAGTTTTTCTTCTCAGGCAATTTTCTTTTGTCTGTGGGGTCTTTTTTCTGATCTTCTGAGCTCTTTGTATTTCTCCTCGCGGACGTTCCATGAGAAAATTTCTATGGTCGTCGTCGTGTATCCGGTCCATATCCGAGGCTTGTTGAATCTTCCATAATAGTTTGTTTTTCCAGGCAAGGTTATTAGCCTTGCGCCAACCTTTCTCGGGATATCGCTGCATGCATTGGTTCACTACTTGGTGGGTGCCAAAGTGGCTATCCGGGGTTGTCACGTGGAGACTGCATGTCAACTTGGATTGAACAGGGGCAAGGATCGTTCTAGCATTCGCCGCGTTGAAAGCAATCAGTGACTTTGCTCTGTATGTTCGCTCCCATCCCTCCTTTGTACGACAATCCTCACACGCAAAAAGTATGAGTTGATCCAGACCAGCCAACACCATTTGCACAACCGAATATTCATGTCAAGAAAATGTTACTCTGTGACTGGTGGCATTGGAAAACAGTTATTTACTATGAGCTTCTGAACCTGGACAAACTGTTACAGTTGAACGTTATCAAGCCCAATTGATCGAATTAATTGATACTATAGAAGACAGAAGACCATTTACGGGGCAAGGCAGGCACAAAGTGATGTTACTGCATGACAATGCTCGTCCACATAAAGCAAAACCAATCCAGGAACTAATCTACTCCCGAGGTTGGAAAGTTGTTAAGCATGCGGCAAATTCTCCAGACTTGGCTCCTTCTGATTACCACTTATTCAGGTCGATGTCATCTTATTTGAAAGACCAGCGGTTTACGAAAGTTGAAGATGTGCGAAAGTAGCTTGATGACAACTTCGGTTCGAAACGACGAAGTTTCTATCGCGAAGGTATTCATCAACTACCAGATAAATGGCAAAAGACTATAGATGGCAATAGCGAATATTTCGATTATCAAACTTTGTATCGGGTTTTCCAATAGGGACTGGTCAACTTTTTTTTTTAAATAAAACGCAAACCATTTGAGATATTTCAAAAACTTTATTATCGTCTTGAAGTTCAATCAAAACATTTATGAATGGATCTCGACTTCGTTCATATGGCCACCGCGAAAGGGTGCGTTCACAAATTAAATTCGAAGTGGTCAATTCTCTATTGGAAAACCCGATATTAATATCTTTTCTAGTAAAGTTGAATTTTAAAAAAGGCTGGTTTCTACATGCACTCCTATTATATATTTAAGTGCTATATCTTCCTCTACAGCACAGTGTCAAGCTAGTGGTGGTACGAAGTAGATTTCCTTGTTAGAAGTTTTTTTCCACCACTATTGCAATTTTATGGTACAATTCTGCTGTCAATTACTTGAGCCTTCACTTTACATAGCAGAGTTTCATTTGTTGCCCTCATCATCTACCCACCTACAAATTGAAATATTGTTTCACAGTTCATTAAACCACACGAAACAATTCGCTTCCAGTCTATATTACCATCATCAGTAATATGATTAAAGGCATAACATACCTTTCTGCTCTTAACCATTACCTACCTCGGCTTTCAGAGTCATACGGGACTATTCACATGGAACTATTCAAAGCTTAACCAAACCATATATCTGAAAAACATCTAACACAGAAAACACCATTAATAAAAAAGAAAAGTGGAAACCACCGGCAAAATATGAAATTTGTAAATATGACTATAAAAAAAACTTAGCGAAACCTTTGACGGAGACAGTCCATGACTCACGGGGAATCGCAACTTTTCTCAGCGATGAGACGAGGAAACAACTGCCAGAGTCTTCAGCCTCTACCTAATAAAGTGTATGCTCCTAACCATTACTGAATATTTTGTTGCACACCTTGCAACTCTTAACCGGTGTAAGATGTGAGAAAATTTAACTTTCTCCAATGAACATTGCGCAATCTCACATTAGGGCCGTAAACACGTTTACATTGTGTCAGATGCAGTGATTAAATGATTAAGTGATATTGTTCTGCTTAGTGGATTGACAGTTCATTTTTAAATTGGTTTCGTAATTGTTGTAATCAATATTGTAAGTGGAGTACTTATGCTAAATTAAGTAATCTTTCAAAACCGAAACGAAGTTGAGAATTGAAGCGTACAACAATAAAACTATTATTAATAACCGACGGCGTCCCACATTTTCTTCACTTTACTGACATGAAGTCAGATGTCATTTTGTAAAAGTAATTATTTTTATAGCAAATGACATAGTGCCGTGGCAACGCTATTTAAATAATACGATCAAATTGTTATAGCAAATCTTCTATCATTCGCATGTTGAGGATGTTCCAACAATTCATATGTCTAATCCTTTCATTTCCCCGTTGACAAAACGATTTTGTGAGCGGGTGGATTGTCCTGATGTAAGATAACTTTTCGATTTGCCCCCTTAAAGTCGCTGGTTTCACATCTATACTATTCGAAAGCTTTTAGTTTTTGTTTTCAGTGAATAATTTAAAAAGATAAGGGACAACCAATGACGAAAGATGGAATTTGCAGACAAAAAGTTGTGCTTATATTACATGCTGTTAACGCCCCCCAATTACCGATTTAAATTTGTGATAGCTAATTCCATCGCATAATCGTTTAATTTTTAGGTTTTTGTATATTAACTTTTCGAAGCTTATTCTTTCTTTAGGCTCTATAGGGTGAAATATAATTGGTGATCCTTCTTTGGACATTTGTAGCGTTTCAGTACAAGTTCCTTCAGGGTAAGCAATTGAACTATAATACTTCTGTTGAATACAACAAAGTCTAAAAATAAGTCTAGCGCTTAGTGTGCATACTATGGAACTTGCAGTAAAGATATACACAAGGTAGAAGGAACCACTAATTACTCACTACAGCTTATTAAATACCGGCTATAACCTCTTGGTGAAGTAAGTCTCATATGGCGCGGATTTACTGCGACAAAATACACAACTTTTTGTTCATATGCAAACAATGTTGTAAGTGTTTTTTGTCGCTTGATAAATTATGACTTGTTGACTTAAATGGAAATATTTAATTAATTAACTATACATGACAATGCTTTAATTTACAATCCATTATATGGCCGCAGAGTTAGCACTAAATTTTCGGTTCATTACTCTAGGTCATGGAACTACTGTGGTAGTAAATCTCTGAAAGTAAAGTAAAGCAGCAGAGATTGTCATCCGAGAATGTAAATTATCATTTGGCTGCACCTCGTAGGCTGATTACCTTTGCAAAGGCCTAAATTTGACTTGACACTAAATCGGTGTAACCGGAGCTTTCGTATAATATCAGAAAGTATTTTGAAAGAATTTACCTTGAATCCACTGAATACAATGATGTAGGTTGGTTTTTGGGGCATCTGTAATTGTCATGGAATATCAAGTTTCAGTTTTTATGACCTGTATAAAAAACGTTGCTTGCAGTGCAACATTTTTTGGAGCAGGTTTTAAGACGATGTGATTTACCAACCATTACTGTTTCTTGTATGAAAAATAATTTCAATTTCATAATGAACACTTCAGATAACACTGACAAACTTGTAGATTACGTATAAAGATTTGTATTACACCTTACTTATTCCGAAACAAATTTATTGGAGGAAACTGCACTTAAAAGTAAGTAATACAGCCTCCAATGCCACAGTTTAAAAATATCATCCTTGAGTAATAATTAATAATTAATAAGATTTCTGTAATTACATTTAACATTTTAAAGTTTATTTCAGTTTCAGGAGTTTGTTTCTTTTACATTACACAACAATTTTTTTTCGATTTCTGTTAAACTTTCGACTTACTTTTACACTTTCACTAGTCTCAAAACTTACACATTTAAAAGCCGTACGCATTTGTGTTACTAACTTAAATCGAAATGAAAATCTTTGTTGTTGTAGGACTTATATTTAAATTAACCTTACTCTAATCACAAACCTAGAAGAGCTAACCAATATAAGCGATTTCTAGCCATAAATCTAGAAGAACTCAATTGATTTAGGTTTGCTTGTGATAAAGGTAAGTCTGCTAATCTTGGTTAAGTAGCCTTTAGTTGGTATTCAACCATTAAGGATTGATGTACGGTTAATCACTTCACAAAAACGGTCACAAAAAATGTATCAATAAAATACCGAAAAAAACAGTTGATTATGAAAAATGTCAACAGATGAAAATATTGCCTGACAAAATTTTGATTTCGGAAAATGTGACATGCTTTTAAACACCATTCACCACACCCTTGGCGATATTTTAATTTATTTTCGGCTAGCTGCTTAACTTATTTATAATACTCTCCGCTTGATTATTTGGAGATGGGTTCAGGGAGGGGGGGGGGGGGGGGGGGGGGCTACATACAGGGCAAATTCACTGATTGCTTTTAACCCGGCGAAGGCCAGAACGATCCTTGTCCCTGTTCAATCCAAGTTGACATGCACCCTCTACGTAACACCCCTGGATAGCTACTTTGACACCCACCAAGCAGTGAACCAATGCATGCAGCGACAGAAGGGTTCTCGCAAGGCTAATAACCTTGCCCGAGAAGAAAATTATTATGGAAATTTTAACAAGCCGCGGATATGGACCGGATACACGACGACGACCATGGAAATGAAAATGACTAACCGATATGAGAATTTTCTCATGGAACATCCGCTAACTACACAGAGCTCGAGCTACACAGCAGCTAGCCGATGCCCTGTCCGAATATAAGGCTGACATAACAGCATTACAAGAAATAAGATGGACGGGGAGTGATGCTATTCAAAGAAACGAGTATGACATTTATTACAGCTGTCATGCAAAACACCACGTGCTCGGGGTAGGCTTTCTAGTCAGCCAAAAGCTGAAGGCTGCCATTATCAGCCTTAGCGCAATAAACGAAAGGTTATGCACTCTTCGCGTGCTAGGCCAGTTTAAGAACATTAGCCTCATAAACGTTCACGGACCTACAGAGGAGTGCCCTGATGACTAAAAGGAAGAATACTACGAGAAGGTCGAACGGGCCTTCAATGCCTGCCCAAGATACGATGTGAAAATCGTTATAGGTGATTTGAATGCGGAAATAGGTCGGGAGCCGGTTTTCAGGCACTACACGGGTTCGCATAGTTTGCATGAGAACACAAATGACAATGGACTGCGAGTCGTCGAACTGGCACCATCAAACAACTTGGTCGTTGCGAATTCCAAGTTTCCGCATAAAGACATCCACAAAGCCATCTGGGTATTACCGGATGGAGCCACTCGCAACCAAATTGATCACATGTTGACAGATCGCCACTATTCTTCGAGCCTGATGACGGTACGAACGTACCGAGGTGCCAACGTCGACGCGGATCACTATTTTGTTGGTATAGTTTCCGAGTGCGGATTGCCTTACGGAGACGTGTTACATCCCCGGATGAGGTTTGGATCAACACGGCTGCCTTACGCAACGAGAACACCAGTAACACCTTTGGGCATGCGCTACGACTCGCTCTCGAAGACCTCGACGGAGGGAGAGTAAGTCCTGGGGCTAGAATGCCGGGCATAGAATAGTCACGCCTTAAGAATACTGTCACTAGTACTGCGAACTCTATCTTAGGCAGTACTCGTAGAGATCGGACCGACTGGTTTGATGATGAGTGCAAACTGAACGTAAAAATACAGTCTCATAGGACGTGGCTATGCGAGGAGAATGGTGGATCTTCCTCCAGGCTTCACAAGCTCTGCCGGTATGTAGTCGACTCCAGGAGCTTTATTGTTTTTCAATCGATTTCTTGCGTCTATAATTTCGTTGATGGGGAGCTCTGAGATCTGAGGCTCGACTGTGTGTACGTCTGGTGTGTTTATTTGTGGTTGATGGCTGCGCACATTGAGCAGGTTTTCAAAGTACTGCTTCCATCTTGTCACGATATTTTTTGTTTCTGTCACACAGCCGTTTGTGTCTCGGATTATTTTGGCTCTCCCCCCCGGTAGCCATTTCTATATATAATTGAGTTTATGCGGGCATACATACCTTTGATATTCTTTGCTCTGGCATTTTCTGGGATTTTTTTGTTTTAAAAATTTCATTGTCTCTTTCCGAATTATCGCGTATCTTTCTGCGTTGACTTCATCATATGTTTCTAAGTGGATCACTCTGGGGCGTTCACGTTCTTCGATTGTCACCCTGCACTCATCGTGAAACCAAGGTTTGAAATAAATTGTTTTCTTAAATCCTAATACCTTTTGGGCTGTTTGTTTGATTGTGTCTCTGATCGATGCCCATTTAGTGCCCAGATTATTGGTTTCCTTTGCCTCACTACTCCTATTCTCTAGGATGCTAAATCTATTCATTAGTTCGTCTTGATATTTAGCCCTTTTGCGCAGACTTTTTGGTTTATCAATGCCGAACTGTTCGCTCGTCTCCCGTGACTGCCCATGTGGGTTTGCTGCGAGCCGACTTCTATTTTTGCCCATCACTAGAATATGATCGGAGTCGCAATCTGCTCCACTATATGATCTTACGTCAACGATGTTCGAGTGGTGTCTTTTGTCTATGAGGAAGTGGCATATTTGGTCACGCGTTACGCCGTCGGGTGATATCTATTTTTTTTTTTTTTTTGCGGTAGGAAGGTGGTATCTTCAAAAGATACCTCTAGACCGATCCAGAGGCATGCCGCGTTTTAACAGACCAAAACCACCTCCCGCCAGGCTCATATTCCCGTTGATCCCCGCGGAACTTTCTTTTAGATTTTCCATCGCGGGGCGGGACGGAGTTTACCTGTTACTCCGCTCGTCACGTCGCAATTGCTGCATCATTTCACCGAGAATACCATTTGTTACGGACTATGCCTGTTTTGAACTCAGCATGTATTCTATTACTCCAGCCGGAGTAACTGTCCGTCTCATATGTCTCTCCAAAACTGTTCGTGCGGTCTCGAATCTCACACACTCTGTGAATACGTGTTCCGTTATTTTATATATTCCTGTGGTCCCCCATCTGTGTCATTGAGCAGTCTTCTATCCGACAAATAGTTTGCTAATATACGCACCAAGTAGGATGAGACTTGTAGATCGCCCAACGCTTCTAGAATCTGGTTTTAATTCAACGAGTTAAAAGCATTTTTAACATCAAGCACCGCGTAATATTTTTTGGTACCACCTAGCCATCGTGTTCAAGATATCGCATTGCGAGCGATGTCGCACACCACAGATAGTGCCTTTCCGGTTGATCTACCTTTCCGGAATCCATACTGCGATTCAGAGAGCCCCGATGTCCCCTCAGTGAATTCTTCCAGGCGAGTGGCAATTACTCGCTCAAGCAGTTTTCCTGTGGTGTTCAGCATGCACAACGGGCGATAAGACGACGGCTCTTCTGGATTCTTGTCACCTTTTGGTATAAGCACAAGCCGCTGTTTTTTTCATCGTTTAGGAAATTGTCCTGTTTGAAGGCAGGTTGCGAATAAACCGCTGAAGACTTCCGGCTTTTTTGTTAAAGCAGTCTTCACTACAGCGTTACGGATACCATCTAGTCCTGGGGTCTTGTTTTTTTTTGACAGCCCTTGCAGCCAAGAGTACCTCTTCGGTGGTCACGGGAGGTATCTCTCCTTCAGTGACCCTCCACTTTCAATAACTCATCACATTGCGGGAAGAGGACAGCAACGATTCTGGCCATGTCACTTTTCCTTTTTTGCATTTTACTACTGTTGCTCTGTAGTCTTTTCATCACTATCCTGTAGGCGCTGCCCCATGGGTTGTTATTTAATTCATCCCTTAGGGAGCAGAGCGCGTCATATTTACTTTTGCGGATCACATTCCTTAACTCTTTCCGTTTGTTGACAAACTTCGCATGAGTTATGTTTCCGCGAGTGTATCTTTTTCTTCCGCACGGAATCACTTCCAATAATAAAGGAAACAAGTCTATTATAGTTACTTCTTTTTTTCTTTATTTTGCTATCTCTTTCTCCTTCTCTCTTTTCTTTTTTTTTTTTTTAATCTTATTTATTTATACACTATGTCTTAACTCTTCACTATTATTTAGGTATTTCCTTTTAATTTCTTAACCATACAATTAAAGTTCACAGAAGTTTCTTAGCAGTTATGTATATCTAATGTTTGTTTTACTCTTAATGCTTGTCCACTTTTAATTATTACCTTTACAATTATTCAGACACTTCTTTCTAATTTCTTAACAATAACAATCAAAGTTCACAGAAGTTTCTTAGCAGTTGTGAATATTTAATGTTTGTTTTACATCTATACATTGTCCACTTCAGATCATCACTTTATAATTATCTAGGCACTTCTTTCTAATCGTTTATTGACATTAATTATGATTCATCAAGATTCGTAACAATTGCGTACATTTATGGTTTGATTTACATTAATACTTTGTCCACTCCTGATCATCACTTTATAATTATCTAGGCACTTCTTTCTAATCGCTTTACCAAAAACCGTTACTCCAAAATAAACTCTTCTAACTGCTTCTCACATTAACGACAGCTTTTCCGATCGTACACTAAACACTTCCTCGTCGACTTTTCTCAATCTTCGCTCTAACAATTTCCGACCAGCTTCCCTCTTTACAACCAAAATCAGACTCTATTATCCACAACCGACTTCTCGTTCGACCACAGATCCAACCTCCTTTGCGACCAAAAACCAACTGCCCACTTCAATCCTCTATCACCATCCAAAACCCCTGCCCAAATCATTTCCTCTTTCACAACACCTTCCGGGGTTTCCCTTATTTCATACAGCATTTCAACTTCAGTTGCCCCAATTATCGATTACTGGCCTCAGTTCGCAAACTTGCTGAATTATCCAATATTTCTTTATTGGTTTGAACTCGGTTCACCTTCTACGGTTGCGAACTGACCCAATTAATTGCATTTCTGTTGATTGGGCTGGAACATGCAGTTTAATTGCTTTCGCAATTTGTTTGTTCCGGCTTATGCCTACGATAATTCCTTTAGGGAAATGAATTTAATTGTTTTTCTTTTTCTTTCATTTTAATTGATTTGCCAATTGCTTGTGAAGTGCTAATTTGGCTGTAATTGTTTTAGGAAATCGTGATTAATCGTTATCCGATTGATTCCTATGAAATGATGATTCGGATGCACTTGTTGGACTGTAGGGTTATTGGAGTTCAGAATCTGGTGGTACTTTTCTGATTAAGTGTATCAATGACCCCTTGTATGTTACGAGTATCTTTAGGTATAACATCATCGACAAACTTAACACTGTGGGTAGGTGTTACGGTTTCTTGCTCTTTGTTGCAAGCGTCTTAACCTGTTGCACTCCGATCTCACATGGGCGATTTCTGAGTTCTATCAATACACTGGTTTGATAGCCCCTTCTGGTTGTCTTTTTCGTGGCATAGAAGCACCACATGCGGTAGTTAGCCACTTCATGATTTTTCCAGCCTGCCTGTTGGCATCGACCTCTGCGTCAAACTGTGAGATTTGGTCTTCCAGTATATAATCGAGCAGTTCCGCAGCGAGGTCCTTCTCTTTTCGCCCATTTTTTTGGGCTTTCTTCGCCAATTTGCCAGTGATGAATGCCCTGTGCGGTAATATTTCGTACATCACGGCTTGGTGGTCACTATAGGTGTAGGTGTCCAAAACTCGACACTCCATACTTCTTGCCAACATGGCAAGTAACACCACATCTAGGACTGCGAAGGCTTCAAGTAGTGCCTGGCCACTATTGTTGGTCCTTGTGCTTCCCCATTCTACTGCCCAAGCGCTGAAATCTCCAGCAACTATAAGGGGGCTCTTATCTCTAGCTTCTTGTGTTATTCTGTCCAAAAAGCATTTGAAATATTCTATTTCCCACCTTGGCGAAGCGTAACAATAGTAGAAACGAATTCCTCTGATCTTAGCATAGGCAATTCCTTCCAACCGCTGGACACTTCTGCATTCCGTGGGGGAATTTCCAGTTGTCCAGATGGCCGCTGTTCCGCTGCTGTCTTCGTCTCATGTAACAGTACCAGTACCAGGCATCCTGTGCTGCTCATTGATGAGCACCACATCGGCACCATATTCCTTAACCGTTTGGGAAAGGAGATCTTGTGCGGCTCCACAATGGTTTAAGTTGATTTGAATGCACTTAAACCTGTCCATTTTTATTGAGAAAATTGGACATCGCGTTTTTAAATGCTCGGCATTTGTAACTCCCTGTTGAGTGGTGGTTACCGCCACGGCATCCTGCTTCGCAGAGCATGCATTTGGGTTGTACTCCACAACACATTGCTTTGTGGACTTTTACTCCACATTTCAAACAGTTTTCTGTACGATCTTCTTAGGATTTGCAGGATTTCGCCACATGACGGTATTGCCAACATCTGAAATATCGTGTGGGTGCGATGTGTTCTCGAAGTCTGCATCTCACCCATCCAACCCGTAGGAAACCTGTAGTCAGCAACATGCTAGCCTTTTCTCTTGATAAGCGGATCATGGCAGCCTGCGTTCCTTCTGGATTTCTTCTTAAGCCCTTTACTGCTTCCTTTGGGATCGCGTTCAGCGCAGGGAACTCTATAGCGATCGCTGTCAGGATTTCTTCCACAGTGGTCATCTCATCTAAATCACGACACTCAACCGTGATTTCCTGTGACACTGTTTTGACATTAGCATCTTCCTTTAGTACTTGTTGAACCTTTGCTTTCAGTGTCACGGTGGTGATATCCATGTGGCTTTATGGATTTGCTTGTGCTTGAACATCATGCTTTTCACTACCATATCTTTTGACGCTGCAAACGTGATAATTCGAATTCCTTTATCCTTTGCAACGTCGTGTAGGATTTCTTTATAGTTGGTTGGAAGATATCTTCCTTTCCAATTTTCGCATTGAGGACCCCGAGGAGGATTTTAACATCGAATGATAAGATCCCATCAAATACTTCCTCTAGGGTCTCGTAGAACGTGTCCTTCGTTTCTTCGCCGGTAGAGTCTGTTGGGGCGTGTACGTTTATAAATATATAATTGTACATGGGCCCTGTATTTTTAGCACCGACATTCGATCATTAATAAATTTCACATCTTTTACATGGGGCGTAATCTTATTGCTTATGATGAAGCCAGTTCCGGGGTTATGTGTATCGTTATCTCCACACGCTAGTGTGAACCCGTTGGTTTCGATTACTTGATCTGGGAGTCGGATTTCCTGAAGTGCGACGATGTCCATTTTATATTGTTACGCGTCTTCTACGACCGTCTGTATCGTGCCTGGTTTATATAAAGTTCGAACATTCGACGTGCCGACGCCTATATCCCGCTTTTTCCGTTTTTCCCTACGTCTTCTTTTTGTCGAGCCGGTGTTTTCTTGATGATTTGTTCCCTTATGGTAGTATCGGCTCATCACACATATGCCTAGTCGATGAAACTTGGATACACCATTATAAGCCCGAAACAAAAATACAGTCAAAACAGTGGACTGCAAAGGAGGATTCGGCTCCAAAAAAAGCAAATACTGTTTTTTTTTTTGGCTGGGAAAGTGATGGCGACTGTTTTTTTGGGATAGACATGTGTACTGCTCCAAGAAACCCTACCATTTTTCTCCCACATATACACAAATCCTACCTATAACACAATCCATTTTATATCCCCAACACAACATCGATTTCAATGTCAAACCCAATTGAACTAAACATTAATATTCTCATTTATTGAATTCATTTAATTTACTCAATTCAATTCATTTACTCAATTCAATTCATTTATTCAATTCAATGCATTTATTCAATTCAATTCCCTAAAATCAAACAGCATAATGCATATCTTCTCGTGTATGCTATAAGCAATTAACACTTAAATTTCCTACAAGATCCAAAACCCAAAAGTGCACGCGTCCAAACAAAGGCATATCTATTCCATCCGCCGACACACAATTCTTGCAATCATAAACATCCTAATGCATATTTTCACATGCCAGATGTTTAATGACTTGCAAATGCACCAATTTTTAGTTCTAACAACCAATTTCCACGGATCTTGTGTTACCCATCGGAAGTGCACGAAAACTCTTGTTTGCATTAGCCAGATGGCTAACACAAACAAAACCCCCAAGAAAGGATCAAGCGATAAGTGGCGATGCGTCTTGACCTTCGAAAGAAGAAAAAGGTATGAGAGTCAGAATTTTGAAGTGAGAAGGTGAACACCTTGGAAGAGTGACTTAACTGGAGTCGCTTGAGGGAGTCTGTGAGTAGCGCGCGTGAGGAGAGGGCCTCCTCAAAAACAGTTAAGATTAAACTTAACATAAAATCATAATCCCATGAACAGTGGGAGTTGGGTTGTAATAATGGGGGGTTCTTCGGGTAAGCTTAAAAGAACCCCCACACACACAAAAAAATAATACTTTATACTATTATATTATACCTTGTCTAAAAATTACGCTCGGAGAACAGAGATTTTCGTCAAATGAGGAGGCAATCACTTTCGTGAACAGTTATTTTGCAGAGAAAAACACCAGGTACTATTTGGACGGGTTAGAGAGATGGGAGCATCGCTGGGAGAAGTGTATAGAGTTACAAGGAGACTATGTAGAAAAATAAAAATACATTTTAAGAAAAAATATCCTGTATCTTTGTTAGGTCAGAAACTTTTCAAGCCGCCCTCTTTTGTTCTCTGAGTTCACCTGCTTTCGTTTTAACCATATATTTTGTCTTTTTTTCATTGATTTCCAGGCCCACATTCTCAGCCGGTCGCATGATGACTTTATTGCTTTTACTTACAGTTTGTCGATTATCGCGCAAAAACACCAATTTCATCGGCATATGCAACTACTTGTGTAACTTCATTCAGGGATGCTCCAGCTATGTTGTCGTTCTGTACCTTTCTGACGACGTACTCGAGCACAATGTTGAAAAAACAGGGTGAGGGACCAACGCTTCGTGGTGGCAGCGATAAACGTATTCTCCATGATAGTGTTTGCTTTCTCACTCTTGTGGTTGTTATTAATGGTCGTCCTTTAGTTAGCTACTTAACGGCTTTTTCCCCGTGAATCGGGCAACACCAATAAAACCCCAGAGTTGTTTGGGTATCCAAAACTGCTATACGCATTGCGTGGAAACATTCTACCGGAACCTTCACCAGATAGACACTCTAGTGCGGAATTAGACAAATACCTATTTTAAATAATATTTTTCAAAAAATATTTATTAAAATAATTTTAAGGATTTTTTTTCAAATGCTATTACTATGAAATGAGGTCCAATGAGATAGGTAAGAAAAATCATATAAAGACGCAAAATGGTATTTCGACTAAATTAGATTGAAACCCCTTGATTCGTTGCCTCGATGGGACTAATATATGTCATATCACAGATGAAAGCCCCTATAGAATATAGAAACTGATTGATGCCAGGGTATTTCAGTATAGATTTCGTTTTACCAGAAACAAGTAATTTCTTCATTACAGTCACAATGGTATTCGCTTGATCTATTAAAAACACATAATAACTGTATTTTTTCACGCTAAGTCCACTAAACCATGACAAGTGGTAGTAGTCGTAATAATTTATTTGACTATAAAGTCAAAATTACTCAGTACGAGTAGTTGGTATTCGTCAGGTCAATGCCCGGTATGGTACAACGAATCATTTTTTTTTTTTTTTTTTTTTTTTTTTAAGGAAAAAAAGTTGTAGTAGTATTGTTTTAATGTCTTATATAAATTCAAGTACAATCAAGTTTTTAAATGTGACAAATTAACGAAAAAAAAAACATTAACATGTCTTAACATTAACTGAAGTAATAAAAGATTCTTTTCCATATATACATCTACAGATAGGGGTGTTTCAAGTCTCCGTTTTTCGTCGATCGGGCAAACTTGTCAATGCTTTATTTTTTCAAAAGAAAAATTAATTTCGTTAACGTAACTCTTTTTACATGTAAAGGTACAGTCGAACAAGAAAACATACAACAGAAAGTTTGCTTTGAATTTCTGTATAGGTATATAAATATTCCTTGAAAATTATATAAAACATCTTCTAAAGATTGTCGTGATAGGATGAATGAATGTAGAATGCGCACGAGCCACAGTTTCCAGAAAAAAATTCTCCATTGTAAAAATGGCAGACATAAAATGATTATTGATGGCAAAATTCTCTTATTTTTGCTTTAACTTCTTCCTTTCACAATAATTCTCGGTAACTCCAAGTTCATTTACATATAAACTTAATTTTCTTTGCTTTAAATCTTGAGTGAAATGAATCGAATGAAAACTCAATGAGCTACAGTTCCAGCCTACTTTGAGATACATATATTTGAAATAGCTTGTTTAAAGTGTTCGCTTGTAAAAATATACTGACATAATTCTTGGTTTGCAAACCAAGTTTCAACTTTATCATTCCATGATCTTCAGAGGACCTGAATAGGGTTCATTAAACAGCACAATAGGTTCGACTAATGCCACACCAGAATTAAAATGTTTTTGGGTGGAAACATTAGGTGGGGCTGCTCCTTCCTCCGTCCTACCTGCTTGGCGCAAACCATTCCTAATTATATTTCAAGGACGAAGTTGGTGTTATAATTATGTAAGATTTTTTAATTCTTTATTGATCGACTGGATTGGACTCCTTCCTTAAGAGGATTTCTTAAGACGTGGAGGAATTGCGTTTTTACAATCACAAACTATCAGTAGTTTTCGAAGTTTGCGGCGTTATGGATCGGATTTAATCTAGTTGGTACACATGTTCTTTAGATATATTGGGTTGTACCACATGAAATACCCAGATATTCTCTCAGTCGGAAATAACCAGTTCTCGAGTGAGCATCTGCGCCAGAACGTTAAATTTTCTTTTTTTATAAAGTAAAGTGGTACGTGTGCTTGACGTGTGAGAATTTTTAACATTCGTTACAAGTACAGTTATTTTTTTTCTAGGAATTGTTTACCGTGTTGTCGGCAGTTCAAATTCGAGCTCTCTTCCTTTATGAAATTAAAATGTGACATAATGCGTCATTGGCAAAGAAAATCATTAATGACGCTTTTGAGGATGTAGCTTTAAACGAACGCACTATACGACGTTGGTTTGGAAAATTCCGTTTGGGAGATTTCAGCCTCGAAAATGAACCACGTGGGAAGCCGGAAACGTTTGTTCACGACGATGTTGTAAGTGCAACCGTGGATGCGGACCCAACGAAATCGGTGCGGGTGATTACACAAAACACGGGAGTATCCTCAATGACAATAAGTCGACACCTTGTCCTCATAGGTAAGGTAAATAAACTCGATAAGTGGCTACCCCATGAATTGAACGATTCCCAAAAACTGCGGCGCCGGGAAACCTGCGCATCGCTTAAATTAAGAAACCAAACTGAACCGTTTTTGCACCCGACAGTCACATGTGATGAAAAATGGATTCTATTTGATAACCGTAAAAGACCTGGGCAGGGGTTGGATGCAGGTGAAAAACCAAAACACTCCCCCAAACCCGATCTTCACCCAAAAAAGTTATGGTGACAATTTGGTGGACATCGTAAGGACCAATCCACTTTTCATTTCTTCAACCAGGAGAAATGATAGACGCTATCAAATATTATGAGGAAGTCGACATATTGCATACCAAATTGGCTGAAAAGCAACCTGCGTTGGTCAATAGCCACGACCCGATCCTTTTGCATCCGTACTCTCCTGACATTTCACCAAGGGACTACCATATTTTCAGCAATCTGGATTCATTTTGCTGGCCGAAGGTCTTCCGGAACCGAGGAGAGGTCATAAAAGCCTTTGAAGATGTCATTGCCTCAAAAAGTCAGCACTTCTACGAAAAAGGAATATTTGACACGTTGAAAGAATGTCATAGAAGCCAACGGATCATATTATGATTAAATAAAAATTTACGGAAAAATAATATTCGCTTTTAAATGTTTCCTATAAAATCGGACATTTCATGTGGTACAACCCAATAGTTTGCAGTCGAACGTATATGATGAGGCGTGTTCGTAAAATGAATTCTCTGAGGCGCAGGAGTTGCGAAAAACGCATTTGTATGAGGTCCAAAGACACTGGCGTGTAGCTTGGTTGCCCTTCACACCAATGTTAGTCTTGATGATGGAGCTGTTGCTCGCTTCTCCCGCCAGGAGGAAGTTACGTATAGTGCCTGAGTGTCAACGGTACTATCCTCATTGATATTCGTCGTCAGCTATACCCAGGTTATGGTACAAAATATGGATGTCAAAAACGTGCGAAAGTGGGTCAGAAAGTTCTACGACTAACAGTGTCCTGGTCAGCCTTCGGGTTTGGACGAAACAATTGCGGTAATGGATTTTACTCCATTTTATCACTTTTATTAAGTTACGTTAATATCGGTATGTGGCGGTTCGCGAAATATTTGAACGAATCCCTGATATCAGTAAGACTATGATAGACAAGACTTTAATAAAACATTTGAGTAGTAGGGTTATACGGGTTCTGGGACAGTGATTTGTATGGAAAACCCCGGTTCGAGCACAGTTGTTCTATTTATAGACACGATGACGTCATCACATCCGAAAGCTGTATGTCAAGGTTGAGATATGTTTGGTGGGTGGCGAAGGCAGTTTGTGGGAGTGATTCATGGTTGGCGGGGGGTTGTGGGTTCTTATCGGATGTAGTAATTGCTGTTGTGTGTAGTACGTTTCTTATCAGGGGTAGTAATTGCTGTTCTTATCAGGGGCAGTAATTGCTGTTGTTTGTAGTATGTTTCTTATCAGGGGTAGTAATTGATGCTCTTATCAGGGGTAGTAATTGATGCTCTTATCAGGTGTCGAAATTGTTGTTCTTATCAGGGGTAGTAATTGATGCTCTTATCAGGGGTAGTAATTGCTGTTGTTTGTAGTAATTAATGCTCTTATCAGGGGTAGTAATTGATGTTCTTATCAGGGGTAGTAATTGATGCTCTTATCAGGTGTAGTAATTGATGCTCTTATCAGGGGTAGTAATTGATGCTCTTATCAGGGGTAGTAATTGATGCTCTTATCAGGTGTAGAAATTGATGCTCTTATCAGGTGTAGAAATTGATGCTCTTACCAGGGGTAGTAATTGATGCTCTTATCAGGGGTAGTAATTGCTGTTCTTATCAGGTGTAGTAATTGTTGTAGTTTGTAGTATTCTTATTGGCTGTAGTAATTGTTGTTCTTATCAGATGTACTAATTTGAGTATCGGGGATTTTTGTTAATGGATTGTCGGGCTTTTTGCTAATGGTTTGTGCTTTTTTTGTTGAGTCATTGGATAGAGTAATATATATGGGAATTTTGTGTTCGTGGATTTTGTATGGAAATGGTTCATCATCGTCATGGGAATTTTTGGTGATTCTTTATAGCGATTCTGAGACACTTTTTGTATATGAAAAAAGCCATGTCCATATATGGTAATTCCAGAAGTGCTCCCCTAGGAAATGAGGTAATCGGAGGGAGGCGGATGATTCATGATCGTTGTCTTTGGGTGATCGATATTTTTTTTAAATTTTGGGTTGTGATTAATGGTTGTTATCAGTAGTTGGCGATCGATATTTTTTCAATTTGAGGTGTGTGATTCATGGTCGTTTTGGCTTGTTGGGTATTTGTTATCAGGTGTGTACATCTTCAGTGGGTTATTGATTTGTACTTGTTATCTCGGTAAGTGAATTATGTATTAGGTTTGGGTGATTAGCGTTCAAGGTTAATTGTGTGATATGAGCAGTTGATATTTTTGAATTGTGTGTGAATATGTGATAGGTGATTCATGATTGTTTGGTAGTGAATATATTATTATTTAGTCATTGGGTTTGAGTAATATATATGGGAATTTTTAGGATGATTCTATCGTGAAATGGGTGTATGTTTTAGCTGTTTCTTAATATATAAAAATTTTTTGTGATTCTATCTGCTTTTGGCTTTCGTTTCGGTTGTCGAAGGCTTTTTCAGTAGATCTAAGCTGGTTCTTAATATATGGGAATTTTTTGGGTGATTCTATGTTGAAATGGGTGTATGTTTTAGCTGTTTCTTAATATATGGAAATTTTTTGTGATTCTATCTGCTTTTGGCTTTTGTTTCGGTTGTCGAGAGCTTTTTCAGTAACTCTAAGCTGTTTCTTAATATATGAGAATTTTTTGGTGATTATAACTGCTTTTGGCTTTTGTCTCAGTTGTTGGGGGGCTGTTTTTCTTTTTATGAATATACCACTTGGCAGTAAATCTAATTTTATGAATATATACCACTTGACATTAAATCTGGTTTGAAGTGGTTTGTGCTTTTGCTAATGGTTTGTGTCTTTGACCGCTAAACTTTCGGGTGGGCTGTCTCAGTTGTTGGGGGGCTGTTTTTCTTTTTATGAATATACCACTTGGCAGTAAATCTAATTTTATGAATATATACCACTTGGCATTAAATCTGGGTTGAAATGGTTTGTGCTTTTGCTAATGGTTTGTGTCCTTGGTCGCTAGACTTTCGGGTGGGCTGTCTCAGTTGTTGGGGGGCTGTTTTTCTTTTTATGAATATACCACTTGGCAGTAAATCTAATTTTATGAATATATACCACTTGGCATTAAATCTGGGTTGAAATGGTTTGTGCTTTTGCTACTGGTTTGTGTCTTTGATCTCTAAACTTTCGGATGGGTTGTCTCAGTTGTTGGGGGCTGTTTTCCTTTTTATGAATATACCACTTGACAGTAAATCTAATTTTATGAATATATATATATATACCACTTGGCTGTAACTCTATGCTGAAATGGTTTAATGCTTTTGATCTCTAGACTAGCGAGCTTTTTGCTATATATATATTGAATATAGCCTATTTTTAGCGCCACAATTTTGAGTTTTTATATGGATATATTCTTAATTGCATAGTTTAGGGCTTCGCATTGTCCATATAATATATTAAATTCTTTGTGTTTTTGGCTTTTTTATGAATATACCACGAGTCAACGAATGATTATTCAAGTCCATATTGGTCAAAAAAAGTGTTAATATAAAAAAAGGGTGTTGTTGTCCAATCCCTTGACCTTGGAAGCTATATTAAATTCTTAATTTCTAAGTGTTTTTTAGTGAGTCGCCATTACTCTTATCTTATTTTGCATCCAGTATCACGACCAAATACTGATTTCTATATAGTAAGTTGTTGTTCATTATTCTGACCCCTTGACCTTGGGTGCTATATTAAATTCTTGATTTCTAATTCTTATTTTTCCATAGAACAATTTTCTAAGTACAAATGATTATTCAAGTCCATATTGAACATAAAAAATGTGTTGTTATCAAAAAACATATGGTTGCTTATCAAATCCCATGACTTTGGATGCTATATTAAATTCTTGATGTCTAAGTGTTTTTAGTGAGTCTCCATTATTCTTATCTTACCTATATGAATAAAACCGCTGAACATTGTTCTTTAAACATTAAAATTAATTGAGGCCATTTTTTCCATGAGTCTTGGAGGATCATATATAGTCCACCATAACATCATATGATAAGACCTGCTTACAGCATTGAAGAGTTATCAGAGAGGGATAGTTATAATATAGCCTGTTTGCAATCGCCCTGTTTGAAGAGACAGCCTGTTTGGAACCGCCCTGTTTGGAATCGCCCTGTTTAAAGAAATCGCCCTGTTTGGAATCGCCCTGTTTAAAGAAATCGCCCTGTTTGTAACCGCCCTATTTGAAGAGACAGCCTGTTTGGAACCGCCCTGTTTGGAATCGCCCTGTTTAAAGAAATCGCCCTGTTTGTAACCGCCCTATTTGAAGAGACAGCCTGTTTGGAACCGCCCTGTTTGGAATCGCCCTGTTTAAAGAAATCGCCCTGTTTGGAATCGCCCTGTTTAAAGAAATCGCCCTGTTTGGAATCGCCCTGTTTAAAGAAATCGCCCTGTTTGGAATCGCCCTGTTTGAAAAAACCCGCCTGTTTGGAATCGCCCTGTTTAAAGAAATCGCCCTGTTTTAACCGCCCTGTTTTAACCGCCCTGTTTGAAGAGACAGCCTGTTTGGAGCCGCCTTGTTTGAAGAGACAGCCTGTTTGGAACCGCCCTGTTTGGAGCCGCCCTGTTTGAAGAAACCGCCTGCTTGGAACCACCTGTTTATAATACAGCCGATACATAGAGATCTGTTTACTGCTTTGATTCGATGCGGCATCAGAGAGGGGAGGTTATAATACAGTCAGTATGTCTTTGAATGCAAACCATCTAATGGGTACGATGACGCATATTTCCTTGGGTTAGGTGTGATAGAACTTTATGTGTTACTAATCGTTCGCCGGCTCAAACAAGTTCGGGATTCATTTTGATATTACAGAAGAAATTTAGTTATTCTAGATCATTTTAGCAAAGGTCGTTCTATGAGTTCCGCCAGGTCTGGGTCTTATGCGAAATCAGTTTTTGGCGAGGAGATCTCAAGAATTCTTCTTAGTTATTCGGCTATCTGGATCATTTTAGCAAAGGTCGTTCTATGAGTCCAGCCAGGGCTGGGTCTTAAGGTCATGGGATTTGATAAGCAGCCATATGTTTTTTGATAACAGAACATTTTTTTATGCTCAATATGGACTTGAATAATCATTCGTTGACTCGTGGTATATTCATAAAAAAGCCAAAAGCACAAAGAATTTAATATATTATATGGACAATGCGTAGCCCTAAAGTATGCAATTAACAATATATCCATATAAAAACTCAAAATTGTGGCGCTAAAAATAGGCTATATTCAATATATATATAGCAAAAAGCTCGCTAGTCTAGAGATCAAAAGCATTAAACCATTTCAGCATAGAGTTACTGCCAAGTGGTATATATATATTCATAAAATTAGATTTACTGTCAAATGGTATATTTATAAAAAGGAAAACAGCCCCCAACAACTGAGACAACCCGTCCGAAAGTTTAGAGATCAAAGACACAAACCAGTAGCAAAAGCACAAACCATTCCAAGTATTGAGACATAAGGCAAAAGCAGATAGAATCAACAAAAAATTTCCCATATATTAAGAACCAACTTACAGCCGAAAATTCACATATATTGGTGGGGATATATTTGATACTCTAAGACTCATGGGGGAAAAATGAATGACCAATATTCGAATAATTTTCTCACAAAATTAGCCAAAGGGAAAAACATCAATTAATTTTAATACATAAATATATTTTATTTATTCTTGTTTGATGCAGCTACAAGTTCTTTAAAAAATTTATTATATCGGCCCTTATCTATCAAGCTCGAAATGGCTCGTATTTGTTGATGTTAATTTCGATCCTCTGAAATGCTACCTTCGCCCATCCGCTACCTTTTTCTTGGAACTCTTCCAATTTTGCCTTGATAATTTCAATTGCCGTGCTCAAATTTTCTCTTATGTCTTCCTCTTTCGCAATCGTGTACATTTTAGTTTGCATGCTTTTTATATCTATTTGCATTATCTCTTCACATTCTTTGGATAGTTTCGCAAAGTTAGCAAAAAGCTCCATACTAAATTTAAAAGCTTTCAAAACTTTCAATTCATCTTGTAGTAACTCGTTAATCAATGGAATATTTTTTTCAAATAACGTATTCACATTTACCATACTCTCATCTTTGTTGGTAATGGCAAATATTTTGATACGATTTTGGAATGCGCTTGCTATTAAGGAGACGTTTTCATTAAGAGCTTGTTGGGCGTTTGCTTTGTGGGTATTTTTTCTATGATGTTGGACCCAAAGCCGTCCCTCAACATCCTCATCACAAAACAAGCATCTTTTATAGATCTGTTGTTTTAATTTCTTTGCAGGTTGTTGTTGTTGTTGTTGTTGTCGTTCCTCCAAAAATTGCCTCAGTCTTTTTCTGACATTATTATTGTTAATATTGTAGTTGTTGCTGGTGTTGACCTCGTTAGCAGACATATTTCTCTAAAAAAGTAATGAAACATTTACTGTTAATTCTTTTGCTTTGTTACGCTTTCAGAAAAAAAAAACATCTGTCTCGATGATAAAAATCCCCCGAATATAACACATAACATTTGAAGAAATAAATTAGAAATCCTAAAAATGGTTCATGATAGGTGTTAACTTACCGTTTTTGTTGTTGATTTTTTTTTGTTTTAATCCTCTCGCAACAATTTTCCTGCTCAGCCAAATATATATCCCAATGGACCCTTTTAGTGTTTTTCTTTAATGGTTTAGTGACGCAATGATTTCTATCTAGTCAAAATGGTCTTATCTATACCGAAATTCATTCATTATTACGCATACACACATCTCATTCGTCCACAAATATACTCTCTTTCTCTCTCTTGCTCCCTCTTTCTCTCCTTTTCTCTTTCTCTCTTTCTCTCCTGACGTCGATACATACACATAATTATAAACTATACCCTTGAGCGTTGATCATTGAAACCTAAGACTTAATTCACATACTGAGATAAGAAAGAATTCCAAACCACTACGCCAAACGATAATGAATCACTTCCATACAAATCCACGAACAACTATGCCACACAATTAACTTACCCCCAAACTTTAACCTTGAATGCTGATCACCCAAACCTAAGACTTAATTCATCACTTCCATATAAATCCGCGAACAACTAATGCTAACAACACCTCCACTACAATCCAAGATGTGTACAACTGACAACAGCTCAACAGGTGAAATTCAGATATTTGCCCATCAATACACACACACATACACATACATACACACATAATTAATATAACAACAAGATACAAAAAAATTCCCTTATAATACTCAGCTCAATGACTAATAATAATATATTCGCTATTAACAACATTGTAGCGCTAAAAAAAGTCTACACATACTAATATATCCATATAAAAACTGCCTGTGCTTTTCAAAAATATCCTCATATGATTATAAGCAAACAAAGAACTTTCAAAAGATCTCAAAACTTCGAACAATAAAACATAACATCATTATAACAATAAACTAAATACAGCAACAACAACAGCCTAATATAACCACACTAGATAATAATAAAAACATTCGAACAATATACCAATAAATACAGATTAGAAAATAACTCTGATCATCCAAACCTAAGACTTAATTCACATGCTGAGATAAGAAAGAATCCCAAAAACCACGACGTCAAATGACTACGAATGACTTCCATACAATTAACCTATCCCCAAACTTTAACCTTGAACGCTGTGATCATCCAAATCTAAGTCTTATATCATCACTTCCATACCATATCCCTCGAACAACAAAAATTCCTCTATATATATATTACTCAGCTCAATGACTAATAATAATATATAAAAGAGTCCTCAACTTCCAGACAAATCGCCGACCAACCATGTCATACAATTAACCTACTCCAAACTTTAACCTTGTACGCTGATCATCCAACCCTAAGACTTAATTCACATACTGAGATAAGAAAGAATCCCAAACGACAATGAATCACTTCCATATAAATCCACGAACAACTACTGATAACACGCCTCTATTTTACTACAAATGATAACAGCACAACAAGTCAAACGACCATGAATCACCTGTCACCTATTCATATACACAACTGATAACGACGACGATGATGATGAACCATTTCCATACATTATGCAGCAATAGCAAAAACATCGGGATTATTATTATTATTATTGCTAGACTCACGATACAATACACAAAAATAAATACTAGCACCGCGTCAAAAAAGGAATAACAATTAATATATAAATAAGGTAACTCACCAGTTGATGATGATGATTTTTTTATTTCCTAGCTAATCCCACGTCGAATATTGGATTTGATGATGATTTTTTCTTCTTTTTTTCAAATTTAAAGCCCGTATTTCTATATATATATTTCAGCATAGATTTACTGCCAAGTGAATATATTCATAAAAAAGCCTTTAGCACCTCAGACAATCCCCAAAAAAGCATATATTCAATATAACAAAAACTCCATTTCAACATAGATTTACTATCAAATAGTAGCATTTCAGTATAGAGCAAAAAGCCCTAAAAGCATACAGAATCATCAAAAATTCTCATATATTAAGAATCAGCTTAGATTTACTGAAAAAGCCCTCGACAACCGAAACAAAAGCCAAAAGCAGATAGAATCACAAAAAATTTCCATATATTAAGAAACAGCTAAAACATACACCCATTTCAAGATAGAATCATCCTAAAAAATTCCCCTATATTAAGAATCAGCTTAGATTTACTGAAAAAGCCCTCGACAACCGAAACAAAAGCCAAAAGCAGATAGAATCACAAAAAATGTCCATATATTAAGAAACAGCTAAAACATACACCCATTTCAAGATAGAATCATCCTAAAAAATTCCCCTATATTAAGAATAAGCTTAGATTTACTGAAAACGCCCTCGACAACCGAAACAAAAGCCAAAAGCAGATAGAATCACAAAAAATTTTTATATATTAAGAAACAACTAAAACATACATCCATTTCAACATAGAATCACCCAAAAAAAATTCCCATATATATTACTCAAACTCAATGACTAAATAATAATATATTCACTGCCAAACAATCATGAATCACCTATCACCTATTCACACACCCAAATTAAAAATACCAACTGCACATGTCGCACAATTAACCTTGAACGCTAATCACCCAACCCTAATAATTAATTCACTTACCGAGATAACAAATCCACGAACCACTAAAGATTTGCCCAACTGATAACAACACATCAAGTCAAACAACCATGAATCACACCTGAACAAAATTAAAACAACTGATAACAAGTACAAATCCACAACCCACTAAAGATTTGCTCAACTGATAAGAACACAACAAGCCAAACAACCATCACACCCAAACAAAATTAAAACAAGTGATAACAACACTACTACTATATTTTTGTCACACAATTAATCTACCCCAAACTTTAACCTTGAACGCTAATCACCCAAACCTAATACTTAATTCACTTACCGAGATAACAAGTACAAATCCACAACCCACTGAAGATGTACACACTTGATAACAAATACACAACAGACCAAAACAACCATGAATCACACACCTCAAATTGAAAAAATATCGATCGCCAACTACTGATAACAACCATTAATCACAACCCAAAATTAAAAAAAAAATCGATCACACAAAGACAACGATCATGAATCATCCGCCTCCCTCCGATTACCTCATTTCCTAGGGGAGCACTTCTGGAATTACCATATATGGACATGGCTTTTTTCCTATACAAAAAGTGTCTCAGAATCGCTATAAAGAATCACCAAAAATTTCCATGACGATGATGAACCATTTCCATACAAATACACGAACACAAAATTCCCATATATATATATATATATATTACTCTATCCAATGACTCAACAAAAAAAGCACAAAGCATTAGCAAAAAGCCCGAAAATCCATTAACAAAAAGCCCCGATACTCAAATTACTACATCTGATAAGAACAACAATTACTACAGCCAATAAGAATACTACAAACTACAACAATTACTACACCTGATAAGAACAGCAATTACTACCCCTGATAAGAGCATCAATTACTACCCCTGATAAGAAACATACTACAAACAACAGCAATTACTACACCTGATAAGAACAGCAATTACTACGCCTGATAAGAGCATCAATTACTACCCCTGATAAGAGCATCAATTACTACCCCTGATAAGAACAACAATTACTACAAACAACAGCAATTACTACCCCTGATAAGAGCATCAATTACTACCCCTGATAAGAACAACAATTACTACCCCTGATAAGAACAACAATTACTACCCCTGATAAGAAACATACTACAAACAACAGCAATTACTACACCCTGATAAGAACAGCAATTACTACCCCTGATAAGAACAGCAATTACTACCCCTGATAAGAAACGTACTACACACAACAGCAATTACTGCCCCTGATAAGAACAGCAATTACTACCCCTGATAAGAAACGTACTACACACAACAGCAATTACTACACCCTGATAAGAACAGCAATTACTACCCCTGATAAGAAACGTACTACACACAACAGCAATTACTACACCCTGATAAGAACAACAATTACTACCCCTGATAAGAAACATACTACAAACAACAGCAATTACTACACCCTGATAAGAACAACAATTACTACACCCTGATAAGAACAGCAATTACTACCCCTGATAAGAAACGTACTACACACAACAGCAATTACTGCCCCTGATAAGAACAGCAATTACTACCCCTGATAAGAAACGTACTACACACAACAGCAATTACTACATCCGATAAGAACCCACAACCTCCCCGCCAACCATGAATCACTCCCACAAACTGCCTTCGCCACCCACCAAACATATCTCAACCTTGACATACAGCTTTCGGATGTGATGACGTCATCGTGTCTATAAATAGAACAACTGTGCTCGAACCGGGGTTTTCCATACAAATCACTGTCCCAGAACCCGTATAACCCTACTACTCATTTGCCCTATCACAAGGTGTGTTCAAGGTAGGTCCCCAAAGTGCTCACGGAAGACCTTAAATAACAATGTGTTCAAGCAGTCTGCGAATTCCTTGAGTCATGTGTAGAGAGCGGCTTTTTATTGTCAACAAAACCTTGGTGTACTAAACGTCACCTGGAAATAAGGACAAGTTTAGTCATTGACAATATTAGAATTCGCCGAAGCAACAAGTGTTCAAACAAACAAACATTGACAAGAGTATATGAAAAATAACACAACATGAGGAAAATTGTGTAGATTGGAACGATGAATGTGTCGAAAAGTAACTGAACGTTCAAGGAAACAAACAAACAAACATCGACAAAGGTATACGAAAAATAATACAACGCGAGCAAATTTGTTTAATCGGAACAATTAATGCGTCGAAATGCAGCTGAACTTTTATATCGTATATGTTTTCCATGTATATGTTTTCACAATCATCGTATATGTTTTCCATGTGAGAGAAAATTTGAGGTCTTGTTTCACCGACAAGCCTCATACATATTTTGGTGTACTTGACGAATTTTTTTTACTTGCCCTAACATTCAAATATTTGTTCAGAATTTTTCGGTAAAAAATAAAACCGCAGCTTTGCTTCAACCACATATTCACCGCAGGTGCCACTCCTATGACTTATTTATATTACCGAGCTGGAAAAGCCTTGAAATATTCACCATTGATGAGATAAAACCAAAACCACTAAAGGATACGGAACGTGAGTTCCAAGATTGAGAACAACACTGGCACAAATGTATCATACGGAGGCTGTATGGTAACTGCCTTGCATAGGCCAGAGATGGCGCTGCTAATATTTAAAAATTGGGATAATCTTTCACAACGTTACTGGCAGACTGTGAAGCTGTTACGTGGGGTAGTTTGTGAATGACACCCATTTCAAAAGAACACACTTTTGTGATTTTGGAAGGTCAACGTTATAACTACGTATTCAGTGCCATACAATACGAGTGCTATGTGGTAAGTATCTGGCCCTAACTAGGTTGTTATATTTAAATTGCTGTCGTTCTCAAAATAAACCACACGGAAAATTTAATAGCTGGCCTCATTTCTGCGAAAGATTGTGCTTACGAAAATAAGTATATTCCTCTCTATATGTCCTTACTCCTGTACTGTAAGACTCACCGATTTTTCCTATTCTTTAGTAGAATTTCCGAACATTTTAGTTCTTCTTCTCACTCGCTCGCCGTTCACAAAATTTCCTCTTCCTTTCGAGAAGCCGATGCAATTCTCTCCTCTTTTGCTGGTATAACTTAAGATCCGGTCTCGTATTATTCCGCAACACAACTTTGCATGGGTGTTGTTTAACCCATATATATGAGAAGGGTTTTGTTGGGTGAAACATAACAGTTATGAGGTTTCTCAAACCTTCTTGATGTAGATGAAACTGGTCTATAGTATGGGGTATTATTAGGCTATAAAGGTGCCGTCGTTGGCACGGGGTCTATGCCTATCCCACCTACTGCCTCGTTTGTCGTCGCCAAAGGTGTGTTAAGGTTTGGGGTTTCTGTTCACTATTGTTCTTGAAAGTCTTCCGCTTTGTTTAATAATAAAAACACTTTCCATCCATTGTAAGCACTTCTTTGTTTATTTATTTAAACCAAAAATGTCATAACTAAACAAACCACACAAATTTACAATACTTTTTTTCCTCCGCTTAATAAATTACGGCGACTCCAATGTTCAACTTGTCTACTAACAAATGCTTCGATAATTACAGTGTCCGGCTAATCGTTAAGAATTACACAAGCTTTTACAATAAACTATAAATGGGGCACGGACTAAAGTTTAAAGAATAGTAATTAAAACCAAAAGACAGCAAACGGCAAAGACTTCACATTCGCTGGTTATCAGTCAAACTTTAAAATAACACTGTTCGGCTTACGAATTGTAATCGATTTGAACAAAACAACTGGAGGCACACTTTCGCCGACTGTAGCTATTCTCTGACTCAAATTATTTAATCCGTATCGCGATTAACTATTCATTCATCGAAGATGACAGCACAGCAAATTTTGTACATTGCCTCGGTGCCTGACAAGGGATGATTTTCCTTGCATTGGTCCAGCAAAAAGGGGTGAAACACACACACGTTGATCGTTTCCGCTGCTCATGGCGTGTGTCCATGAGTATGCGGGCCGTGGATCACCGAATCCACAAGGGGAACATTAACTGGCATGGTTGCAGTTGGCGCAAACATCTCGACATTGAGATTTAGGTGCAACTGCGTACAGGATTTATGCTGATCGTGCACATCCTGGCGGCATCTCCAATTAGTCGAATTCTGAGTGGTAATTTTCCTTTTAGGAGAACTCGACTTCCTTGGGCGGTCAGCCGTATGCCATCATGTATTTGTCGGTCGGATGACCGACCGATGTGGGCATATATAAAAAGGTAAAGATGAAACATCTCCTGCACGTGTGCGGCTGACTCGTAAGGGGATATCTCATTGATATGGTTCGGGCAATATTGGTTGCTTGATGGTGCAACCAAATTGCTCTTACTTGTGGAAGATATTTACTATTGCTGATGGAATTCGTTCGGAGACATGTGTAATGAATTGGTTCGGTTCATGTTGGTTGCTTGGTGATGCAACCAAATTGCTTATAAGGAATATGTCTGGAATATGTATTATGAACTTACAGCATTTCGATATTTATAGTACAACTATGTAAAGGTATGTACATGCTTTTATGTGTTTTGGTGCTCTAGAGAGCAGTTACCTGGATGGTTAATGGGAAGGTAAGCAGTGGCGTTAAAAGGAACCGCCACAGTAGCACTCAGTGTTACGTTGAGAAAATAGGGGACATGAGACCAGTACAGATCTCAGAGTTCGGTTCCAACCAGTACACAAATGTACTCCATATGTTCACGATTGGTGATATACAAATTTTACAATAAAAATCCTAAATTGGCTCAAAGTGGAGACTGCAAACCAATAGTTTTACCAACATTCTGAAACTTAAAACTGGTGTAACCTGCAAAATGGAGTCTGACCTCTGAATTGTATTCAAAATCGACAGTTTGTATGTATTTTTCGACACATAATTTAACAACATGTTTATACAATCTTTTAAATTTGGTTATTCAGCTTCTGTCTGATTAAAAATTTGAATTTTGTAATTTTCTAAAAGTGCATTATACACTATAGGGCATCAATAGAAGTAATGAAAATACTTTCTGTATGTAATTACCTTCCAACTCAATTTCCGAACATTAAACCTATTGTGAACACATCGTCTAAAACGGAGTCGATTATTCCCCATAATTATAGCTTTAATCTGCTAGCGTTCGAGAGAATAGAACTTTTAAAATTACCAAAGTTGCCTTTTCCGAAATGCATCATTTTAGCACATCCCTCAATTACAGTCTATACTCATCAACCCTTCCTCCTATCTGTACATTTCTTTTGTAAACCATCTAAGCCGTCACTGTGCTGGGAAGGATTAAAATGAAAACCACCCATTGTTCGTATCCTGCATTTATTGCAGCACAGTGCACACATTAATGACTCGCATCGACTGGAATCAGGCTTAGGAGTGCATCTCCCCAATACAGTTCGCATTGCTTCATGCCTGACAACATCGAATGATGCAACAGAATCAATTGAAAGACGAGGACCTTCCATTTAGTAGCATACCGCAGATATGGTTTTATGTTTCGTTCAACTTACCTGTCTTCTACATCGTGTGCTGCAAATGGTTCAATTAAAACATCATATTGTAAAACTAGGATATGTCTTTTCTGTTACTCTTTTTACAGCTATTAATTTTAATCAATACAGAGATCCCTAAAGCTGTTGGTGCAGTCATTTGTAGCGGCACATTGTCCTTTAATTCGTTTGGCATCAATTTTCCAATTGGCTTCGTCCATCAGGTAATCTCTGTAAACGCAGTCAGCGACGGAAATAGAATATTTTAAGAAGACATAGTAGACTGTCTTACCTGTTTTTGCTCATAATGTTAATCCATGTGCTCTTGATGTCAGCCATTGGTCCAGCATCGCCACCATATTCCTTAGGAAGCATGGATCTCGGCACGTAATCGTATAACGTTGTCGATTCTGGCAGGTGAAATTTTATCTGAAATTGATTTTGCAATCATTGATCACTACTTTGTAGGGCACACCATTTATATTACCAGTTTGAAAACTTCGCTTCTAATAAATGGCTTCACGACCATCAAGACTTTGTCAAGGTACGATGGGCAATTAAGGACATGCACCTGTTTCAATCGCACAGGATGTGCATCCTGTACGAATTTCATGTAAATCCGTAGTGCATTAAAAGTCACTCTAGTTAAGTGCCTTAAACTGAAGCCGGCCATGTCAAAAATGGGTATCTCACCCTCTGCCATTCCTGCTGGATCCTCGGTGATGAACCGGCAATCCGCTAACATAAAAAACACTTTCACTCCCTCAGTAAAGTTAAACTAAAATAGGTACAAGAAAAGTTATGAAACTTTGGTTAACTTTGGAAGGGAAGTGTATATGTAGTCAATGGAGACAAAATAAATCCGTCTAAAGTGAATGTGTGACAAAACATCGGCTAGTAACACTTTTTTACAGCTTTACGCACGCAGGTTCAACTGATGCTTTTTAGCTAATTTGCAGCAAAATTCGTATACGAAAAAAAGTTATATATAATAGGTGTGGATTGTAAATGAAAGTGAGGTAAAGGAAAATAAAAGAAATCTGCTGGAATTAAAGAGGTGATTGACCGACCTTTAGAGTACCCTTCGTATGGTAAAATGTGTATGACTTTATGCATGTACGTTCAACTGATGATATTTTCTTCCTACAACTGTTGGGCCATAAATTCAACGAATTCAAACCAAAATTAGTTGGAAAATTGAAAGAAAAGAAAGTGAGGAATTTGTAAATGAAATATGTGTGGAAAGTAAGTGTAAATGAAATAAATTGAGATAAAATAAATCTGGGGAAAGTAAATAGGTGACAAAACTGGCTCTGGTGTTATTGGTATGCAAACTGCAACATGGATTCAACTGGCTATTTTTTGCTATTGTGGTGTACTGTTGTCAAAAAAACTAACGATTCCCCCATCCAAACCATTAACATAATAAATATCCCATATCCATATCCAAATCAATTTAATATTCGGAATCAACCTTATGCACATTTATTAAGCACTGATTTAATTCTAAAAAATTACTCAGATCATAAAATGCGCAATTTCGTATACACTTCATGATCTTTCCTTTGCAAAATTTGTTCAACCCAATTCCCACCCGCTTCCTTGTCCTTAACTTCCTTTGAGGTACACAACAAATCTCATCGGCTTGTGGGGGTTCCTTTAAACTTACCCAAAGAATCACCCATAATTGCAACTCAGCTCCCATCGCTTTTCGCCAATGCAATTGCATTTTCCAAGGCCATATAATGCATTCGACGCATTACCTGAAAAACCCTAAAGATAATTCTCACAGCATTCACGCATTGAACGCGTTATTCAAATTTCCTGTAAAAAATTCTTCACATCATACGGCATCATAAATCCCAAACCATTCGGCACCCTTGTCATCGTAAAAAGCTTGTTTGTACAGCTGCAATAAACCGACCCGCGATTCGTTTGTCCGATCGACGAACAATTACCGCATCCCAAGCATTATCATCGGAACCGAATCCTCTAGCATTTCCTAGTACAAACAAAAATTCGGTTCCTACTGCAGTCTGAGAGGCCATAGACATTAAAACCCATTAGCACCTTTTCCTAATGGCGACGCATCTATTAACACATCCGCACCACTCATCCACGACTGTAATGATGCCTTTATTTGCTTTTAGCACATTTCGTCGACGCATCGCCGTCTATTTATTTAGCAGCAATGCACATCACAATGGTCTTCACGATCCCTTTGTCCTTACCGTATTTTTGCTTTGTTTTTCCATGGCCTTGTTTCATGAGAAAACCAATGTGATCTTCGCGATCACACATACACCCATACACCATGATCCGCATTACGAGATCTGGTTTTCTATTCCCCCAAGAGAGACTTTACGTTTCTCTGGTGGTAAATAAAAACATAACCTTAGTGGAGAGGATATCTACGCCCACATCACCAAACTAACCCCAAACGCGGGTTGAATCTTTGAGTCTTATTCCAACCACCGATCGCGACGATTTTTTTTTCTCCCGCTCTCCGTAGCCGACCACGGGGACGCGTATACATTACCAAGTCGAGTTCGAGCTAGCGTTAGCCCATTTTACAAACGTGTTCGCAACTAGCTAAGTGCCTGTGTTTTATTAAGTTGAGTTGTCGAGTTGTGTTGTTAAGGAGTAAGCCCGGAGTAAGATTAGAATGCCATTTGTGAAATTACAATAACAATAGAGTATTCAAAAATAAAAGTTTTAACTAGTGAAAATCGTGTTTTATTTGTCTCTTGGTGAACGGTTGCATTAAGCAATAGGACTACGACATGCATCGCTGTATGTAAGGATTGAGGTTTGCCGCGCACTGTTCACGTTCATATCAATCAATTAATAAAGACAATTCAATTCGTAATCAACTGTGTGCGCGTAGTAGGTATCCGTGGTGTGCTACAGCACTTATTGCAATTCCATCCGAAGTTACATTTCGACCGCCATCCTGTGAAGGTTTTGTTTGTTTGCCATTGACTGACTGCACCGAAAAGTGAACTTTATCGTGGGGACGTAGTAGAACCCCGTTTCGTACCCCGGTACAATGACTTCGTCCACCACAGGCTCTTTCAGAAATTTCTAAGTACTTCGATTTGGACAAGTCTCAACGAGGTTCTGTATAAAAGGGCGATCAACTGTAATTTCTATGTCACTGGCGACCCGGATACTAATGCGATCATTAGTTCAGAGGTTCACAATCAACTAAACAACTTTAATGGTCCAATAGTTGTCTTCAACTCGGCTAGCAGTGTATACTTCGATGACACACGTAATAACAGTCATGGTTTCGTCACACCATACACCCTACAGAACCTAGTTAAATCTCGAAGCCCCAAGAAGTCACCCGGTATCGACAACATGTCATACCACTCGTTCCGAAGGCTATCTGCTTTATTCTTTATAAAGCTCTCCATTCTGCTCAACCATACCTACAACATGGGGTACTTTTCCCAAGCTTGGAAGCATGCTGTTGTTTACCCAATAGCAAAACTTGAGAAACCAAATTAACACCCATCAACCTTTCGTCCTATCTCCCTCCTCACTTGCATCAGTAAAATATATGAACAGTTCCTATACGAGAAGCTAAATAAATGTATCGGTGCTAGGAACCTAAATTTCCAATTTGGATTTAGAAGAGCGCACAGCACCACTATGGCTCTCAACATATTTCAAAGCCACGTCTGCGTGCGGCTCTTTAATAAGGAACCCACCATTATAATGAGCTTGGACATTGAAAAGGCTTTTGACACGACGTGGATCGAAGGTGTCGTCTTTAAATTATTGAACACTGGTCTTAGTAGAACGCTTTGCAGTATCATCTACCACTTCGTTCGAAACAGAACTTTTCAAGTTCGAGTGAGTGGAAAGCTATCCCGAACTTTCAATGCCGCTGCAGGCGTACCACAAGACACCTTTCTATGCGCCTTCCTATTTATTTTCTACACCTCAGAGATTCCTCGCCCTGTGGACGGGAGGATAAACCAGATATGCTATGCGGATGACATCCTAGTGTACAAGTCATCCAAAAGCCCTAAGCTCACAACGAATCGAATCAACTGTTGACCTGGGCGAACTGTATCGGTTTTATAGTCAATGGAAAATTTGACTTAATCCATCCAAAGCAGTAGCTATCATTCTGAGTAGTAAGCACTCCCAACATACTTCTCGATATTCACAGAATATTCGAATACAAATAGGAGGTACTACGATTAGATGACAGGACAGGCTGAAATATCTTGGGGTCATTTATACCCCAAAAACGAATTTCAACAAACATGTGACCCACATTCTTCAAAGGGGCTTCGGTCGGTCTAAGCAACTGCACAACATTATGAAGTGGAGCAACAAAGTTGATGCGAAAGTTAAGCTTCTCTGCTATAAGCAACTACTTGATGTGGAATATCGTACGCCTTTCACATATGGTCCTGCATATCTTCGGCGCAAATGGAAAGACTTCGAGTTTTCGAAAGGAAACTTCTCAGAAGATACACCAACCACTCTAGAAAGCCTGGTGTTACGTGTGGCTTCCACCATCCCCATTATTTATTCTATTTTAATGTGTAATCTGTGTGGTAAGGTAGAGAAAAAACACACGATCCACATGTTGAATATACGAACATACATTTGTTCGGTTGTGGATCGTGTGGAAGCTGGATTCCTTTTCGGAGTGGGTGGAGATTCCGAGAGAGTGACGAGTGTGGTCTTGACAGACAAAAAAAAAAAAAAAAAAGAAAGGTACGAGAGAACTGGTGCGCGTTGTAAGGAGGAAAATTAAAGAAAGAGTAAGAAATTTGAGAATCGCACGACGCGACGAATAAGTTTCCGCGGAAAGAAAAAAAAAGACATACCAAATAGTTAATATATAAATGTTATCACGGAGTGTGTAAATAGAAAAGTCATCAATTGCCACAATTTAGAGTTTTCTTCGAGGAATCCAATTCGCAGGTAAACAGCTAACGCCTCTTACACAGGTGGTAGAGGACTACAGTGGTGACTCGCAACCGCGGCCAACGGTATCCACGAAGAGACCACAAACTCATTGAGTCAAAAGGCCGTTTGTCCGTAACAAAACGGGAATCGGCAACTGGATGAGACACCACCGATAGCGAAAAAACATCAAGTGAAACACCATTGATGGTTATCGGAGTCATAGAATACAAAACATCACAAATAGCCCTACAAATCAAGTAGAAAAAGACATCAAGGGAAACACCATTCACGGGTATCGGAGTCATACCATACCAAATAGTTAATACCCATCAAGGGGTAATTTGAAGGAATACCACACTGGTGGTCGCCATTAGCCCAACTCTCACCTATATGAAGTTGCCTCAATTACCCTGTGGGGTTATTTCCACTATAGTCTCTGAAAGGCTTCCAGTTGTATCAATAACGAAAACACCGCCGATTCTTCTTCCTCTTTATTTATTTATTTATTTAAAGCGTCACATACAACACAAACTAACTTACTCCACTGTTCAAAAGGTTCACTATTAATAATTGAGGGTTGACTGTGTTTACTACGGCATAAATGATTTTAGATAGCAAAATTGTTCACAATTAATGATTGATTATGCACTGTGTTTATGTACCATAAATGGTTTTAAATAGCAAGGTAACTTTAATAATTGTGGGTGCACCGTGTCTACTATAACATGAATGATCTTAACTAGCAAAAACGTTCACAATTAATTATTGAGGGCGCACTGCGTTTGTGTAACATAATTGGCTTTAAACAGCAGAAAGGTTCACAATTAATGATTGATTATGCACTGTGTCTATGTAACATAAATGGTTTTAAATAGCAAAGTAACTTTAATAATTTTGGGTGCACTGTGTTTGTGTAACATAAATGGTTTTAAATAGCAAAGTAACTTTAATAATTTTGGGTGCACTGATTAATCCACTTCCACCCGCACAGCTTGGTAGCTCTAATCTGACTGACTATTCGCTGCCGACGAAAAAAAGGACACCGCAAAGAAAACCGCAAAAAGAGGAGGAGCTGCACGATCGACTCGAGGCAGTCAATCGTGATTGGGCCGGGGAATACGGCATACATTTCGTATGTATGTGTATGCGTCGCATACAATCGTCCGGTGATCGATGGTGGTTGCGAGCGTCGCAACTGCATCTCCTACGAATACAAACAATGGGTGGCCTGCGGCTGTGTACACAATTGATTGTGCAATACTTGCCGGCAACAGGAGCATCTGGGGTAAAAACAACACGAGCCGAAGATCTGGTCATCCTAGGAGAGGCCATAAATCAACATTTAGGTTGATGGGTGTGAATTTTCCTAGGTCCGCCGACGGTTGGCGGCCGTTAATAGGGGAATTGTATATATCATAAACAATCTGTGATGCAAATGCTATATTTGGGTATTGCAACGAATATACGGTGCAGCCATTGCCAGATGTTAAAAGTAAACACTTGATGGCTGCATCCAATTCGTTGCTTGTTTGCGGTCCCTGATCGGTGGAGACCGATAATGGGAAACCAGCTATTGCTGGTAATTAGGGTGATGTTTGTTTTGCATCAGCCGAAACCTTGTCGGCGGTGGCAAACTGATGGGACCTGATAGCCGCATGCTAGGGGTGCCATGGACAAACAAAAACAACGAGTAATCAACGAACTCCGTGTTGATTTTGTTTCCATGGCATAAGGCTATGGGAACAAGATGCACTGGGTGCAATGCATGCCCGAGGATGAAATTTTCAATGCCACGGCTAGGGATAATCTTTGCCGTGGACTTAATGTTTTCAGGTATTGTAATGCATGCCCGAGCATGAAATTTTCAATGCCACGGCTAGGTGATAATCTTTGCCGTGGACTTAATGTTTTCAGATATGGTAATGCATGCCCGAGGATGAAATTTTCGATGCCACGGCTAGGTGGATAGATTATCTTTGCCGTGGACTTAATGTTTTCAGGTATGGTGGTGGAGAAAAAGGGGTTTGGAAGAAAAACCCCCAAAGAAAGGTAAGCTGCCTAAAAGGTATTCATGTCAGTTATCCTTTGGGGTAACTGAATCAATTCCAGCAATCTGGTTGGCGGTTAATGCCGTAGCAAGGTTACGTAACCTTGCTGAAGATTCGACTTCAAGGTAAGTCGCATCGCTGGGAATGGTGGGGATCGAGCGATGCATGGCTCTTCGGGCCCTGAAAAGCCCCACAACCCCTAACGATGAGTACTTGCTACAATTAGCATACAAGTACCTCGAAAGCATTCAGCGAGAACCCACTTGTACGGGAGTCTTGCGTTCTTGACCCTTCTCTCTTTCGATCTCTTCGGATCCTACCACCACAACTTCTTCACTTAAGTTCTGCTACCTTTTTACTAGAGTTGCCAAATCAGACTCAAAATTACCATCGGTAGTAGCAGTGTTTCTTAGTATTCTTTTCGCCTCACCACTCAAATTAGCCTCCAAATAATGAAGCTTTTGGACATCAGAAATGGATGAATTTTTTGTTACGAGACTTTCAAAATGCTTTTAAATTCAGGCCATAGTTGATACGAGCCCGGAAACGTCGAAATTTTGATCGCGGAAAGCTTTAATTCAACTTCTGGAGCCTTAGATGCTACTGCTGAGTTGTTATGTGTCTGGTTCAGACTTTCGGTGATAGCCGACTGTGACTTTAAATTAGTTGAGTACGTGTAGTACAACTCCTTTAACCTGTGAAACGTTAAGGACTCCATGTAACCTTTGCCTCTTCACTTGGAGCTGCAATCATTTTCTGATGCAGTCCTCGAGAATGCTTGATTATAGTTATAAATATGCCACACACCTGTTACTACGCGTTGCTCCAGAACACTTTCGAACACCAGGTTCAAATACCCCAATACCCCTTTCTACCAGTCGTAGTTCTTCCAGCAGCTAACTCGAACACAAGTAAACCTGGTATATCAGCAGCGCTAGCAGAACACCAACCTTAACTCTGATACGATCTTGGTATACAGTCTTTGAATTTGGCGCGCAATTGAATAGCACTTGATAGTCTTTCAAACGAAATTATGTTTCAAAACTGTTAAGGATTCCGCATCCGGCCCGAAGGATCAAATGTACGGAAGTATATAGCATACCTTCAAAAATGAACTAAGACAAAATCGTTACGACCAGAATCCTTACAGTCAATCTCGACTAAACTAATTACTTTCGTCCGTCATAGAGTCAAAAAAAGTACATCAATAAAACACACTGAATAGGTTATTTTCTTGTCTATTCACCTATTCGCCTCTACGGGTACCTTGTGAATGAATATTTCTATTCTCGCCCAACCTGCAAGAAAACAGCGGCATCGGTGATCTTAGCTGTGTTGAGATCATCGACCCCAAGTTCCGTGGTCTTGTAGTGCTCTGAAAAGCTTATACGTCCTATAATTTCATGAAAATTCATAAAACTGAATTCTTATCTCAAAATAAACATTGGGCACCACACCCAGTGTATCTAAATCGAGATTTTGCGTTCGAATCGATTGTTTCAAGATACAAATCTCGATTTGTTTCTGTTTAAAAGGAGCATGCATCGTGACCTCAGGGGGCCAGTATTTTGATGTTCGTTGTCCCTGGAGGAAGTACCCCAGGAGACCAGCTGAAAAGTTAAAAGGAAATAAAAGGAAAAACTCAAAAAATCGTTGTTTCATTTGAGCAGACTGGTAAGTTGACATGTGGTCCATCCGCAAACTATCCCTTTGCAGTATCCCTGTGTCGACCAACACCACCGGAGGCTGGTGACTGTGGAAGGCAGAAAGAGCTTACTCTCTACGACTGTTCGTTACTCTTCCCTCAGGTTTGAGGAAGCACGGCGGCGACCGCAACGGGTCCCCTCAGGAACGGTCTAAAGAGATCCCTTATCATTTTCAGGACAAGGAGACACGCTACCTGGAGCAAGGCCAACAGAACTATAACAGTCTATGCAGTTTCATGCACTGCCATCATCGACGTTATCCTCATCTCCGCTATCATAGGCCGTCGTGTCACATAGGAGTTATCTTCTTCTCCCCCACCATGCACTTCTTGAAAAAACCTCGCAGGAACGCCATAGCCAATGCGTAGCTTTGGTGTGTGGGCGGACCGGTGTGAGCTTTTGTGTGTGTATGCGAATCGATAGACGTGGGCTAGACTGAACATAGAATTTTGTTATCTGTATCTTCATCTCTTCTTCATACCCAAATTCTCATGAGCGTGTTTAATTAATGTGATTTTTCCGACGGCAAATACACTATTTTTGATTTGTGGACAACTGCAATTATGTATTTATATTTTATTTATTTATTTATTATTATTAACTAAGGTCATGTTGTACTGCAACAAACCTCCATTCAAATGTTGAAACTTTCAAACTTAACTCCATCTAACACATTCTTCTCTATTTGGCTCCCACTTATGCCATCAGTTTTGATTGCGTTCGTACTTTCGCGATATATTCCCGCAATATTATTCACAATATGTCTCGCAATATGTTTTACAATTTACAGTTTGTTGATAAAAATGACAAATGTCTCAATCATGCCTATTACCAACTCTTTCGTAGTATATGCAGTTTTTTGTCGCCCGGAGAAAATTTTTTATATAATAAATAGAAATACTAAGTGTTCTTTTATTTGTGGTATTTTACCTTGTCTGGGTCGAAATCGATTAAACGATAAATCAACACCTTCTCTTTTCCAGGTGTGAGTCCAGGTATTGGAACGAGGTCTCTGCAAAAAAAAAAAATTTAAATTTTATTTATTAATCAACTTTTTTTCTAATAGTGCAAGGAATACTTACGCTATCGCATTTAACTCCTTGCTCTCCTTAGTACATGGATCTCGTTGAAAGAAAATGGATGGATTCTTATTGCGGTAGCTGTAGTTGAACTCAATTAGTTTACGAGTCTCTGCAACGTCACCGGAACACGTAAACAAAAATCGTCGAAGCAAAAGGGGATCTAAATGAACGTTTTTAATTTGATAGTTTTTATTAAAGGTTCGACAAGAGTGCTGAGACTAAATAAATCTGTAATTAACTATGTAGAAGTAACCGCGAGTTTCAGAGTTTTTAATTTTTAGCTTGGAGCCAGCTAATTGCTTTAGTAGTAAAGGTTTTGAGGCCTGTACGGCAGTTGGTTTAACAGTTGACTGTGCTATTGCTGCCGTTGGACACTAAATGTAATGTCTATTCTTGTAAAATTGTATTAAAAAGCGGAAACCAGAACTAATTTTGGGGAGTTTTTCACTATGAAAATCTAACGTCATATTATTGCATTTATTTTTAAAATATTGGTGGAAGTTTTTATAACCAATCATGCCAAGAGAACAACTAATTCCTAACCGGACGAATTGGGTCTGAGCATAAGCTAGTCACCGTGCATTTCCGGCGACGATTTTGTTCTTTTTCGCACTTGTTGACGATTTGGTTTCCAATTGTCGAACATTCTCACAGAACCGACGAGGCTGCCGGAGATGTTTGCTGTAAGCCACAACTTGACTCAACTCGTGGGGGAGCCATCGCGAGTGCTGGATGCCCGAGGCGATTATGCGAACACCCTGGATCTGTTTTTGACATCCCAGCCGAGTATTTATACCGTAGAGGTTTCTGCGACACTTGGAAACTCTGATCCAATCGCGCTCCAATCCCACCGATGTTAACAGAACGAATTTTGTTAGAATCAGAAACGCGTGCAACCAGGCGATTGATACCGCGAAGAAGGCTCACAACGACAGGGTGATCAATAAACTCCTTCGGTGCCCAACTGGTTCGCGCTCCTTCTGGTCAATGTCAAAAGCTGTCGGCGGTAACTTCGCATTCACCTCCTTCCCTCCGTTGGTGACAGACAGCGGGACATTAGTCACGAATTCAAAGGATAAATCTAATGTGTTCGCGAATTTATTTTCCGCGAATTCAAACCACGATCCTGGCCTTTTGGAGCCACCTGTGATCTCACCGGTACGGTCTTTAATGAGGGATGTGAGATTCCGACCGCGCACTATTCAACGCATTCTACGTGAACTGGAATGTAGGAAAGCATCCGGCCCGGGCGGAATACCAGCAATAGTCCTTAGGAGTTGTGCTCCAGAACTATCGCCGGTTCTTGGCAGATTCTTCCGCTTATCTTATGCACGGAGGACCTTTTCTGCCTGTTGGAAAATTGCTCGAGTTCAGCCAATCCCAAAGACGGGAAAAAGTGTCTCCCACAAAATTACCGTCCGATAGTATTACTGTCTATTTTATCTAAGGTAATGGAAAAAGTCATCAATACAGAGTTAGTTAAGTATTTGGAGTGCAACGGACTCCTGAATGACCGGCAATACGAATTCCGTGGCAGGCGGTCCACGGGAGACCTTTTGACACTTATATCAGATATATGAACATCTGCGATTGAACGGCATGGTGAATCAAGGGCGGTCGCATTCTATATATCTCCAAGGCTTCTGACCGCGTCTGGCGCGGGGCATTCCTGAGCAAACTTCGTTCATATAGACTTTCCCAACAGCTTTGCGACTGGACGAGGAGCTTCCTCGAGAATCGATCGATCCGGGTTGTTGTGGACGGCGAGTGTTCGGATCTGTATCCTGTTAATTCGAGGGTGCCCGAAGGTTCTATTTTGGCTCAAACCTTGTTCTTGCTTCACATAAATGATTTGTTGGAGACAACGGATAACAAAGTGTTCAGTTTTGCGGATGATAGTACGCTTGTTTTCTCCTTTTCGAGTGATCGGCCGATTGGTGCATCTGCGTCATATCAGCTGAGATGTAGACAGATTGACTCCCTGAATCTGGATGGATGTCTGGATATGATCCTGCAGTGAGGAAGGGCCAATTTCGTGGACTTCAATGCAACGAAGACACAATATACAACATTCACAAAGAAAAGTGGATCATCGGTTCCACAACTGATGATGAATGGCCGGGCCCTCGAGGCTGGGGAAAGTTGGAAATTGCTCGGTGTCACGGTTTGTGTGAATATATCATGTGTGTACACGCGCAATTTTTAAGTGCGAGTCCGCCGAGTTTTTTTTTTTTTTTTTTTGAAAAGTCTTAATTCAACCATCAACCAGGCGAGTAGTCTTTTCAACCACCGCAGCGAGTGCACACGCCCCAGATTGTAGTCGAGTGCGATTGGGACATTTTCAGATACTAGTCGTGTGTGTCTGCCGTTTGTTAAGTGTTTGTTGTTTTATTAAGTTGAGTTTTCAAGTTCTTTTCTAACGAGTAAAGCATATCAGTCCGATTATATATCCATTGTCAAAATAAATTCAAACAAGAAATAAATTTAAACTCCGTGACATCAGTGCGTTTTATTTTACCCCGTCCTTTCACGTGTGTTCGGCGGAACTTTGGATCGAAGGGGATAGGAGTGAAACAGTGCCCATGCCGGCACACATACATCTTCCCCACAGTCTCTCCACCGGTCCTGATTTCGAGTCGATGTCATCCATCACAAAGGTCTTTCCGGGCAGGCTCATTTCGCTTATTCGAGATAGGTGTCCTGTTCACCGGAGTCTACCGAGTTTGATTTTTCTTACAACATTAGCTTCAAGATAGATCACGTACGAATTGATGGTTATATCGTCTCCGGAATTGTCCTCCCACACATAAGGGACCTTCCACTCAAGCGCGGCTAAGGGTTGAGAGTGCCTTTTACTGAACACCCAGGCCTCGGATCCATACATGAATACTGGTAAGACCATGGTCTTGTACAGTAGCAGCTTGGATGTTCTGGATAAATTTCGGGATTTAAAGAGCCTTGATAGATCATAGTAGACTTTGTCGGATTTGATCAGCCATTCGCGCATATCTTCTTCCATACTGCTATCGGCTGATACTATTGATTCAAGGTAATTAAAGGATTGCACTACTTCAAGTTCGCGCTCCACTGCCCTGATAGTTTGACCAACGTTAGGTCTTCTCTTCGAAGAAGTTGCCACCATGTACTTAGTTTTCCCCTCATTAATGTGCAGTCACCGTTTTTGTGCCGCCTGTTCGATCTGGGTGAAGGAGTCCTGTACAGCCGAATCGGATCTACCGATGATGTCGATGTCATCACGGTAGGCTAGTATCAGTATCTGGCTAGACTTGGGGATAATAGTCCCTCTAGTTGTAACGCCAGAGCCACGGATTGCTTTCTCCAACGGTAGGTTGAAGAGGCGTAGGCCCCTTGTTGGAGTCCATTAAATGGTTGTAGAAACGGAAGGTGGATATTTTGCAGAATAGGCATTGTGTAAACGCATTGATTTACTTTTCTGTAGTGGTACTGTGGGGGTATAAGAGTAGATGTGCCGACGTACGGCACTTATTCCTTATATCTCCCATCGATCCGTGGGAAGAATTTGTTCGAATAATCACGTCCGAAAAGAGTTGCTCGTAACCCCAGGTTTGTCGTATAGCCATTCGTCTCTCAAAATGCGGCATCGATTTATGTTCATCTTTATTGAGGAATGTGTAATTGTAAACATTTATGGGACGCACGTCCACTTCCTGGTTGTACCGAATCCGATGCGCATATTGGACGACATCTCCTTCGAGTGGATAGATAAATAAACGATTGAAGTCTAATTCGAATAAGTGAGTTAAGACACCAAAGTAATCAATAAAAAAAGATAACAGATAGCACTGCCAGCAAGCGTTTTAATTTATTGAAAATATTCACTAGTGAGAACATTCCGATGCGGTCACACAACACATAACTCTACAACTAAAATTCGGATGTCCGCGGACGAGCGTGTGCATGAGCATGTACACGCGGTGGCAATTCGCGACACCACCTCCCTTGATTAAACACGTTAATCGACTGACTTCAAAAGGGAAGAAATTGGATACAACCAAAAGAGAACATACTTCTGCTCTCTCATTGCCAAGTCCTTCGATGTGTGGTAGGTTACATCGGTAATCTGATGATCGAAGAGAGCGGGACAATAAGAGAACAGAAACATGCTGTACGATTATCTTGGGGTGGATTTGGTTGTATGTGCATGAATCAATGTAGTTCTGAGCGGAACACGTTGACCTGATTCTGTAGTATGGTGGGTTCAGTGTACATTGATCCATACGAAGACAGAACTGAGAAAGAGAGGAGAATTAAACTGATGATATTCACCTGCAAAAAGAGAACATTGATCCCCAGCGAATGAAGTGTCTGGAGAAAAGCCGAAGTAACGCTAGGGAAATATTATCACGTGATTCAATCGAATGTGGTGATAAATTTCCCAAGCGGATCTGCAATGATGCGACAACTTCGTTCGGCTGGATTTGGTTGTTGCTAATCGACATGGACACGAGTTGCCGTATGGCAAAAAAGGTAAGCTAAACTCATTTATGCATTGTCTCCGTGGTACAATGAGTTTAGCTATGTGTCCTTGGCGGAAACATGCTTTGCAGGTGAACAGGTAAGTAGGGGGAAATGGGGTTGATTTGACGCGCTGAAAGGCGGTCGAAATTAGGTAGGAAATGTTGGTTGGAATTGTGGGTTGTTTCTCATGTAGAATAGAGAAACCCCCCACAGTACTGTACGAACTTTCTTACTTAGAAATATTCCGAAAACCATGTTTACAGTACTGCGTTTTATTACATTACCTGCACGCTTTTGGGGAAAGTGTAAAGAATTCCCATATACAGAGTATTTTAATTCTGTTTCTCACAAGAACGCAGCCACTGCCAAACGGAGAGATCCCCCCCCCCCCCGCGTTTCCGTCGTCAAAAACTTAACAAGCCTAAACATCCCCGTAAACAGATAATAATGACAATCTAGAACACAAATTCATTTATGTAATAGCGATCGCCAGCAGATAAATTGATAGTTATTTCATTCAGTTTATCATTCAAAGGTATTCGCAACTGATTTTAGTAAGGATACAATTGCGCTGTTGGCTGCAGACGACTTACGGAGTTATATCTGTTGGAGCCCAAAAAGAGGCCTTTTTTATTTTTTTTATGAGCTCGTTTCTACATAATCATAAACAAATGATATATGAATCGATGAGGCAACTCTTCAGAAATGTGAAAAAAAAAATTTATTGGCATAAATTTACAAAATGGCGGCTTTGGTCAATAAACTAAAAACAACATTTAAAAAAGTATCTCCCCGACAAGCAGTAGAAGTCCCTTGGATCACCATCTAGAAGCATAAACAATTTTTTTTCATAAACTACATGAGTTTTGCTTGTGAACTAAACACGGTCTTAGTTATAGAACTTTTTTTTCTTTGCAAAATTATTGTGTAAACAAAAAATGTCGTTTTCGACGAAGAAAATCGAAGTACATTTTTTTTTTGCGTGGATTGTTTTAATAAAATCGTGTGTCGTTCGATCGTTAAAATAGCATGTACTGGACTAGCTAATCGAATGAAGAAGCTAAAATTAAAGTGTCAAGTCAATCGGATGAAAACTTCTCAAGTTCTGCTGCATGCCGATTTCAAAAACATGGTTTCGAGAAAAACGCTATAACTTTTCGAAATCATAATAATATGGTCGATAATAATTTTTTTACCTTTACTCTGCTGTACCAGCACCGTATAATTGTCCTTCCAAAGTCCTATTCTGGTCCTCCAGCTCTTGTCTAGCCGATGTAAAGCTGCGTCTAGCCGTTTTTTCAATCCCGGAAATGAAGCGCTCAGCGGCCTTGATGCAATTGACGTCGAATAATGTACCCCCAACCGTTATTCGTAGTGCGTTGTAAATAGAACATAAGCCGTCTTTCCGTTTGAAACTGTTTTCGGTGCGATGGTCCATACAACTGCGTTGAATGATTCGTTTTGATTTTGGGGATATCTACCCAAGCAACGTGAAAGAAGATCGTCAGAGCTTGGTTCTTCGTAAATTGGCTTGATTGCTTCAAAAACATCGTTATGCAATGGAAGCTTATGCTTATAAGTAGATAGAGTACCTAATGCTTTGCTCCGTTGCCACGAGAACCAAGAACCAACTCCGACTGGACACTTATCGTGTTGCGTTTTTTCATCTGTGGCTATTTTATACCATTTCTCATTTTTTCAACTGATCCAATATTGCGTCTAATAGTATAATAGTCCATAAAAAATAGTAAGTTCATCAATGAGCTTACCCATCAATTTACCTCACCCCCCGAGGCCTTTGGTTTTTTTTTTCAAGTTACAAAGGCGACTTTTCAAACATAAAGTGCGCACGCGTCCGGTGCAATCACAATATTAGAAATAATCTTATCGTAGGTTACTTCAACAACTGACTTTGGAAGGTCCATGAAAGCACAGAACTTTTTAATGCCATTGATTTCAATACCAAGTAAGCGGATTGTAAAAATCCTACCTGTGTTGACTTAATATGCACGATCATTAATTGATTGTCTATTATCTTTGAACATGCCCAATAAACCCCTTTTTAGCACCAGTAACATTTACATAGGTATTGGGGTCAACAATTCCCCTATAGGTTTTCGAGTCCCCATCGTCATATCTGTGTTGACTTCATATGCACGATCATTAATTAATGGGCAACTGTTTATAGAAGGATCGCTGCAATTCCTGCAGTTTACAATAATGTTGGAGTCCACGTCTGCTGCCGTCTGAAAATGTCACGTCACCTTTATATTCTCTGCATACCACGACTTGAAAAATAGCACTAAAATAAGTCAGAAAATTGATAACAGGGTAGTCAAACGATTCATCCACTTCTCTATCACACTATTCATCGTTCATTTTGAGTTTTTTGCCGACGCACTAACGTACTCCAAATAGTGCTCGAAAGAACGACGGTTAGGTGGCCGCCTGTTTCCGATTGTGCTTCGTCTTCGCGTTGAATAGTTTTCTTTAGTGCCTTTGCGGCCATCATACACTTTATCACTCATAACTCAGAAATTAATTATACAAAATTATAAAGCCAAAATAACAACGGTAAGGATGTAACTATGAGTCGTACAGGTGATGTAACTATGCAGCGTACAGGTGATTGACGAAACACGTGCTCTTACAATAGCATAGTAACCACTAGTCTAGGATAGTGTATGTGTAGTACACAGCGATATCTATAACATAGTTTTGAAATATATTCTCGGCGGTCGACAAGTAATAGTCATATATAGGGTGGCGCAAAATTAATCATCCATTTTGTTTTTGAATTACTTTTTTACTAAATAAAAAAAATGATTTTGAGTGATGCAAATCTGTATTTGGACCTTTACAGTTTTTTCTGTTAAGTTAAGAGATGACTTAATGATGATTTTCGAGAATGCACTCACATTTTGATGCATTCGAGATACAAAATCCCGATCAGATTTTGAATAATAGGGTGACGAATTTCAGATTCGAGGATCAGTCCCAATTGGCGTCCGAGGTGTAAGGACGTCAATAAACTAAACTAAAATTAATAAATAGAGTTCATTTTTAGTTGAAAGGCATTTTTATTGGGCTTGGCCGATTCCCAGGCCCATATTCAAAAATCGGTCCTTACTCTCCCCGAAAGGTCGCGGAAGCACGATGGCGACCGCAATGAGCCTTCTCAGGAGCGGCCAGGAGACACGCTCCGTGAGAGAAAAACTACTAGAAAAAATGGTGGGAGCGGTGGGATGATCCAACTATCCCATACCAACAAACCGAAAACGGCACATTAGTGGCAGTGGACTCAACTGATCCATTCACCCCCTACAAGAGGAAAAGAACATGGGTAGGATAACCCAAAATATCCCACAAGCTCCCGAACTGGAATCGCACCAACGGCCGTTGGAAATGGGCAATCATTAATTGGCAACATGAACCAGAAAGTAACACCTTTAGCGAATGCCAATGCAGAGACGACTACAATCGCAGTCATATATACTAAAGGCTCCATTGAGCACAACGCACATCACACAAAACACACCACACACCACACACCACACACCACACACCACACCAAAGGCCCACAAATAGTACAGGGAGGAGTAGTAGTATTAGCAGCAATAGCCACCACAAATCTGGAAAACACCATTCGTCATCCCCCGTCCGACGTCTACAACACGCCCAACATTTACAACATATATACAATTACATGCCCAACAGCATCAATCGCAACGACCAGCAGCAGCCGACAGTGCATCCATGATTGTCCTGCAATCCACTCAAAAGCACCAGCAGCAGTCGCAGCTGCATCAACAACAGCAATCTATAGAATACCACACAGACGCATCAACAACAACGAATAATCAGGCGACTGGGTATTTATACCCATTTTAACAAATTTAGGGGACAAACAAAATCCTCAATACACGTTTAAAAATTCATTTGAAAAAAAGGGGACGCATAGAAACCCCAAAAATAAAATGTAAAAATTAATTAATTAATTAATTAATTAATTAATTAAAAGGGATATCAAGAAGCGCAAATTTTCCGGAGGCCCCGGAAACATGGTTGCGACCACAACGAGCCTCCTAAGGAGCGATCTATTAAAGGGACCCTCATCCTTTTAAGGGCTAGGAGATACGCTCCGTGAGAGAAAGGCTACTACAAGATGCTCTTGAGTTTGGCATGACTCAGGGTGCAATAACGACTGTAGCTCAACGTTTTCAAACTTTACTGCCCTCCCTGCGTAATCATCTGTCGCTGATGCGAAAATTACCACTTTTAAAACGTCGGAATTAGTACTCAGATACTTTACACAGCAATTCACGCCTATCAGCTGTACTTTTCCTCAAATTAAAACAAAACAACAAAGCTTCCCACAAATTGTGTTTTGTAGACACAAAAAACCCAGATATCCATGCTTAAATTAAAAAGTAAGAATGTTGTTTACACTTCAGTGAAATGACACATACTGATTTTAGAGGTAAATGCTGATGTTGTAACATGAACATAGTTAAAAAATGAATAAATGAGAAAACTCCAGTTCTTCTATACAAATTATTATAACAACCTAATATCAGCTTATTTATTTATATATATTATTGCCAGTAAGGATATTACGACATATCAAACTGTTAAAATGCCATTATTATATTCCTAGTGCACCACTGTGCTTCCGGGGCCTCCGGGAAGAGTGGGCTACCATGCATATCCTGATGGATTCGTGTACCTTTAATCCCACCGGATAATCAAAAGAATGTGCCGTCCGTAACAGGTGAGTTCACACGATAATTTTAACCACTATGTGCGCAAGTGACAAAGCACACACAAGAAGAGAGTTCTTCAAACACCGAGAACAAGCACACCACAATATACTGGAAGCGCAGCGACAAAACTCTGCATCACATCCGAAAACCAAAAACGATTTATTTTAAAAAACTAATTTATTTTACTGTTCACTTTATTTTGGAGAATCCCCTCCTTGGACATGTTACTCACTGACCCCCCTCTAATCTACTTTTTATTCTTCATCAAAGTCTAGACGCATTGCCTCTTATCAGAGATACTTTTTGAGGTTTGTTTGTGTTATCCATCTGGCTAATGTAAACAAGGGTTTGAATACACTCCAGATGGGAACAAAGTCCTTGGGAACTGGATGAGAAATTGGATGGGAATCTGTGCCTATTTGGATACCATAAAACATCTGGTTACAATACATATGGAGATATGCACTGTGATGTTTAGATTGCTTGAATTTTGTGTGTGCATATGATAAACGGATTTTTGGCTCATTTATCGCATATTTATTTTAGACCTTAGATTTTGGGGAATTAAATAAACAAGTATACGTTGTAATGTTTGAACTTTAAGAAATTAAATTCGATGTTCAACAATGGAACGTTTGGTTCAATTTGTTTGACATTGAATTCAACGTTGATTTGGGGATATGGATGCTTTGGGTGGGTATTTTATTAGTGGGTAATATGTATGTGGGAGGGAAATGGTAGTGCTTTTTGGAGGACTACACCATTACATTGCTTGACCTTTCATCGCGTAACATGTTTACTTTATTTTCCCTACGAAGTCTTCGATTTTTTTAACTTTTAATTTTTAGTTCTTTGGGTCCTTTCACAAATTGTATTAAACACGTTTATTTTATTTTACTTTTTTCTCTTTCATTCATAAATTTTTGGTGTTAACAACAAACTACAAAAGTCGTGACAACATCAACTTGGTATCACAAATTGTTTTTTCTTCTTTTAAAAAACAATTCCAATATCCAGTTTAATTGTTTAAGGGGAGCTTTCTCATCATGACGTTTTTAAAAATAATTTTTTTTAATTTTTTCATTTTTTATAGCTAATAGTGTGTAGAATAAGTCAGCGAAACCGTTTTAGCTAAAATGAGGTAAGTGAGGTGGTTTATTTTTCACTTCGGGGCGTCTTATTCAATAGGCTCTCAAATGTATACTAACAAAGCAATCAACCTGAAAATGTATATACAAGCTAATGCGACATAGTACTATAGAACTTGGTATAGTAATTAGACCTGGTGGCGCCATCTGTAGGTCGGGCCGGAAACTGTTCACGCCACCCTCGTATAGCATTTTGAAAGTTTAAACGCGTTTTTTTCGAAGCAATGTTTTTCACATTGGTCTCCACGATATCTTGAAAATTACTCGATGGATCGGCTTTTTTTTATTTTAATGTAAATTGAATTTGTTGAAGTCTGAAATATAGTTGGATTTTTTCATAAATTGTTTTGTCTATTCAATGTTAAGGGGGTATTCTGGTCTATAAATTTGAAAAAAATCGTTTTTTTTTCATATTTTCAAAACTTAACCCTCTAAGAATATGTCTTTAAAAGGATTTTAGAAAATTCAAATTATTTTCGGAGGTATGGCCGTCTAAACCAACTCGGCCGAAACGAATCGAACAAAAGACATTAGGGACTTTCTGTCAACCTGCGACCCTGTTCCCTCGTAAAACCTTTATATATATATTGAAATACAATAACTGAAGGTAACGAGAAAGGTCCAATGTATGCAGCAGGAATGGCAGATTGAATAAACGTAAACCTAAAATATCATTTCATGACTTAGACCGCGAGAAACTTTACGTGAAACTTTAAACGCGTTTTTCTCGAAACTATCTTTTTTAAAACAATACCCACGATTTTTCAAGTTCTACTGAACCGGTTTACTTCAAATTTAGTATATGTCTACTTTGTAGGCTTTTCTATTGCATGAACTATCCTCATCCCCAAATTCCAATGTTAACAATTTTTAAAAAATTCGGAAACCTAAAAAAAAAGTGGTACAAAAATAAATTTTCTTTTCAAGCAGTCGCCATTTTGTAAAAAAAAAAAAATTTTTCAACTTTTTTTAGTTCCAACGATAGAGGCATTTCTGTAAATTAATAATCTTTTCTTTTTTTTCAGATTGCTAGGAGGGTTGAATCGTGGGTATGATCGCGTGGGTTATTCTCTCTGTCGCCACAGAAAGGAAAAAAATATTTTTTCTTTGTCAAGAAGAGGTTTAATTCTTCCTTGACGGTGTCTTTATTTTTTCCTTCACTTATATGACTATATTTACAAAAAGACTTCTGAAAACAATGTCCGAACTATGGTCGTGACTTAGAGTAATTGCCATTCTAGTTGTGAATGTTTCGTTTTTATACATTTTCGGTTGATAAGGATGCTAGTGAAGATAAAGAAATTCTAATGAGTATTTTATAGATAATAAATGTATCCGTAGTGTAGATTGTATGTTGAGTCATCCGTAATGTAGATTTGAGTCATCCGTAATGTAGATTGTAATGTATATTGCGGATTGACTCATTATAGATAAATAGGGTTTTGGGTGTTAACTCGTGCCAACTTTTTGAGATACCCGACTTCATCAGCTGCTCACTTTTTGAATTTTGACTTTTTTACTTTCAATTTTTTTTTACTGTATTCTTGAAATATTAATAAGCACCATATAAAAAATGAATAGTAAAAACATTGATTGGTTTTTTACAGCACTTCAAAAATTGCGTTAAATTCGTGCGTCTAGACCAGAATACCCCCTTAAAGAGCAAAAAAAAAATGGGAAAATCGGGACCTAAAATTTACATGTGCGCCATTTTGTTAAATTTCAACTTTCAGGGATGATTCTAGTGGAGCCCCTACTACTCTAATATAGTTTATGAAAATTCGTTTGATAATTTTTGCAGGTTCTAGAGTGGCCAACAGTAAGGTACCTTTTTTTCAGACGGTCACATTACAGGGCGTGTCAACAGTTATTGTCACTATATTTTTTAATAACAAAAAATTTTTTTTTATACTTTAGTACATATTAAAGACGTGACAAAAAGTTTGAGTTCTTTATTTAATCCCTTCTATGAGAAAAAAATCCGAGATAATTACCTTTCCTCCGACGAGAACCTCCCCTTAATCTTTTTTTAGTAGTTTTAGACGCGTCTTATACAAAACCGTCTGCTACGTATAATTCCAAATCCCAAACTCTTCTTTTTTTGGACCATTCAACCCGGTGGTTAATAATTGACTGGGAAAGGTAGAAGGTTGATGGGTATTAACTTCTGCTCACTTTTGATTTATAGTCGAAGTATACTACCACAAATATCATTTAAGCTCATTTTATTGCGATGTCTTTTTTGTTTACTTAAGATTTTGGAGGAATGTTCATACTGCAATTTCTGATTGATCACCGACATTTTCTTTATATCTTATTAGTATCGTTTCAACGTAATAGCATATTTTGTAAGTAGCACTGTTGTCTCGAAAACGGGTATTTTTTAGAGTTTTTTTTTCAGATATACATTCAATGATTTGCTGGCTTATACACTTCATATATAATGCGTTATTATAGGTACCCATAAATAATTTAAATTAATCAACATCGAGAAATGCAGGTTTAGTGAATCTCATCAGTGTGGCAGTAGGAGGGTAGAGTAACACATCCTCATCTGAATTTAAACGATTTTAGCTAAATAAACTAGAAACTATAAATGAATCTTTAGTTAATTGTATAATTGGAGAAAATGTATTCACTTTAAATCGATAAAGCCCTGAAATCGATAAAGCCCTGAATTGCCTAATGAGATGAAAAATTCGTTCCTAATTTCAACTGCATTTTAAAATATACGCGAGCACATACTCAAGCAGGAGATGTGGGAATATTTCATAATTTTACCGATGTCATTAACTTTTCCATTTCATTGACTCCATATACATATTTTACTTTTATTCATTCTAAATTAATAATTGAGAAGTATGGAATGATTGGCGACTTGAGCATGACTCAATGGCATGTCTTTCATTACATAAGTCAATAAGCCCGGTGGAATTTTTAAAAGACAATTAAAATTTATTTATGCAAATTAATGCAGTTTTCACAAGATATTTGTGTCATGTTCAATGTAAAATATATATTTTCTATTTTAGTTGACATAAATCTTTGATAGCAAAAGTGTGTAATAACATATTTCTGGTTATAAACGAAAGCAAATAATAACAATAATAAAAATATACTTAGTGTAAAATACTTTCCTATAAAATTGTTTTTCTTTGGAAAAGTAATTTTATTCTCGTATGCGTTTGTTATTCTATTTATTTTGAACAGAAGAAATAAATAAATAATATAAAATTCGAAAAAAAAAAATAAAACGAAATTTCACGTCGCGTGTACAATGTGCTGAAAAATGCCGAAAAACAAACACGTGACCCCATTCGAACTAAAGGCGACCATTTGGGCGATAGCGTATTCAAAAACTGATATAAACAAATCAAAGGTCAGCAAAAAGTGCCTATACCGTTTAGCAAGGATAGTGAAGATGGTGAATTGAACCCACCATGAAACGTGTGAGAAGCGAAGCATCAGACTAATGGGCGTGTGTATGAATTCGATTCTAAACTCAAATACAACCAACTGATGTGAAATTGCTATGTTATTCTTTAGTATACGGCTGATGCTTTTTTTTTTTTTAGTTATTCGACATTCTTTCTGTGTTGTTCGTCCCTTAGGTAGTGTATTGTCTGTGCATCTTGTTGTACTCCGTGCCGTGCTTTCCCAAACGGTGGGAGAAGAGCCCGGAGTGCCGAGAGTGTGTAAAATAAAAGACCGGAAAAGATTTGGGGTATATAAAGATGGATTGATGTTTATTTTGTTCTTAAATTTGTCACGTAATCGTGACCGGTCGTTTGGCCAGCGGTTCGGCCTCTGATATGCTACTGATCATGAAATTGAAATGCACTCCCCTTTTATAGGTTTTGGAGTTGACTTTCGTCAACTATTTTAATGTCAAAATTCCAAGAAGCGCACGCAAGGCTTGGCGTGCTTCGATTGGAATTTTGTTCCGAGAATTTTTTAAAGGTTTTTGTTGGATAGATTCTGGGAAGGGAATCATGAAATGCGTTTTGAATTTAGCATTTCATGATGTTAGGATTTTTAGGAATTGAGTCAATGTATGATGAATTAACTTTTGATTAAATTCGTTGTACATGTGACTCAATATGGGATTTGGATGTGTTATGTGGAATTTGAATTAATGTGCGATAATTAACTTTTGTTTAATTTATAGCTCATTGATTTGATGTGAAATTTGGGTTTTTCGTTATGGGATTGTGGATAGGATTTTCGATGTTATTGGGGATTTAGATAGGAGTAGCGATTTAGGATCGCTACGATCTGTTAGAAACGCCGCATACCCGTTTTAAACATTTTTTTAAAAACAGATTTGTTCGCGTAAATACGACGACATTCCGCCGTTTTTTTTTCTGCTCTCGAAGAATGTGAACATGTTTTAAAAAAAAATTTCGTGGTAATCTAGTATCCGAAAAACTGAAAATTCGCTTAAATATAAATATGGTTATATATGGTTGTGAGATATTATTAACGATTACCTGGAAATGAATTATTTGAATACTAATGTAAGCAATTTTTATAAAGACGAAAAACTGTCAAATAATTAACTAGCAGTTCAGATGTCAAAAAATTTAATCCATAAATGCCATCAAAACCCTGTAAATAAAATTCGACAACAAAGACCATGGGGTATTAAAACATCAACAACGGTTTGTAATTACAAGCAGACATTTTTGGGACACTGGTTAACATCGGTGAATCGTGGTTTGCAAATAGCACCTTTCTGAATAAGTTTGATCCTCTTATATGATATACTATGCTCATGTATAGAAGCTCTAACCAAAACAATAACAAAAAACGATAAGAAGACAATACACGATGTAACTATCACAAATTGCATTCGAGCTCACAATTTGACTGAGAAGCATTAACGCCATCCAGAAAATTTCCTTTAGACATCTTAGGGAACAAATGACTATGAAATGAGAAAAAAAGAGCAACGCTTAAACAACTACGCTTTGGATGGCCTATAATTGCTCAAGATTCTCACGAGACCCAATGATACATAGTAATCTTCAAATAAAGGTAAGCAGCTTATATAATCTTGTCAATAGAAGTTAACGTTTTTTTTTTAAATTACTTTTCTCTCGGGAGAGACGATCCTATAGAACCTAGAGAGGTTGGGAGAAATCCTTGAGTATCTTTCAAAAAATAACCTAACATAATAACTCATGCGAGGAGTAAATAAAAACGCGAACCTATAGCGCCCACAGGGTGCCCCGAGATGCCACCAAATAACTGCAGCAGTTTCTTTTGAACAGTTGCGGGTTGCAACGTTCCGGAAACGAGCTCGCCGCGAAAGTGTTCCACAGCTTTCCCGTTCTCTAACGGAACGAGTTCTGATTGTTACGTGACGTTCGACAATCCACCGCCCCCATCATTTATTTGTTTTCATATAATTTAATTTTAATATAATGTGATGGTAAGGTAAGTGCACGATCCACATGTAAATGTGCGGACACACCCCAGTTCGAGTGTGGATCGTGTACAAGTTTCGAATTTAGTTGGAGGTGGATGTCGATGAGTGAGAGAGAGGGACAGCAAAGGGAATTTTCGATTCCGTTTTTGATGTTTTCGAAAGATACTGTTTTTCCAAGTTCCGTTGATGACAGTCCGTTGATAAAGGTTGATTGCGGACAATCAAGCAAAAAAAAAAAAAAAAAGAAAAGAAAGAAAAGCAGAAATAGCCCGTTCCTTTTTGAAAAGAAGAAATGAAGATAAAATTGAAAAAGTTGCTTGGTTTGTCTTTGTTTGATAAATTAAAGGATTGATTAATTAAAAGTTAAGTTAAAGAGGCTTCCGACACACAAAACTACGAACGTTGTGCAAATAGTCATCTTGACCCCAGGTATCCATTTTATACTTACCTCCAATTTTCTGTGGCAAAACTGTCACATGATGCAGAGACCATGACGCCGTCCCGAGATGAACTGCAAAGTGGTGTGATTCGTCGGATTGTGTTATATAATTAAGTTCATTTAATTATCACCGCAATGTTATATAATGAAGTTCATTTAATTAGCACCCCTCGTATGAATAATTAACATCTCGTGTCTTCACATGTATATCCTTCCCTTCCCTCAAAATCATCACTTTCCCATTACAATAGAATATTCCCAAATACAATAGTTAAATAATTTAAATAAAGTAAAACCCCTATTTAAAAACCACAATCACATTGCACATAGCCATATTCTCTCTATTAGCCATAGTCTCCCTATCAGCCTTAGCCCCTATTAGCCAATTCCGTTTGCTAGAAATAACACTCGTGGAAGCGGAACAAAAAATGATATGAAAAAGAACGACACGAGATTTCCTCCTTCTTCATTTAAGCACTCGACGCGTGCGGTTGGTTCAAAACGAAAATTGTGAAAACAAATAAATAGAAGATTAAATGTAAAACGAACATTGTGAAATCAAATAAATAGAAGACTATGGAATAAAATGGCTCCGCGATAGTATAGTGGTTAGTATACCCGCTTGTCACGTGGGAGACCGGGGTTCGATTCCCCGTCGGGGGCCTCTGTCGCAAGACTAATGACCTTGCCCGGGAAAAAACAAATCATTATGGAAAATTTAACAAGCCTCAGAACTTGCTAAATAAGGCCAAGACCGGTTCCCGGTTGTAGTGCCAATGATGATGATGATGATGGAATAAAATAACAAAATCTAGTTTAAACGTGTGGAGAGCGGGTTTTTGTTTTGTGTTCGTTTTACTCTCGGCCTCAGTGTACAGTTCGTATTTGCTTCCGTTGAGGATAACAATTATTAAACGTTTGTATAAAACAGTGCACTGCTCCAGAATCAAAGAATAACATTTGAAGAGACCGGGCGACTCCATTTTGTTTGGGACCACTCGGGAGTTGTGCAGAAGTTTCTCAAGGGAAGGAGTTTCTGAAGAAAAACATAGAGAGCTGCGTTAGTATCCAGGATAAGAGTCAAGATAAAAAAGGGGGTAAGTTTTGTGTATACCAAATAAAATACCAACCCTTCCTTTAATTGTTAAAAAATCTTTAACAATTGCCTCGTGGGGCGCATATAAACTGAATTGTGTCGAACAATACCACGAATCTCCGAAGAACGGTACTCGTGATAATATCTGTAAAACAGAGGTCAGCTACGCCCCTTCGATGTGATAGCGACTGTAGTCCCAATGCCAGTGCCGTGTCCGCGATCAAACAGATCGCCCTTCTCTGTGTGCTCTCAAGTAGGTTGAGGGTATGTTTAGGAACAGAACTCTAAACAGGAGAGCAATATTGGAGCTCTGGTCTAATTTGGGATTTATACGGAAGAAAAAGGTGAGTCGGGGTAAAATATTTCTTGGCTCTAAAAAGATAACTCAGTTTCCCAAAGGCGAACCTGAGGATGTTCGACACGTGTTTATGCCACGATACATTCCCACAGACCGTGACGCCGAGCAATTTCATGCTATCCCCAGATCCGACGGCCTTGCCATTCATCATCAGCTGTGAAAGCGATGAACCAGTTTTCTTTGTGAATGTTGTATATTGTGTCTTCGTTACATTGAAGTTGACGAGATTGGGTTTTTCCAACTGCAGGACCATATCCAGATCCCTATTCAGAGAGTCGATCTGCCTACATCTCAGCTGATGCGACGTTGATGCACCAATCAGTCGATCACACGGAAAAGAGGAAACAAAAATACAATCATCCGCAAAACTGAACACTTTGTTGCCCGTTGACTCCAACAAATGATTTATGTAAAGCTAAAACAAGGTTTGAGTCAAAATAGAACCTTGAGGCACCCCAAATTAACAGGACACAGACCCGAAAACTCGCCGTCTATAACAACTCGGATCAATCAATTTTTGAGGAAGTTCTTCGTCCAGTCGCAAAGCTGCTAGGAAAGTCCGTATGAACGAAGCTTGCTCAGCAATGCCCCATATCAGACACGGTCAAAAGCCTTGAAGATAGCCAATGCTACCGCAGATGTCCATATATCGGTTATAAGAGTCAAAAGATCTCCCATTGATCGTCTGCCACGGAATCCGTATTGACGATCATTCAGAAGTCCGTTGCACTCCAAATACTTAATTAATTCGGCATTGATGACCTTTTCCATTACCTTAGATAACATGAACAGTAATGCTATCGGCCGGTAATTTTATGAGAGACACTTTTTCCCCTTCTTCGGGATTGGCTGGACTCGAGCTACCTTCCAGTAGGTACGAAATGTTCTCCGTCTATAAGATAAGCGGAAGGATCTACCAAGAACCGGCGATAGTTCTGGAGCACAGTTCGTAAGGAGAAGCATGTTGCCTTCCTACAGTCCAGTGCACGTAGAATGCGCTGAATAGTACGTGTGCGGAACCACACATCCCGCAACAAAGACCCTGCCGGCGTGATCACAGATGGTTTGAAAAGACCAGCATCGCGGTATGAATTCGCGGACAACAAAGTTTCGAACACATTAGCTTTATCTTTTGAATTTGTAACTAACGTCCCACTGCCCGTCACTAACGGAGGAAAAAAGGAGGAAGCGAAGTTATTGCTGACAGCTCTTGCCATTGATCAGAAGGGACACAAACCAATTGGGCACTCAAGGAGTTTATTGGTCACTCTATCGTTGTAGACCTTCTTCGCGGTATCAGTCGACTGGTTGCACGCGTTTCCGATTCTAACAAAATTCGTTCTGTTAACCTCGGTGGGATTGTAGCGCCATTGCTTAAAAGCTCTATTTTTGCCGCTGCAATCTGCTCGCATTTTTTATCGAATCGAGGCTTATCATTTGAATTTCGATTGATGGAATGTGGAATGTAGATCTCCATCTCGAGAAGAACAATCTCTGTGGCCGACCCGGCGCAAATTATGATTCCACAATTTAGATTTATATAAAAAAATATATTTTTATTTTTCATAAATCTTACACACTAGTTTACAATTCAATTTTCTTAGAGTATGTTAGCCTAATGCTGCATAATCGGGAATGATGCTGCTGGTTCAGTATTCTCTATTTATATCGATATTCTTATCTCCTTATTTCGTTGGTGCAGTGTCTGGTAGTTTTCCTATGAAGCATCTGTGGGTCTTATCAGCAATGGTTTTCCTTTGTTCGGATGGATTTGTATATCATGCTAGTGATGAGATCATCGGTTGATGTTCTTGGGAATTTTCCTAGGAGATTATGATATTGTTCTGCTGCGGTATTTGAATATGAGTCATAATATGATATGATAGTTATTTGAAATATGTATAGCCATGTTGGTTATGACTAATATGATTATTTACTATGATAGTTAAGTATGTTGGTTATGGCTAATATGATTAATTAACTATGGTTCTTAACTATGGCTGTTAACTCGCATGCGTTAACATCGTAGTCTCCAAAGCACACCGCTGAGCACGGAAAGGATGCGAAGAAATCTTGCAAATTGTCCCAATTAGGATCTCCATACCTCTATACATGGCGAAGCTGCTTAGGTCGGTTATTCGCTTGAAATACAAGTGGCTGCGCGCCCGATACTAAGCAATGATCTGAGTTTCCCAGTGCGGCAGCAGCCTCCACGGTATAAATTCTCGGCTCGGATGTCAAAAACAGATCCAGGGTGTTCGCATAATCCTTTCGGGTATTCGGCACTCCCTCCACGAGCTGAGGCAAATTCCAGCTAACAGCGAACATCGCCGCCAGCCTCCCAGTCTCGTTGCTTCCGTTAGAATGTAGAACCCAGCCGGTGTTGTGTACATTAAAATCGCCAAGGACGGCAATTTCCGAAGCCGGGTGGTTGATCTAAATCCAGTCGACAGTACGTGAAAGATGACACTTACACGTCGCTGCTACCTGATAGAACAGCAAATGCTGCCTTTTGGCGAAATTGAATTCATCTGTAGTGAATGTTTTTTTTATTTTTTCTACGGACTACTTTTTCCCTTCACTGAAGCACCACACGACAGAGCATGCAATATAACAGTAATCTGTTACACAATGCCATTACTAATTGAACGTAGACAGTGTTTCGCGCTCGAACCCGGTTAAGCAGTGAGGATTTGTTAACAATTTGGTTATTTATCAAAATATTTGCCTGATGTTCCGACATAGTCCCTCCCGGAGATCCGAATGGAAAACTAGTTTACCTCCGGAATTCTTTACTTCATATGGTGCCACCATGGCTTATTTCTGTGTCAGTCCGGGCCATCAGCCATACGTCCGAAACATAGTCTAAAATTTCTCCCGACGGTATCCCGGAATGTACAGCGTGACGTCGTGTTATCTCACCTTGGGACCGGCTACCACCTAAACCAACCTTTTCTCGAACCGGTCTATCAGCCAAGCCCCGCAATATGGCCAGGGATTTGTCCCAACCATTTTATGGAGCCTATTGCTTGATGGTGTTGTATTTCACCGCTCGACAGGGCGTTGGGACCCCACCTACCACTCGGCCTTTAGTCGCCTCTTACGACAAGCCAGTCTAGGGTGTGTATTCGAGTTTTGGCAATATGGCGGTCATATACGATTAAATTTAATTAACTTAAATTGTTAACATAGCATACAACCTTTATTCCGTCTTAATCGGAAGACATCTATCGTTTCTGTCATGATTTTGGAAATATACGACCGACATTTACGGCGGGTATGTGATAGATATAATTAGTAAAGAATTTTATAAATGTAGCGCTCCCACACTAGAACAAATTATCTCTGAAGGGTTTCAGTGGTTATTAACTCTATTACAGTCGGAAGCATTGACGGAAATAATTGGCAACTTTGAAAAGGTATTTAACGCTTCGCTGGGTCCATCGATCATGTGACAGCTTAACCGCTGGAAAACAAAATATATCCATATTGCGGACTTGATAAAACTCAGTTCTTAGTTTATTGAGGTTTGAATTCGATGCTAATAACGCAAAATTTCGCACACGAACATTTCGAAAACATAATCCGGGTAATGAAGGGATTGTGACATATTTTTAGATGTGAATCTTGTAGCCAGATAATATTGACATCAAAGATTTGTAGATAATAAATCATATTAACAAAAATGTATAAAGATGATGCTGTTTCAAACGATGATACTACAGTACATGTGGGGCCATAAATGTCTAAACTTGATTGTAGGTTTGACAGCATGCCACAAATAGTATAAGCACACACGTCGTAAATTTGGAGGCTTCGTCGTGTATCGCCGATATGCATTAAAAATCAGAGTGTACTTTGAGCTTTGCAAAGTTTATTTGAAAAACGAGCTGAAATAGAAATGACTTTACTTGAAACTATAAATTTAGTGGGTGTGTTTTTTTATTTAACAATTACCTAAACCAGCTCCGCTCAGAAAACATACTACCTAATTTTACGGCGGTGTAAAATTACGAGACAATACTTTCAATTTTAAAAGTGGTGCCACTTAGAGATGCCATAACCTCAACACGTCCATGGTCAATGAGGTGGTTTCAGACAACGTAATAAAGATAAATGCATAATAAAAAAAGGAAAGGCGCTACAAAGGGTCAAAACCTAGTGAAACTGATGTCAGACTGCGCAAAAAGCCTCGATCTTAAAGGAACGCAGTCGTTAGCCTCTTTTTCCTACATAACTTTGAATTATTCAAAACAATTGTCTGGCTACATAAATAAAACATTTTTCCTGTTTGTTTTTATTGTTATTTTCCTAATTTTTAATTTTGTTTAAGGAGTCCTTGACTAGTGCCTATGTGAACGTAGAAGAGGAGTGAGCGGATATTTTTCCAACAGAGGCGAAATCGCCCGTACTACACAACATAAATATTTTGCAGAAAAAGTTAATTAAATCACGAGGGTGGGCTGAAATGTATACAAACGTGCTGGTAGAACGCGAATGAAGCGCGCAAAGCTGGAAATGGAAGTAACATTCCCTCTTAATACGCTTGCACAGGCCCGGTTGTCGAGTTTTCACCCAATGATTTTCGAGACGGGATATTTAGTGGCAATTTCTAGAGCTATGTCAACGCAACTTAAACAGCGTGCTGTTACTCGTATCGAATTTTTAACTGCTCAAAAAGTGACTCCTGCTGAAATGCCTCATAGTTTAAAGGCTGTTTATGGTGTCGATGCTGTCGATAGGTCTATTGCAAATCGATGACAGGAACATTTCGTGATTGCCAGCTTGGAATAATTGTTGATGGAACACTGTTACGGACCTCGCGGCCATGTCCTCGCCCAACACCCACTTATTCCCGAAAATTTCCCCTCTCTGCCTGTAAAGGGAAGATAAATCGTCAAGTAGCTAATTTGCATAAACTGCTTTATGCAAATTCTGCTTGGCAGAAAAATAATAAAAAAAGGCGTTGGCGCCGAATAATATAATAAACGTCAACGGAAAAAAAATAAAAAGTCATTCGATTCGGCGTTATTGAACAGTTCACAACCGAACGTTTCAAGCAATTAAGTAAAAGCAAAAATCAGAAAGTTCCTCAATCGGTTGGGCATTCACCTAAACAAACTATTCAGCCCCCAGTCAATAACATACAACAATCAACCAACAACAAGCTGAACAGGGGAGCACAAAGCTCAACGCCCCCTGCAACCAGCCAGCAGCAGAGACCGCAGCAAGTACAGCCACCGCTCCACGGTCGGTCAAGTAAGTCCTCTTTACTTAGAAAAATACCCTTAAATATATTTAAATATATTACCATTATATTATCATAAATTGTGTAAAATTATACACAACAACACACAACAGTCGCTCGATCACAGACGATAATCATCCCAAACAAACGTTTACAATTTGATTCAAAATGACCGGCGAATCACTCAAAACCGTATCTAAAAGCATATTGGATTATCCGAGGAACGTATCGGGTATTATTATTAACCAATTGGGTTTATATCGTTTCACAGACGAGAACTAACGTGGATTGGAATGCTGCGAGCAACTTTTGCAGCGCCATCGTGACGAAGGAGAGGACTTCCTTTTGAAAGTTGGGACAAGAGATACGTCATGGGCCTGTCGGGGTTTATAGCGTTTGGGATTGATTGTGGGGAACGTGTGATTCGAACTGACGCTATGACAGTTAGAATCACCAAAAATTGGACCTAAGTGTAGTGCTCTGAAAAGCCCTACCATCTCCTTCCCCCACACCTACATCCAAATTCTAGCAGTAATACACTAAAACCGAAAATTCAATCAAAGCCCGAAAAAACCCAAACTAGATCCAAAATTCGCAATAAACGAATCAAACATCCGTTTATCGCTTAACATTTGCCCCCACGGCATAATTTAATCTAAAAAACCGAATTAAAATCAAAATTTACAATAAACGAATCATATATTCGTTTATCGTTTTGCATTTGCCCCACGGCATCATCTAAATTCAAAAACCAGAGATACGTTATCTCAATTTGGTAAAATCCATCTAAGTGAACAAACAAAAACCCAAATTCATTTACATATCCACATCTGCACAATAGTTTCATAGGAATTCAGGAAACTGAATCCTTATCTTAAATAAACACTGAGCATCTCACTCAGGATTCCAAAATCGGGATTTTTCTAGGAAATTGTGTATTTTCGAGATACAAATTTCGATTTGTTTCTCTTTATAAGGGTGATGAATTTCAGATTCGAAGTTCAGTCTCGATTGGCGTCCGAAGTGGAAGAACGCCAATAAACTAAATAAAATTAAAAAATAAATGTAATTAAATAAATAAATCGAGGTTTAAATGCTGGAAATAAAGGTGATAGATTTTTTATTTCGCTTGGCCGATTCTTCCTACTCGACGACCGGTAGCTGCTCTTCCCTCGAGGTTCGAGGAAGCACGGCGGCAACCGCAACGGGTCCCCTCGGGAGCGGTCTTTAAGATATCTTACGTCCTTTTCAGGATAAGAAGACACGCTACCTGAGAGAAGGACCACAAGCAAAATGGTGGCAGCGGTGAAATGCTTAAAAATCACCTACCAGACGCAAGCGCACTTAAAATCCAATCAACACACGAATTGGATCATAGATATGGAGCAACGATAGATGGACTTGTTGATGTTTGCAGCTATCAGGAACACATCTACAAAAAACATAATTTTTAAAATAATAAAAGCGTCCCCGGGGCTAAACACCGGGAACAGTGCAAAAAAAATAAATTTAAAGTTTAGACAAAAAAGCTGCACCGACCACAACAAGGAAGCAAGTGACACGTTTAGTGAACGTCAATGGGGTACAATACCACAAGTGCAATCACCATGTACACTCCAAGCAGTCAAAGTGGAAAAGGATGCGGATGGAATATCGTCGGTTACTGACAAGTAAATGTCGGTAGTCGTTAGTACTTCAGCTCCGCAGCACAACAAAAAAAAAAAAACACCAATAACAACAGTAACAGGATCACACATTATCAGCAAGGAGCTCAGATCTCTGATGACATCACCACAGCGACGGCCACAGAAAGCAGCCAACACAACCAAAGATCACAGGTATTTATATCCATTTTTTTTTGGTTTTAACAAATTTGCAAGGAGACAAATAGAGCCCCTAACATAAATTGAAAATTCTCTTAAAGGGACAAAGAGAGTCCTACAATATGAAATAAAATTTTTAAAATCTTTCAAAATTTATTTTTAAATTCACCAAAGGGGAAAATGCTAGACACGTACTTTAAGGGGATACAAACACCCCATAAACTAAAAATTTAAATTTCTATACATATACTATATATACACACATATACATATATACATATATTTTAAGAATTTGTATCACATGGTTTTTAGTAATTACTCGGGGAACATTTTTCATATTCTCGGGTAGAGACTGCACAATTTCCATACGCTTACGCTTATCTGTTGCTGGTCTTTTTCGTTTTATCTTTTTAGATTCGAAATTCCTTAGGAACTCTTTCCCATATTCATCTACTAGGATCTTTTCCACTTGCAGGCTCGTTTCACTATGGGCTCGATAAAAGTCTCCTCTCTTTTTACCCTTGGTGTCTTTCCCAGGATCTCTTCTGCTAATCTGTCTGTCAGGATTTTTTGAAATTAGGAATGTTTTACTTCGGTGTCGGTAAAAATCTTTTCCTACCTTCGATATTTTCGAAATTTCCTGTAGATATATCGATGTGTTTGGGTTTGAAGTCATTTTTTCTCTTTTCTCTTTAGGATCGCTTCAGTTGAGTTCGAAAAATTCTCTTCTTACTCTTCGCCCTTTGGTGTACTTGTATTTGGGAAGATGAATTTACTCAAGAAATTTTTCCCCCAAAATAATACCCAAATCGAATATTTGAAGCGCGCGAATTTATTACGTAACCAAAAATGAAGGTCACAAACGGGTTAAAGGATATTTTGGATTTCGTACCGGTGTTTAACGGTAACCCGGACGAATTGGATAATTTTGTTTCTTGCGGAGATATTATTTTTTCACAGGCACAGGACGACAGTCAGCATGCTTTTTATCTAAGCGTGGTGAAAACCAGACTGAAGGGGCCAGCATACGACCACATCCGGTACAAGGTCATTTCAAGCTGGAATGATCTTGCTTCCGAATTAAAGGGAGAATTTAAAATTCTCACCTCAAGGTCAGCGGCACAAAACAGTCTGGTGAAAGCCAAGCAAGATAGCAAGGAAGATGTGAAGGAGTTTGGAAACAGACTCGCACACCTCCTGCATCTGCTGAACAAAGCCACGTTCGAAAGCACTGTCGATCCTGCGGTTCGAACATATCTCCTCGAAGAAAATCAAAAGCTCGCCTTGCATACTTTTGAAGATGGTCTTAGGGATTCCCATTTAAAACTCTTAGTGAAAGCACGAGGTACCCCAGGTCTTAGAGCAGCAATAAATTACGCTCTCGAGCAGGCCCCACGACTAGGCGATAGAAACCTTCTTAATTTATCTTATAATTTCAAATATAGCCAACCAGCAATTTTCCAATCGTGCAATAGGTCTGGTCATACTTCTGCGACATGTCGTCGAAAAGAAAATGTTTCTAATCCTATCCCCCAAATTAAGGCGGAGTTTGAACACCTCCAATGCACATATTGCAACAAATATAATCATTCCCAAGCAGAATGTAGGAAACGGTCCCATTTCAAAAGTCAAAACGGATCTCCATCAAATAAAAATGATGTTAGAACTCAGCCCACTTCTACCGCAAACGTTTGGAGAAGTGGAGTATTAAGCAAAACGAACAGGGTACAATTAATAAAAGTTCATTCAGAGAAATTAAATGCAGGACAATTTGAACAAACAGCGCTAGAATCTAAGGGTTTAAACAACAAGGTGTCGTCTACGGATGAGATTGACATTAGGTATAATAGGGACATAAATCAGAGGCAGGATGATCTAACTGCTCCTCAAATAGAAGTAGTGACCAAAGATCATATCCAACAGTCAACATCTGAATCCGTTTGTCTACGGGCCGGATCTGATGATTCGGCAAAAACCCCTGAAAATACTATCCTAACACCTCCCTCTAGTTTCATATTCTTAAATGCTCCGACTTCTAGCATCGTCACGTGCAACCTCATAGAGCACAAACAGAAAATCCCGGCAAAGTGTAAGCCTGAGGAGCAAGAACTCTCAGCAAACTGTAAGCCCGAGGAACAAAAACTTTCAGCTAAGTGTAAGCCTGTGGAACAAAGAGTCCCAGCAGAATGTAAGCCTGAAAAGCCACAAGAACTCCCAGCATCCAATAAGCCTGAGGAACAAAGATTCCCAGCTAAGAGTAAGACTGTGGAACAAGAAGTCACAGTAGAATGTGAGCCTGTAAATAACAGCTATATCAAATTACCGCTTTTAAATTGCTTGTTTGCCCGCATCGTTCCCCTCGTTTATCTAATTTTTCAAACTTTAAAATGGGTTCTGCAAATGAAACATAAAAATAAACAAATGATCGAAATCCCTTTCACAAATAAAACAATGGTTAATCTTCCAAAATCGATTATGAATTCTACATCCTTTAAAATGCTTTTCATAGATGGTTTTACTGCCCAAACTTTGAAAAATTTTACACAAACCAAACCGACGAGAGTTTGGAAAGTCTTCCACAAATTTAAAGAAAAACTTAAAGTGAAACAAATGGATCCTTTATTATTCAAACATATATGTATACGTGTATGAACATATAAATATATAAAAAATGCTCACATTATAAATCTAAAAATATATAAAAAACTATATGTAAATTAAATATATCCACATAAAATATATAATTAATAATATTGAATTCCCCTGTTAACAAATAATTGTACAAAAACAAAATAGATACATATACATAATAACGGAAATAAATAAAATAAAACAACCAACTTTGTTTTGGGAAATTTATGTATCTAAAAGAAAATTGTCTATAATAAACATAGAACATTTGTAAATAATACAACAGTATTAACAACTCAGGGGATAATAAGCAAAATATAATACAAATAAATCTTTAAATTGCTTATATTATGAAGAAAATCTCCGCAAATTCATATCAAATGAAGTTTGTAAATATTATATAGCTAACGCTTATATATAAAAGCTTGACATAAAACACACAAATAAACTGTCTTGAATTATTCAAATAGGAAGCTGTAAATGACAGTTTGAATAACTTTAAGTAAGCAAAAATTAATAACAAAAAATCTATGAAATAAACAATATTATATACAAATATAATAATTTCAAATACCTATGTAACATTCTTCAATTAACCTAATCACATATATCCTAAGAAAAATAAGGAACTAACATTTTTCACTTTAAATCAAAATGAATTTTAAAAATTTAGAATTAAAACTTTCTTTATAATACAAAAAAAAAAAAAAACAAATAGTGTCCTCAAAATGAAACAGAAATATACTCTGTAGATAATGTAAATTCCTATATAATACACAAGTTGTAAGGCTTACCTAAAATTGATCTGTAGCACAAATTGAATTTAATATTTTATTTAAAATAATCTTATTTCATAAAAATAATTCACAATTATTATTAAATATATTGAAAAAACAAAAGAACACTGTAAATAACATTATTAATATATGTAACTTAAAAATGTACTTATATACACGATAAGAAAAATTGTGAATGTAAGCCTATAGTTTAACACATAATCTTAGATTTTCTAAAAACATAACAAAATATTGAAGAACGCTCTACCGTAAGCTACAGAATTAACACAAAATATTGAATAATATGTAAAAACAAGAACAAACATTTAAAAAAAGTAGCAAGCAATTGTAACTACAATGAAAATTTAAAGTAACCATTATAATTGGAAATCCAAATTATGTAACGAATCATGATGACATCGCCCTTCATCTTTTATCGCGTCACTCCTACAAAATTAATCTCTTACAGATTAATTTTTTTTGAAGGAGGGGAGGATGTAGTGCTCTGAAAAGCCCTACCATCTCCTTCCCCCACACCTACATCCAAATTCTAGCAGTAATACACTAAAACCGAAAATTCAATCAAAGCCCGAAAAAACCCAAACTAGATCCAAAATTCGCAATAAACGAATCAAACATCCGTTTATCGCTTAACATTTGCCCCCACGGCATAATTTAATCTAAAAAACCGAATTAAAATCAAAATTTACAATAAACGAATCATATATTCGTTTATCGTTTTGCATTTGCCCCACGGCATCATCTAAATTCAAAAACCAGAGATACGTTATCTCAATTTGGTAAAATCCATCTAAGTGAACAAACAAAAACCCAAATTCATTTACATATCCACATCTGCACAATAGTTTCATAGGAATTCAGGAAACTGAATCCTTATCTTAAATAAACACTGAGCATCTCACTCAGGATTCCAAAATCGGGATTTTTCTAGGAAATTGTGTATTTTCGAGATACAAATTTCGATTTGTTTCTCTTTATAAGGGTGATGAATTTCAGATTCGAAGTTCAGTCTCGATTGGCGTCCGAAGTGGAAGAACGCCAATAAACTAAATAAAATTAAAAAATAAATGTAATTAAATAAATAAATCGAGGTTTAAATGCTGGAAATAAAGGTGATAGATTTTTTATTTCGCTTGGCCGATTCTTCCTACTCGACGACCGGTAGCTGCTCTTCCCTCGAGGTTCGAGGAAGCACGGCGGCAACCGCAACGGGTCCCCTCGGGAGCGGTCTTTAAGATATCTTACGTCCTTTTCAGGATAAGAAGACACGCTACCTGAGAGAAGGACCACAACATAAGCGTAACACATCAGGCTACTGGCCGTGTTTAGAATTCGATTTTTAAACTCAAGTATATTCCACTGATGTGAATTGTTTTGTTATCGCTATGGTATACGACTCTGATGTATTTTCTTATTCGATTTTCGTTCGGTGTACTTCACTATTTGCTTGTGTTTTGGGTGTGTATCTGGTAGAGACGCCACAGGTTCTTTAACCCACTTCCAAAGAACCACCCATTCACGTAAATTACCTGCCTTCTACTTACCTGCAAATGAACGTCGTAAGCTACTCTGCATCACCTTCTACCTGAAAACATAAGCCCACGGCAAGATTACCATCTTACTTTCACCTCGGGGCATGCTTGCATCCAACGCACCATGTTTCCGAAATCTAATTCGGTTACCTCTTCATGTAACCGACAGAGATTCCCGAACATGTCAATGCGCATTGCTGAGTGTGCGCATGCACACGTACATGACATGCCCATCCTCGCCTTCTCGGCTGGACCATCGGTCGATCGCCCAAACAACAATCCGTTGGTCCAGAAGGCACGTCGACCAACGTACTTGTTGGCACAACTGCAGCCGATAGTTTCCCTATCATTCGGTAATTAAATATTGCCCCCATATCTTTAGGTTCGCAATAGCTGCAACCAATGTCCCATCATGGGCTATCAACCGATCATGGGATTCGGTCATGATTAGGATCGTTGTTTGGACGATCATATCCACGTTCATACTCTACGATGACCCTTCTGGAAATCAAAGTAAACACACAGTACCGCACTGTGTTTGTTTTGCTTACCAACGCTGGTCCATGGTTCCCATGGGTGGCAAATTCCTCACCATCATATCCATGTACCAAATAAGATAGCCATCTAGTCTGACCCTTTGCCATCGTCGGCAAGATTTCTGTTGACTTAATCTCAACAAAATATCTTCTTTTCTAGGGCACCAGAGCCATACGGCTGAATCAAACAAACCCCAAATCTTCGGTCGACCTATCGTCACCGAAGAATATATCGCCTACAACGGCATTACATAAACACAATGCCTGCAGCTCTCTGTTGCTCGTCCATTTGTTTGAACAGGTGCGGTATCGTTCGTTGTCGATGTGCGGGCTAAGGGGCATCGTACGTGACCTATGCATCATTTGGGAAATCCTCCCGTTTAACACCTTACTCGATCGCCATTGGCCGTCGCCAAGTTGATCCGGTTCGCTCCTCCTACATCGATGTGATCCACCACCGTTGAATCTGACGGATGTAGATTGCATCGACGAGTCAGATTTTATTCGCCCACGTAGTGAGATGTCAATCTCAATAGAGGACGGTCGCGCCTTTTTAACGTTAATTTTCATCTCTCGCCGCGTTACTTGGAATCAGTTTTAGCCTCGGTCAGGATACTGGAGTTCAGAGTGCGAGTTAGCGCCTAGTGCTTTTAGTCATTTAGCCGATAAATCCGTTTAGTTTCTTTTTTAAAGTGAAATTGGTACGATACTTTTGGCGTACCGGAAGGAGTTGCCGGCGTTCATCGCCAGAGGATTATGCGAATGTTGTTGTGAACAGTTCTGATCTAGTGAACACTAGAATAAAATAAGACTTTCTGGAGTTTTGTAGTGAATCGTTTGTTTAAAGTCGATCACCCTATATTGTGAACAGTGAACAATTTCCGATTCTATGCGAATGTGCCGATGCCATATTATAAATAAAATAAAGAACACATTAATCAACTAAGTAACTTACGTGACTTTTCATTTGGCTGTTTGCTTGAAGTGCGTTTTATTGGAGGACAATTAACAGTGAAACAAACGGTAAGCGTTGGGAAGCTGATAGGATCTAGTGCCCATATCTGGTACATAAAGGGTGGTTAAATTTTAAGGGCCGATGTTAATTGTGAACCACACCTAAACGTCAAGTTTTTTCTGCATTTCATTTGACATTTCTCAATTTCAGACTAACTCAATTTGAACCATGGAAAGATACATAATCGAGCAAGGCGTTAAAGCCATTCAGGTTTATTATGAAAATGGGCGTTCAAATCAAAATGCATATCGTGCACTTCGTGATTTTTTCGTTCAATTTAATCGTCCAAATGTGCGTACAATCGGAAAAATCGTGCAAAAATTTGAGCAAACCGGGTCTGTAGGAGATGTGAAAACACCAGTGCATGCTCGTACAGATCGTACTGCAGAAAATATTGCTGCTGTTCGCGATAGTGTGGATGAGGAGCCGTCCACCTCAACTCGTCGTCGTGCCCAACAATTGCACCTCTCACGCTCGTCGTTGATGAACATTATGCATAAAGTCTTGCATTTACACGCTTACAAGGTGCAATTGACTCAAGAAATAAAGCCTCTTGACCATTTCAAGCGTCGTCAATGGTCAGAAGGGTGGCAAGAAATGGCAACAGCGGATGATCAATTTTCGAAGAAAATCATCTTAGGTGATGAGGCACATTTTCACCTCAGTGTATTCGTCAATAAGCAGAATTGCCGCATTTGGGCGAATGATAATCCAAGAGTGATTGTCGAAAAACCAATGCACCCACATGCGGACGATATGTGGTTTCAACAGGACGGTGCCACTTGCCACACAGCTAACGAAACAATGGCTCTTTTGCGCGACAAATTCAATGGCCGTGTTATCTCACGTGGTGGCGATGTCAATTGGCCGCCAGGATCATGTGATTTGACACCGTTGGACTTCTTTCTTTGGGGTTATTTGAAAGAAAAGGTGTACGTCGATAAGCCAGCAACAATTCAAGAGCTAAAGGATGAGATAATTCGGCACATTAACAACATAGAACCTCAATTATGCCTCAGCGTCATCGAAAATTTGGACCATCGGGTGGAGGTGTGCCGCCGAGGTCGCGGCGGCCATTTGGCCGATATTTTGTTCCATGCATAATTGAACCATACCAATATTATCATAATAAAAAGAAATGACAATAATTTCCTAAATAATTTGTGTTTTATTCAAAATCAACATCGGCCCGTAAATTTAACCACCCTTTATATCACCCCCCACAGGCCCATCATTACGATCCGGAAGAAAAAAGACAGAGGGCTGAATAGCAACATCCGTCTTCTCAACAGCCGATAAAGTTTAAAACACAACTATCCGCAAAAAAAAAGAAAGATGTTTTGACTGCGTTTTTGGATACTCATCGAGTTTATGTGATTGAATTTCTCGACCGAAGGGCACGCTAAATTCTAGTCAGTACGTATACACTCTAATACCTACGAAGTCGTGTTTGTCGAGTTAGGGGCAGTCAGGCGACAATAATCTTGTAACATGACATGATATCGACGGATGATGAGGTGAGGGCCGCTGACAAGACCTGAATTCGAAATAAGTCTAAGGAATTTTTCAGTGATGGAGTAAAAAAAACTGGTTACATGTTGGGAGAAATGTATTAGCCTTAATGGTGATTCTGTTGAAAAATATATTTCATATGATTTTTAAGCTTAAGAAATGCACTTTAATATACGAGAGCAGGTCAATAAGTTTTCAGTAAATGAGAACGATTTTCTTTTATCTTCTCATTTAGCTGCCCTAAGAATGACGCATAATACTGCCCAATTTTCTTCTGTTTCTTTTCCAAATGGTCAATGAAGATAATACCACGCGCATCCCAAAACACAGTAGCCATAACAATTCAATTCAATTCAATTTTTATTATGTAGATAATTACATTTATGGCATATTTTTCAACTAGTATTTAAGAGGTTTAGGACAGAAATTCCTTTACAACTATAATCTTAAATATATATAATGACAATAGCACAATTTTAATGCATAATAAATAATAAATTAAGGGAAAACTACAAGAAAAAATCCTTATTTGAATCTTAAGACTAATATTGCACAGGTTTCCGGTTATTTTATGTAATAATGACCTCGATATAATTTTCAAAGACAGAGTACATAAGTAGTGATTTAGGATAACGCAAGACGGGAAACGAGAACATTGTCAGAATAAGAACAACTGAGGAAGAAGTTTCGATTGATTTTGTCATTAAGGAACTCTACCGGTTAAACGTTAGCGGTTCCATGTAGTTCATGTGTCGAATAATGCCATGGCAAATTCAGCAACATTTTCAATCTTTTATTTTGACACCTTTGCAATTTTATTTTGTGTGTGCGACCACAATTACACCGTACAGGAGTATAGCTTGAAAATGGTTTTAAAAATTATGATTTTATTTTCGATGCTAAGCTTTGACTTTCTACACACTAATGGATACATAACTCTTACGACTTTGTTTATTTTGTCAATTGTGGTAGTGATGTGTTTTTGAAAGATAAGTTTTTTACCTAGAATAATACCTAGATATCTACAGTCTTCGGACCAATCAATATCAACTGCACACATACTGAGTTTAGTGTCATTTGGTAGGTAGCAGAGTTTCCTACATCTCGAAAACCAGACAGCTTGTGTTTTATTACCATTTATTTTTATTTTCCATTTCCTGTAATATACTTCTAGCTTGTCAAGAGCTGCTTGCAAAGAGTTGTAGACATTAGTGAATAAGGCACCCGAAGAGAAAATGGCCGTATCATCGGCAAACATAGCTACCTGAATGTTTTCACCTAGACATGGTAAATCTGCGACAAACAATGTGAATAATATGGGACCAAGGACCGAGCCTTGGGGTACACCATGGTGGATTTGGTGAGTAGAGGATTTGTCGGTTCCTATACTAACAACAAATTTTCTCGAACGAAGAAAGCTCTGGATAATTTTGATAAGCGGTATTGGCAGCTTAAGTTTTAGTAGCTTGTAAATCAAGGCATCGTGCCATACCGTATCAAAGGCTTTTTCGATGTCTAGAAGAACCAGTTCCGTCCCATTGACTCCTTGACTTGGTGGATTGTGCTGTCACCACTACGGAAACCGAACTGAAAGCTTGGTAGGATGTTATTTGCTTCCACGAAACGATCAATCTTTTTCTTAATGAATTTTTCTAGGAGCTTACTCAGACAGCTAAGTAGACTAATAGGTCTGTAGCTTACGTGTCTGTTCTTCGGTTTGCCGGGTTCGGGATAGGTATTACTTTTGCTGTTTTCCAACAGTCCGGAAAATAACAGTTCCTAAGACAAGCGTTGAAAATGAACGTTAAATAGTTACTTGCAGCAAGTGGAAGTGCTTTAATTAATTTGTTGTTAATATTATCAAGACCAGCATCCTTTTTTGATTTCGATTTTTTTATCAATTCTTTAACTTTACTAATATTAGTTGCGTAAGTACTTTCAGCTGGTGATTGAGAAAGTACGTGGATAGTGTTAGCAACTTCAGCCTCAGTATACGCGTCGCTTAGATGCATAGATATGGAGTCCTTCTTACTAAACGTGTTAGCAAGTAGGTTCGATTTCTCCACTGAAGAAATAAACAACTTGTCGTGATCTTTCAACGCAGGAATACTTGACCCCCTCTTTTTCATAATATTTGATATTTTCCAGAACGGTTTGCTTGCTTTGTCAAGAGAGGAAAGGTGTTTATTCCAACACTTGTTCCTATATGCTGAGATTTATTTTTTAATGATATTATTTAAGACTTTAACATTAACTAGAAAGCAATCGATTCTATAAAGAAGCCATTTTCTTCTTTCAGAGTTTCGTAGCCTAATCAGATGTAAGATATTTTCAGGAAGCGGTGCCTTATCAACTGGAGCTGTGGAACATTTAGGTATCGCAAGATCGGCCGCTCTATTGATAACAGAAACAAAATTGTTACATAGGATATCAATGTACTCACTGCAGGTTATAGAATTTAGGCTGGTATCGCCTAGAACCAAGTTCGTGTTTATACCTATATGATTTATAACAATTTCAGTTGGCGGCGGAATAGTTGTGGTATAAACTGGTACGATTTACAACTACTGTATGATTCACTGTAATTTTGATGAGGGAAAGAAATGTCTTGTTTGAGCCAGGTTTCTGATACATGTACAATATCAATATTAATGTTTATCAAGAAATAGCCGTAGCCGAAAGCCCTAGCAGCTAGCGCTATTTAGAATTAAGTTATTGTGTAATTAATTACATCGTAATAAATAATAATAATAATAATAATAATATGATTAAGTCAACGCAGAAAGATACGCGACAATTCGGAGAGAGACAATGAGGCTCTTCAAACGCAAAAAACGCGAATGGGAGAAGACTCGGATCGAAAAAATCCTAGAAAATTCTAGGGCAAAGAACATCAGAGGTATGTATGTCGGCATAAATTCAATTAGAAATGGCTACCGAGGAAGAGCCAAAATAATTCGAGACGCAAACGGCTGTCTGGTCACAGAAACAAACAATGTCGTGACAAGATGGAAGCAGTACTTTGAAAATCTGCTCAATGTACGCACCCATCAACCACAGATAAATACACCAAGCGTACATACAGCCGAGCCTCAGATCCCAGAGCCGTCTCTCAACGAAGTTGTAGACGCAATAAAGCGATTGAAAAACGACAAGGCTCCCGGAGTCGACTGCATACCGGCAGAGCTTGTGAAGCATGGAGGAGAGGCAACCGCTCGAAAGATCCACCAGCTCATCCAAACAATATGGGATAAGGAAGTCACTCCGGAAGAATGGAAAAACTCAATAGTCATCCCCATTTTCAAAAAAGGCCACATATCTGACTGCAAAAACTACAGAGGAATATCATTGCTCCCAACCACATACAAAATATTAACAAATGTCATTCTGGCGAGAATCACACCGTACGCAGAAGAGATATTGGGAGACTACCAATGTGGATTCCGTAGGAACCGGTCAACAAGCGACCAAATGTTCACAATAAGACAACTGCTGGAAAAGAAGTGGGAATACGGAGAGACGGTTCACCAACTGTTCGTTGACTTCAAAAAAGCCTACGACTCAGTCGCAAGGCAGAGACTCTACCATATTCTAGTTGAGCTGGGAGTCCCAAAAAAATATGCCGCCCTCATACAAATTTGCATGAACGAAAACAAAGGGCGAGTCAGAATAGAAAACCACCTCTCGGAACCATTTGAAATCCGGGACGGACTAAAGCAGGGAGATGGTCTATCACCGTGTCTCTTTAACCTTGCGCTCGAGTATGTCATCAGAAAGGTACAAGACGGCAACATGGCCGGATCATCCCTGAACGGGGTCACACAAGTGCTCGCATATGCGGATGACATCGCCGTTCTGGGCGATAATCTAGAGACGGTTAGTAAAAACTGTGAAATCATCATGCAAGCGGCAGAAGAAGTGGGCCTAGATATAAATGAAGACAAAACAAAATACATGATTACGGCGAGAGCAGGTGGACCTCAGATAACACATATAAACGTCAGAGGTAAGATATTTGAAAAAGTTGAAGAATTTAAATATCTGGGAACAATACTGACGGCCAGTAATGAAATGTCGAAGGAAATTAACAAGAGACTGCATTCCGGCAACGCGAGTTGGCATGCAGTCAGTAAACTGCTGAAATCCAGACTGCTATCACGTAACATAAAGATCCGTGTCTATAGAACCATAATCATGCCGATTGTTCTATATGGATGCGAAACATGGGCTCTCACAAAACGGGAAGAAAACAAATTCCCCGTATTCGAGAATAAAGTTTTGAGGGGCATCTTTGGAGGTAAATATGACGAGGAGGCAGAACAATGGAGGAGACTCCATAACCACGAATTGGAAGAGCTATATCGCAAACCTACAATAGTGAGAGTAATCAAGTCGCGAAGATTAAGATGGGCCGGACACGTGGTGCGAATGGGGAACGATAGGACCGTGCATAGAATTCTTGACGGTAGACCAACGGGAAAGAGACCGGTAGGACGGCCTCGACGGAGATGGGAGGACAATGTTAGGTTTGACCTTGAGGAGATCGGATCGAATGGTCAAGCGTGGAAGGAGAGTGCCCAGGACAGGGAACGATGGCGAAGCCGAGTCGGTGAGGTCATGAACTTCCGGGTTCCTACTGGCCAATAAATAATAATAATAATAATAATAATAATAATAATAATAATAATAATAATAATAATAATAATAATAATAATAATAATAATATCAAGAAATTAAAAAATGCATGCTGTTTGTTTTTGATGCTTCTCGCATTCCAAGTTATGATGCTTAGAGAGTTTCTTAACATGATTTTTCTGAATATAGATACTTAATAGCAAATGAGGCAATGACGTTAAATTTGTCAGATTTGGTGTGACAAGCACTAAGCTTGGTTACAACTTCATTAAGAAGAGAGTTTATCTCGCTAAATGAAAACAAGTTATCATTATTTATAGTTTCAGACGGATTTTTCTTCGTGTGTGTCGTATCACCGTTTAAAGGTTGCTGGGTTTGATGGAGGCCAGAAGCCCAGGTGGATGAATGAATTGAGGAATTGAAGGTTGACGCACAGATCGCGGTAGTGGAGGAAAATTATGAATGGATAATCCGGTCGGGCAGTGTAGTAGCCATAACCTTTCCAACCGATTTCACCTTCTTTGACTTCTTTGGAGCACGAAGCCTTCAACAATCCACTGCTTTGACTGTTTTTTTGTCTCGGGAGTGTGGTAGTGTACCCATGTTTCACCTACAGTTAGTAATCTGCGCACCAACTCATCTGGATTGGGACGTATGCGCTGCAAAAGTTCTCAGCTAAGAACAAATGCGACACCCATCTCGCAAATATTTCTTTCATACCCAATTTATGATGCAAATTTGAAACATGACACAAATTGAGACTTGACAGATACCTAGTGAGAAATTATGCTTACTAAAAACTGACCATTATCGACGCTATGAGCGCCATCGCAGGCGTTTCTAAGAACTTATTAACCTACCCTCGTACTTCTTTCCCAATCATACTATTTTGTTTTTGTTCGGATTCCACAAACATATGTGCATTACCTTGTTATTAAAGCCTACTTAACATTCTTTATGTGGCGCAAGGCTGATAACCTTGCCCGGAAAAACGAATTATTATGGAAAATTTAACAAGCCTCAGACTTGTTAAATAAGGCGAAGACCGAAGAAAAAGCCGAGTCGCACAGATTTTGAATGCCTGGAAATCCAAATCACAGCAAACATCGTAGTCCGTTTGAAGAAAGATTCCTAGGTTTATCTCTTCATATAAAATAAGCAGTTGATGGCCACACTCTCGGATTGATAATAAATGTCGGCAAATACTTGAAACGTAATCTTCGCGTTTACTTAAGGTATTATTATATATTATTCTGGTCTAGAGTTTTGAAAAAATCTATTTTTTTAATATTTTCTTATAGTATATATTTTTAAGAATATGCTATCCAAAAGAAATTTTAAAATTCCAATAATTGGCGAAGTTATAGCTGCTTTAGTGACGCCGCAACAATATTATGTCACTTGAAGCTACTATACCCTGAAATTTGTAAACGCGTTTTGCTCGAAACCACTTTTTTTTAAAGTCTATTGATACGATATCTGAAGTTGTAACGAACCGATTGTATTGAAATTCGCTACACACCTTCTTGATATAACGCTCTAAAGTCCCTACCAAACTTATTTAAATTTTGTTTAAACAATTGCCATTTTGCGAAAAACATTTTTTTTGAGTTCTTCGACTTAGGGACAACACCTTCACTGATTAAGAATCCATTTTTTTTTTTTTCAGATAATTAGGAGAGTCAAAATCATGTCAATCCGGACGCACGTTTTTGTTTCAACCCACCACTTCACCACCCTTGAATTTTGGAAATTTTCGACATTTTTGTATAAATATTGGGCAAAAATCCGATAATAAAAATATTATTCGTTTTATTTAACACATTCACATTCGTTTTATTTAAAAAAAATATTCAAATTTGGCCTTCTACACCAGAATACACCCTTAAGCATTACATTTAGTTTGTGCTAATAACTGGAATACATTCAGGATGCGTTCCGGCTCCTCTCCAACGACGAACTTGAACGTGTTGCGCCTGAGTAACCTTGAAAACTCATTTGGTTGTGCACCCTGTCTGTTTATAATTCCCCTGACCAAATGTATTTATTGAATTGAAGAATCTGAGCTTTGTAAATTTGATCGATCTAGTTAAGGTTGTAGCGTCAGATATTGGGAGTTATTTGGCTTTGATTTCATATTCCGTCAAAAAAGCAACAGGAATTGATTATTTAAAAAATCCACTTGAAGGGATTGTCAGTTTATTTTTTCGTTAAGTTGGCACAATTTTCCTCTATCCTGACGTGAAGTTGGAGCGCAATATGGCATTAAGTGTTATATATTTCTAGAATATAGTACAATTCTCTCTGCGAATTCCCTTCCATGTCTTCTATCGACTGAAACCCCCGTGGCGGTTCCATCGAACGCCACTACTTACCTTCCCAGCAATGGGTAAGAAAGTGCTTCCTAGAGCACTTAAATACTGTCGAAACAAGTACTATGGCGTATCCATTTGAACGGCATTGCTTACCTTGCAATTAAACATTTACTTACCTTGTTGTCGTCCACCTAAAATGTCTCCTAACCACCTAAGCCATAGTTCGATGCTAAGGCAAAAGACATTGCACCAAACAAACATTTTACACAAGGGCATAATCATATCAAACGCGCCATGTTCCTTACAAGCAATTTGTTTGCACCATCAAGCAACCAACATTACCCGAACCATATGGATGAAATATCTCCTAATGAGTCTTTAGCGTTTGAAATAATAGTGAAGAAGATCGTGTGATTCGAACTGACGCTATGACAGCTCGAATCACGAAAAAAATTTTACCTAAGCGTTACACACCAGGCTACTGACCATGTTTCGAATTTGATTTCCAAACTCGACTATATTCCACTGATGTGAATTATTTTTATTATTTATCGGTTGGTATACGGTTCTGATGTATTTTTCTTATTCGATTTTTTTTCGTTCGTGTTCCTCACTATTTTTGCAAGTCTGCCACACAAACGCAGGAGATATTTCTTCTTTTCCTTTTTTACCTATGCCCACATCGGTCGGTCACCCGATCGACAAGCAATAGTTTAACTCGCACCTAGTCGCAAAAGGGAATCGAGTTCTTGTTAGTGTAAATACACACACGAGAGTTCGACCCCCTGAAGACGCCAGCAACGTGCGCCCGATCAGCATAGATGCCTTAGGTAGGGCCGATCGGGTAACATTCTCATGTTCATAAATCTCGATGGCTTGCACCAGTTGCAAACTTATCGTGTAACATTTCCTTTTATGGAATTATGATATCGACGGTGCGCATGCTCATGGACAGCAGCATGGGCGTGCGAAGTAACCGCATCTGTGTGCGTGCACATCCTCACTGTGACCAGGGTATGAATGATCGTCCCTTGTTGGTCACCGAAGCGATGGATGGAATTTGGTATTCTGTCGTTTCGGTGGCATTCATTAGTCTGTAACTAGATTACGTGGAGGCATGCAGTGACCTCCGTGTTAACCACCAATCTCAAAGAGGAGTCGGGAATTAAATCTCAGTGGAGTCGGTCAGTTTTACCATCATACGCGACGTGCGCGAGTTGATATTCAAATTAATATTAATACTTATGTTCCAAGTTAATATCTAAGTGGATACAACTTCAATTTATTCAAATTAATATTAATACTTATGTTTCAAGTTAATATCAAAGTGGATGCCGTTTCAATTTATCCAAAATAATATTAATACTTATGTTTCAACAATCTAGGAAACATTTGTGTTTCAAATTTCGTTTATAAATTAAAATAGTAAGTTGAAGAACCGAGTTTTATTTTCTGTCCCTCGTATGAAATAAAGACAGACAGCTACCGAGAAAAGTGAAGAAACACCAGTTCGGCCCCGGGTAGTAAGACCCGTAAGCAATTGTCGATTCCGTGCCAATTCTCCAAGTGCGAGTGGTTGTGAGCCTCTGCCAGTGACGGCACCCCAACAACCACAATATAAGACACTAATAGGAGCCCACATTGGTAACCCGGTTGAGGAACACGCACCCAAAAAACAGCAGACACAATGCCGAACAGTAAAGCAACCTTAGGCTGGAGGAAAGAAGTGAACCGGTGCAGTACGCCTGCACACCATACTTCTTCCCCACACCCCCATGTGGTAATTTGAGTTTTCGGAAGGGGAACAAATCAACCGGAGCCATATCAGGTAAATACGATGGTTGTTTGATGATGTTTGTTGAGTTTTTGGCGAGAAACTATTTCACAATGATAGTGCGCTATCGTGGTGCAAAAGCCAGAGTTCTATTTCCACAAACCTGGCCTTTCCGACGAATTTTCTCACTTAAACGACGGATAAAGAGATTATTCTCTATATATTATCTAACCTACAGGCGAAAATTCTGAGTATACAAGATTGCGATAATCAAAGAAAATAGTCAACATTACCTTGATTTTTGATTGACTACGTCAAGGATTTAACCTTTTCGACTCAGTTGCAAGGCTCAATTGCCAAGCTTGTTGACTAGTTTGTATGTCTAACTCGTAAACCTCTGTCTCGTCACCAATTATAATGGGTTTTACGACTCGTTCTCGCGACCTTTATGCGATTAAGTTTTTGAAGAAATTCTGGAAAAATCGCAAAACATACTTGAGATGTTCTGACAAAATCGAGTACTGTAAACCAACTAAACGACAGTTCGGACTTACGCTCCACGTCGGGATAAAGGACAGTTCTGCCAATTTAGCAAAAACAGGAATTTTGACAATCCCTTTAAGTAGGCTTTTTAATTAATCAAATCCCGGGATTTTTTTGACTTTTATGCCACTCAAACAACAAAAACCCACCAAAGATTAGATATCTTCCGAGAGTGTCGACGATTGAGGGACACCACAGAGATGTAAAGAAGAGAAAAGAAGTTTATAGAAAGAGAAGCCAACATTGGGGTTCACCTTTGATGAAAAAATTTAAAATTGAGGAAACTGAATTCCATTGAGATCAGAGGTCATTGTATTCAACATCTGGTGCTTGAGTGCAAAGCCGGAGTTTCAATATCATCTAAAACCCTTTAAGAGCCGTTGAATTTAATAAAGGGTTTTTCTTGTTAATGGCGCCTCAGCCAGTTGTAACTGGACTTTCACCAAAGGAAGGTCCGCCTGGGACGTGGAGAATTCTTAGTAAGCAGAGCGAGTGACCTAATTGGTTTAACTATTTGCGGATGTGACTGCCTTCTATCAGCAGAGTGGAAAAGTTCTAATAAGACTGTTGCGCGTACAGGACCCGCAAAAGAAGTAAAGGAAATATTAAAAGGTCCCTCAACCGAGGAAGCAAGGCGGGACTGCAACAGTCACAACATGCCGTCATGCCATCAAAGGAAGGTTTTACGCTTTTGTGATAGGCAAAAAATCATTGACTACAATAGAAAATGATATCGTCAACAGCTTTGACAGCATCAACGTTATGGGTTGCAGATCTAAGGTCATCCCTTGAATTTATCGGTCAGAAGGGAACTTCCTTGTCCAATGGGCGAGTGATCGTCAGTTTGATCAGATTGCACTTTCTACAATGAAGGACGATGCCAAACTTCTTTAATAGTATCTTGTACTTTTGGAGTTATTTCTGTATCTGGAGGTGTATCTGCGTGGACCACATTGGCAGTCAGTAGAAAGATTGATTGTTTCATTATATTTCAATGGTTCAAAATTGTTTATTGGTGTCATAATCTTCGATAGAGTAAAAGTTAATACTATGTGTCGGTAGAAAAGGGAAGCCGCGAGCTCATCCGTTTTTAAGAATCGGCCAGAAACATGCGATATCATCATCACAACCTTTATAGAGCCAAACCATGAAATTTCAAGTTTCATAACTTCATACTATTTATAGGAATAAATATCAAGACAATTCTCCTACCCCTAAAATAGTACATATTAATTAGTTGGACTTACGTACACACAATTGTAAGCGTAAAACATTCCGGTTGCCGCATAAACTCTTTAAAAATAGACTAACCCTAACTAAAGAAATGTCATAGATACAATATTTACAACTTATCAATATATTTATTGGTTTTTGTCGTTATTTGTCGCGAAACTCTGTTAGTTCAGTTTCAGATTACAAAATGTGGTACGTAAGTTCTCGTCAATCTTATATTCTGTACAAATGGTTGACACAAAATAATTTCAAACTGATATTCGCTTTGTTCACAGTTCAAAACATGTACTAGAAACCAAAATGAATAATAAAAAATAAACTGACAAGGGGTATATGAAAAATTGACCTCGACAAGGCGTTGCACTTAAGCGGTTCGTGGCCCTCGTTTCCTCAGTATGGCGAAAAGATTTCAACCGCACGTATATTGTCATGAAATGATGGCTCATACAAATATTCATAATGGCATAAGGGAAAGGTGAACACTCTTTACATTTAAACACCTCTCACTTTGTGCATAGTCAAGCCACAGTCTGTCCCAAATTGAGGGTAATCAAATTGCAAAATGTCCACAAAATAAAGTGACTTCCACCTCTCTTGGCGCTGATCCATATCCAGAGCGCACACAACAAAGATAATCAATTTGAAAAATTCAACGTTTACATGAAATCCTGACTCGCGGACGGGATATTGAAACCCAATACTTACCGATAGCTGGCATTTGGGGTTCTGTTTCTAGCCACTTCCACAGCTCCTCCATTCCTCTCTCCATGTCCTCTGTATACGCCATTTCAAGTGAATTGAAAATGCACTTTGTTGTTAGAAATACCTGCCGTTTATTGTTTTATATATTGACGCACATTCGTACCGCGCACGCACTATAAATATAAATGCGATTTCCACCGAGATAAACAATCAATATTATTTTCTCTGCTTTAAGTACGCTGTTACGTTTTTGAAATCTATTTTTAGACCGGGGCAAATTCGTCGGAAAGATGATGTTGTTTGAAGATAGGACACTGTGATACACTAAGGACTTGCGAACGTTGTGTCGAGTATAACAATAAACTAGAAAAAACAAGCTTTAGACTAACAGCTTATCACCTCGGAGGTTCCTGCTCAACTGAAATACAAAAATTCAACAAACTTAACAGCGGCAGGCCGCTAGTACTCGATCGGCTCGTACATGACTGACACAGCATAATGGAATAGCCATTTCATTTCTATGCACAATAAAAGGGCTAAGCACGCGATGCTAGAGGAAGAATAAAGTTGGATTGCAATAACGTGAAGCGATCGTATGAGATGACCACCTTTGCAGCAAATACCCATATTCTGGTCACGACCATAGGAAGACAATGGGCGGAACTTTGACCTTAACCCAGCTAATACGAGATAGGGAGTATTGAATATGCTTAAATCTGTTATACTATACTGCGAGGTGATAGGAAATGTAAACGATCAGGTGGGTGACACTTTCACGGCCAGACTATAAATTCTCGTCACGGGTCGATTATCTAGTTGCGTTTACGAATATGGCTTATGTGGTTGTGGGAATAATAATTAGTGCAGTGGGATGGGACAAGAGGCCACATGTTTGTGATTGGATTGTTAAGTTTGGGCTTATGGACCGCACGTGGTAACGACTAACTATTGAGAGATTCCGTGGTTCCACGAACAAGGGCATAACGCATATTGTTTGTAGATATTTTCGTTGATAGACGAAATAATTGAATCACTGGATGGGGTAGAGAAGTACTTTTCACTTTTCAGGAATTTAGAGATCTCTGAGCGGAAATGATCTCACAAGATTTTTTTTTTTAATTATATATAACAATAGGTTCATGAGGATATTATTTGTTGAATTTTACGATTTCATATAAGACAAAAATCTATTCCGAATTTAACGAGGTATGCAAGTCGGGTTGTGGGGCTTTTCAGGGTCCGAAGAGCCATGCATCGCTCGATCCCCACCATTCCCAACCTTGCTACGGCATTAACCGCCAGCCAAATTGCTGGAATTAATTCAGTTACCCCGAAGGATAACTGACATAAATACCTTAGGCAGCTTACCTTTCTTTGGGGGGTTTTTCCAAACACCTTTTTTTTCCACGATCCATTCCTGAAAACATTAAGTCCACGGCAAGGATTATCACCTAGCCGTGGCATCGAGAATTTCACCCTCGGGCATGTATAGCACCCAGTGCATCACGTTCCCATTACTTTATGCCATGGAAACAAAATCAACACGGAGTTTCAATTTACTCGTTTTTTTGTTTGTTTGTCCATGGTACCCCTAAGCATGCGGCTACCAGGTCTCATCAGTTTGCCACCGTCGACAAGGTTTCGGCCGACGCAAAGCAAACATTCACCAATTACCAGCAATAGCTGGTTTTCTATTATCGGTCTCCACCGATCAGGGACCGCAAACAAGCAACGAATTGGATGTGGCCATCAAGTGTTTACTTTTAACATCTGGCAATGGCTGCACCTATATTCGTTGCACCACCTAAACATCGCATTCACACCATGGATTGTTTATGGTATACCAATTCCCTATTAACGGCCGCCAACCGTCGGCGGACCTGGGAAATTGCATGTCCATCAACCAAATGTTGATTTATGGCTTCTCCTAGGGTGACCAGATCTTCGGTTTGTTTTCCTTTTTCACCAGATGGTTCGGTTGCCGACAAGTATTACACAATCAATTGTGTACACAGCCGCAGGCCCATGCATTGTTTGCATACTCATTACCAGGAGATGCAATTACGACGCTCGCATCCATCCTCGTTCACCGGATGATCGTGTGCGACGCATACACATACATGCAAAATGTATGCCGTATTTCCCGGTCCAATCACGATTGACCAGTTGATCGTGTAACTCCCCCCCTTTTACGGTTTTTCTTTGCGATGTCATTCTGATGGCTGCGAAGGGAAACCAGTGAGATTTTAACCTTTGTAGGGTGCGCGGTTGAGGACAACACCAGTGGAGTTTTCTTTGAAGCGCCGGATAGTTATCTCTCGCGAGTTCTATTAATATACAAATTTTAAGTGAATGTTCCTGTAAAGTATAAGTTTAATATTGTTTTCACTGCGGATGTATAATTAATATCGAAAATTAAATGTTCCTGTAAAGTTCAAGTTTAACATTGTTTTCCTGTGAATGTATCATTGATAAAGACAATCAAATGTTCCTGTAGAGTTTCAAGTTTAATATTGTTTTCACTGCGGACGTATAATTAATATCGACAATTAAATGTTCCTGTAAAGTTCAAGTTTAACATTGTTTTCCTGTGAATGTATCATTGATAAAGACAATTAAATGTTCCTGTAGAGTTTCAAGATTAATAAAGTTTTACCGCGGATGTTCAATTATTATAGACAGTTTTAAGAGTTCTTGTAGAGGCACAATTTAATACAGTTTTCTTGTGAAGGTTAAGTTACCGATAGTTATCAATAAGGGAACAATAGATAATAAACAATTAAACGGAACAACACGCTCCTGCATTTTATTTTTTTGGTGGACGATTTGGTGAATCTTGGTGAAGAACAGTGTGCTGCGTAATGATTCTCAGGGATCAATCAGTGACTTTTTGCTTAACCTGCGTCCGTGCCGACGCCTCTAGCGAAAACCAACCCACAGGGTTATACACAAAATGTAAAAAAAAAACAAAAAACAATACAGCCGTGTAGCTCGTAACAAGTCTTTTACATTTAGGTTTATAATTAAATTCTATAAAAAATGGAACCAACATTTTAGTTTTAAGGACGCCCCACGTCCAGGCGCAGTAAACAAATTTGACGACCATGTCGAAATCAAAAAGAGTTTGCAGAAGAGTTAGGAGTTTCTCACCAAGCAACACCACTTGAATTTGAATTGAATGAGACAAAAAAGCCGAGTTTCTATTGTTAAACAAATTAAAAAATTGTATTCAAATTGTACGCAGTCAAAGCTTTCAGGATCAAGTTGGCCAGTCACTGAAATCAAACCAGAAGGATACCGAACCGGTTGGCGAATTTGGTTCCTGTTTCTCAGATTGTAGTTCAACAATGGTACAGTGTTCAGAAGGACCCAGCTCACAACATTGCTACACACGTTGCCAAGTTGGAAAACCTTGCACATCGGTTGAAGGTTATGGGTGAGAAAATTTCTGATAAGCAGATAATCACAAACATTTTAATGACTCTTCCCTCCACCTTCAAACATTTCATCAGTGCATGGGAATCAACACAGCCCGATGAGAAAAATCTTACCAACCTTATTTCCAGACTCTCAGTCGAACAATCCAGGCTAGAGCCTGCAAATGCAAGAGACAACGTGGCTTTTATAGCTGGGAAATCACGACAAAAGAACTTCGAGCAGAAATCCTCAAAATCCTGTCATTATTGCAAGAAGCCGGGCCACTGGAAGCAAGACTGTTTCAAGAGAAAAGCAGCCAATGAGAGAAATGCAGAAAAGGAGGGCCACTCAAACAGGAAAAACGACGCTCTGATCAGTGCTTTGACTCTCGGTTCGAACAACCTGGATTGTTCCAACATCTGGTACCTCGACTCTGGTGCTACGGACCACATGTCTCATCGGCGCGAATGGATTTCAAATTTCGTCCATTTTCAGCAGCCAAAATCTGTTCGAGTTGGTGATGACAAAACAATCGCAGCTGTGGGATCTGGAGACATCGAGGTCGAAGTTTTCGACGGAAAAATCTGGAAGCTGAAATACCTGAGTAACGTCCTCCGTGTTCCAGATCTAGGCTTCAATGTTTTCTCCCTAGGAGCAGGCATTGACAAAGGTATGTCTCAAAAATCAGACAGCAGGACTTGCCATCTATTGAAGGATGGAAATATCGTTGCAGTGGGAGAAAGATCTGATCAACTTTTCGAGATGAAATTTAGAATCGTGGCAAATGAGCACCAGGCAAACGTCGTCGTCAAACAAGAAACACTCCTCACCTGGCACAAAAGGTTAGCTCATCAGAATTTCGAGCAGGTTAGAAAGATTTTGAAGAGGATGAACTTACCCTTTACGGACGACAAAGTCAAATGTGACGACTGTACCCTCGGCAAGATGCACCGGCTCCCTTTTCCAAAAAGTACCTCAAAAACCGAACGAGTTGGTGAGCTTGTTCATGCTGATCTGTGCGGCCCAATGCCTGACACATCAATAGGAGGCGCTCGTTATTTCTTGCTGATCAAGGACGACTTCAGCCACTGGAGAACTTTGTTTTTCATCAAGGCGAAGTCTGAAACAGCCCAGTGTCTGAAGAAATTCCTTCTCCAAGCAGAAAAACACCTGGACAAAGGCATCAAGGTCATCAGGACTGACAACGGTTTAGAATTTGCCAACAGGGACGTGGAGAAAATCACCAGTGATCTCGGTGTGATACACCAAACAACGGTTCCCTACACACCAGAGCAAAACGGGTCAGCAGAACGCGAGAACAGGACAATTGTTGAGTCGGCCAGGACTATTCTTCAGGCAGGAGAATTCCCAAAGAAGTTATGGGCAGAGGCTTCTCTACGCAGCCTACACCTTGAAGAGGACTGGAACCAGCAGCAAAAATTGAGCAACACCTTGCGACATCTGGCTGGGAAAGAAAACAGACCTTGCCTCACTCAGGTCTTTTGGTGAGGAAGTTTTCGTTCACATCCCCAAGGAAAAGAGAAAGAAATGGGATGTCAAAGACAAAAAGGGCATATTTTTAGGTTACGACGAAACGACGAAAGGGTATCGAGTCTGGCTTCCTACTGAAAACAAGGTAAACACCTTTCGAGATGTGAAATTCACTGGACAAAGATTTTCAGCAGACAAGTCAAGCAATGAGCCAGCAACAATGACCTTGAGTGTTCCTCAAGTTGTTGAAATTGATGAGGAGCCAGAGATCGTGAACTTGGTGAACGGTGGTGAACATTCTGGAAGCGATGCTGAAGAACCCTTGTATGGGCTAACGGATGATGAAGAGCCACTCGAAGAACCTGTACCACTGCAAAACTACAATCTGAGAAACAGGAACCAAATTCGCCAACCGGTTCGGTATCCTTCTGGTTTGATTTCAGTGACTGGCCAACTTGATCCTGAAAGCTACGATGACGCCATCAAATCCGAGGACTCTGAAAAATGGAAAGCAGCCATGGATGAGGAGATCAATTCGCTGCAGAGGAATCACACTTGGCTTCTGGAGGAACCACCACCAGATCAGAAGGTGATCGACAATCGATGGTGTTACAAGGTGAAACAATTCCCTGATGGCAGCATCCAACGATACAAGGCCAGGCTTGTGGCCAGAGGTTTCAGTCAAACTCCTGGTATCGATTATAATGAGACTTTTAGTCCCGTATCCCGATTTGATTCCATTCGCCTCATTCTATCCTTTGCAGCCTCCCAAAATCTTTTCCTCAAACAGTTCGACGTTAAAACAGCTTTTCTCTATGGAAAGCTGGAAGAAGTCATCTACATGAAGCAGCCAAAAGGTTATGAAGATGGTACCAGCCGAGTGTGCAAACTCATCCGAAGTTTGTATGGACTCAAGCAGGCGTCGAGATGCTGGTACAAACACCTCACGAAGTTCCTGGCCAAAGCTGGACTACGTCCAACCAGAGCCGATTACTGTGTCTTCACCAACGGAGATCCTGAGAATCAGTTGATGTTGGCAATTCACATCGACGACGGATTGATTGCTGCAAAAGATGAGAAAATGATTGAGGAACTAATAAACCAACTTCGCCAGGACTTCGATATTACTTTTCGAAATTTGAGCACTTACCTTGGACTACAAGTTGAACGGATGACAGATGGTTCAATTCTTCTCCACCAGGAGGCCTGTGGAGTACGGGTTTACTTATGCACCAAGCACGGGCGCGGATTCAGTTAACTCCCACTAACTTCTCCTGATATTCGTTCACTAGTATCCAATGGTTATTAACTAGACACCGCAGCTAAATGTTCACCAAAAAGGAAATTAAACTCCGGGTTGTTAATTGCAAAAAACGTTCTTTTATTATTTTTTTTGTTTTTATTTACACTGGTGATTCGCATACAACTGTTTCTTTTGATAGGTAACGCAGCACTTATATTACGGTCTGGTGAATTTGTTAACATAGAAGCAAAATATAATAAACGCACTAAATGACGAAAGGCCACTGAAAACGGTTTTAATTGAATGTTCCCATTAAAAATAACTTAAGCGATACGGCGTGATTAGAAATAATAGAAAACTAATAAATAAACTGCCGACGGGAATAAACTGTCAAGACTCGCCACACACAAATTGACTCCGAGGAAAAGGCTGACTGACTAATTGGTGCTCACCAAAGAAAAGGGGAAACCTCAAAGAAACTGAAAAAAGAGGAGGAGCTACACGATTAACTCGAGGTAGTTAATCGTGATTGGACCGGGGGGAAAATAGGCATACATGATGCGTGTGTGTGTACGCCTCGCATACGATCGTCCGGCGACCTTGGACGGATGCCGACATCGCTGCAGCATCTTACACGAATGCAAACAATAACATCTGGTCATCCTATGGGAGGCCATAAATCAACATTTCGGTTGATGATGTTTAAATATTGCAACGAATATAGGGTGCAGCCGTTGCCAGATGTTGAAAGTAAACATTTTCTGGCTGCATCCAGTTCGTTGCTCGTTTGCGGTCCCTGCTCGGTGGGGACCGATAATAGGAAACCAGCGATTGCTGGTAATTAGGGAAATGTTTGGTTTGCGTCAGCCGAAACCTTGTCGGCGGTAGCAAACCAATGGGACCCAATAGCCTCATGTAAGGAATGCCATGGGCAAACAAATAAAACGAGTCAACAAGGAACTCTTTGTTTATGTTGTTTCCATAGCATAAGGCTAAGGAAACGAGATGCCCTGGGCAGAATGTATGCCTAAGGATAGGATTTCAAATGCCACGGCAATGTGATAATCTTTGCCGTGGACTTATGTTTTTCTTAGGAATCAATGCCCGGTCGAGGGTGAATTTTCGATGCCACGGCAAGGTGATAAGGTTTGCCGTGGACTTAATGTTTTTTTTAGGAATTAATGCCTGCCCGAGGGTGAGTTCTCGATGCCACGGCAAGGTGATAAGCTTCGCCGTGGACTTAATGTTTTTCAGGGGTGGTGTTGGAGAAAAAGGGGTTTGGAAGGAAAACCCCCCACAGAATAGGTAAGCTGCCTAACGGATATTCAAAACAGTTATCCGATTGGGTAACCGCATTAATTCCAGCGATTTGGCTGGGGGTAAATGCCATAGCAAGGTTACGCAACCTTGCTGAAGTTCGAACGAGAGGTAAGTCGTTCGCCTGGAATAGTGGGGATCGAGCGATGCATGGCTCTTCGGGCCCTGAAAAGCCCCACATCACTCCCTCCCCAGTGACGTAGTCACGAAACAGGTAAGGCAGGTTAGGGGGTGGTTAGTTGGTTATGGGCGCGCGCTTGAGCGCGAGTACGGGGAGGTTGTGCCGGTGGTGTAGGAGTGGTATTTGAAGATGGAAATGATTCTGGAGCGGAAGCTTCCAGAAAACAGGGCTTAAGCCTTTCGACGCTGACCGTGGATCGTTTGCCTCTGATGTCGATCTCGAAGACGCGGTCACTGATGCGGCGGAAGACTTTGAATGGGCCATCATAAGGTGGGTCGGGGGGTTTTTTGACCTTATCCACCCTGACAAAGACGTGCGTGCAGCTGTGCAGTTCAGGGTGGACGAAAAGTTTTTTGGAGCCGTGCCTGGTTACAGGGGTTGCCCTAACCTTACGTAGCAGGTCACGGAGATGTCCCAATTCACGAAGTTGGTCACGCGGTGTTTCGCCATTCAGGAAAAGTTCTCCTGGAAGAAGGAGGTTGGTACCGTAGGTAAGCTCTGCTGCCGAAGCACCCAGGTCCTCCTTAATGCTTGTCCTCAGGCCGAGGAGGACGGTTGGTAGGGCGTCAAACCATTGTGCGTCATTATGACACATGAGTGAGGCTTTTAGAGATCTGTGCCAGCGCTCTATCATCCCATTTGATTGCGGGTGGTAGGCGGTGGTACGACTTCTTTGGCAGCCGAGAAGGTTTGTTAGCTGCCTAAAAATTGTCGCCTCAAATTGTGGACCTCGGTCCGAAGTTATGGTGGTTGGTACACCGAAGCGTGTGACCCAAGTTGAGTAAAAGGCCTTGGCGACTGATTCGGCAGTAACTGCCCGGAGAGGTGTCGCCTCTGGCCATCGCGTGCAGCGATCCATCATAGTGAGGATATAAGAAAATCCTCTTGATGGAGTAAGCGGTCCCACTATGTCTATGTGGACATGGGCGAAGCGTGCCGTGGGAAGCTGGAATTGCGCTGGCTCCAGTACATTATGCCGCGCTACTTTGCAGCGCTGGCACTGGAGACAAGCACGGGCCCAACCGGTGAGATCTTTATTCATCCGGGGCCAAATGAATTTGCGACGGACAGCAGCGGCTGTTGCTCGGCCGCTGGGATAGGCTGGGTTGTGGTAAACCTGGAACACGCCCTTACGAAGTTTCTCGGGAATGTAAGGTCTAGCGGTTCCAGTGGAGACATCACACCAGATTTCGCCCAATGGGTCGCGAAGGGTAATTTTCTTAAGCTCTAGTGCCGTATCGGCAGTTAGGAGGGACTTGAGCTGTTCGTCCTCCTCTTGAGCTAGGGCAAGGTCAGTGTTATTCAAGGCGGTACGCAAATGAATCGTATCAATTCGAGAAAGGGCGTCCGCCGTGACATTCTGTTTACCGGAGATATGCCTTATCTCCGTAGAATATTGCCCAATGAGGTCTAATTGACGCTCTTGTCGGGGGGAGGCATTTCCCGACTTCTTCCGGAACGCATAGACCAATGGCTTGTGGTCTGTTAAAATTGAGAGCGAACGTCCTTCTATCATATGACGGAAGTACTTAACAGCGCTGTAGATCGCGAGCAATTCACGGTCGTAGGCGCTGTAACGTCGCTCAGTGGGACTCAGCTTCCTTGAAAAGAAACCAAGTGGTTCCGGTCGGCCTTCAATGCCCTGTTCAAGGACGGCTCCGATTGCGGTATCCGATGCGTCGCATTGGATAGAAAGTGCCGCTCCCTCGAGAGGGTATCGGAGTAAGGTGGCATTTGCCAATTGTTCTTTGGACAGTTGGAATGCTCTATCAGAGACTTCTGTCCAATTGATGGGGCGCTTATCATTGCGCTTAGCTCCTTTTAAGAATTCATTGAGCGGAGCTTGAATCTGGGCAGCATTCTTCAGGGTCGGACGGTAGAAGTTCAGCATGCCCAAAAATCGACGAAGCTCACTCACGTTAGTAGGCCGGGGATACTTCATGAGGGCCTCCACACGGTCTGGTAGTGGGCGAATGCCCTGGTTGTCAACGACATAACCCAGATAGGTGATTTGCTCCTTGGCGTATTGACACTTATCTGGGTTGATGACAAGACCGAATTCACGGAGGCGCTCTAGGACCTGACGTAAGTGGCGTTTATGTTCGGCGTGGTCTTTGGAGGCGATGAGAATGTCATCAAGGTATGCATGGCAGCAATTAAGACCTCGTAAAGCCGTGTCGATATACCGCTGGAATGTCTGTGCGGCATTCCTGAGGCCGAAAGTCATCACTTTGAACTCGAAGAGTCCGAAAGGTGTAATGACTGCGGTCTTGGGGATGTCTTCTGGTGCCACCGGAATTTGATGGTATGCCCTGGTGAGATCCAGGGTAGTGAAGACATTGCACCCTCGTAACTTGTACGAAAAATCGTAGAGGTGTGCAATTGGGTATCTGTCCGGGACAGTTGCTGCGTTCAACAGCCTGTAATCGCCACATGGGCGCCACTCACCAGAACGTTTCTTCACTAAGTGGAGTGGGCTTGCCCAGGGACTGTCCGACGGTTGGCAGATACCTTGTTCGATCATATGCTCGAACTCCGCGCGCGCCGCACGTAATTTTTCAGGAGCCAGTCGACGTGGATGCTGGCTCACCGGGGGGCCACGTGTTTCTATATGATGAAACACCGTGGCTTTGTGTCGGCGTTGGTTAGGTAGAGGAATTGTTGTACTAACAAATTCTTGTACCATAACCTGAAATGGGTCTATGCACTCTGTGGCCCCTGAAGTTGCCGCTGGTGATGCCGTCATGGGCAAGGGGGGTGCGGTTGGAGCCACTAGTCTGTTATGGGTCGAATCGACCAACAGATTATGTGCACCTAATAGGTCGGAACCTATCAGGGGTTCATTTACGTCCGCAATGACGAAACGCCAAGTGATCGGACGACAAAGACCCAATTGAAGTGTCAGCTTTTTACGCCCGTACGTAAGTATCGGCGTATTATTTGCAGCTGACAATTTAAGTGCGGCTGGCACGCGGTTACGCGGAGCAAACGATCGCGGGAGGACTGAAATATCGGCGCCGGTATCGACAGTAAAAGCGATATTCAGTTTCGAATCCCGGATGGTTAGGCGACTTATCGTATGGGTGCCGGCCGATTGCGCGAGGGTGTCGGTCGGCAAAATTAGTTTAAAGAGCGCCTTTGGTTGGTGGAAGGTTGTGTACAACCACAAGGCGCTTTGCAGTGAAATGCGCGATCACCATATCGTTGGTGATTGGCGCACCAAGGCAGAGTAACGGCATTATCAGGTATATTCTGCCTGGTGCTATTGCCATTACGGGGAGGTCGAGCCGGAGCTCGTTGGGAGTTGGCCCGGTGAGGGCCATTTTGAGAGGAATTGGCCCTCTGTGGGGCATTTTGAGGCATATAGGCCCTCTGAGGGGCAGTTTGGGAGTAATTTTGCCGATTAATAGGACGGCTCGGCATGGCTCGATTCTGGGCGCTTCGAGGATTGTTCCTCACCTCCGCACGCAATTGAGTTATCTCGCGGAGGAGTGAGGTTTGGAGCGCCCGAAGGTCAGCAGGGGTTAATTGTGGTGGCGAACTTCTCTGGTTAAATACGTTGGGGCCTGCCTCTGGATTCCCCTGAGGGAAATTGGTTGAGGCGGGCCTTCTATGAGGTAATTGGGTTTGCGGAGGATGGAGAGTTGGGACCAATTGAGGGGCTGTGAAAGGCAGACGAGGGTGCCGTGTAGGCTGGGCGGCGTGTTGAGAAACCGCCGCTACCTGGTACGCAGGAGGCTCAGAATACTGATCTGAGCTATCCATAATTGCGTCCGCAATTTTGGATAAATAGCCCAAACTCTGATTGGGTTGGGCTATAAGTGCCGAACGGGCATGTTGGGGAAGACACCTCAAAAAGTGAGGCCTTATCAGGTCGTCCCCAATCCTGGTCCCCGCTATAGAGCGTAAATGGGTCAGGAAAAGAGATGGTCGCATCCCAGAAAGGTTGGTTACAGCGGCTAAGCGTTGTTGCCGCACACTTCCAGGCTCGTCCAAAGCGTCGAGCAGAGCTTCACGCATGTTGCTATACGGGTTGCGGCCGGCCGACCTTATTATGTGGGCAACATGCGGTCGCAGAGTGCGGTCAAGCACTTTCAACAGCTCGACTGCACGAAGTTGTTCGTCGTGCAAGGCTGAGGCCTGGAAGATGCGGTCTGCCACTGCAAACCAAAGGTCTGGGTCCTCCTCATCGAAAGGGGGAAGCCCTATATTTGAAGGACGAGTCCCATTCCCGAGGCTGGAAGCATCGTGGAACTCTTGGGACTCTGGTTGCCTATGGGCTTGTTTAGAAGTACCGGCACTAGTTGTGGGCATTAAAATGCCGGAATTTACCAAAGGGCCGGTACCAGGGGCGTTAGGAGCAGTCGGGGATGTGTCTGTGGAAGTAGGCTGGGGTCGGTTCACGACGCTGGGGGCAACGGGTGGTGCCAGGGGAGTAGATTGTCCGGGCAAGTCTAGGTCAGCATCGACTTGCTCAGCAGGGAAATCGACGCTGGAGGCGTCGTGAAATTCGAGGGGCTCGGATTGTTCCTGAGCCTTTTTGGCCGTGGCGTTTCGCGTGTTGACCATTATGGGTTGTATGACGCGAAACTGGGATTAAAAAAAAAAACGTAAGAGGACGCGAAGAAGGTGAAGGGAGGCCAAGTAAAAGAGTCAAAGGCGTCGAAGATGGTCGAGTGGAGTCGAGAGTGGTCGTGCGGAGTCGGGTGGTGTAGCTTAGAGTCGCGAATGTTAGCGAAGAGTATTGTGCGTTTAGTGGTGCCCTGAAGGGGCTTACGACAGTCGTTGTGTTACCAAAAGGGCAAAAATTGAACGAGTTCCAGATCCGTACGATAGGTCTGTTGACTGTACTACCGATAATTGGCGAACTATTCGAATTAATAGTGCTATGGGAAACGCGTTTGCCTAGGAATTTTAATATTTCCGTTCTCTAATGAGACTTCGGTAGTGTAGTTCCGTTAATTATTTTACTTTTAAAGGAAAGAAAAAAAAGGTTCCAAAATTGATAGTAAAAACAAATAATAACAAAAAATTAAAATTAAAATCCGACAAAGAAAGGAAAACAAGGTTTAAGCGGTGCAATTTCGGCAAAAGGGGCGTATATTGCCTATACTTAGTACCCTGAAGGGGTTTACAAATGTTTATTATATTTGTTAATTTATTTCCGGATCGTTTCTATATTTTTTAATAATTAACAAGTAAATCAAGTGTCTGCCAAATGAAAATTCGTGGATTTATCCAGTTGTTCCGATCGTTTTTCTTACTTAATACGGTTACGTAATTCTGGTACGATCCTGAAATATATTGTGCTAATTCGAAGTAGAATTTTAACAATTATTTACAATTCGACACTCGATGTTATCTTTATTTATTTGTGGTTTATTATTAAATGTGACATGTGTGTGCTGTTGTCACCTGGTGAAAATGTTTGCCGATGAATACCCTGAAGGGGTTTACAATTGTTATTATTTTCGTGGCCAAAGTTCGTTTAGTGTGCCGAATGTTAAGTAAGTAAAGATTTGTATTTTGCACGGCTTTCTTAATGTATTTCGTAATGCGTTCGACTAACGAATTTAGAGTGCAATTCTCCATGCAGTGACATAGACGAAAGGAGGAAGAAGTAAAAACTGAATAAATTTATATTTATATGAACGTATGCTTCGCTTGAGGAGCTTGGCCGTTAATAGTATCACTGTGTTTAAAAGGATTATAACTTTTGTCTTTGTGTGTTTTGTCACTATAAATCTTATTCTATATACATTATTTGACAGAAGGATATTTATTGGTGAGTTGGAAAAAGTGTACTTATACTCAATTCTTCTTTTATGAACTCTGTAACTATATTTAACTTGTTATACTTAAGCAAATTTAAAAACAGAACGAAATTATTAAACTCTTATTGTATATTTGAGTATCCTACGATGTGTAAGGAGTTCGATAAAAACCAAGAAACGAGACATGAATTAAAAAAAAAAAAAAAAAAAAAAAAAAAATTTTCAAATATTGTCAGTATTACATGAATTTTAATTTACAATTCTAACATCTAGTTTTTCTTTGAAGGTTACAAGCAAAATTTTCTTTTAGACAAATTACACTCTTAGATTATTAAACGTTTTTCGAGTTATATTACCTGTGGTCTAACGTTGGGTTGAACTTGGGGAGTCCTAATGTAGAAAGGGTCTGCAGTTGGATTAACGTCCGGATGGTTAAAGGTGCGATGGTTAGCTGGGTACCGATGAGTTGGGGCTCTACTTGCCCTTATAGTGCTCTTAATTTGGGTATACAAAATTCACTGGCACTGTTTTTGCCTCATCTGGTCACTGTTCATAGGCACAACACTCAAAAGTTACGTCGAGGCGCGTGTCCACTTTTACAAACTCGATAGAGCAAGGTTGTCGCGTCACCGAGATTTCGCTAATTCTGGAGTGGTAAGAGTCACAGGTGGTTAGAAAGGTGGCGTGTTCACTTCTTTAATAAAACGCGAACAAAACTGTCGCGGTCACCAATGTGGAGTACGGGTTTACTTATGCACCAAGCACGGGCGCGGATTCACTTAACTCCCACTAACTTCTCCTGATATTCGTTCACTAGTATCCAATGGTTATTAACTAGACACCGCAGCTAAATGTTCACCAAAAAGGAAATTAAACTCCGGGTTGTTAATTGCAAAAAACGTTCTTTTATTATTTTTTTTGTTTTTATTTACACTGGTGATTCGCATACAACTGTTTCTTTTGATAGGTAACGCAGCACTTATATTACGGTCTGGTGAATTTGTTAACATAGAAGCAAAATATAATAAACGCACTAAATGACGAAAGGCCACTGAAAACGGTTTTAATTGAATGTTCCCATTAAAAATAACTTAAGCGATACGGCGTGATTAGAAATAATAGAAAACTAATAAATAAACTGCCGACGGGAATAAAATGTCAAGACTCGCCACACACAAATTGACTCCGATGAAAAGGCTGACTGACTAATTGGTGCTCACCAAAGAAAAGGGGAAACCTCAAAGAAACTGAAAAAAGAGGAGGAGCTACACGATTAACTCGAGGTAGTTAATCGTGATTGGACCGGGGGGAAAATAGGCATACATGATGCGTGTGTGTGTACGCCTCGCATACGATCGTCCGGCGACCCTGGACGGATGCCGACATCGCTGCAGCATCTTACACGAATGCAAACAATAACATCTGGTCATCCTATGGGAGGCCATAAATCAACATTTCGGTTGATGATGTTTAAATATTGCAACGAATATAGGGTGCAGTCGTTGCCAGATGTTGAAAGTAAACATTTTCTGGCTGCATCCAGTTCGTTGCTCGTTTGCGGTCCCTGCTCGGTGGGGATAATAGGAAACCAGCGATTGCTGGTAATTAGGGAAATGTTTGGTTTGCGTCAGCCGAAACCTTGTCGGCGGTAGCAAACCAATGGGACCCAATAGCCGCATGTAAGGAATGCCATGGGCAAACAAATAAAACGAGTCAACAAGGAACTCTTTGTTGATGTTGTTTCCATAGCATAAGGCTAAGGAAACGAGATGCCCTGGGCAGAATGTATGCCTAAGGATAGGATTTCAAATGCCACGGCAATGTGATAATCTTTGCCGTGGACTTATGTTTTTCTTAGGAATCAATGCCCGGTCGAGGGTGAATTTTCGATGCCACGGCAAGGTGATAAGCTTTGCCGTGGACTTAATGTTTTTTTAGGAATTAATGCCTGCCCGAGTGTGAGTTCTCGATGCCACGGCAAGGTGATAAGCTTCGCCGTGGACTTAATGTTTTTCAGGGGTGGTGTTGGAGAAAAAGGAGTTTGGAAGGAAAACCCCCCACAGAATAGGTAAGCTGCCTAACGGATATTCAAAACAGTTATCCGATTGGGTAACCGTATTAATTCCAGCGATTTGGCTGGGGGTAAATGCCATAGCAAGGTTACGCAACCTTGCTGAAGTTCGACCGAGAGGTAAGTCGTTCGCCTGGAATAGTGGGGATCGAGCGATGCATGGCTCTTCGGGCCCTGAAAAGCCCCACAGGCCTACTGCAAGAAAATTCTGCAGCGCTTCAACATGGAGCACGCAACTGCTGTTGCAATTCCGGCAGACCATCATCATCAAATGAGTGCAGAAATGCACAAAAATGGTGACAGGGAGGCGCCAGAATGTCCATATCGACAAGCCGTGGGAAGCCTTATGTATCTCTCCGTAGGTAGCCGACCGGACATCACCTTTGCAGTCAACAGTGCCAGCCAGCATCTTGAGAACCCGAAGAAAATCCACTGGAGTGCGGTGAAGAGGATACTCAAGTACCTGAAAGGTACAAGTGGGTATGGTCTTTATTTTCCAGCCGAGCAAACAAACAAACTCCGGGCCTACAGTGACGCAGACTATGCAGGAGATGTCGAGACCCGAAAATCAACGTCTGGCGTTGTTCTGAAGTTTGGAGAGTCAACCGTGTCATGGAGTTCCAGCAAACAGAAGACGGTGGCACTTTCTACCACTGAGGCAGAATATGTCGCTGCAACTCAAGCTGTGAAGGACGTCACCTGGATGAAGAGACTCATCGAGGACCTCAACCTGTGCCAAGATCTGGAGAGCACCCTCCTCATCGACAACATGAGCGCCATCAAGCTCATCAAAAACCCCAAGTCCCACAAAAGGAGCAAACATATTGATGTGAAATATCACTTCATACGCGACAGTTTCGAGAACAAAATCTTTGCTTTAGAGCATGTCGCCTCCAAAAACCAGCAAGCAGATTTGATGACCAAGCCGCCGACTCACCGCGAATTGACAACTACCGTTTTCACTTGGCGCTGTGATAATCTTATCATCGCTAGTCACCATGCACTTCAAAAATGGGTCGATTTTGTTGGGATTCAGTAGCGATTCGCAGATGGAAATCAGTGAAAAATATGCCCACTGTGATCACCAAGTCATAATAGTGGAACTTGGCGGAAATAGCGAAAGTCACCTCAATATACAAACAGGTCCTAAATGGAAGGCTAGCGTGCTTTGGTCAAGGCTAGAAAAACGTTTGCTATGACAAGGAGGCTTTTTCACAGTAGCCAACTTGACAGTAGGATAAAAGTCATATGCTACATGACGGTAATCAGGCCATTGCTCATATATGGTTGTCCAGTATGGTTTAACATAGGTCCAAATTTGATGGAAAAGATTCGGGTGTTCAAAAGGAAGTGTCTCAGAACCTGTCTCAGATTATATCGCACACCGGAATCGGAATACAAAAAGTACTACTCAAATGAGATTTTATATAGCGAAGCCTGCATAACTAAGGTGGATAATTTTATGGTCAAATTAATCAGAGGACTATTTCAAGAACAATAAGTTCGTCCAATGACCTAATTTTCGGGAATTATTATCCAAATACCATGTACTATGAGAACGTGCATCGCAACGATTTTGTTCCACCAGAGGCGTTTGTTACGTACGTCGGCCACCACCATCATTTAATAATTTGCATTTAATTTTGTTTTAAAATAGTACGATGGTAAGGTGGTGGAAGAATTGTACGATCCTGAAGTGAGTTTTTGAACCCACCCTGATTCGGGTGTGGATCGTGCAGTTCTTCGAGTTCGAATTTGTTTTTCGAAGTGGACGTGAGTGGGGAGCGAAATGAGAGAGAGACAGGAGGTAAAAGGTTCGGTTTATGTATGGTTCCGTTGGCGACGGTTAAAAACGGAAGATAAAAAAAAATACGTTGTGGTGAACAAACAAAGAAAAAGAACAAAAAAAAAAAGAAATTTTGGCAGTCGAATTTTAAGCAGTAAAAAACTGTCTTTTTATTGGTTTTTCCGTGGAGTTGATCTTTTTTTTGAAGAAATTATTTTCGGGAAAGGAGGAGAAAAAGGGAAAAGCCCGTGCCTTTGTTTTTGTTGAAAAGGAGAAAAAAGTAAAATCAAAAGTCTAAAAGTTGTGAAAATAAAGTTTGGGAAGAAAAAAGACCCGAAATAAAAACGCCCGTGTTTTGATCCGTCGAAGACGGAAGCAGGAGGGAAACATTCCATCGTTTGTGGTGCTATTGGGCAAACAGGAACACTTTGGCTTCTCCACAAAATCACCATTAGGCGGTGGCAGACCTGATAGAGCAAAGAGGAGGAGCCGCAGATTCAGAGGACGAACCAGAGGAAGAGCCGGACTCCACGCTGCACTAACCAGGTAACCTATTTTAACTACCTAAATTTGTGTGACAAATAACTTCACAACTGGCGCTGCGGACAAACCTTCCGATGGAACCTCAGGTTTGATGATTCAATTTATCTTGCCGACGAGCGATAATGGCAAAGTGCAGCTTCGAGTTGAAGAGTTGAGTGGACCGAGGCTGGAAAATATCGCTGAAGCTACATTGGGAGAGAGCAGACTGTTTTGGCGAGAGTTTTGGTTGGAAGTAATTGTGGTTAAAGAATATTTATTGTGATTGCATGTTTTAATTTTATGTAATTTTTATTGTAACTGAGGACTATTGAGTTTCCTCAGATCTCCGTCCGGATTGTTTTTTTTTTTGTAAATTTCAAATTTTTGTATTTTCCTTTTCTTATTAATTTATTAAGGCAATTTTTTACTATTAAGTTTTTTTTTTTAGAATTCCATTCGAAATTTTAGTGCGCTTTCAGTTTTTCTTTTCCTTTCTAAAAATTTCGTTTATTGTTGTATTAATGTAATTTCAGACTGTCAAGTTTTCGGAATTATCTTCAAACGTTGGTTTGGTCTCGTGTCGTGGAACTTGTGTTGCGATTTAGTTTGGATTTGCGTTTGATTAATCGAACTTTGCTCGATTCTCTCTCTCCATTTCTCGCCCACTGGGGACAGCGATTGTTAGTTGAATTGTGGTTTTTCGTTTAGACTGACAGGTGCGGTGTGTATTTTTCCCTTATTTTTCCTTCTCGTCCCCTGTGAGAGTATTTGTTTGGTGCTTTTGTGATTGTGTGAATCCGTTGGCAGCCCATCCTGTGTTCCCGCTGAATGTTGGTGAATTGTGTGTTTGGGGTTTTCGACTGTCGTTTTGTTTTCGAACTGTTGTTTGCGGGCTGATCTTCTCTGTTGTTCCGGGTCTCCTTGTTGTGTATTAGGCCCATTTGGTATTTGCGAGAGGGGAAGGCTCGTCGGGCGGTGTCCTGTTGTATCTTGGGAGCGTGCTTGTTTTTGTTTTTCGCACCCTTTCTGTTGGTGGATACTGTCGGCGACGAGGTTGTTTTTTCTTTTCTCCGCGGGGTATCCGGGATTGACTTTGGTGTAGGTGACCTTGAGATTTAGTTAGACGGCCGGCAGATGCAGACAAGGCAACGTCAAAGAGATGTCCGAGAGGGCACCCCTGCCCGGGCACCCCTGCCCGGGCACGACCCGAGGCATTTCCCGAGCCGCCGGTTGACGAGGTGGATCCGGAGGCATTCCACGATTCGAGGGACGAGTTTGTGGAGGACCGATCGCCGGCGCGCCCCCCTCCCACCGTCGGTAAACAGCCTGTCGGGAGCATGGAGGACACGCCGATGCCCTCGTATTTTAAACTGGGCCCACAACCATGTCCTGTACGGACCATGTTGGGCACAGATAGGGTTTTCGACCTTGTGTCGAAGGCAGTCCCCATGTTTTCGGGACAGGAAGGACCAGATACGGCCGAGAGACTCTCTTCGTTTCTCAAGGGCTGTAGAAGGACCTTGGATGGGCTGGCGGTGGAGGAGGAACATACCTTCCTCCGGTGGCTGCCCTCTAGGCTGAGCGGCGAGGCCTATCGGATGTTCGAGGAGAGACCACCCACGACATTCCTTGAAGCGGAACAGCGTCTTAGAGAGGCCTACGAACCCCGGGTGTCGTATGAGGAGTTGTGCGCACAACTTTCCAAAATGCGACAACTTCCTTCCGAGGATGCCACAGGTTTCGTTTCCCGGGTGAAGCGGGCCGTGGTACGGTGCGAGGAGGCAGCTGAGCGCTTTTATGGTCGCCAGGGTAGGTCCGTCTTCGCCAGCCAGCTTGAGGGCATGGCCAAACCGGTGTTGGTGAGGGGTCTGAGGGAGGAAGGACTAAAACACTTCCTCCTCACGTTGGGTAATGTCCCTTTTCGTAGCCTGGTGGACCACCTAACCGGATTCGAGCGAGCTCGAAGGGAAATGCTGAGGCAGGACGACCTGTTTGTGGATGCGCGGCACGGAATCGCCGAACGAGCGTCGGAAACATTGGAGTCGGGACCGGGAAGTTGCTCGACCCTTTTTGAAAACACATCCTCCACTTCTAGGGATTACGCCGCGGCGCCAGCGCCGGTGTTGTCGAATTTAAATCCCCGGGCGGTGTCATTCGTGTTGCCGGCCGAAGAGCCTGATAGTCGTCGACGGGGGGAGGATGGTTTCGTTCGGGAGCAGTCGTACGGGCCTCTCAATTATAGACGGGATGCTGGTGCCTATGCTCCGGCCTCCTCTGGCGAGGGAGCGTGGTCAAATACCGTGTCTTCCTCGAGTCGGAGTGAAGGGTCGCAGGGTTTGGCTCAAGGGGCGTATGTGCCTGGAGATCGATCGGGTCGGGACAATCCGTTCAGGGATCCGGTTGGTCGATCGGCGCACCCCCTGGAATCCCAGACAATATGCAATTTTTGCAATCTGAGGGGTCACGTGTACGACGAGTGTCTACAAAGACGAAACACTCCCTTCTGTCGCGAGTGTTGGCGGTATGGCCACGATATAGTGGACTGCCCGGATCGTCCGACGAGGACGCGCGGTCCCCAGACCACATACAGGGGTAGAGGTCAGCAGGGCGGATTCGCACGGCAGGAACCGCCTTATCAGCGACCACAGTTTCAGCGGAGAGCCCTACCAGAGCCGCAGCCCCCGTCTACGGGCGGCGGGCCGGCGACATCAGGCCCCAGAGTATTCAGCGTCCGGTGCTGTTGCGAGTTTTGTGGCCGACTGGGTCATAGCTTGCGCGGGTGCGAATACAGACAAAGGTGGGAAAAACAACAGCATTCCCAGGGTTCTCCCCACAAGCGGCTCGGCGGAACAGCACCTGTTGCGAGCCGAGAGCAAGACACCCGTGTGGAGACTGGGGCGGGCGCGAGAAATAGGCGCAGAGGGCGTCGGAGACAGCGTCGGCGAAATCGAGGCGCCGGTAATGATAGCGCGGAAAGTAGGGATTCTCGGAAGGTGGATGGAGATGATGGGCGACGACTGTCCGTGTCGAGCGGTGGCGGTAGGCGACCCGACTCCATGGACTCAAAATCCTCAAAGACGGATGCGAGACATGATGCCGCATCAGGCAGCGCGGGGAGCCGGGAATGGCAGCCCCGGCGCATTGGGCCCAAAGTGGGCAGAAAGAATAGCTCCAGTTCCGCTAGTTCGGAGTCCAGTGGGACTCCCGAGCGGAATATTCCTGAACGGAGGAGCGGAACATTGTGCGAGTTTTGCGGTCGACACACTCACAAGGCGGCAGAGTGTCGACATAAAGCAAAATGGGAGAGTTCGGGAAACTCCCCAAGGTCGGGTCGGCAAGATCCTACCCGACCGCACTAAAAACGAAAACCAGCTCCAGCTGTTCTCAGCTTTCGCCGACTCGAGTCCCGATTGTCGCTCTCCCTCTAGACATTGGCCGTAGCAACCCTACGCGCCTAATCGTGGACACCGGCGCTGAGATCAGCCTGTTGAAGCTGAAGGCACTCCATCCTAGATATGGCATGGATGTGCATAAATCTACAACGCTCCAAGCGCTGTTTGTCAAAGGTAAGTCGAGGGGTTGCTGCACTGGGAATTTCAAGTTGCACCATGAGATTCCCTGCAGTTTCCAAATAGTAGACTCCTTGCCGGGTTTGGAGGAAGACGGATTGTTGGGGTACGACTTCCTGTCTCGGAATTGTAAGGTAGACGGGCCGGGTGGTTGTTTGGTTTTTCCCCGAACGACCGTAAATCCCGTGCCATTCTCCATTCAATTTGTCAACTATGGGACGGGAAGGGTTGAGCGTGTGGCAGCCAAACGGGGAGACGTGCCAAAGGGACCTGTTAAGGTCGATACTGCGGCAGGTACTCGCCCGGAGACCCTACCCATACAGGGGAGGGCTGCGAAAAGCTGTTCAACCACGTGCTACCCACGTGGTCATCCGGATGAACCCCAAACAGTGGACGTTAATAACATATAGTTATAGACCACGTTCTATATAAACGAACAAATAAGGGAAGGATAAGCCTTCCTAGAACTTGGAGCCCCTGATCCTAGCTGGCCAGACTCTGGTTACCCTCCGGAATCTTCGTCCTTGTAAAGGACCTTCGTCGAGGGATACCAACTTGAGAGTCTGACGAAAAGTCTTTAAGGCCAGGCCTAATGCTGCAGGCGCAGTCCCAGCGAAGGCTGCAGAGGCAAACCCCAGTGCTGGGGGTTGGATCGCATATATGAAAGTGCGAAAGCGCACTATAATGTCGGGTGATGGTAGGTTTTGCCGTCGAAACGGGACAAACCCCCCGATCTACCAACCCATGGACCGAGGCAAGTACCGAGTCCAAAAGAGGAGGATTAAAGTAAATATATAGGAGCGGGACGCTTTTGCCGGCCGGGTGACATTTCGGAGGTTGAACGAGAGGGGATCGCCTCGCCTTAGCGAGGTGGTCCTAACCGGATCGTGTGGGCGGTCGAGCTTTCGGTCGGACCATCGTTTCAGTGTCGGGCCCGCCGCGATAGATGGGAATCTGTGTAGTTAGTGTTCCCCTATTAAGTGTTATTTATTTATTTATTTTTTTACTAACCCTAGTATATAGGTAGCCTAAAACGTACTAACATTAGCACTTAAGCATTATTTATTTTGTTTCACTAACCCTAATGTATAAGTAGTACTAAATATATAGAAAATCCTTACTAACCCTAACACCTAGGCATGTTTATTTATTTGTCTATTTATTTATTGGTTGGTTTGTTAATTGTTTGTTTGTTTGCTCTCCGCCGTCCACTCTCCGGCGTGACATTCCTCTCCTAAGAATGGCACGCAGTCTTGTGCGGGGGGGAGGTGTGTTACGTACGTCGGCCACCACCATCATTTAATAATTTGCATTTAATTTTGTTTTAAAATAGTACGATGGTAAGGTGGTGGAAGAATTGTACGATCCTGAAGTGAGTTTTTGAACCCACCCTGATTCGGGTGTGGATCGTGCAGTTCTTCGAGTTCGAATTTGTTTTTCGAAGTGGACGTGAGTGGAGAGCGAAATGAGAGAGAGACAGGAGGTAAAAGGTTCGGTTTATGTATGGTTCCGTTGGCGACGGTTAAAAACGGAAGATAAAAAAAAATACGTTGTGGTGAACAAACAAAGAAAAAGAACAAAAAAAAAAGAAATTTTGGCAGTCGAATTTTAAGCAGTAAAAAACTGTCTTTTTATTGGTTTTTCCGTGGAGTTGATCTTTTTTTTGAAGAAATTATTTTCGGGAAAGGAGGAGAAAAAGGGAAAAGCCCGTGCCTTTGTTTTTGTTGAAAAGGAGAAAAAAGTAAAATCAAAAGTCTAAAAGTTGTGAAAATAAAGTTTGGGAAGAAAAAAGACCCGAAATAAAAACGCCCGTGTTTTGATCCGTCGAAGACGGAAGCAGGAGGGAAACATTCCATCGTTTGTGGTGCTATTGGGCAAACAGGAACACTTTGGCTTCTCCACAAAATCACCATTAGGCGGTGGCAGACCTGATAGAGCAAAGAGGAGGAGCCGCAGATTCAGAGGACGAACCAGAGGAAGAGCCGGACTCCACGCTGCACTAACCAGGTAACCTATTTTAACTACCTAAATTTGTGTGACAAATAACTTCACACGTTCCTTGATTTGGACGTGAAAGGGTTTATACAGGTGTGGGGGTTCTTTAAGCATCCCCAAAGAACAATCCATCGTCCTAATCCAACTCCCCGCCCCCAACCGGCAAATACCCTGCAAATACTTGTACCTACCATAAGCAGCTTACCTCCAGACGAGCAGTCAAGCTCCCCTGCAACAATACTTACCTGGAAGACTTTAGCCGTGGCAAAATCATCTAGAACGATTACCGTTTGCTATTTTGCTATCGCATTGGCATCTATAGAAGTTCACCAGGGGCATGCTTGCATACAAACCATCATGTCCCAAAATCCAATTCGGTTTTCCCATCGTGTAACCGACATAAACATCCGAACATGTCAATGCGCATGGCTGAGGAGCATTTTCTCCATATTCGGCATGTCATGCTTACCCTTGCCTTATCGGCCGTTCGCCCTATCGACAACAGACAGCGACCCACAAACTATCGAGTGTTATTTAAAGTAAACACACACTCGATCCATTGACCTAGGAGACGTTACATTTCGAGTAGAATCGAAGTGACGCTTCACACCATGGCAAAAGTGTAAACAAACACTGCCTCCATGCTCCCCAGATACAGCTGCAGCCGATAGTTTCCCTTCACGGTAATCTTATATTGCACCGATATCCTGAGGTTCACAACACTTGCGACCAATTCCCTTTCATCGGTTATCAACCGATCATGGAATTTGGGCATGGATATGATCATTGTTTACACAATCTTACGCATGCCCTATGATGACCCACCAGCAAATCAAACCAAACACACAGTACCTCACCGCGTTTGCTTTGTTTACTAACCACTGGTCCATGGTTCCCCTGGGTAAGACGTTTGCTTGCACATCTGCAGTTCAAATCCCTCACCACCATAAATAATTTTCCTCCTAGAGCACGGGAGCCATATGGGTAAAACAAACAAACCCTAAATCTTCGGTCGACCTATCTTCACCGAAGAATGTATAGCCTACAACGGCATTACATAAACACAATGCCTGCAGCCCTTTGTTGCCCGTTCACTTGTTTGATCAGGTGTCGGCGATCATTGTCTGTATTGCAGGCAAAAGGGGCATTGTACGCGTCCCTATGCAGCATTTGATAAATCCTCCCATTGAACCCTTTCCTCGACCACCATGTTGATCCGTTTCGCTCCTCCCATATCGATGTGATCCACCACCGCTGAATCTGACGGATGTGGATTGCATCGTAGAGTCAAATTTAACATCTCGAAGAGGCGAGTTTCTACATCAGGAAAGTGTGCACACGGAAGTCAAATCGGCAATTCGATAAATCCTTTGCTTTGCATTAACGTGGTTTAAGATCTTGTTCGCATTAATGTTATAGATTAAAAAGTGAGAGTGCCGTCTGGAGTAATACACTAGCTTTGTTTAAGATCTCGTTAGCATTCATGTACGGTAACGTCACCGGTTACTAAAGAAGCAAATACGAATATAAAGTGTTAACATTAAGACAGAACAAACCAAATCTCACTTAAGTACAAACCGAACTTACGATGGAAACAATAAATGTGGATTACTAATAAAAGAAAGCGGCGAGTTTTATTTGAATTTGCCTTTTTGTGAATGTGCGCTCAGAGAAGCAGTTTTAGTGCATAACACCTGTGCCAAATGTTCACCGCTGGAACTATTAATTAATCGAGAAGCAGTTAGTGCACCATTTAGTGTTGTGGGGTATTTCACTGAACCCGCGTCCGTGCTTACGCTTAGTAAATACCACCCACATACTATAGATCCGGAATTCCGCTGATCTATCATGTAAGTAGATCATCCGTAGACGGGCGATTGTGTTACGACCGGAAGGTAACGTGCACCGCAGAAGAGCTCTTGCGCTTCAGTAGGGCTATCTCCCACAGAGACAGGGACGATAGTATTGGACAGCGTCAACAGTTCTGCTGGTTGAATGGCATATAAAGACCTGGATACCAAAGTCAGTATAGAATAACAGTATCATCAGCCAGCTTACATAGACTTAGCTTTTCTAGAATTATGGTAGTATAATATTGTAGCGAGCTTAGGGTTCGCTGGATTAATTATTTTGAATAAATAAGAGCCGTTAAATCGATTTTTGAATTAATATAACACTTTATTAGTCCGTTAATAACAACCGTTACTTTTACCGTACACTTAACGATTTCTTGACTTATCACTTCCGTACTTATCGCGTCTTTGATTGCTTACTTAACGCTTGCTTCACTTGCTTACTTATAACTCCTTACTACCGCACTTATCGCTTGCTTCACTTTCTACTTCTTACTCATCTCCATGCACTGTGTGCGACGTATTTATACCGTTTCCTTATTCTGATTTGGCGTTTCGTTTCCGTCCGTTCCATAGTCTTGAATGTTCTACTGTTCACGGTCTCCAGTTTTCCATTACTTTATAGAATATTCTAGTACTCTGTTTCGGACTCTCTAGAATATTCTAGTACTGATTGTCATATGCGTCACAATATTTAAGTTAAGTTAAGTTAAGTTCTTTTAAATAAAATTAAAAAAAAAATATATATATATATATGTATATATGTAGGTGAAATTTTAAGAAAACAAAAAAAAAAACAAAAAACAATTCGACACAAAGTTTTACACATTTTTCTTTGTCATTTAAATAATTACAAGTACTGCCACAAACAAAGTTCTGTCGCTGAAAGGCAAATTATACAATAGTTATGTAATGTTTAGCTTAGAGCGTCTGCGTAGGACCAGTAAGTTATAATATAAGATAATTAAGCTTGAATTTTAGCATTTTTTGTCTAGCATGTAATTTAGAAACTAAGAATATCAAGAGAAAATAAAAAAATGTTTTAAAAATGAATGAAATGGAAGTCTAGCGCATTCTGCGATGGTTCAGTTGATGCCGTTGTGAGGCACTGCAACCCCAAAATCGAAGGAAATCCGGCACAAATGGTCCATCAGTTAATAGAGGTGCTGAACTCAGTGTGTGGGGCAGCAATGTCTAGACAGATACCCACGGACGAAAAAAAAACCCTGCTTCTAGTGGACGAACGAAATTAAACAACTAAGATCATATTGCTAACAATCTCGCTGTAGGATACAAAGTTCAAGAGAAAGCTGACTTCCAAGAACACCTTAATAATTAAATAGGTCGCGGGGCCTAAAGATAACTATAAAAATATCAAAGCGATATGCTTCAGGAACATTTGCGCAGATGCGGACATAACGTTTGGACCACCGTCTATATGGTAGAATGCTTATGGCAAGATTAAATGGGGCATAAAACCCTGTACCCTATCATGCTGCACTCAATAGTAGAGCATCTTTTTTCTCAAAACCTCAATACAGAGTGGCACATTGTAATAAACTCTGACACCGAGGCCATCCCAGTGCCACTGACGGAAGAAATGCAGAAGAATCCGCGACAAAAATGCTCTTGGGTTGACAGGATCCCAAACAAAACTGTTAAAGCGACTCTTAAAACGAGATTAGAGCTATTCCAAGCCGTGATGCATAAGAGTCATGTAGAAGGAATATTCCCCGATGTGGGAAAATTCAATACCTATCGGGCTGTACCACATGAAATGTCCGAATTTCGCTCAGTCGAAAATAAGAAGTTCTCAAATAAACATGTGTGCGAACGTAAAATTTCCTTTTTTTATAAAGTAAAGTGGTACGAGTGCTTGACGTGTGAGAATTTTAGGGTTCGTTACAAGTATATTTTTTTTCTAGGAATTGTTTACCATGCTGTCGGCAGTTCAAATTCGAACCCTCTTCCTTTATGAATTCAAAATGGGACATAATGCGTCATTGGCAATGAAAAACATTTATAACGCATTTGCGCGGTAAACGAACGCACTATACGACGTTGGTTTGAAAAGTTCCGTTCGTGAGATAATTAACCTCGAAAATTAACCACGTGGGAAGCCACAAACGTTAGTTGACGATGATGTTTTAACAGCAAGGGTGGAATCGGACCCAACGAAATCGGTGCGAGAGATTACACAAAGCATGGGAGTATCTCCAATGACAATAAGTCGACACCTTTCGGTCATAGGAAAGGTAAAGAAACTCGATAAGTGGGTACCCCATGAACTGAATGTGTCCCAAAAACGACGGCGCCTGCAAATCTGCGCATCGCTTAGATTAAGAAATCAAACTGAACCATTCTTGCACCTTGGTTTTTCACCTGTGATGAAAAGTGGATTCTGTATTATACCGTAAAAGACCTAGTCAGTGGTTGGATGCATGTGAAAAACCAAAATATACGCTGAAGCCCAATCTTCTACCAAGAAAAGGTTATGGTGACAATTTGGTGGACATCGAAAGGACCAATCCTCTTTTCATTTCTTCAATCAGGAGAAACGATAAACGCTATCAAATATTGTGAGGAAATCGACGACATATTGCATGCCAAATTGACTGAAAAGCAATCTGCGTTGGTCAATAGGCACGGCCCGAACCTTTTGCGTGACAATGCTACAGACCATTCCTAACAAGTAACGGTGCAAAAACGGTTGCAGTGGGATTTGAAATTCTTCGGCATCAACCGTACTCTCCTGGCATTTCCCCAACGGACTACCATCTTTTCCGCATCCTGGATTCATTTTATCGGCAGAAGGTCTTCCAGAACCGAGCAGAGGTCATAAAAGCCTTTGAAGATGTCATTGCCTCAAAAAGTCAGCACTTCTATGAAAAAGGAATATTTGACCTTGTATCAAGTTGGAAGAATATCATAGATGCCAATGGATCTGTAGCGGTTCTTTAATACATTCCCAAAGAACCGTCCATCCTCTTAAATGAACCACCTTCCAAATCCACCATCATCATCATCGGCACTACAACCTGGAACCGGTCTTGGCCTTATTTAGCAAGTCCTAAGGCTCGTTAAATTTTCCATAATGATTTGTTTTTTTTTTTTCCGGGCAAGGTCATTAGTCTTGCGCCAGAGGCTCCCCGACGGGGAATCGAACCCCGGTCTCCCGCGTGACAGGCGGGTATACTAACCAGTATACTATTGAGGAGCAATCCACCATACCTACCTGCAATTTTGGGGCAGCGTAAGCTACCCTTCATTCTCTTTCACCTGAAAGTTATATCTTAAGGCATGCATCACATTGCATTTTTCCGTGTATGATCCGTACCATATCTCCATCGGCTCGGCGTGTCAGCAATTATAATAGATAAATACTAGCTGGCCAGCGTAATTGTTGACATAGCTGAAGCCGATGGTTTCTTGCTACGGTTCATATCCATTTATTGCCCCAGTCCCAAGGTTCGCAACACTTGCGACCAATTTCCTTTGTCGGTTATCTACCGATCATGGGATTTGGGCACTAATATGATTGACGCTAGACAATCATAATCCAAATCATGCTAACGATGCTCCGGCCTGTAAAACAAACAAAAGCTACCATAGCCTAGGTCATAGGCGAGCAAACCACCGGTTTGCTTATCGCCACGAAAACTCTATAGCCTACAATGGCATTAGCATGAACGCCTAAGTAAACACGATGTGCATATCATCGTGACCCTTGAAATAGCGTTTTTGTGTATCTTGAAGCAAAACCCTATTTCGTTCTCAGGTGCAGGTCATCAAAGATTTATGGCCCTCGAAATAGCGTTTCTGTTTATTTAAGACACAGACACATATTTCGCCCTTCGGCGATTTTTCGCCATCGCATATCTCTATAATACCAATTCATTGCACCAGCCCATGTTTATTTAGGTGCATTTTCGTCGTTGTCGATATACAGGGAAGGGCAACGTACGTGCCCTATACGGACACATATAGAATCCTCCCACACCAATGTAATCCACAGAGTTGAATCTAGCAGATACAGATTGTAGGTTGGAGTCAGATATTAACCTTACAACCAGCAACACGTGTCGGGGTCGTTGCGTTGAAGGAGTCGATAACGACCACTTTTATAATATTATTTCGAGTCGGCCGGAATGCACAAGAGCGCAAAACAGAACCGTTTGTCGGTAAACCCATAAGCAGTGTCGTGACTATATCCGGGTTAACAAATAGAGTACACCGGTGTAAGAATTAAACGATTCTTTTCAAGTACAATAAGATTTTTTTGTGAAACAGTTCGTCCAAGGCCGCATTTGGTGAAATCCAATAATTGTGATATAATTAAAATAACCTTAAATAAAAGACAAACATTAAATCAACACCACCACTCTAGTGTTTCTGTTATTACATTCTTCGTTGGCGGACAGTTCCAGTGTTTCCTTATTGTTCCTTTGTTTCCCGCGGTGGTTCTTTTTATTGAATAAGCGTCCATGTTGATGCACCTAATAAAAACTACCCACAGATCCTATTTGGATTAAATATAAATTTAGGGAAAAATGATATTGGTTTTTAAATAAAATCGGACATTTCATGTGATACAACCCAATAGTTATCTTGCCTCAACATCCACAAAACAATCACACGAAATAGGTGTAGGTGTGATGAGTCGACACTGCCATGAGGGAACAAATCATGAAGAAAACACAGACGTTACATAAACCAGACAGTCGTAGAGAATGCAAACAATATACAATGGACATCGTCGCGCTTCAGGAAATCCGACTCCCAAGTCAAGTTATCGAAACCAACGGGTTCACACTGAGGTGTGGAGGTACCAATACACATCATGCACATCTCGGAACTGGCTTTATCATAAGCAAAAAGATTGCGCCCTGTGTAATAGATGTGAGATTTATTAACACGCCCCAAACAGAATCTACCGACGACGAAGCGAAGGACACGTTCATCGGGACCCAAGCGGAAGTATTTGATGGGATCTCATCATTCGATGTTAAAATCCTCCTCGGGGACCTCAACGTGAAAATTGGGAAGGAAGATATTCAGCAACCAACTATGGGTAAAAAAAGCCTGTACACGACATTGCAAATGATAATGGAATTCGAGTTATCACGTTCGCAGCGTCAAAAGATCTGATAGTGAAAAGCACGATGTTCAAGCACAAGCAAATTCATAAAGCCACATGGATATCACTCGATGACGTAACGCGTAACCAAATAGACCACTTCTTCATAGACAAAAGACACCACAAGAACATCCTTGACGTAAGATCATATAGAGGAGTAGTTTGCGACTCTGATCATCTTCTAGTTATAGGCAAAGTTAGGAGTCGGCTCGCAGCAAACCCATATGGGCAGTCACGGGAAACGAGCAACAAGTTCGACATTGATAAACTAAAAAACCTGCGAAAAGGGCTGAATATCAAAACGAACTAACGAATAGATATATGGGAGTAGTGAGGACGAGGAAGCCAATAGTATGTACACTAAATGATGAATTAACGAATAGATTTAGAATCCTAGAGAATGGGAGTAGTGAGCAAGAGGAAGCCAATAGTGTGGACACTAAATGGGCACCGATCAGAGACACAATCAAACAAACAGCCGAAAAGGTATTAGAATTTAAGAAAACAATTACGTTCAAACTTTTGTTTGACCATGAGTGCGGGGCGAAGATCAACGAACAACGTAAACGCTTCAAAGTGATCCACTTAGAAAGATATGACGAAGTCAACGCAGAAAGCTACGCGACGATTCAGAAAGAGACAATGAGACTCTTCAAACGAAAAAAACTGAAATAGGAGAAGCCTCGTGTCAAAAAGATCCTAGAAAATGCCAGAGCAAACAACATCAGAGGTTTGTATGCCGACATAAATTTAATCAGAAATGGCTACCAAGGCAGAGCCAAAATAATTCGAGGCGGAAACGGCTGTCTGGTCACAGAAACAAACAATATCGTCTGAAGATGGAATCAGTACTTTGAAAACCTGATCAACCTGAACCACAAATAAACGCACCAGACGTACATACAGTCGAGCCCCAGATCCCAGAGCCCTCTTTCAACAAAGTTGTAGACGCAATAAATCGATTGAAAAACAACAAGGCTCCCGGAGTGCATACCGGCAGAGCTTGTGAAGCATGAATTAGAGGCAACCGCTCGAAAGATCCACCAGCTCATCAAAACAACATGGGATAAGGAAGTCATTCCGGAAGAATGGAAAACCTCAATAGTCGTCCCCATTTTCAAAAAAAGGCGGCAGATCTGACTGCAAAAACTACAGAGGAATATCATTGTTCCCAAACACATACAAAATACTAACAAATGTCATACTGGCGAGAATCACACCGTACGCAGAATAAATCCTGGGAGACTACCAATGCGTAACAAGCGACCAAATGTTCACAATAAGGCAAATGCTGGAAAAGAAGTGGGAATACGGAGAGACGGTTGACCAACTGTTCGTTGACTTCAAAAAAGACTATAACTCACTCGCAAGACAAAGGCTTTACCATATTCTAGTTGAGCTGGGAATCCCGAAAAAATAGGCCGCCCTCATTCAAATTTGCATGAACGAAAACAAAGGGCGAGTTAGAATAGAAAACTACCTTTCACAACAATTTGAAATCCGCGACGGACTAAAACAGGGGGATAGCCTCTCACCGTGTTTTAACCTTGTACTCGAGTATGTCATCAGAAAGGTACACGTCGACAACATGGAAGGATCATCCCTGAACGGCATCACACAAGTGCTCGCATATGTGGATGACATCGCCGTTCTAGGCGATAATCTAAAACTGTAAGTAAAAACAGTGAAATCATCATGCAAGCGGCAGAAGAGGTGGGCCTCGAAATAAATGAAGACAAAACAAAATATATGATTACGGCGAGAACAGGTGGAGGAATGAGATTTGAAAAACTTAAAGAATATAAATATTTGGGAAAAATACTGGCAACCAGCAACGAAATGTCGAAGGAAATTAACAAAAGACTCCATTCCGGTAGCGCTAGTTGGTACGCAGTCAGTAAACTACTGAAATCCAAACTGCTCAGACGTTATCACGTAATATAAAGCTCCGTGTTTAGAGAACCATAATCATGGCGATTGTTCTATATGGATGCAAAATATGGGCTCTCACAAAACGGGAAGAAAACAATTTCTGCATATTCGAAAATAAGGTTTTAAGGAGCATCTTTGGAGGGCGAAGATGTAGGACAATGGAGGAAACTCAACAAGCACGAATTGGAATATAGCTCTTCCAAACCTACAATAGTGAGAGTAATCAGGTCGTGAAGATTAAGACGGGCCGGACATGTGGGGCGAATGGGCAATGATAGGACCGTGCACAGAATTGTTGACGGTATACCAACAGGATGGCCGGGACGGAGATCAGAGGACAGTGTTAGGTTTGACCTTGAGGAAATCGGATCGGATGGTCAAGCGTGGAAAGAGGGTGCACAGGGCAAGGAACGATAGCGCAGCCGAGTCCGCGATGTCATGAAATTCCGGGTCCCTATAGGGCTGTAGGTTCCCGGTTGTAGTGCCGATGATGATGATGATAGGGCTGTAGTGCTCCCGAAGCCCTACTATACTCCCACAACCCCACCATATACTATACATATCCCATCATCACCCAATTTCCTAAACGATTCCCAAAAATCGTCATCCTACATACATAGCAGCAGCAATAGCGGTTGCTTAATATAACGACCCCAGAATCGTCACCAAGCAAATATAGCAAATACTCGACGTGACGATTCTGAGATCAAATCGAGTAAGCAGCAGCTGCTAAGAAGAATAAATTCTTGTCGCACAAGCCGTAAACCAAAATCGAACAACCGTAGCAGCTGCTCGATTGTGACTGGCCAAAAGACACTCATGCGTTTCCGGCTTTCAGGTACCTGGAGAGGAAGATGACCCTTTTTTCCCAGGTTCGACTTCGTCCATCAAAGAAACTTAACGAAAAAAAAATGACAAAGAGAGAATTTGTACTTTTGCCAGCAGTCGAGTAATAACCACCGAAGGAGTAATGCGAGCGGATCCTTCACGGGAGTCAAATAAGTAACTAAAAGCGAAAGGGTCTCGTTTCACCCGCTCGCTTGCGATAAGAATATTAACGTTCGTTTTGTAAAAGCAATGTAAAGAGTTTCTGGAGAAAGTTTCGTTTTGTTAAACCCAATGGAAAGAGTGTGCCAGTTTTGTTTTTGTCTTTAATAAAACCAACAAAAGTAAAGGAAAAAGTGTTTTTTTTTTTAAATAATTATAAATCAAATAGTCCACGCTCTTCCCTCGGACAAGACGAGGAAGCACGGTCGTCGGACTTCAATATAATCTCAATTTCAAAATAATCGAATAATGATAACCAATATAAGATGGAGATTATAACAGGCCAATAAATAGTTAACTCTAGTGCCAATCATACATTGAGCTTCTTTTTGTATCCAAACTTATTTAAGTGGTTCCAAATGGTTTTTGTACAATGTTTCGTTCCTGGGCTTACATGACGGTCGGGCTCGACGTTTTCCTTGATTTTATCGACATTTTCGACAATTGCCCTTTCAGAGCATTTTGCATCTTTCACATCAAAATTACCGCAACTGAATTGACGAAGCCAAGATTACGCGCCTATTACATATCAGGACCATAAGCACTATTCACATTTTCAGTTGCCTGGCTTACGTCTTCCGTTTTATCGAAGGAAAACTATACAATGCTTTTCTCTTTGCTGGTGTTCATATTTGACGCGTCCTCAAACAAAACTGAGCCAAGCAATCACAACACTGTCTGAAAACCTTTTCTTAGTACGAAATCTTATCTTTTTAACGCCATTTAGCGTAATCCAATCGCACTTATTCGACGTGAGATATAGATTACTAAAGCCATCTATTGGAAAAGTAATGAACTTCTTATTAGTACAACTATTATAATGTATAATCTTTCCGTTTTATAATATAATTTATAATCTTTCCATTTCGTAAACAAAAATACATCGGGCGACAAATAACTCTAACCTCTAGGCGATAACAGGCCTCATCGTCCAGGCGACAAAAAACTCGCACCTCCGGCCGGGCTCAGGCATGTTGTCGGCCGGGCTCAGGCATGTTGCCGGGCTCAGGCATGTTGCCGGGACGCCGTGCTTCCTCGTTAGAGGGAAGAGCGTGGACCTTTTATTTTATTTTCTTTAAGTATAATTCATTATTTGCCGAGTCTATCGCAATTTGTGAGAATTTGAATTTCTCTCTTTATTATTTAACGCAAACTCCGTCATTTCGCCAGATAAATAGTTTATAAATAACGCAGTTAAAATATCACTTCCCTTTTTATCAAATCAATTCGAAGGTTAATCTACTTTCACTTTTATACGTGTTTATCGTTTATTAAAATTTGTATTTATTCTCGTCTCTCTCGTCTCTCAACTATTACTTCTCAACTTCTCAACTTTTGTTTCTCAACTCAACTTTTTCAACTGTGTGAACTGTATTTCTCAACTATTTAATCTCAACTCTGTTTCTTCTCGACTGACTTTACAATGAATTTTTCTCCCTTCTTATAGAACATTGTGTTCAAATCTACTGTAAATTATAATTTGAACAAAATCAATTTTATCAAATTATTATTTAATCTACTGTGACTTTTAATTTTGAATAAACTTTGAACGAAAATCAAAGAGCCATGTTTCAAATGAAAAAAGGGGCATGTATGAAGTGTACTGAAACTGACTTGATATAGAATATTGTGGATGTTTATTTATGATATATATTAAATGAGAATGTTAGATATGTTAGGAGAATGTTTTAAGGGCGTGTTAGATAAATAATGAGATTCAGTGTTGAAGTTAATAATTATGTGTGTAAGGACAGTAGTATTCTGGAATACTACATTCCACCCTTCTTCGAGAAAAAAAATTATCCTTGAAGAGAATAATTTTCTTTGTAACTATAGTTTAATTAAGGACTTGGGTTTTCGTTCAATTACAATTGGTTTTCAAAATAATAGGTTTTCAAAATTAATTTTCCATCAAAGGTTACAATAATTAAATTTCAAAAAGTTTTTAACACTATACATATTAACTAAAATTAAATATTTCTCCTTGGAACCTTTTCTTTTTTCATCCAAAAAAATTGTATTATTTTAAAAAAGTTATGTTTCAAAATTCTCCTTTTCATTCGGATATATATTTCAAATTTCAACTATATATATATCTCTGTTAAAAATTCCAAAATTTCCAATATATATATTAACTCTAAAAAATTTTCTTTCTTTCTTGTCCCACTTTAACTGAGAGAGAGAGAGAGAGGGGGAGATTATTCTTGTCACTTTCGCTTATTGTTTTGTTTTTGTATAAAATAAGTAAGGAGTTTTGACAGGCTCCGAACGAGAGTTTTTTTTTCCTTATTTCTCATTCCCTTCTCTTTTCTTTATTAGTTTTCTTTATATTTTTGTTCTTATTTACGGATTTTGTTTATGCACAGTTGTTTTTGTACAAATAAATAAATTTACCTGTTTTAGATAGATTACCGGAGATATTGTAAAGTGTGTTTCCATTAATTCAGGGGAATCTCTTGGTGAAGATGAAACCCAACTTGAAAATATCACTTTACAATATCCGCCGGAATATCCATCATCTTTGACTCCATCTGGGCAACCATCAGTAGAGCTTCAGCTAAAAATTGGATCTATTGTGTTGTTGTTGAGAAACCTAAGTATATCGGATGGATTGCGTAACCGAATAAGATTAATATTGATGGCTGGAATATTAACAGGGGATCAGAAGCAAACATAGGCAATACTTCTAGAATTACTTTAGATATCAAAGGAGATTTAGACGTATCATTTATATTGTAAAGACTGCAATTCCCAGTACGCTTGGCATTCCTCATAGCATTGGCTGGAAGATACCATATTTCCACATGGTCAAATTTATGCAGTGATGTAAAAGTAGAGCTGGGAAAGTAATTCAGTTCAGAGTTCTTTAGGTAAAAAATTTATTAAGAACATCATTTTTAAAGACGCATTAATGTAAAGACCGTAGATACAAATTTGTTTTTGTATCTTATTATATTAACTTAACACATTAATTCGAGGGCAAACAGTAATGTGCTTTAGGTCGTAGGCACTACCGGATAAGTGAAAACACAGTGAATGAGGCATGTAAGTGGACTTGGCCCACCTGTATACTTAAAATGACTGTCTTTAGGCCGGAAAAAAGAGAAAAAAACACACAAAATGCTTGATGATTGGCGTGCTGTAGCTTACACGAGACGAAGGGGAAAATTGAATGTATGCATGTTCGTTTGTCCTGTATGCGCTCTTAGACCATTCTTCCGATTCCAATGATACTGTGGCGAACGTACAAATTCCCCACAGGAAAAGTCCAGACCAACTTGAGGTAACGCACTTACCGGGACAACATCACGCCCACAGACGCGGTCTCAAGCCCAGCGGGGGCCGCCAGTAACCCAACGTTGAGTCGACACCAGAAGGCAAGGAACTTAACGGCCCCAAAGCCTCTAATACCGAGCTAAACGCTCCATACCTAAAACCTACGACCTGAAACAAGGAGAAACATCCATGCATCCTTCGACGTGTGCAATCGCAAGCTGAGTGAGGGCCAGCACCACAAGTCGGCAACCCTGAACATCTGCACGCGATGCAGGGAATTGTAATCAAAACAATTAACCGACCAACGGACGTGGTGCGGTTGATCTAAACATTAGATCACCCAAATAGTCACCGCAAACAAGGAGCGCATTCCTTAGCCTCGTAAACACCCAGATGGCGCGAAAAACCAAGCACCACGTAACTCCAAACAATACTTTGTTTGGAGTTTTACGAAGGCCAGCTGCAATAAATAAATACGGCACAGCATTGCGCCGTTGCCACTGTCCGCCAAGCAGAAATGCATCAGCGGAATGTTTGTTTTTCACACCATGTGAAAAACTCTCTTGGATTCCAAATCCAATAGATACCAGCGGACTAGACGTCCAGGCGATCGTCAACACCAGATGGTCGACCTAACCAAGCAGCGTGGGAATAGAATCCACCGTCAACAACGACGGTGAAGCTTCCATATGTATGCGTGAGAATTTTCGCCTTACAGGAAATTATGTCTGCACAACTGCAGATACAAAACACACAGATACTGAAAAAAACAGTATTCGATAGGTTGCAAGACAGTGAGTTTGATATCGAGCATCGAGCCAGAAGAGTCCTGTCACAGAGAACTCGACGAGGAGGTCGGTCCGCGCCGCGCATTACGATTGATAAAGTTGTCCTGATTGCCGTGAATATAGTCGCAAGTTTAGCTTCACAACGGATGTAAATATCTAACGATACAAATATAGTGCTAGCGAACATAAGTGAAGTAGTTAACGATACGAATATAGTGCTAAGGAGCATAATTGATATAAATAGCGAACGATACAAATATAGTGCTAGCGAACATAAGTGAAGTAGTTAACGATACGAATATAGTGCTAAGGAGCATAATTGATATAAATATTTAACGATACAAATACTGTTAAGGAACATTAATTGAAATATTGAATCGGTGCAACCATAGGGCTAAAGAGCACGACCAAAATTATCAAAACTGTCTTAGTCGATTAAGTGATACGAAAGAAACATACGATGGAATAAAAAGAACATAAACAATAAATAGCAGAAACTGTGTTTTGATTGGTGGTCTACTGTCTCCGTGTTCCGGTTTGTCCAATTTCCTCTGTGGTGAACGGTGTTCGGCGGAACACTCCAACGGTCGACTCTACAAAATCCGCCAAAGGAAACAAATACGCCAAAATACTTTGTTGGGTTGTTGACACTTGTGTGGAAGTTTTTGACACAGTATAATCAACATACACTAGGTGGCGTTATATCGGATAATTGTTATTTCGCGCATCGTTGATCTGATTGCTATGAAACTTTTTTGAGTTGTTGTTGGTATGTAGGGAGGAAGTATGGTGTGCAGGCGTACTGCACCGGATTCACTTCTGTCCCCATCCTCACTGGAAGTTCATCATGGACATCCAAGAAAATCAGCAAGCACACAAATGCCGGTCGAGAGAAATAAAACACCGACACACTGGTTTGTTATTTTTGATGTACAGGAGCACTGTTTATTCAATTTAGTTGTTAATAGATCGGAGAACTTGACAGGGTATTTTAATACACACGTAATAAGCCTTATTCCTTATAAATGAATTAAAATAATCACTTTTAAACGACTTCCGTCCATTATTTCTATACTTGGTGAACGACCAACGCGACTGGCGATTCTCGCGATTATCGCTACCTTGTGCGCACCAGGGTAGCGATGGAGACACGACCTGGTCCGGTCGAAGGATGGAATTTGACTCAGCGATCGTCATCTCATGCAGAGATGATTTCGCTAAGGAAGAAAAAGGAAGAGAGAGAAAAACTTTTCTCTTAGGGGTGTAACTAGTGGCGCAGTGGTATATGTGCGCGATCGAACAGATTCAATGTTGTTGCATGTGTTCGAAAACAGGCAGGCGGCAAGGACAATAGGGAAAAATGACCACATGCGCCGCTGGTAATGCGGGTCATTGTTTACACGATGCCTCGTCGCTATTTTCGACGTTAGGAGAAAAAGGTGCTAAAAGCAAATTGGATGTTTATGGCATCTCTGGCTGCAATAGAAACCGGGTTCATATTTGCATTAGGAAATGCTGGAGAATTTGGTTTCAGCGTCTATTGTGCTAATTATATGCAGCTGCTTGGGTTGTTTGTTGGTAAGACAAACAAAAAAGGTTGCCAGGCAATGTGTATGAAAAGGTATATGTCGCGGCTGGGAAAATAGACGGCGCGATATTTATGGTCCCTGTCATGACGGTTACATTGAATGCAATCCGAATTATTTTGTTTACTGGTATTTATCTGGTACCGAATTGGTTCAGAATACCAAATAAGCAAACAAAGAAATCTTACGGAAAATTGTATGCGAAGGGATGCATGAAGGTAAGTTTTCTTTATAGGGATTTTATGATTACAGATGGTGATCTATATAATGCGTGAAGCATTTACAGGTACTAATACCGCACAACGGTGCGATACCACCGGCTCTTCTTGTTTTTTGTTGTTGTTGTTTTTTTATTATTCACCGTTAGCTCAACGAGAAAATAACGGCGAAGATCGATCTCGAGTTCATCGGAGATATCACCGCCGATGAAATAACTGGTCATTTTTATGCGCCAGTTCTGTGTTTAATGTTTTAATTTTATGTTTGTATAAATGTTTTATATGTTATATGTGTAATTCAAAATGTAAATTGGGTTTCGTATTTAAGTTTAAGTTGAGTATTTTATATTTTAGCTTTTGTGTAAGGTGAAAATGTAATAATTCTTTTACGTTTTTTGTATTATATGTGTAATTTGAAATGTGTAATTTAAATGAATGTTTTCTGATTATTTTAATGATTTGTGTATTATATGTTTAATTTACAATCCGAATTGTTTGTAAGGTCAAAATAGAGTATGTGTTATATGCTTAATGTTTAATTTGTTTATGTGTAGTTTAAAAATGTGAAAATTCCTGTTTTATTTAGTATGTATTTTTATTGTGTGTGAAATGAAAGTTGTATTAATGATTTATGGTTTCTCTGTGGGACAAGGGTTACTACCTTACGATACGGGGAAAATGGCAATCGATGAATCTACACAATTGATCACATTGCCAACAAACTTCTGTAAAATCGCAGATAAGATTTATCAAATGTAACACGAAATTTCAAAAATCATCAGTGGTTTAGTGCATAGCACAACAGTCAAAAACAACGATGTCAATGCTATTTATTTCAGCATTCAAACTCAAATATGAGGGTGAATCAAATATAAACGGTAATTTCTTTTTATACATTTATTGAATAATGTTACACACTGTGTGTTCCTGTGTGATCCACACACTTTTGCCATCGATTTGAGAGCTTTAATATACCTTGTTCGTAGAAAGATTTAGGACGAGTTGTTAACCAATTGTGCATGTGTTCCTCGACTTCTTCACGACTTTCGAATTTCTTCCTTGAAGGCGCAAGCAAACAATAGTCACAGGGAGACGTGTATGGGCTATAAGAAGGGTATTCGATTTCCCAGACCATTTCTTCCAATGTATCTCCTGTCAAGGACGCAGTGTGAAGCCTGGCGTTGTCATGAAGAAGGATGACAGTTCGAACGGGCATCATCAGTTATAAAGGATTGAACACTTCCATAACTGATAATCTCTTCTGATGAGATTTATCCAACAGTTAAGCGGCGATCATTTTCAACAAGCTCTCGAACGACACGCATGTTGTCATCTGTACGACTTGTCCTTGGGCGTCTATCATGACTTTCGTTTTCGATACGTTCTCGCCCACTTTTAAATTCTCTAGCCCACGTGTACACACGATTCTGAGACAGTGTATCATCACCAAACTGTGCCTTCAATGGAGAAAACATTTCCGAGGGTTTAATGCCCTCATTTGTTAAAAATTGTGTAATAATCCGGTGCGCGACAGACGCATGTACCTCTCGCTTTCTCATGACTGTACTGATTACAAAGTCAAGCGCGACCGCTAGCCAAGCCCGTTCCTCTACTCTGCATAAACCAAACAACAGCCACGCATAAGATTATCTACCTCGCAAGTTGTCGCTAAGCAAAAAAGTAAAATTATCGTTTATATTTGATTCGCCCTCGTATTATTCTATTATTCTTCTCCGAACCATCAATCTGCCACGACATTGTAACGGAGCCAGGTTTTAAAAAAAAAGGGGGTGAAGAATAAAAACGAAGCCAAGATTTTAAATGGAAAATTTGATGGAGAAGTTATATTGTTGGTACGTAGGAATGATTCCGATGGATATACCATTCGAATTTAAATGCTTACAGTTTCCGGTGCGTCTCGAAATTGAAATGGCAATCAACAATACACGTGGTTAATCGCTACAAGTGTATGCGCTACATTTAGATAATCGATGCTTCTCACACGCGTCGGCAAACCGTATGATTTATTTGTGTACGCCCCAGATTGAGAAACAATAGTTATTGCCTATTCAAATAATAATGAGACAATACAACATAAGCACTTTATTTCGTCTACGTGACATCGCATCACATGTCGGGTAACAGCTATAGTAGTTATAATAGTTTACTAACACCATTCCTTGTACTCGTACTAAATCTAGTGACATATTTTTCTTACCACGGTGTGACGCTGTGCAACATTGCCAAAGTCCTATGACGCGGCTGAAGTTGCGATTTCCAGGAATTACTAATGTTGAAGACGTTCAATCAATCCGCTTCGAGTGCTCGGATCATGTTGCACCGAGTTCTTTCCCTTTTTGTTTACTCCGCTTTTTATTTTTGCCACACATTCGTATTTTAGCAACGTAAGTCATTGTATATTAAATTTAAAGTAAAATTGGAAATATGTTCGAATATTAAAATAGACTCCAAGGAGGAGCAACTCCTAGTTAAATAAATAAATCAATTAGTAGTCTTAAAAAGGCACCGTGAGGAAAACATCCTACATGTTGTCATAATATAGCCCTGTAATCGTTTCTTTTTAAATAATACCAGAGGTGTTCTTTTTTATTTTTATTTAAAAAGAAATATTATTCTCTCACAAGAAGATCGTGCGAGCAACAATAAAGCGTTTATATGGGCGGCACGTGATAAGTCTATTCAGCGAGGTAAAGACAACTGAAACAGCAAGTAAATCGTTTAACTACTATTCCTTTCATTTCGACCGCCCAGGGAGTGTTGATCTTGGCTTCAACAGTAAATCGGCAACTATGTGCATAAAGCAAAAAAGGTTTTGGCCTTATGTTATTCTTATCACGTGGTGTTGCCTTAATTAAATTGCGTAAGACTTAAATTAACTTTTAGGGGTTTATTATTTAAAGAGTGTATCGCAGTATCTACGTCAGCATGTTCAAGGCACTAGTATGCCTCATGTCAGCTTTGCATTCGTCATTACATATTTATTTATTTGTTTATTTTCTTTTTTTTAATTATATTTATTCAAATAGTTTCTTTTGAGCATTATTCTTTGTGCTGTTCTAGTTAAATATGGGCGGCTGGCTCTCACCGGGTCCACAAAAATTTAACGCCGTAGTGGACTGTAAATATATTTCTCCCAGCGCCAGCTGGTAAAAAGGATACCTGAAAAGAAAAACGCCGACACCCAAATGTAGAGGAACGCCTTCGCGTTAAACCTTAACCCCGATTCTGCTGCGTGCTACGACTCGATATGCTGTAGGAAAACGCCTTTCGTAAAATCTATACGAAGAGGAATAGGCTTCGACCACTCCTATCACTGGTGGCACCGCAGAGTGTGAAATTAAGAAATCCATTTGAACGCCCCTCACCACTGGTGGTGGTAGCGTTCTGGAGTACCTGAAAGCAAGGAAGGATTGAAAAAACTACTTCCCTCTATGAAAACATACAAATATTTTCTTTTCTCTAGCCGAAAGCGTTAGTTGCTAGAGCTACTAGATTTAAGTTACTATGTAATTTACTTACATTGTAATAAATAATAAAAACATTAAAAAAATAAAATTTTCTTTTCTATTTAAATTTATTGCAAGAAAATATTATCTATGGATCCCTTGAGCTCTGGAACAGAACTCAACTTTAAAAAAAAAAAGAGATTGGCGGGAGGCCACTTAAGGGGACATTCCGGTTTGTTCGGTTTAAAAAAAATCAATTTTTTTTTTGCTTAATCGATAGTTTTATACTTCAAAAATAATATGTTAAAATTTGGAAACGAAATCTTAGGCGGTTCCAAAGTTATAGGTCATTAAAAGGTCGGGTCTCCTGCGGCTACAAATTCGTATCATAGGTGGCAACTACCGTGTATTTAGAAAGATGCAGGCTATCCATTTATGGGCATTAATTTGCTTCGCTGTTGGCTTGGGCTAACTGCCACTTCTTTGAATATGTCGCAATCTTGTGCGACTGAACAACATGTTCATAAGCGGTAATGGATAGTCGTTCCTGTGTATGTTGTTTTTACATTCGGGCGTACTGTGGGTGATCTGCGATTGCCTGAGTTTTAGTTAGTTTCATATATATGAAACTAACTTGCCCGTTGCACGGTGCTGGTGGTTTTTTCTTGTTTGGTGACTATTGAAGATGTTCCTACCGGTGACGTCGCTGGGTAGGTATTTTTGATGTTTCTATGTTTCTTTTTCATGAGGAGGAAAAAGTATTTAGTGTAAACGTGGTCTCAGAAAGTGAAGTGCTGGCGTTTAGACGTCCGTTTCATACGTTTTTCAACGGTAAATTTTTCTAACATAATGTTTAAAAACGTTAAAGGTTCGCGTAAGTCAGGGGTGCGTGCAGGGAGTCGATATAAAAAACGAAAAGGATTTATGGGAACTGTACATGAACTGGAAACGGAGTATGCGACTATATCGGCACAAAAATTGGCTGCATCGCCCGACTTCGCTCCAACGGTCACAGTGACGGCAGCATACGTGATGTTACATTTTTTTCAGTTTTTTCCGAACTTTAAAACATTATAAAGTGTAAAGCCTGTGACGGTTCGATAAAGTTTTCAAAAAAATCTGAGAAAGGCCTAGGATTCAAACTGATCGTCGAATGCAACTGTGGTGAGGGGGTCAACGAGTCCTGTCCTCGAATCGCCAACAAAGCTTACGAAATTAATCGTAGAATAGTATTCGTAATGCGCATCTTGGGTGTCGGGTTAAATGGATTACATTGTTTCACTTCACTGATGGATATTGGCGAATTTACGAAACACATCTACTACGCTGCTCTCGATAATGCACACACCGCTTGTATCGGCGTTTTTTCTTCGGTGATAAAAAAGGATATCAAAGAAGAAAAAGGAAAAGCTGATGAAAGTGAAGATAAAAAATTTACTGCTTCTGGAGATGGTAGTTGGAGCAAAATGGGTCATACTGCTAATTATGGCGTTATGACATTGATCGGCAACAAAACAAACAAAGTTCTCGATCTTACTGTGAAATCGCGTTATTGCCAAGGCTGCAACCTTATGAAAACAAAGAAAGGCACCCCTGAATATGACACTTGGTGGGATGAGCACGAACCAGTTTGCATATTGGATCACAATGGATGTTCGGGTAAGATGGAGCCTGACGGAATGTTAGAGATGTTCGAGCGCGCTTTTGATCTGCACGGCCGCATTTACGAAAGGTAAGTTGGAGACGGGGATGTAAAAATCATGAATGCGTTGCAGAAATCCTTTCCAAATGTTGTAAAGGCCGAGTGTATCAATCACGTGGGAAAGCGAATCAGTTCCCAATTACGCGGTGTCATAAAAAAAGCAAAAAAGAACAGACCAATTAGGAGGAGCTGGTCCTGGCCAACTTACGGGAAACATGATAATAGAACTGACGACTTATTACGAACTTAGGATTAGACGCAATTCTCACTCTGCTGAAGAAATGGCGAAAGAAATTTGGGCAACATACTATCGCAAAATATCAACCGATGAAAATCCGCAATATCAAAACTGTCCAGAGGGCCCGGAGTCATAGTGCAAATGGAAACGCTTGGAAGCTGCGAATGAGCTGTCAAAGTTCCACCACGACAAACCTCCCTTGGATCCTAAAGTACGAACAGCTATTTACCCAGTTTACGTAAAACTGACAGATTCCGATTTGTTAAAAAAATGTGAGGGAGGTTTCACGCAAAATAACAACGAAAGTTTCAATGCTACTATCTGGCAAATGGCGCCAAAACACATATACAGTGGTAAGAAAATCATTGAAGTTGCGGCCCCTACCGCAGCTTGTATGTTTAATGAGGGGTTTTTACCCGTATTGCTAATAATGCAAGTCATGGGCGTCAAAATTGGGTACGCTGCGAGAGCGTTTGCGAACCATAGGGACAGCGATCGGCTGCAAAACGCTGACCGCAACCTAGTATACAACTCGCACGAGGCACGAACAGCGAGGAAAAAGGCGAAAATGCAACTGGAGGACCAATTCGAAGTCGTGGAAGGAATTGTTTATGGTCCAGGAATAGAGGTCTAGCTGTTAGTATAAAAAATCCCGATGATTTCATGAAAAAAATCATTTTTATCTTTTGTCTAATTTATCTCCAAACTTTGAATGCGCTTTTCTCGAAACGACTTTTTTGAGTGCGGTGTAAGCGATAATATGAAAACGGTGCATGCGATTCTTATGAAAGTTCACACACATATTTTTAACAAGCACACGCAAATTGTGAGTGAATTACTTTTGTATTTATTTATTTATTTTTTTAGTTATAACTAAAAAATGGGTCAAAAACGGGCCGAAAAATCATTTTTTTTCAATAGTCCGCCATTTTGTTGTTTTTTATCAGTTTTAAAATTTTTTTCACTCACATTGGCCTAAATGTATTTAAGTTCAATAAACTTTTTGCATTTCTCGTATTTCTTCACCGGGGACGAAAATAACCCTTACACGAGCAGAACGGATGGCTAACTTTGAACACCTGGAGGGGCGTTTCCGGTTCCGGAGTCACTCGACAAAATTTACAAACGTAGTCGAAAGATGAATAAAATGTTTAAAAAAAAATTGTTGTTATATCTCTAATACTTTCTCTTTAAAAAAATCATGAAAATAACCTATTTTTTGACCCGACAAACCGGAATGTCCCCATAAACGAAACAAGAACAAATATGTCGGTCATCTTGTCTCTGGCTTCTGGTCATCTTGCGATAACCAGAACCACCCCCATCTGCGAGGATGTTGGGCTTGGTCTCAACATATCTGAAAAAAAGGAGGCGAGGTATCTAAGGATAGTGTGGATAGGGTTAGTCCGAATGTTCTCTAACTACTTGGATGGAGGAATGGTGGGAAAGAAATCATACAAGACCGGTAGATCTTGAGTGCGGTAGTAAAAAGTAAAGTATGGAGGTAGCGTGGCCGAGCGATCTAAGGCGCTGGATTATCTCAACCACTTACAAATATTCATACCCTTATATACTATTCACACACGGCGATCATCCCAATGCGCAATTGACTAATGCGCAGTTGCTGTGCAGTGAGCAGCTGCCATGTGTGTTGCTATTGCGCCGCTACCATCTTCCCAGGAATCGACCCAATGTTGTTTGATGCAGCGCCCTGGGCAATGTATGATGCGTCGCCAACAATAATTCTGTATTCCTCCAATACATTCCTTTATTTCTCATTCAAAGCGGTAGAGGCGGATTGTATATTTAAAAAACGAACCTTAAATGTTTAACATTCATTTCTTTTCAAGAGGTGATAAAACGCCCAATTTTTGGAAGAAATTACCATTGCATAATAAGGGATCGTAATACGAACGTTTAAAGGCTTATTGTCATATTTTTTTAAAAATGTTTTTCGTTATTAATAATCGGTCAAGTACACTTTGAGAAAAGTGTGGCACGAGCTTAAGGGGGAGATACATATAGAAGCGTTAATTTTACTTGGTTTTGTTCAAATTTTTTTTAAAAATAACTCGTTCAATATTTTTGAAACTTGCCATATGGTTTATTTGTATTTTTGACTATTACAAGCAAATTTTTGTTTCTTTCTATTAATTTCAAATGGCTGATTTATTGCCAGTTTTCGAGGAAGGTCGTAGCGAGAGTTGTTGATTGGCGTAGTTCCTCCTGTATTGGTCTGAAATAAAAAACTTAATGTTCTGAGTAATTATTGATGTTATATTTTTTAGATGAAACCAAAAAAAAAGGAAAAAAGTTTACGGGTGAAAATATTTTATAAAAAACATTTGAATTTTGAACCTATTTACTATTTATTGGCCTGCAGGAACCCGGAAGTTCATGACCTCGCCGGCTCGACTTCGCCATTGTTCCCTTGTGGGGAGGAGAATTATTGTGCCAGGCATGGACACTCCGTTCACTTCCTCCTCCATCATAAATTGTTCGCCGCGTAAAACACTGAACCAAAAGAACGATTAAATAAACACATCCAGGAACGCCGAACATAACAATCACGATCACTGGTGGAAACTGCAACACAGGGAAGTAAAAAATGAAAACGCACTGTCTAGCGGTGATCACCGTTTTTATTATTTTAATAGCTTAATTCTTTTCACTTTTTACACAGTTTTATTTCAACCGCGGTCACTAGAGAAATTGGTGTTTATTTTTTTACTTGACTTCACACACACGACTCAGGGGTATATTGCGTCCGCAGCGCTACGGACAGCGTGGTCGGCGGATGTAATATGACTCTCCGATATTCAATCGTTTGGGGTGAGTTTTCCCGAGAGAGAAAGTGTTTCTCTCGTGGTGAAAACAAGGAAGAAAGACTTGGCAATGTAGGTGTATGTGTGAGTGAAGATCACATTGGTTTTTGTTCATACACAAGGCCATGGGAACGAACCTGAAACAAGGAAAGGGAAAATGTGCATCCATGAGAAGTGAATTCGGCTAAGCAAACAAGCCGAATCTCATTGGATGCTAATTGGGTTTGTGTTTGCTTATACTGCTGCAGATGAGAAGCAGATCCCGAAATATGAAAAGACAAAGGGAATTTATGATCTGAGAGTTCAACTGAGTAAACAAGTTGGAACTGATTAGATGCTAGATACATTTGGGATACTTGAAAAAACTTGAATTGTTTGTCATCTCGCCAGAATGCCTGCGGAAGAACAGCGTTCTTTTGTTTGCACATGATGCGAGCTAAGGAAATTAGTTTCAGCGTCTATTGCTCTAATTATATGCAGCTGCTTGGGTTGTTTATTGTTGGTGTAGTGGTCCTTCTCTCAGGTAGCGTGTCTTCTTATCCTGAAAAGGACGTAAGATCTCTTAAAGACCGCTCCTGAGGGGACCCGTTGCGGTTGCCGCCGTGCTTTCTCGAACCTCGAGGGAAGAGCAGCTTCCGATTGTTCTAGGGACGTCGTTTTGGAATTGCGTCCCTGTGCCGTGGAACCAGGTGCCTTTGGGTGATGTCCGAAATCGTGGACGCAGCAAGGGTTTAGTTTGTGGGCTTGCCACCACTTTACTCACCGGTTCTTTTTGCTGGTTGGAAGTCTCCTCCTGTCCTAAAGCCGCCAACGTTCCTCAGTGAATGCACCAAACCAAAATAAATCAAAATACTTTTGGTTTCGTTCAAATAGTTTCATTTATTTTTGTAAATATTTTTGGTCCGGAAATTGATTGATCTTCTGCCGGATGAGAACTGACTCTACTGGACCTCCAGCACTTCCGCCGGGGACTATGAACGTTGATTGATTGCCTCTTCGAGATCGCGATACATCACCTTTTAAACGAAATCAAATCGAGATTTCTATCTCAAAAATGTACATTTTCATGCAACAATCTCGATTTTCGCTACATTTCGTGCGATGCTCAATGTTTGTTTTAGATAAGATTCAGTTTTCTGAATCTTCATCAATCTATTTGCATATGAGAATTGGAAATGGTATTTGGGTATTGTTTGCTTGTGGCAAATTCGGACATCTGGTGCGATTTGCCATGGATATGGTTTATTTAATTTTCTAGGGAAATTACCAGATTGAAATGTATTTCTGGATTTTGAATTGAGATTATGCCGTGGGGCAAATGCAAAGCTATAAACGAATATTTGATTCGTTTATTGCGAATTTTGATTTTAGTTTAGGGTTTTTGATTAAATTATGCCATGGAGGCAAATGCAAAGCGATAAACGAATATTTTAATTCGTTTATTGCGAATTTTGGATTTAGTTTTGGTTTTTCAGGATTTGATAGGATTTTGGATTAGGAATGGGAGAAAAAGATGGTAGGGCTTTTTGGAGCACTACATCCTCCCCTCCTTGAAAAAAAGAAAATTGATCTTTATGAGATTAATTTTCTGGAAAATGGTGTGATTGGGAATAAGGATGACGGTATCGTGATTCCGTTACATATGCCTGATATTTTCTAACATAGTAGCTTTTTGTATACAATATTTATTATAAATGTGTAATTTTTGTTCTTTGTTTTTTTTCTTAATATTTATGTATTCGTATTTATGGTCGTGTATTCAAGTTTCCACAATGGTTATATAATAAAATATTTTCTTTTTTTTCTGAGTGTAAGGTTAATTGTAGAATGTTTTATAATTACATAAGTATTTGAATTAATTATATTAAATTTAACTTTGCGTTTTTTTTTTTTTTTTTTTTTTTTATAAAGTACTATTTGTAAAAAGATACATAGATAAGTACGGTTTTTATGGTTTATTCTTACAATTTGTATATTACATAGAATTTTCATTGTTTATATACTCGTATAAATTTATTTACATATATTATTTTTGTTCTCTTTTTTTTTCATTGTCCTTATTAGTCGGGCGTTTATTTATTTATATAATTTTTTCCATGTATTTGGACGTACAATTTAATTCTATAACTTTTCCTTTTTGTTTTTTGTTATATAAAAATTTTCTTACTTTCTTAGTATTTTCTTAGTTGAAAACTGTTTTGTATTTATATAAATATTAGAAGTTCTTATTTTAACACTGTTTTGTAAGTTTTGTTTTTGTATTTTCGTTTTTTTCATATATATATATATATATATATAATCTGTTTTTTCTTATAATTTAAGATTATTTATTATTATTACAAAATTTTGTTGTTGTTGTTTATTTATTTAAGTTAGTGGTGGTTATTTAAAACATGATATAAACTTATTTTATTAAGTGCGTTAATATTTGTTTTATCTATATATTTATTTTTGTTTTGTTTGTTTTTTTTTCTTTTTTTTTTTGGTATTAAAAGTGTTGTATACTATTTACAAAATTATTTTATTCGTATACAATTATTTGAAGTGAAAATTTTTGAAGCAAATTTTAAATACATTGTCGTAGTGTTATTTTTTTTTTTTGACTTTATTTTTTTTTTTTTTTTTTGTAAGTTTATCTATACATATATGCATTTATTTATTTCTCTTTTTTTTTTTTTAAGGTTATCTATACATATATACATTTTTTCTTCAACTTTTATTTTTCTTTTATTTTGAGTTTCTTATTTGTGATTGCCTAATCCGCAAATGGTTTTATATTATTGATGTGGTCAAATCTTCGAGCAGAAGAGAATGTGCTTATTCACTTGTTTAAGTATATATTTGAATGCTAATCGGAAATCAATTTGCTTCGCTTTAAATTTTTCCTTAAATTTGTGGAAGACTTCCCAAGCTTTCTTCGGGTTTGGCTGTGTAACATAGTTCAAACTTTCGAGCGACAGTATGTTAAAAGAATAATAAAGTTTCGAGATTAGGATTTGAAACTTTCTTTTATTCGTAAGTGGAGGTACGATTTTTTGGTCAGATTTTATTTGTAGAATCCATTTTAAAATTTGGATAATGAGAGAAACGAGGGAGACGATGTGGACAAACAAATTACTGAAACGAGGAATGTGTTCGACTGCAATTTTGATATGACTGTTATCTACAAGCTTACTCTTTTCTAACGAGAAAATTAGTTGTTTTTCAATCTTACATTTTGCTGAAATTTCTTGTTTCTCGGGCTTACAATCAGCTGGGAGTTCTTGCTCCTCAGGCTTACATTTTGCCGATATTATATGTTTGTGAATTTCCATTACCTGTTGTGATCGTGGGTGCAACTTTATGAAATCGATTTTGGCATTTCGTTTTAAATTTACTGGGGATATTGGAGTTTCAGGTTCATGTTTTCCTGAACTCAGTTTTTCAGCAGTTTCCTTAACTTTTTCGTTACCACAAACTTTATTTAAATGGGGAGAGGAAGATTCAAGGCTGGTTGGTTTCGTTGTGTTTGTCACAGCATCAGATCCGGCCCGTAGACAAACGGATTCGGATGTTGACTCACGAACGGTGTTATCCAATTTTTCAAGAATGCCTGTATTATCCGTGGAAGACACCTCGTAAGGCGTGACATTCTGAATATTTTCCTTGACCTCATTTTTGTTCCCTAAAGGCTGCTCGAGTTCTACCATGGTTCTCTTCTTTACAGCGAATTTAAGGAATCCCTTTTCAAAGTTAATGTGGCACTGGTGCTTCGTAAGGAAATCGCTTCCCAGTATGCCATCGTGTTGGAAGTCTACGTTGCTTCCCACTACAAATAGATTATGCTTAAAGGGTATGGAGTGCCTATTAGTTCTGAATTCGAACTCCCCCAATACCTTTCCGCATGTGCTGACCGTTTTCCCAGCAATGGTGGATATAGTCACTGAGTCTGAATTATCTACAGATCGTTCAATATATAAGTTGTCTAATTTGATAAGACCGATGTCGGCGCCTGTGTCAATGAGGAAAGTGGAGTATTTTTTATCCGATGGATTAAATTTTACACGTATTACTGGCTCCTTAAATTCAGGGCAGAAAAATACGCGCATTTGAAAATTTACATCGGGATGGGGTGTATATCGGCGATTGTCTGCACTCGAGAAGGATTGCCGTTGCTCGCTGCCCGAGTGAGTTCGTTTCCCTGTTGTGAATTGGATACCCTGTTAATATTTTGATTTTGTCGTGTATTTCGATTTTCAATCTGGGGCGAGTTTCTCATTGTCCTGTTTTGAGATTGATTGGGCTGAGTTCTAAAAGGATTTCGACTCGTTGAAGGTTGGTCCTGGTTTCGCATATGAGCTAACCTGGTTCTGCACTCTGCCTGAGTGTGATTATACTTCCGACAGTATGTGCATTGGAGACGTTCAACCTCTGTCTTAATGCGTTGGGGGACGAAATTTGGAAAATTTGTGTTGCGATAACAAGCCGCAGAAGTATGTCCCCTCTTGTTGCATGTTTGGCAAACAATTAGTTGGTTTCTCCTAAAATTGTTAGTGGAAGTTTGCATTGAGTTATCGCTGTTCAATCTTTGAGATTGTTCCAAAGCGTAGCTAATGGCTGTTTTGAGATTTGAAGCCCTATGCGCTTTTACTAAGATTTTGATGCTGGAATTTCGTATCCCATCCTCAAACGTATTCAACGCGAGTCTCTGATTCTCAGCCAGAAGATAAGTTCTGACTGCAGGATCAGATGAACTAGCGTATGTGGCGCTGTCCAATTCATGCAGGTGGTGTGTGAGTCTAGTTGAAAATTCTTTCACACCCTCCTTGCTATCCTGTTTTGTTGCCACTAAGTTATTTTGGGCAGCAGACCTAGAGATGAGAGGTTTAAATTCTCCCTCTAATTCTGAAACAAGATCTTCCCAAGTAGAAATAATTCTATGTCTGATAGAATCACGCGCCGGTCCCTGCAATCTGGTTTTGACCACCCTTAGAATAAAGGACTTCTGGTTGTCATCTTGTGCTTGTGAGAACAAAATGTCTCCACAAGAGATGAAACCCTCTAATTCGTCAGGATGACCGTTAAATACCGGCACGAGTCCCAGTATGTCGCTTAATCCGAATCCGTAGTTCATTCTAGAACTTTGTTCGTGTATTTCTGTACGTAACGTTTCCGACGTTTCGTCCTCGCGATTTTGTATGAGCTCGGGCTCAGGTCTCTGCGAACGCGTACCCGGTTTATTTTTGTCGCTCACGACATATTTGTGAAACAGACCTTCCCAAATGATGGTGAAAAGGGGTAGAGAACCAAGAGATGAGATCTTCATTATTGTTGGGTAAGATGGCCAAGAGAAAAGACAAGACCAACGACAAGAGAAATGTCTTCAAAAATTTTTTGTTTTGATCCTATTAGAAAGCCTTTGTTCTACTTAAGGTGAGAGAATCCACCCTTTCGCCCTATGGAAAAAGTGTCTAAACCTAAAATGGATTTTCGAAGAGCCACAGATGAGTCAAAGGAAAAGATTCAACCCAAAGAAAATTTTCCAAACAAGACGCTAAGGACAAGGACCAAGAATTTAAATTTTGTTCGTTATTGTTTTAGCTTGTCACGTAAGAAAAATCTTCCCAAAAGAAAATGTACGTATATATGTTTATGTGTATAATTAATTAAAATATATATCAAAAAAATAAATAATAAAACCAAATTTGTAGTTAATTTTTGTGTGGGGTCTTTTATATTGTCCCCTTTTGAAGAATAAAATGTTGATATTTTGGGAAAAAGTTTTTGGAAAAAATGTGTATATGTATATATTCGTGAAGAAAGTTTTGAAAATTGTCAAAAATATGTGTTTTTGAAAAATGCGTTTAAGAAAGATACGTTTATTAAGAAAAATGTATTTAAAATGTTTGCCTCTACTAGCCGAAAAGTAAGTGCGTACTTGTATATTGTATATGCTTGTGTGAGAGAAAAATTTCTTTTATTAATTATATTTATCACTTTGGGCTTTTTTATGCGTATACTCTTCTTGGAAAAATGAGAACAACTTTGCTTATTATTCTTAGAAAAACAAGTTAAATTTAAATGCACTTGCACAAATTATTAATAAGCTTTATCACAGTGTAAAAGAACAATTAAAATAAATATTCAATTTATTCTTGGCGTCCCCTTTTAGTTAACAATTCAAACATTTAAAAATTTACTTATTTGGGAGCCAATTTCCAAGACAAAATGACAAAAATGACAAAACTGAATTTAATTTTAGTTCACTTTTTGTTTCAACTAAGTTACCTTTATATCACTTTTCACTTAACAAATAAATAAAAATTTAATACCTGTGTTTTCTAGCTGCAGGTTTGTTGGGTGTCCTGTTGTTTGTCGTCACTAGCTGCTTGGTCCTGGTGTTGCCGCTGCATCAGGAATCCCGGTCTATCCTTGGCTGCTCGTTGTTATTTTTCACACTGTTACCTCTCCTCGGTGTATGCCCCAGAGGAACGCTTTTACCACTTTAGAATATTTAAAATTTACTATTTTGTAACTATTGCCGGTGTTTAGCCCCGGGCACGCTGTTTTTATCGGAATTAATTTTCCTGTTGGTAGCGGGATCTATAGATATCCCACTCGTGTATTCTCCCTCTGGTAGGGGATGTTTGGACCAGTCTAATCCACTGCCTAGTTCGTATTTTATTGGTAGGGGATGTTGGCATCCCAAACCGCTGCCACCATAATTTTTTGTTGTACTTCTGGTTTCGGGGAGTGTGTGTCTTAATCCTTAAAAGGACTAAGAGATCTCTTATAAAAGTTCCCGAAAACCAGTCGCACAACAGGGTTCGTTTGCCGTGCTTCCTTTGAGTTCAAAGGGAAGAGCAACGTCCTTGGATATGGGTCGAATGTCCTTTTCTTCTTTTGGTCTTCCAGGCCAGGTGAAATGAAAAACCGGGTGTTTTAGTTTTCAGATTTTATTTCTCTCCTCCAGGGACAAGATACGAATTTAAACTGCGGCCCCAGAGATCACGAAACCATTCCTTTATAAAGGAAAAGGAATCGAAAATTGTATCTCAAAGATACACATTTTCGTGCAACAATCTCGATCTTTTTGGATATTTCGACCGAGATGTTGTGTTTACACAAGATAAGAAATCAATTTCTTGAATTCTTACGAAACCATTACGCAGATGTGTGAATGTATCTGCTTTTGAGTTTTTGTTTGTTTAACTCAATGGAATTTTTAGGATAGAGATAACAATCTCTGAATTTTGGATTTGGGTGATGCTGTGGAGCAAATATAGAACAATAAACGAATATTGGATTCGTTTATTGTGAATTTTAATTTTAATTTTGATTCTGGATTTAATTCTGAATGTTATGCGATAAACGAATGTTTGATTCGTTTATTGCGAATTTTGGATTTAGTTTTGGTTTTTCAGGATTTGATAGGATTTTGGATTAGGAATGGGAGAAAAAGATGGTAGGGCTTTTTGGAGCACTACATTGGGAGAAAAGGTCACCAGCCAATATGTATGAGAAGGGATTTGCTGTACACCTGATGAAGCTGGGAATAGGCGATGCAATCATCATTATCCCTGGTTGGGATGGTTACATGATATGTGAACCGAATTGTTTTCTTTCAGAGATATGCTGTTTATTTCATAAAGAATTCTTTGTTGGGAAAATATTGACGATGCGTTAATGCATGGGAAAATGCCCCTGTAGATGCAATTCTTTTTAAGAATTTTAGGTAATGCTTGTATGCATTAATGTCCCTGGAAAAGGAAAATGTATTCAGGTGCCAATGCAAATGCGTTGGCGGGAAACAATGGGAGTTGGGTTGAAATAATCGGGGTTCTGTCTGATAAGTTAAAAAATAAATCTTACGGAGAATTGTATGCAAAGGGATGCATGAAAGGTAAAGTTTTCTTTTCCAGGCACTGATTACAGATTTGATCTCTTTAATGCTTGAAGCATTTAGGATGCTAATGCGATTGCATTAGTCAAATTAGGAGATTGGGTGAAAGTTATGGGGGTTTTTCAGGTAAGTGATCCGTGGGGTTTGGCGGGACCGCCACACCCTGACCTGTGCCCTCCCCTTCCACGCTTGACCAGCCGATTCAATCTCAAGGTCAAACCTAACATTGTCCTCCCATCTCCGTCGCGGCCGTCCTACCGGTCTCTTTCCCGTTGGTCTACCGTCAAGAATTCTACGTACGGTCCTATCGTTACCCATTCGCGCTACATGTCCAGCCGATCTTAATTTTCGCGACTTGACTACTCTCACTATTGTAGGTTTTGCGGTATAGTTCTTCCAATTCGTGGTTGTGAAGTTTCCCCCATTGTCCTGCCTCCTCGTCATATTTACCGCCAAATATGCCCCTTAAAACTTTATTCTCGGATACGCGGAATTTCTTTTCTTTCCGTTTTGTAAGAGCCCATGTTTCGCATCCGTCTAGAGTTATCGGCATGATTATCGTTCTATAGACACGGAGCTTTATGTTACGTGATAGCAGTTTGGATTATAGCAGTTTACTGACTGCATGCCAACTAGCGTTTCCGGAGTGTAGTCTTTTGTTAATTTCCTTCGACATTTCGTTGCTGGCCGTCAGTATAGTTCCTAGATATTTAAATTCTTTAACTTTTTCAAATATCTTTCCTCTGACGTTTATATGTGTTCCCTGAGCTCCACCTGCTCTCGCCGTAATCATGTATTTTGTTTTGTCTTCATTTATTTCTAGGCCCACCTCTTCTGCCGCTTACATGATGATTTCACAGATTATCGCCCAAAGCGGCGATGTCGTCCGCATATGCGAGCACTTGTGTGACCCCGTTCAGGGATGATCTAGCCATGTTGTTATCTTTTACGTTTCTGATGACATAGTCGAGTACAAGGTTAAAAAGACACGGTGAGAGGCCATCCCTCTGTTTTAGTCCGTCCCGGATTTCAAATGGTTCTGAGAGGTGATTTTCTATCTTAACTCGCCCTTTGTTTTTTGTACCAAATTTTTCAATTTTTTTTTGCTTCGAACAAATAACTTTTTCATCCAATTTTTGAAAACCAATATGTTTGTATAGAAAGTAATATCATTGAAAAGATGGGTACAAAAATTCAGCACGATTGATAAAAAACTGTCTGTGTTATCAGTTACGCCGATTTATAAATATGAGTTTGAGAAAAATGCGTCTATAAATTAAAAATTTAATAATTGCAGTAACTTACCGATTAGTCTGGAATTACAGCGCCGTATAACGGTCCTTCGGTATCCGCGTAGAACTCATTTTTCTTCAGAAGCTCCTTTTGACTTGCATTTATGATGTTTTGAGGTAAGGGAATACAAAGAACAGGTCAGCTACATTTCTGACAGCGCTGGGACGCTAAGTATAGGTGGGACACGTTTACAACTTTTACCGCATGAAATACTTCGAATTGTTTAAAAAATTTGCTGACACAATTTTAAGATGTTATACTAGCATATTATGAAAAAAATGACTTTAATGAAAATTCTATTTGTACGAGGTAAGGTCAATAAGTCCTTAGAAACGCCTACGATGACGGTCATAGCATCGGTAATGGTCTGCCCGTTTAGGGTCTCTTAAATAAACACAAGACACCCAATTGCACTATCGTTTTGGGCGGCAAGTCTTACTGTGGGATTCTAAGTAAATAAATGAATCTCCACACACGCGTTCGAGTAAATTGCAAAGTTATCTATCTGTGCGATCCCAAGGCAACAAACGGATCTCCACACACGCGTCTTAGTGTTGTGGAAAGTGCGAGGATATATGTTACATATCATAATAACATGGCCATAACATAAACATAACATAGTTATAACAGTAACATGGCATGAACATAACGTAAGCATAACAGAATGAATACATCTTGATAATGCCGTTATAACGTAATTATATTTTAAGTGCCTAAATACCTATTAACAGGTAGACATTTTGTAACTACCTGAGGTATATTGTATTATTATTGTTTTGTTAGATTTCAAGTAAAAATATAAATATAAATCAGCCTTAAGTTAGATTCCGAGCGGCAAGTGCCCCTCGTAAAATAAATAAATATATTAAATAAGAATCTTAAGATAGATTCAAACTCAAGTAGTCATAAGATTGACGCTTCCAATAAATATTATATTAAATAAGAATCTTAAGATAGATTCCTCAGAAATAATCCAACAGTCTCTGCCAGCACCTTTCATAATAGGAGGAGACTGGAACGCACGACATACTGCATTTAATGACATCAAATGCAACAAATACGGCTGCCAACTCCTTGATCTCCTCCGACTTCACCCATATGTCTACGCAGACTGCCCGTTGCAACCTACTCGAATTTGCAGCTCAACCAAGTCAACAATCGATTTCTTCCTAAAGTCTACAGATAGCTATTCATCTAATCCTCCCACAGTGTCCTTCACATTCCCTTCGGATCATGGCTCTGTCCACACCTCGGTTCAAATACCCTCGCTTGAACCACTCTACACTCTGAATCCTATTCCAAATTTCACCAAAACAAACTGGAAAAAAGTCAATAAGGATATTGCTGCTAGCTTTTCAAAATTTTCTTTACCGGAATCATCTAACCTGCCCCCTACACAAATTGACCAAGCAGCGGCCCAAATAGAGCAAATACTGGGAAATGCTCTCTTCAGCCATACTCCCACTATCGTTCCTCATAATCACTTAGGAAAACCCCTACCCAACCTACTCATAAATTATTTCGTATAAAAAAACAACTCCGACGAAAATTGCACACTAGCTACTCACCTTTTATTAAACAACAGATCCAGCTATTGACGTCCCTGATAAATGGACAACTAAAAGTTTTCACTAATCAGACCTACACATCCACCTTAAACAGTATCAAACCAAATCGCGATTTATTTAAAAACATAAACAGACTAACGGGTCGCAAACTCAAGCCTCGAACAGATTATTTTATTCACCCAACTAATAATAACATCGTCCAGTCGGACACTGATATAGCAAACTGTCTCGCTGAACATTTCTGCAAAGTCCATAAGCAAAACGATACCCTCCCAGTAACAAATTTCCACGATACCGTGAACGATTACATTCCACGCTCACTGGGGCCATCCCTCACACCATTTATTACTGAATTCACCGAAACCAATAAAGCATCACACCCCGTAGGAATCGACACATTCCTAAGCCTTGAAGAACTATCCGAAGTCATTACTTCACGTAACAATAAAAAATCGACTGGCCTAGATGGAATCCCTAACCTCCTATTCAAAAGACTCCACCCAGGCAACTTGCTCCCGATTCTCGTTCTTCTCAACCACATAATAAACGCTTCACATTTCCCTAAAAGTTGGAGAACAGCGGTGATCGTCCCTATTAGCAAATCTTGGCCCTCCAAGTACCCGGATAACTTCCGTCCGATATCGCAGCTAAACTCGCTTAGCAAGATTCTTGAATGTAAAATCTACAAAAATCTTCTCTCATTTGTCAGGGATAACTCCCTCATTCAGAACTCTCAATTTGGCTTCCGCTTACAACACTCCACTTGTCATGCTCTCTTAAAACTGACACATGATGTGACGACCCACCTCCAAAACCAATCCCCAACGGTATGTGTCTCCCTAGACATAGCTAAAGCATTCGACTGTGTCTGGATCGCAGGACTGTTATACAAACTTCATTCAATGTATGGATTAAACATCCACTCCACAAAACATCTCGCTTCTTACTTCTCTGATAGAAAGTTCATGGTGAAAATAAACTCAACTCTTTCGACACCTTATAGCATAACCGCAGGAGTTCCTCAAGGATCCATCCTCGGCCCACTACTATACCTTCTTTATACATCAGACGCACCGCAGCCACTGTTACCCAATACAACAATGCTCAACTATGCCGACGACACCTTAATTTATTCAAGCAACAAGCTTGTCAAGGAGGCAAGAAACTGTATTAACAGATATCTCCCAATCCTGTCAGCCTACTTTACCAAGTGGAGAATTCAACTAAATCCAACCAAAACTCAGCTCATAGTTTTTAAAGGCAGAAACGCGAGTTGTACAAACAACACTATTCGCTGCCATAATAAAATCAGAATTAAAATAAATAACAATATAATTAAACCCTCCAAAACCTTAAAGTATCTAGGTATAATCTTTACCAACAATCTGTCATTCTCCGCCCACATTAAAAAATACGATTCGTAAAGCCACAACCCAACTGAACCTCTGCAGAAAAGTCATGTACAAACCGAATGGTCTCTCTCCCAAAGTCAAATCACTTATCTACAAACAAATAATCAGACCCACTCTCACATATGCATGCCCGATATGGTACCATATCACACCCGCCCAAATGGAGAAGCTACGCATTTTCGAAAGGAAATGCTTCAGACTTATCACTGGCCTCAACCGACATCCTAACTCCCACAAATATTACAACAGTAGTTCGCTCTACTATGCCGCTAATATTGAACGTATAGATCGACGCTTCCTCGAGCTGTCCATCAAATTTATCGAAAATCTTCCCAATAATCCCAACCCGATAATAAATGCGCTCACATCGACTCCGTCAGACAACCGAACTGCCTACCCGAACTGTCTCCACACCAGAACCCTCTTCACCTCTGGCAGGTTGCTCAACAACTCCAATGAGATTGTATACCACAATACTGAACTCTCACCTCACCAGTTTAAATATTGTAATATACAACCCTTCTCTAATATCTTGCGTTTCAACGACCAATCGGAAAGTGTTCCCCCAACCCATAACCCACCCTAACCCAAATTCCACCCATCAACCACTATACCTCCCGCCCCACCCTACTCTAACTTATTGTAATAATAATAGATTTAATAATTAGATAAGTTAGGCTAAGCTAAGTTAAGTTAAGTTAAGCAAATTAGTTATAGGTTAAGTAAATAATTATATCCTGGTTTTCTGACCTTTTCCAGGAAGCCCCACCTACTCCTATCTTGTCCACCCATGAAATATATAACTTTATAATAATGTTTGAAAAATGTACTAGCAAGTATGTGTAAACGATTAAAGCTAAGCTAATTATAAGTTATCTGTATTACTTATTGTAACAAATCATTTATGGTCAGTAAATACAGAAATGTAAAAAAAAAGAAAAAAAAAAGATAGATTCGAACTGAAGTAGTCATAAGATTGACGCTTCCACAAATAAAGTGTTATAAATGAAAGATCGTGCCTTTTTATTTATTTTAACTAAGATCGTGTTCTTTTATTCACTTGTAACTGATATACACACCCTCTGCCAAAGGGCAAACAGACACAAGGAATGTATAGACATTCCTTGTGTCTGTTTTCCTCATTTTCACACCTCTGTTTGGGTCCCGCAGGATTCGATACTCTTAATCCATTTATACTCTTTGGCAAGTTATTGGTGTCTGATTGGCATAGGGTTCGTCATAGAAAGCATATGATCTGGATTTCGGCACGGGTATAGGGGAGCACGCACTACAAGGACATAACACCTGTAGTGGTTGCTTTCGCTTATCTATCGCTGGTTCTGACGTGCATCCTTTGCCGAGGCGGTATTGGTTTTCTGTGTAGGGGAATGAAACGGGAATTTCGGGTTGATCTTTCTAACATAACATAAATAGACGGCAATGCATCGGGGAAATGGTGCTAAAAGCAAATAAGGGCATCATTACAGTCATGGATGAGTGGTGCAGTTGCGTTAATAGACGTATCGCCATTAAGTAAAGGTGCTAATGGGTTTTTAGATGTTTATGGCATCTCTGACTGCAGTAGGAACCAAGTTCTTGTTTGTATTAGGAAATGCAGGAGAATTCGGTTTCGATGAAAATGCTTGAGATGCGGTAATTGTTTGTCGATCGGACAAACGGATCGCGGGTCGGTTTATTGCAGCTGCATAAACAAGCTGTCTGACATTGCATTTTATCTAATGAGGTAAGTGTGGTATTTTTGATAGATTTACTGTCTTTACTGTCGTTCGTATTGTACCTTCCAAGATACTGTTTCCCGAAACTGGCTCCGCATATCAATTCACAGACAAATCAGTACACAACTATACCACACGCGGTTAACCAGTAACAAGTAGGAAGTAAAACGCACGGTCCAAAATTAAACAAAAGCTCTTTATTGTTTTTAATTGTATCAAAAAAACGTATACACAACTTAAACCAAACGACTAATTGTTATTCCGATAAGCCGTTAACAAATGGTGTTGGCGCTTCTTGTCTTTATATACATGGGAGCACGGAACATTTACAATATTATTTTGAACTTAATTATTTGTTCTTTGAAAAATTACATAAGCCGGAACTAATTGTGTTGACACTTCTTTACTTCAAACTAGCGCATAGAACATTTACTTAATATTTTAATTTGATGGCACGACCGTACGATTTGGCTACTAAAACTCGACTCTTTTTCTCGTTATTTAACGTTGGGGGCCGACTTGCTTCCACGGAATCCAGAACGCGATTACTATTGCCAACGAAGCGACAGAATTACCAAAAATTCCATCCATCGCTTCAATGACCATATATGGTATCATCTTCGTATTTGGTCCAGCAAGAATGGGATGAAACACACACACGATGATCGTGTCTTGCAGCTCATGGCGTGTGTGTGTCCACAAGCATGCGGACCGTGGATCGATCAAATCTACAAGGGGAACCCTAGCTGGTATGATAGCAGCTGGTGCACATATCTCGACATAGGGATTAAAGGGTTTGCACGATCAACATGTCATCTCCACGTAGTCGAATTCTCGATGGTAAATTTCCGTTTTGAGAGCTCGACTTGCTTGGGCGATCAGCCATATGCCTACATTTATTTGTTGGTCGGGTGACCGATCGATGTAGGCATGTATGCAAAAGGGAAAAGCTAAAACATTTCCTGCATGTAGGCGGCTGGCGCGTAAGGGTATATCTCATTGATATAGTTCGGGCAATGTTGGTTGCTACGTGTTGCAACCAAATTGCCTTTATGTGTGGAAGATGATGGAAATCGAAACGAGACATGTTCAATGGATTGGTACTGTTCGTGTTGGTTGCATGGTGATGCAACCAAATTGCCCATAAGACACATGCCATTTTGGTGCTGCTGGATTTTGCATCAGCAAATATTGTTATTTTACAGCGTTTTAAGGCTTTACGGTACAACTATAAACAGGTAGGTACTTGCTTTCCAGGTTTTTGTATGCCCTAGGTTTGACTTTTTACCTGATTAATGGGAACATGATTGGTGACGTTCAAGGGAACCGCCACATAAGTACTTTAAAGAATTTTTTTCGGAGAATTTGAATAACGCATTAAATGCGTGAATGCTGGGAGAATTCTTTTTAGGGATTTTTAGATAATGCGTTGAATGCATTAAATGTCCTTGAGAAAGGAAATGTTCTAGGTATGTGAGGAGATTGGGGTGCAAATATGGGTTGCGAATATGGGGGGTTCTTCAGGTAAGCTTTACAGATATTATTATAGGTACTGTTCTTCGGAGATTCGTGGTATTGTTCCACGCAATTCGGCTTATGGGCGATCCACAAGACAATCCCACGGATCGCACCCGTTTGTGGTTCATCTCCCGACGGCGCGAACATCCTTGCATCAGAACTCGTTCCGTTACAGAGCGGAGAAGCTGTGGAACTCCCTTCCCACGCCGTGTTCCCAGAGCGCTACAAGCTGCAACTGTTCAAAAAGAACTGCAACAGTTATTTGGTGGCATCTCGGGGCGGCCACTCGGCGCTATAGGTTCGCCTCTCCCCAGGAGAAGTCTAATAAAATATACCTTAAAAAAAAAAAAATTATTAAATAAATAAAAAAATAAAAAAAAACGAACTTTGTCGCATATATTTCATATATTTTTTTAGTAAAATGTTGCCATTTAAACTTGGTAAATATATCCCACCTCTTCAAATATTTGTTCACGTCTCTCACAAAACAGTTTTCCCCAGTTTGTGTTAACGATTAAGTTCAAGCTTACGGATAAATCTGGCGCAAGACTAATGGCCTTGTCCGGAAAAAAACAAATCATTATGGAAAATTTAACAATATGACTTGCTAAATAAGGCCAAGACCGGTTCTCGGTTGTAGTGCCGATGATGATGATTGCGGATAAATACAGTGAACCTGTAGCGTTCTACGAACGCACAATTCCACCCAGGTAGGGTTCCTACCCTTCAAGGAACATACCTATCCCGAAAACGTTACACGCACCCACAGACGCGTGCCACTAAGCCCTGACACATTTGGCCAACGTTGAACTCGACACGAAAAAGCAAGAAACTGAACGTCCCAAAGCTTTCAATGTCAAGCTCAACAATTAGAAAATGGCATACCTGAAACAAACGAAAGCATTCATTCATCCTATCCCCAAAGACTGAAATGCGTCGCACTCCAGCACTGCACAGTCGGATATCCTGAACATCTACACGATGTTACAAGGAATTGCTATCGTCAGCAAATTAGCCGACCAACGGATGCACGTGCGGGTGGTCTGCCACAAAGACCATCAAATCCATCGGCAAACAAAAGAAACGGCAACCTCATGCAATAAAGCATATCGCCTATTCGCTACCAAATTGTAGGCAACCGTAATTATCTTGGGCTCCTCGATAGTATAGTGGTTAGTATACCCGCCTGTCACCCGGGAGACCGGGGTTCGATTCCCCGTCGGGGAGCCCCTGGCGAAGACTAATGACCTTGCCCAGACAAAATAAATCATTATGGAAAATTTAACAAGCCTGAGGACTTGCTAAATAAGGCCAAGACCGGTTCCCGGTTGTAGTGCCGATGATGATGATGATGATGTAATTATCTCAACGAGATAATTCGGAAAATGTATGAGGTTAAAAACCTACAAACGATCTATTCCGATCCCATGGTCCCTTTTGAATTTCACACCATTAGAAAGATTTAATGGATTTCGGGTGTATTGACAAAAGTCAAATAAGACCCATGGACTGTACGTCCAAACAATGGCCGAATATCTCCGGTCTGGGCGCCAGATGTTCTGTGCAAGCAGAAGGCCGTGGAAATGAAATTCTATCAGCAATGATAATGGTGTATGCAAGGAATGACTTGCTCCTTTCAGGAAAATAGGAAATTACCTCTGGGATGAAAAAGCACGCTGCTAACAGAGATTTCGGAAATTCTGTTAGCAGATCGAATGGGGAAAATTTTCTGTACAGATGCAGATACCAGTTTTGAATCTGGATATCTGTGTGGGCAGACAGTTAGTCTATATCGAGCAGCAGGACAGCGAACCCCACCGAGGAGGTCGAACAGAGAGGAACCCACGAGGTAGTCGGTCCGCGCAGCAAATTTTAGAAAAGAAAAATTAACGTGTGTTGTCGTGCGTAAGAAACTAGAGTATTCGAAAGTGACGTGTGTCTAGATTATCGTGTGTTGTCGTGCGAAAAAAAAAGGAAATATTTGTATATGTGGATATGGGTAGTACGAATTGAACACAATAACAGCAAATAAACAACGCTAGAGTGACGTACGAATAATCGAGTGTAAATTATCGCTGGTCCTATCCCTAAGAAGGTAAAGCTTAAAGTGAAAAATAAACGTCTAACTTGTAACTGACAAAACTCATATCTCAGTGTTTTACTTGTGTGCAGTTTTCCGCTCCGTGTAAGTATTGAACAGTGTTCGGCGGAACACTCCGACGACTAAAGACACAAAACCGCCAAAAACCATTCTTGAGGTGAAAGAGGTGAGCGTAGTACTGTCTATCTCCTTTTGGAGGCCAGAAAGATTTTTGTCTTGAGGCTGTCTGTCAGTCAGTTCACTTATCTGTTGCATAATGTGAGACCTTCTGTTGAAATATCCCTTCACGGGACGGGATGGGATAGAGTTTATCCGTTCATCTCATCGCATTATACCACATAATACGTCAATGGGAATTTGCTTCTTGTAACCGCACTAGACATCCTCTTGCTTCTGCTGTCCATTTCACATGCTACTCCGAGATCCCTTCTCCTTCTTTGACTCCTCCATAAGTATGATTTACTAAACTCTTCATAATACGTTTCTGTCTCAGCGATAACCTCCTCATTTGAACTGAATTTTTTTACCCAAGTCAGGTGCCAAATAAACAAGAATCTATATATCAATTTAAAACCTAGATAGGTGTCATTTAAGAAATAACAGAACACGATGGTAATGTTTTTAGAGAGCACCGCCCCCTGTCGTCAAACATGGGACAGAAGGGGTATAAGTGTGGTGTGACAACGTATGGCACGGATTCCTTATATCTCCCAACGATGTTTCGCTGTTGTGAGGATAATCCACCCAGGATAACAGGAACAATAAAAAAACACACTGATGTTGGTTGGTTGGATAAAAGTTTCTTTTTTATTTGATTTTGTTGCGCCATCGCGGCTGAGTTTTTAATTAACATTTTGATAAGTAGAACGTTCTTAGGCACTCGAGGTGCGTTAGCCTGTTACACGAAAAACTGCTAAAGATACATTTTTATCGCGATATAAATACAATTTAAATCACTATAACTTTACACTTCTTCTGTAAAGTATTCGATTTCCGACAGTTAATTTAATTACGTTAGTGAATCTTCGCGGACGACCGTGTGCATAAGCATGCACACGCGGCGGTGGTTAGCGACACAACCTCCCCCTGATAATCTCATTAGTCGACTGCCTCGAAAAGGGAAGACATTGGATACAACCAAAAGAGAACATACTTCTGCTCTCTCATTGCCACGTTCTTCGACGTGTGGTAGGTTACATCGGTAAACTGATGATCGAAGAGAGCGGGACAATGAGAGAACAGAAACACGCTGTATGATTATCTTGGGGTGGATTTGGTTGTATGTGCATGAATCAATGTAGTTCTGAGCGGAACCCATTGACCTGATTCGGTAGTATGGTGAGTTCAGAGTACATTGATCTATACGAAGACAGAACTGAGAAAGAGAGGAGAATTAAGCTGATGATATTCACCTGCAAAAAGAGAACATTGATCCCCAGCGAATGAAGTGTCTGGAGAAAAGCCGAAGTAACGCTAGGGAAATATTATCACGTGATTCAATCGAATGCTTTGATAAATTTCCCCAGCGGTTCTGCAATGATGCGACAACTTCGTCCGGCTGGATTTGGTTGTCGCTAATCGACATGGACACGAGTTGCCGTACGGCAAAAAGGTAAGCTAAACTCATTTATGCATTGTCTGCGTGGAACAATGAGTTTAGCTATGTGTCCTTGGTGGTAACATGCTTTGCAGGTGAACAGGTAAGTAGGGGGAAATGGGGTTGGTTTGACGCGCTGTAAGGCGGTCGAAATTAGGTAGGAATTGTGGTTGGAATTGTGGGTTGTTTCTCATATAGAATAGAGAAACCCCTACAGGACTTATTACAATTATTACTTATTAGTACTGTTGTGGACTGCTATGGTGTTGCTGTGGTTGCTGCGGCTGCGATGAGTTTACTTTTCGATTTTTCCTTCGGTGCTGTTCTTCGCTATGGTTTTCCGTGTTCGTCTTCTCACACATCTACTGAGGTCAGAACGGGTTGAAGATGAAGCAATTCCGAGATTACCACAGACATTATTTGACGTACAACACCTCTTAAAAATTAATAATTAATTGCTTAAAGATCGTCGATCGTCGTCGATAAGGCGCGTTGCTGATACTGTGGGAAAGAAGTATGGTGCGCCAACGCACGGCGCTGGATTCATCTTCCTCCTCCATCATCCACTGTTCCACCGACGAGCACTGTCCACCAACAAAAGAAAAAAATGAAACGCCACAAATTCCACAGATCTTAGTTTTTACTGGGTGTTCTTTATTTATTTTGCTAATTTATTTAATTCACAAAGTTCACTCTATTTGGCATGACTTAATGCTATTGATTGTATTTTTGGATCCCAATTAGTACACTGTTATTGTTCATGATTGAAATTATTTTAGATTAAAATAACGATTACAAATTTGTAGTTTCACAGAACACACACGGGTGGAACAGAAAAAGGTCTTTAACTCTATGTTGCCGGCCGTTTGCAAAATGATTTGAATAATTAAACTAAACCGACTCTCGAGATAGTGATTTCGCGTCCCCGTGAAGGGTGCGGGGAGCGGGAGCGACAACGACCACGACCTGCTCGGTCGGTGGATGTAAAAGGACTCAGCGATAATCATCTCGTGCAGAGATGATTCGCTTATGGGGTGAGTTTGTGGTGTCATGGTAGATACCCTCTCCACTAAGGATATCGTTTTTACCTACCACCAGAGAAACGTAAAGTCTCTCTTAGTGGAAGAGGAAACCAGATCTTGTAATGAAGATCATGGTGGTATGTGTGCGATCGTTCAGATCTGTGTGATTACATGCGCTCGAGGGCAATGGGTAAACGAAGCAGACAGGTGGTAAAGACAAAAGGATCGAAAAAATCGTTATCTATGGAGTGCATCGCGTCTAAATAAATAGACGACGATACAGCGAAGAAATGTGGTAAAAGAAAAGATAAGACGAGGGCACCATAAAAGTCTTAGATGAGTGATGCCCTTGTGTAAATATACGAATAGCCATTGGGAAAGGTGCTAATGGGTTGGTGGACGAAACAAATCCCTTGCTTGCATTTGTATATGCAGGGAAATTCGTTTGTGCGAAACGGATTCTATATTTGCATTGTTTATGCTTTGAATTCAATCCGACGGCTATGGGCGAAGTCGATGCTTGTTTGGAGATTCAAACAAAGAAGCAATTCTGGGTAAAGTGCTTGCAGCTGTATCGATAGTTGCAAGTCACTGCAAGGTAGATTAGATGGTTATACAATGACGGTTTGTATATACCATCTGTGTCAATGGAACATGGTATCTATGGCGACGCAAGTGTCGAACGTTAGTGTGAAAATCCACACTAATTGGAAATTCGGTTTTTGGTCGCTTATGCAAAGACGCATTGATATATGTATGAATGCCCTTGTAGAAAAAAAATTCTTTTTATGAATTTTAGGTAATGCTTGCATGCATTAATTGTCCTTGGAAAAGCAAATATTTCCAGGTGCCCATGCGATTGCATTGACGGGGGACAATGGGAGTTGGGTTGCGGATATGGGGGATTTTTCAGGTAAGTGGGCCGTGGGGTTTGGCGGAACGGCCACAACACTATTGCCATTTCAGTTCAATTAAGAGACACCACTGTGATCTCGAATGGCTCTTAAAACGTTGAATTTTCTTTAAAAAAATTGTCGTTATTAGGTGGTTTTTACTAAAAATTCGACTAACATCGTTCCACAACTACCGTTTTCATCTGTTTTAGCACATGTGAATTCTGACGATTCCCAAAACCTCAGAGGCCACTCCAGCGATACTGTTTTGACTCGATTGAAGAAATAAAAGCTGGATCGCTACAACCTTTGAAGGCCATTCCAAAAATAGACTTATGACAAGAATTTTTAAGTTAGCATACTCTCATTATCAATATCATTCCTTTGAAGTGACGCCACATATAACAAATCATCTGTCCTGACTTTCTTAAAGAAAATATTAAACATCGCCAAAAAAAATTAACTACTTTTGTATTATATAATTATAATGTATAATTATACCACAAAATGTTTTTTGACTGTTTTTTAATGTTAAATAAAATATTAAACACCACCCAGAAATTAACTGTTGTTGTATTATATAATATATCCCTAAAATGCCTTCCTGGCAACGACTGTGATTTCCTGTGCGCTTTTTGTATTCGTGTCTAACCGATTTTCTCTGATATCCTGACGCTACCGCACGCATACGAAATTCAATTCAGTTCTTTTCAGGAAACCATTTAACGACTTTTTTTCTTATTGTTGTGTCTGTGTTAGAGACTGGCACACTACTTCGAACTTTATCAACAAATATGAGGACAATTCCCAACCGGATACTTGCTCTGGTTTTCATAGATTTAGGTTTACTATTATTACAGACTGCTATGAAAACCAATGTATTGAAGCAGTTACCGTCGAACCAAAGGACGTTGCTTTCCCCTTGAAGCTCCGCCAATGCTGCGATGGAACTTTGAAAAGGTAAATAACCGGTATTCTATTTGCACATAGGACAGCGGATGAATTGGGAAATAATTTTTCACCCGTTTACCATAACCCACCCCAAAGTCGACGTGAATGCCTTGTATATTTCCTTGTGTTCGTTTTGGCTTACGTCGTTCACTTCCCTCTGCTGTATTTGATAGTTTCATTTACTGAGGGTGGTCAGGTTGACGCATACCCTGCAATTATTATCATTTGATCAGTATTGTTTGATTTGAGTGGGGAAACATATTATTATATTAGAATCAGAATGTGCATGAAATTTATCAATTGTTATTGAAGGAAAAGAACACATAAAACATTCCATGCAACGGTCAACCTCCCTACTGCAGTAGCAGAAAAACTCCTGGAATTGAGCAAAATTGAAATTGTATAGCTTGTCTGCCGAATCCGGGACGAAACGCAATGATCACATGCTTTAAATGCTTGGAATTCGCGGATATGACCAAGCCCTGTAAAAATGAAAAAAGCCAACGGCAGTGCGGTACACCTGGCCATATCGCAAAGACTGTGTCAACGAGGGGAGATATAAGATCTGCAAGGTCACGAAGCCTGAAGGAGCAAACCATCCGGCTGGCATTAAGAGCTCTCCGGTGCTAAAGAAGAGATTAAACCAAAATTCGCCATGAAGATAATTCAAATTAATCATTGTGAAACAGTGCAGGAGATCCTAGCACAAAGAAAGAAAGCTGACGCGGTACTGATCAGCACTCTTGATGGCAAACATATGTGTAGAAAAAGCCTTTGTAGACAGTGAAGAGGAAGAACCAAACCAAAATCTGAGGTCTTTGTTTCTTTAGATTAACTTTTATTTTCTTTATTTTACTTCATATACTTTCCTTTATGGCGGTTAACTGCTGGTGAGGTTTGCTCCGATGATGTGGGTGCGAAGGTTGGCTGCAGGCGAGCTGTGAAGGTGTATACGTTTCGTTGGCCGCCGATGGACGGACACAAAAGAATAAAGGCAGTCGAACTCGTTCGGCAAACGTGAGCAACTCCTATACAACTATAGCGTTTGAAATAATAGTGAAGAAGATCGTGTGATTCGAACTGACGCTATGACAGCTTGAATCACGAAAAAAATTTTACCTAAGCGTTACACATCAGGCTACTGACCGTGTTTAGAATTTGATTTCCAAACTCGACTATACTCCACTGATGTGAATTATTTTTGTTATCGCTTGGTATACGGTTCTGATGTATTTTTCTTATTCGATTTTTCGTTCGTGTTTTTCACTATTTTGCTTGTGAATTGTGTGTATCTGTTAGAGTCGCCACACCACTCCCTTCGCAGTAACTTCTTTACGATCAGATTCGTATGCGAACGACGGACGAACGAGAGAGCGAGAATACGTCGGAGGCTGGGCTCTATGTGGAAGTCGTGACCGTGTGAAGCTCTGCTTACTATGGGAAAATGTATGCTGTGTGTACAGATCACGCCGTAGTCACCAATTATATAGCGTTAAGCAAGGATTGTGAAGAAGGTGAATTGAACACACGATGAAACGGTTGAAAAGCGAAGCAGTGAAGCATCAGGCTACTGACCGTTTAGAATTTGATTTCCAAACTCGACTATACTCCACTGATGTGAATTATTTTTGTTATCGCTTGGTATACGGTTCTGATGTATTTTTCTTATTCGATTTTTTCGTTCGTGTTCTTCACTATTTTTGCTTGTGAATTGTGTGTATCTGTCAGAGTTGCCATACCACCCCCTTCCCAGAAACTTCGTTGCGATCAGATTCGGTGCGAGCGACGAGCGAACGAGAGAATGTCGGAGCAAGCGAGTGTGCCTTGGTGCTCTATTCAGAAGTCATGATTGCGTGTGTGAAGTTCTGTTTACTACGGGGAATGTGTGTGTGCTGCGTCGTGTACAGATCACGCCGTAGTCACCAATTATAGCGTTTGAAATAATAGTGAAGAAGATCGTGTGATTCGAACTGACGCTATGACAGCTTGAATCACGAAACAAATTTTACCTAAGCGTTACACATCCGGCTACTGACCGTGTTTAGAATTGGATTTCCAAACTCGACTATACTCCACTGATGTGAATTATTTTTGTTATCGCTTGGTATACGGTTCTGATGTATTTTTCTTATTCGATTCTTCGTTCGTGTGTTTCACTATTTTGCTTGTGAATTGTGTGTATCTGTTAGAGTCGCCACACCACCGTACATCAACTGCTTATGTCCACCGTATAGAACTGCTTATTTCCGCCGTATACAACTGCTTAATGTCCACTGTATGCAACTGCTTAATTCCACTGTATACAACTGCTTATTTCCACCGTATACAACTGCTTAATGTCCAGTGTATGCAACTGCTTAATTCCACTGTATACAACTGCTTATTTCCACCATATACAACTGCTTATTCCACTGTACACATCGCGAACCTCATTTTCGGTGACAACCCGCCAGATGGTCTATGACAGCTGCCGCGCAACTGGTATGCTGCGACTGTACTCGGTTTCTCCAGCAGATCCCAGCGCATTTAACTGCCAATCCGCAACATTCCGCCCGCCTTCGCCAATCATTGGCGAACCATTTTGTTCCAGGGGACGGAGGCCAGGGGCCGGGAGTGTGCGGTGTGCTGGTAGTGGTTGCTCTTGGTCGTTGAGTCTCTGGTGGTCGGATGTTGCTGTCCACTTTCACGTGGATGGTCGGTTGGGACAGGGGCGCCCGCCCTGAGGAGCGCTGAAGGCTTGGGGGTCTGGGATGGCCCGTAGGGTAGATGGCGTCAGGAACCTCTTTCCCATCGCTGATGTCCGTTGCCTTTTGTGGTCGCGGAGCCGGCCAATTGATCTGGGTTGGAGTTGTAAGGTCGCAACCCACGACCAGTGACCACGTGATGGGTGGTGATGGCCCTCGCTGCATCAGGACCGGTGGTGGTGAAAAGTACTGCGCACGTTGGCGCCCGTCCGGAGTAAGTGGCCGGCGGGATGCGGCCGTTGGTGTGTGAGGCTGTACCAACGTGGAGTCGGGTGCGGTGTCATCCCTGGCACTGTCCACGTGTTCTGGCGGAATGGCAGTCGCGGACCAAGTGCATCCCGGGGTCGTTGGAGTGCAGCCTCTGTTGATGCACTGAGAGGCGTGCTTTCTGGTTGGGGTTCGAGCGAGCACTGGTTGGTGGGCAGCGCCGCCCGCCAAGCGGGGCATTGCGCGCTCCTGGTCCTGTTGTGGTGGCTACACGTGGTAGCGGTCGGCCTCGGCAGTTTTGGGCTTGGGCAGGAGCTTGACCACGTGGTGTCCTGGGTGTGGTGGGGTGCCTTGAAGTGTTCGGGTGGCGACCCGACTGGTCACCGATGTTGCGTTTTGAGGGAGGGCAGGTGCGTTGGTGAATTTCCTGAGTGGTTTACTTCGAGCTTCCTTGGGATTTGATGGTCTGCAATGAGACCTTCGGGTGGGTAGGGTCCTGGTTCCTTGATTGCCTCTTCCCCCTGCAGTGGTTCAGCGAGCGGGGGGTATGTGTGGTAGTTGGGTCGCGCAGGTGGTCGGTGGTGGGTAGCTGCATGGGCTTCGTGTGTGGTCCCGGGGGTCGATGCAGACGAGACTTCCTTTTGGTCTGCTTATGGGAGTTGCGATCTGCAGACTCACGTTCGACCAATTTACCGGGGTTGGAGTTGTAAATTCCCAACCCACTATCAATGGCTACGTGGTTATTGGTGACAGGTCTTGTCACATCGAAACTGGATGACGTGGTGGGTGCTGCGCCGGTTAGCACCCATCCCAGTTCAGTGGCCTGCGCGACGAGGCCGGAACGTTGGTCCTTCCTTAGACCTTCGAGGATGAAGGTGAGGTATAGGTCTGCCCCAATGATGATGTCCACCTTGTCGGCGGAAGTGGTGCTCGGATCGGCAAGTTCCAGATCCGCCACGAGCGGGAGATCTCTCGTCGTTGGTTGTGGTGGTGGCACATACACCGAGAGACGGGGCAGGATGAAGTGTCTCATGGTCCACTGTTGGGAGCCGTGTAGGCGAGGAGCGATGATTATTGGGGCTTGCGTCCTTGTGGTAAGGCTGCCCCCGACACCATATGTGGGGACGGGTAGTGCTTGGCGTCGGAGGTGCAACCTTTGGGCGAGTGACTTTGAAATGAATGTGGCGCTGGAGCAGGGGTCCAGCATAGCACGGACTTCAATCCTCCGTTGGTGCTCTGATGCCACAATGACTCGAGCGGTTGCGAGCAGCGCGGGTTGCTGTGAAGGGGTGCTGACTGTGTGTGCGCAGGCCCTTTCGTGGCAGTCGATCCGGGGGACGGGTCCTGCACTTACTCCTGTCGGTGGTGAGGTTGTTCCGCTGCTGGCGGTTGTCCGGACACGCAACAAGGCGTGATGTCTCTGCTGGTATTTGCCGGCACGCCTTGCTGGCGAGCCAAACCGTTGAGGCACATGTTTCTTTTGTGTGCGAAGGACTTCCGACGGCCAGGTGTGAGTGATCGGAATCCCTCACAAGCGTAGATAAGGTGTGAGGCCCCGCAGAATGTGCATGGAGCCGGTTGCCTTAGGGGTTCCGGCGGTAGTCTGTGTATCGGGACACGGGTCTGGTTGATGACTGGGCCGGGGGCGTTCTGGTCTGCTTCTTGGTCGGGACTCACTGCTCTGGGGTGCGGTTCCTTTTACGCTGGCTTGGTGGCGACCGTTGGCCGCTGCACTGAGGGCAGGTCGCTAAGGTGGGGGCGATTGGCGTTGCTCCCCGTTGTTGGGGAGGCTGACGTGAGCGCATACTCAGCCTCGAGTAGCTTTGTCTGTTCCACGAGGTATATTTCCTCGGTCTCGCCGATAAAATCCTCCGCGAAGTACTCGTGTTTTTGATACACAGGTGCCGCCGTGTAGATGATTTCGTTGTGACGCTTGGAGATGACTTCCCATTCGGCGCGGAGTGCGCGTTTGGTTGTTTCTATCTTTGTCGGACTTGGTAGTCTCTTGTCCTGCAGGTTGAGGAAGGTGCGAGAGATGGTGTCCTGTGCCGCGAACTGAGCGGCGATGAATCCCCCAATCGTCATTTGTTCACTAATCTGTGTTTTCACCCACTGTTCGGCTTCTTCTTTTGCTTTCTTTTCAGCTTCTTCGCGTTCAAGCCTTTCTTCTTCTTTGCGCCTGTTTTCTTCCTCGATGGCTTGACACAAACGTTCCCCTTCAGCTTGGGGTTCAGCTTCTACTCTGGCAAGTCTTCGGAGTTCGGCCAATGCGGCCTTTGCTTCTTCTTCAGTTGTTATTTTCGACTTAGCTATCATTGATGCCGGCATTTAGTTTGAGTTAACTTCCTGTTTCCCTAAGAACATTTTCACTGAACTATCTTTACTGTTGTCGCGTTGTTCGTGTGTTGATCGCTGATGCAGTAATGACTGGTGGCCGCCGATGGACGATCACAACGACCAATGGGTTGAGGGTTGCAGTGATGTTACTGTATTGATCGCTGATGCAGTAATGAATGGTGGCTGCCGGTGGACGGTCACAACGACCAATGGGTTGAGGGTTGCAATGATGTTACTCTTCACAGGTATCCTGTGCCGCGAACTGGGCGTCGATGGTGCGGATCCACACGTTGCTGGAGCTGGCTCGAAGGACCAGAAAAAATGTAGAAAAAGCCTTTGTAGACAGTGAAGAGGAAGAACCAAACCAAAATCGGAGGTCTTTGTTTCTTTAGATTAACTTTTATTATCTTTATTTTACTTCATATACTTTCTTTTAAGGCGGTTAACTGCTGGTGAGGTTTGCTCCGATGATGTGGGTGCGAAGGTTGGCTGTAGTCGAGCTGTGAAGGTGTATACGTTTCGTTAGCCGCCGATGGACGGACACAAAAGAATAAAGGCGGTCGAACTCATTCGGCAAACGTGAGCAACTTTATACCACCGTACATCAACTGCTTATGTCCACCATATACAACTGCTTATTTCCACCGTATACAACTACTTAATGTCCACTGTATGCAACTGCTTAATTCCACTGTATACAACTGCTTATTCCACTGTACACATCGCTAACCTCATTTTCGGTGACAATCCGCCAGATGGTCTATGACAGCTGCCGCGCAACTGGTATACTGCGACTGTACTCGATTTCTCCAGCAGATCCCAGCACATCCAACTGCCAATCCGCAACAATATGTATCAGTGATAAGACCAGACAAGCAGCGATAGGGGTCTGCAGAAGAAAGGGTTTTCGGCGGCCAACAGGGAGGTTTCATAGGAGCTAAAATTAATGGAGTCCACTTCTACAGCTGTTATACAGAACCTAGTTGGACTACAAATTAATACCAAACTATGCTGGACAATCTCATGGCAGATGCGAGAGGTAGAAAGTCCATTGTCATAGCCAGTGACTATAACGTATGGGCGACCAAGTAGAGCGTTGGATATTGGAAACCTTTGCACCGTTGGAAGTCACCGTTGCATCACTGGCAAGAAGAACACATACTGCAAAACAAGAAAAGGTTCAGTAATAGAGATCACCCTCATATGTATCCAACACTTAAGGATAGCTATTGTAAATAGCAGCTAAAGGGAAAATATACCCATAGTGATCACCAAGCCAAAACATTGGCGGAAGTAACGAGAGCCACCATTTCCACGTACAAACAGGCGCTAAATGGAAGGTTAGCAAGTTCAACGATGGTTCATTTAAAGTCGTTATGACGTTCTGCAACCCATCAATCGAAGGAAGTTCGATGCAAACGGTCCACCAGTGAATAGAGATGGTCATCACAGCGTGTGTCGCAGACGGATACACAAGGATGGAAGAAAACCATGATACTGGTGGACGAATGAAACTAAACCGCTAACACCACGGTGCTTACAATTTTGCCGTACGTTGCAGAGATCAATAGGAAGACCTCACCTTCAAGAACACCTTAATAACTTCGAGGCGGGACCTAAATATATATAGATATGTAGTGCTACAAGAAGCCCTACCATTTTTCTCCCACATTACATTTATCTCTCACATTACATTTTCCTCCCACCTATAAGTAAATCCATTTAATATCCCCAACATAACATTGAATTCAATGTCAAACCAAATCGAACAAAACGTTCAAATTCTCATTTATTGAATTTAAATTCATTTATTCAATTTAATGCATTTGTTCGATTCAATTTCCTAAAATCAAACAGCATAATGCATTATTTTCCCATGTATGCTAAAAGCAATTAGCACCTAAAAAACCCACAAGATCCAAAACCTAAAAGTGCACAAAGGCATATCTATTCGATACGCCGGCACACAATTCTTGCAACCATAAACATCCAAACGCATACCGGATGTTTTATGATTTGCTAATAGACACGGATTCCCAGATCCTGAACTAACAACCAATTTCCACGGATCTTGTGGCCAGATGGCTAACACAAAGAAAAACCCCAATAAGGGATCAAACGATAAGTGGCGATGCGTTTTGACCTTCGAAAGAAGATAAAGAAATGACGATTTGAATTCTCGAAGTGAGAAGATGATTTGAATACACAGAGTTGGAAAAGTGACTTGACTGGAGTCGCTTGGAAGAATCAGTCAGTAGCGCGCGTGAGGAGAAGACCTCCTCAAAAATAATATAAGTTTAATGAAAACTAAAAATAAATCAGTTTGTGAAAGAAGCGGAAGTGTTGTTTTTGTGACTGCTTAGCGGGAAGTTTTCACTGTTTACGTCGCTAGTGAATCGGTATTAAGGACAACAACGGTAGCCCACTCTTCCCGGGGAACCGAAAGCCTACCACCCTCCTCGCAGGACTGACTTTGGGTTTTCCTTCGCGGCGATGGCTGTGGCGGTTCCGCCATATCCCACGGTTCCCCTTCCTGAAAAACCCCCCATAATCATCACCTAAGACGCATAAGTCTTCGCCAATGCATTCGCATTCGGCACCTAAAAATGCTTCACGCATTACATAGATCAAATCTATGACAATTAAGTCCCTGTAAAGAAAACTTACCTTCATGCATTTTCTTCGCATACCACTGGTCCTTAAGATTTCTTTATTAGCTTACCAGAAATTTCCAATAAATTTCGGAATCTACGTCGCCAGTCAAATTTCCTTGAACGAATCCGGGTAAACAAATAATTCGATTTACATACATTGTAACCTTCATGACAGGGATCATAAATACTGCGCCGTCTATTTTCCCAACGTCGCCAAGTAAATTTCCTTACGTACACATCGGCCGGCACCCCTTTTCTTCTAGCAATAAAATTCCCTAACTCGCACTATGAGCAAACCGAAGATCGCTGTTCCTACATAGGTTTCCTGCGATACCATAGACAATTCATATCGTTTGTGGTATCCGAATCACATTTTCTATTTAATGAGCGGCTGCTATTTATCTAGCCGACCCTCATTACCGAACTATGCATCAGGTTATATTTCCCTTGTCTTTGAATTCCCCGAATCTTTTCCCTCGCGAACTAGATGCATAAGCAAATACAAATCCACTAGCATCAGACGAGATGCGATTCGTTTGTTTCAACAAACACACATCTCTTGGATGCCCATTATGCCCCTTCCTTGAGTTTCAGGTATGTTTTTATGGCCGCATCCTTGTAAACAACCAAGTACACACACGTGTGTGTCGTAACGATCTCCTCTAAAAGATCCGGTTATCACCACCGTAAAAGTGAATACATCCACAATTGGTTCTAACAGTGATTTAATATCGGTGAGTCGTATTCCATCCACCGATCGAGCTGGTCGGTTCTCCACCACCGCTATCCGTAGCCGTGCGGGTATGCGTGCGTATCAGAGTCGAGTTTCGTTACACACCACGATACAAATTAAGTCCATGCGCGTGTGCCCGTCTCCGTGCTAATTAAAGCCTTTCTTCTACACAAGTCTTCCGTTAAATGTGCTTCCTTCAGAACGATACCCGTTCCTTAAACAGTGTCGTGAACTTAGCAATGTGAATAACAATACATTAAAATAATAATTACTAATTAATCATGAACAGTAAACTCGCAAGACCCGGTGTTACTTAAGAACAATAGTAAAGGAAACAATAAAAGAAATAATAAAGAACCTTCACTACAATAGAGTCCAACATTGTTTTTTTTTTATTTACCTCTTGTGGACGGTGTGCTGTGGCGGTGTACTTGTTTAGTTTAGTTTTAAACCACATTTATTTTCCTAATTCTTTTTACATGTATAATATTAGGGGTAAATGTTAAACCCTTTTCTACAATCACAGTCCTTAAATTAACTTACTGGCTCTATGCGAGCTCTCTAAATTACACAGGGGGAGGGGGGACAAGATGAAGGAGAGCGTTGCTCTTGAGAGGCATACTATATCTGAGGAAGTGAAGTCCTCTCCTCGTTGAGAAGCCACCACCATTTGGGAGATGTTCGATCTTTGGCTGATTTATCTCTTTCACTGATCGCCGTGCTAAAACGCATGCGGTCTGGGTCATTGGAGATATCACTATCATGGAGAATTCGTTTGTCCCTGGCACCACGGAAAGCGTGGTAAATAATCGGGACTCCATGCACGTCTTGGATAAGGCCTTTTTGATCCAAGAAAGGGAACGCTTCTGGGGGAATAAACCCATTCTGGAGGGTATTCTCCAGATACATATCATTCAGATAGAATGCTCCCGCGATAAGATTATTGTCACTGCACATTGCCCTTGCTGTGTGACCACGAATCATTTTAATTATGAAATTGTCTATCCTATTTAACCCTGATTTGTTATACAGGATTTTGTTGGGATAGCATTTTTTGTATTGCGACTCTGGTGTTCTATAAAGTCCGAGGCAGGAACGCAAACACTGCCGTTCGAACACACGAAACTTCTCCATATAAAGTGGAGATATATTATACCATACTGGACAGCCATAAATCGAAACTGGTCGGATGAATGCCGAGTACGAAATTATTTTGACTCTGGGGTCAAGAAGACTACTCCGGAATAGACTTCTTGTCATAGAATATGCGCTTTTAGCTGCGGAGAGGGACGCTTGTCAAAATATAAATACTGGTCTAGCCAGATACCAAGGTATCTAACTACAGTTTTCACTTGTAGTGGAAGGTTATTGTTACCTACAATAGAAAGGTGTTTCCAGTTGTATTTCGTATCCCTCGAGGCCCTGGATAGGGGCGTTCTGAAAAGAATAGTCTCGGTTTTCTGGAAATTAATTTTTAATTTCCAGTCGTCGCAAAATTGTTTTATTTTGTTGAAGTCATCTTGAAGGTGCCTATTGATGACGTCTATTTTTCCTCCTGTTCTGTACACCACTATGTCATCGGCGTACGCAATGGCGTTTTCGAGAGAACTCACTAGATCACTAGTGTAAATATTGAATAGAATGGGAGAATTCACAGCTCCCTGCTGTAAGCCATTTTTAATTTGGAAGGTCTTGTTGGAGAGTATGTCCCCGCATTTCACCACAAAATGTTTGTCCATTATCATATCATAAATAATGTATAGCAGATATTGCAGCATACCCAGGTTTGTTAACTTATAGACAAGTCCTTCTAACCATACGGTGTCGAAAGCCTTTTCAAAGTCAACCAAGCAGGCGCCTGTACATTGTCGCTTTGTCTTGTTCCACTATATATCGGAAACAAGTTTCGTCGCTGCATGAACTGTATCATGTCGCGCTCGAAAGCCAAACTGGTTGTTGGGGATGATATCGTTTTCATCACACCAACCTATCAGTGCTTTGTTTATAATTTTTTCGAATACCTTGCTGATGTTGGGAAGCAGGCTGATCGAGCGCAGATTAGCTGGATTGCTCTTCTCCGTACCCTTTTTGGGGATAGGGTGGACTACTGCAGTCTTCCAATGGGTTGGATAGTGTGCATTGTTTAGAGCGTTGTTAAACAAAGTAGTGTATATGTTCACTGCTTCGCGAGGCAAATGCCTTAGAACCACATTTGGAATGCTATCTATTCCAGATGATTTCTTATTTTTTATTGAGCTAAGTATGTTTCTAAGTTCATCCTTGCGCACAAACATATTTGTATTTTCATTTCTGACGGGAGAATCCGCTCTATTATTTTCGCCGAATGTGATGAAACTATGGTTTTCGGATCGCCAGTTGTGAAGTTGATTGCGCAGCGAGCAATGTCTTTGACGGGCATTGCTTTCAATTTCAGTGTTAGCATGAACTGATTCGTTAACTCTGTACACTGCTTCGAAACAGGCTTCAATTGAATTCGCTTTCTTTTGCGGATCTTCGACTACTATTACTTCATCATTGGAGTTGATGTGCTCTAAGGTGAGTCCAGCGTTCAGCATTATCTGACAATTCTCGGGAGTCCGTGGAATTCGGAGACAGGGAATGTCATTGTGATCTTTTCTTCGACATATTTTCTTGATTTGTGAAAACATGTTCGGTCCGTTTGCTTGAACAGCTCGAATTCTGTTGCTCCACTCCTCATTTATTACTGCTCGGTAATTATCCCGGATCAGTTTTTGAAGATTTTTAATCAAGGACTTGATTGTTTTGATTTCATTGCTATTTGGGTCACTGAACTGCCTATAGTACAATTTCATCTTTGAGAGCAGTGTGCTCTTTTGCCTATACAAAGCATCGATAGTTGCATTTCTGTATCGGTGGGTATAGCCATCCATATGAGCTATTTTGGGGATGGAACGATTCATTGTGTTAGTAACAATATCGTTCATAGTTAGGAGGTAATGATCGATTTCATCATTACGGAGGTTTCTATTAGTCGGTGGGTCTATGCCAATGTTGCGTATTTCTCTTTTTACTACGCGATCGAAACGCGACCAATGTGCTTTTCGGAAATCGAAAGAGTGTACCTGGTCGTACTGCTCAAGTAGATGGTACTCGTTTGGCACGTGTATTACGGCTCCAAGTCCGTAATGATCGCTATCGTACTCAATTGTGCGAAGACAATTTCGAGTAGTTACCTCGGTATCTGGTAACTGAATTCGATCATCTGTCATAAGTAAATCCAGGAAGGAGTTACCTCTTGGATAAGACGGTTTACTTGTAGCGTACAATTCTAGTTTATGCTCGATCGCATTTGTTTGCCACCAATCAAACAAGGCATTGCCTCTGGTGTTCGAGGTCAGATTGCCCCAGGCACTGTGCTTGGCGTTAAAATCACCTGCCATTAAAAAGTAATTGTTTCCCAAATCTAACTTGAGACTTCGGAAAAGCGTATCGATTTCACTGATAAATTGGGTACCTTGAACAGATTCAGGAGCGTAAGCAGCGACTATATATAGATGCCTTTGACTTTTTAGCGGAATGTCTATAATGCATGCCTCTAGCACCTGGAATTTGTGTACTTCCGTGCTGTAAACGACCTTATGGTGAAGACCTTTCTTAACTAAGATAGCGACCCCACCCCCTCGAGTAGAGTGTGGTCGATCTCGTCTAATTATGTTATAATTTTTGTAGCCCATTTTATGCCTTTGGTTTAGCTTAGTTTCGCTAGCCAAGAGCACATCTGGGCATTCGGCTTGGAGCAGATTGCCTAAATGATCCCTTCTTTCGATGTGGATTAGTGAATTTACATTCACAGCTATAATTTTTAGGTTAAGTTCAGACGGAGGGTTGAAGACTTTGATGTGGAGAGTTATTTGAGAACAGGGTTGAATAGAGAGTATCTATTCGTGCTCTTTGTTCAGTCAGTGTTCTTTGAAATTCGGCAAATAGTCCTTGCATGGTTAATAAGATTGTTATTATTTCTGAATGTGCCTCTGGTGCAGGCATTTTCCCATTACTATATGTATGTTCCATGGATGCTGGTTGCTTAGTAGCACCGGCCATTTGTGCATATGACGTTGAATTGGTTACCTGCGCCTGTGTATTCGTTTTTCTTTCTTTTTGCATATTTTTCCCGTCCGAATTTGGCTTGTGCCGCTTTGTTATAATACTCGGCTGTCGCTCGAGTCGGCTCCGTGTCATCGCTTTCAGGTCTGCCTGGCCCCTTTTCATGAAAGGCGAGGAGCTCTTTAGCACTTTGTTTGTTTCCATAATTTTTTTTTTTTTTATATTTTTTAAACAACCGCTCTCAGTGGCGGCCACACAGTGTAATCCACACTTGTTCACTTACACTCGCGCGACGAATTTATTTATTTATTATTATTTTTTTTCCTTTCTTTTGCTTTCTCCTGTTGTCAGGTATACGTCTTATCTCTTTGACGTGTTGGTAACGACTGGCGGTGTACTTGTTTTGTTTTTCCGGTGGACAGTGTACGGTGGAACATTTAGAGCAAGTTATGGGGACGAGGTAGAACTCTCGTCCGTGCGGCGTCGTGACCTCGTACCCCCACATGGCTACCACTTGTGGCGACCAAGAATGACGAATAGAGAGCGCTACAATATTGCACACCAGTGAACGCAGCAGCAGTGGTCTCTGGAGGGCAAACGAATGCGGATATCGGGAAGATCGCATAGCAGCAGTAGCAGCAGTCGACTCTGGTAAAACGAATGTGAATTATCTAGTTTAAGTTCATTTCTCATCTTAAGAATTATCTATACTGTGAACTTAAGCTTCAATAATAGAGTTTGTTTTTCGTGAAATAAAATCGGGCCCTGGACAACAACACACTCCTTCGGCTGGGCTCATATAACTTTCTACGACTTCTCGTCTTACTCTTTTGAATTCGCGCGGCTTATTCTGTACTAGGGTTATTAGTGTACAGATTTCGGTTCAATACTCCTCTGACATCATCATACAGTCAACGAGATGGCTTGGTCCCAGGAGGATGTTTCTTGAGCGAAACGGTTGCATATAAAAATGGCATGTTCAGCATCTTCTTCTCGCTCTTCGCATTGCGGGCAGAGAAATGAATTGCCGTCTCCAAAACGGTTTAGGTATTTTTGATACCCACCGTGCCCCGACAAGAACTGCGTAAAGTGGTAGTTACAGTTCCCGTCTGAGTCAAACTTCTACAGATGGGATTAGTTTAAAGGGCATCTGTCTGTCATCTGAGTATAAAGGACATCTTAAGCTTGTGTGCCATCTGGCCTGTCATAAAGCAATAGAAGCTTCTCTTTCTTCTACCTTTATCGTCATCATTACACAAGTCATATCATTTCTTGTGGCTCTTGTTTGATAGATCGGAAGGGTTTCAGTTAAGATGTCTGTGCGGAGTAGTTTGACTATAACAAATGCTGCTTCGTCGACGATCGTCCCAAAACCACATATGGTCCTTAATGCACAAAACATATATGTTGCTCTCATCGATTTTTTCTGTTGTTTAGTTGTTTGGTCTGTGGATGTCACCACCTATATCCAGGTTCACCGATGTTTGGCAATATATCGGATTAGGCTGCCTGTACACCTGCGGCTGTCTTATTCGCATATTCTACCTGGGACTTAAATCTTAGTCTATTTTCGAGCATGACTCCCATGTACTCTTTTTATTTTTATTATTATACTTCTGTCAGGAGGGAAGTCGCCGTAATGGTTGACTTGATAAAAAGTTTCTGTCTTGCATTTAATTCTCCAAACGTAGGTTCAACTGACGACTCTTGCTATTGTGCAGTTCGGCACAATTACTCAGTGGTAGCTAGGGTCCCAAAGCCCAGCCGTTCGGTGAAATACCCATTAAGCTATGGGCTTGATGAAATGGTTGTGAGAAATCCTATCATTTTTTAGGATCTTTCCATCTTGACATTTCGGAACTTGACATATGGATCTGGTTGAGGAAAAAAAAAGAAAAAAAAAGAGGCAAATCTATACCCGCGAAACGGTGCCCCGAGATGCCACCAAATACCCGTTGCAGTTCTTCTTGAACAGTTGCACGTTGCAACACCCCGGAAACACTCGCACAGAGAGGAAACTCCGCAGCTTTCCCGCTCTGTAATGGAACGAGTTCTGATGCAGATATATACGCGTCGTTGGGAGATGAACCGCAAATTGGTGCGATCTGTCCAATTGCCTTGTGCAGCGCATATAAACCTGATCGCGCGGAACAATACCACGAATCTCCGAAGAACAGTACCCATAATAATATCTGTAAACCAGACAGAGGTCAGCTACGCGCCTTCGATGTGATAACGATTGTAGTGCCGACGTCAGAGCCCTGTCCTCGATCAGGGTTGAGTGTATGTTTAGGAGCAGAGCTCCAAATATGAGAGCAATATTTGAGCACGAGTCTAATTTGGAATTTATGCAGGAGAAAAAGTTGGGGCGGAGTAAAATATTTCTTGGCTCCAAAAATATAACTCTGTTTTTCAAAGGCGGACGTGGCGATGTTCGACACGTGTTTATGCCAAGATACGTTCCCACAGACCGTGACACCGAGGGTCTGGCTATTCATCATCAAGTGTAGAACCGGTGATCCACTTTTCATTATGTATATTTTGTCATCGTTGCATTGAAGTCGATGAGATTGGCCTTTCCGGAAGTGTCTGAGAACCTGTCTCAGATTATATCGAACACCGGAATCGGAATACAAAAAGTACTACTCAAATGAGACTTTATATAATGAAGCCTGCATAAATAGGGTGGATAATTTTATGATTAAATTAATCAGAGGACATATTGCGAGAGCAATATGCTCGTCCAATGACCTAATTTTCGGGGCTTATTATCCAAATACCCTGTACTATGAGAACGTGCGTCGCAACGGTTTTGTTCCACCAGAGGCGTTCCTTGATTTGGACATAAAAGGGCTTATATAGGATAGATCCGGAATTCCGCTGATCTATCATGTAAGTAGATCTTCCGTAGACGGGCGATCGTGCTACGACCGGGAAGTAACGCGCACGGAAGAAGAGCTCCTGCGCTTCAGTAGGGCTATCTCCCACAGAGACCGGGACGATAGTATTAGACAGCGTCAACAATTCTGGTGGTTGAATGGCATATAAAGACCTGGATACCAAAGTCGGTATAGAATCACACTATCATCAGCCAGCTTACATAGACTTAGCATTTCTAGAATTAGGGTAGTATAAGATTTAAGTTAAGTTAAGCTAAGTGATTTTACATAAAATTAAAAAAAAAAAAAAAAAAAAGTAGATAAGTTTAGGTAAGTTAAGTAAGTTACATTTTAAGAAAAAAAAAAATTGACAACGTTTTTCAAATTTTTCTTTGTCTTTCAAATAATTATCAGTACTGCCACAAAGTTCTGTCGCCGAAAGGCAAATTATACAAATATTAAGTAATGTTTAGCTTAGAGCGTCTGCGAAGGACCAGTAAGTTATTATATAAGCTATTTAAGCTAGAATTTAAGCATTTTTTTTCTAGCCTTTAATTTAGAAACTAAGAATATAGAAAGAAGATAAAAAAATGTTTAAAAAATGAAAAATGATTGGCCTTTCCCATTTCATTTCAATTTTAAAACATTTTTTATTTTTCTTTTTATATTCTTAGTTTCTAAATTAAAGGCTAGATAAAAAATGCTTAAATTCTAGCTTAAATATCTTATATAATAACTTACTGGTCCTTCGCAGACACTCTAAGCTAAACATTACTTAACATTTGTATAATTTGCCTTTCGGCGACAGAACTTTGTGGCAGTACTGATAATTAGTTGATATACAAAGAAAAATTTGAAAAACTTTGTCAATTTTTTTTTTTTGTTTTTTTTTTTCTTAAAATTTAACTTACTTAACTTACCTACCTTTTTTTTATGTAAAAACACTTAACCTAACTTAACTTAAATCTTATACTACCCTCATTCTAGAGAAGCTAAGTCTATGTAAGATAGCTGATGATAGTATGATTCTATACCGACTTTGGTATCCAGGTCTTTATATGCCATTCAACCACCAGAACTGTTGACGCTGTCTAATACTATCGTCCCGGTCTCTGTGGGAGATAGCCCTACTGAAGCGCAGGAGCTCTTCTTCGGTGTGCGTTACTTCCCCGTCGTAGCACAATCGCCCGTCTACAGATGATCTACTTACATGATAGATCAGCGGAATTCCGGATCTATCCTGTATAAGCCCTTTCATATCCAAGTCAAGGAACGCCTCTGGTGGAACAAAGCCGTTGCGACGCACGCTCTCATACGAGGGTTGCCTCTTATGTTTCGGGATTTGGCAACCCTAGCGTTGCAATCCGGCAATTGACAGCTCTGTCGTAAAGTTGGACATTTTTGAGGTTATACGCACTCAGAACGTTTTGACATACGAGCGCTATTTGTGTTGTTTACAATAACTTAAAAGATTCATCTCGGCCCAAAAATGGAATTAAATCGTCAACATTTTCGTGCGATTATTTTTTACAACTTTCGGCGTGGATTAACTCAGCAACAGTGCATGGATGAACTTAATTCAATTTTTGGCGATGAAGCTCCATCAAGGACCAGTATTTATCGATGGTATGGTGAATTCAACCGTGGTCATAGTTCACTCCAAGATGAATTTCGTGAAGCTCGTCCAAAATCAGTTGCTTTTCCGAAAACCATTGATGCTGTGCGCAAACTGATATGGGAAGATCGTCATGTGACCTATCGTGAGATTGAGACTACCTTAGGCGTTAGTGGGACCAGCATACATTCAATATTGTATAAACATTTGACTGTCAAAAAAAAATTCTCGCGTTGGATCCCACACAATTTGTCAATCGCCCAAAAAAAGGCTCGTGTCAATTGGTCGAAAGAAATGCTCAAAAAATACGGTCGCGGTGCTTCGAAACACGTCTATGACATCGTGACAGGTGATGAATCGTGGATTTACGCGTATGAGCCCGAAAGTAAACAGCAGTCGACTGTCTGGGTGTTTCAAGATGAGCCAAATCCAACAAAAGTTGTTCGCGCACGAAGCACTTCCAAGCAAATGGTCGCCTGTTTTTTTCGGAAAAACTGGACATGTCGCAACCGTACCACTAGAACAACGCAGAACAGTCAATTCTGAGTGGTACACAACCATTTGTTTGCCAGTTGTCTTCCAAGAAATCAGGAAAACCAACCGCCGAAGACGGATCACTCTTCACCATGACAATGCGAGCTGTCACACATCGGCTGCGACAAGTGCATTTTTGAGCACCCAAAACATCGATTTGATGGGTCATCCGCCGTATAGTCCTGACTTGGCACCGAATGACTTCTTTTTATTCCCGTACGTAAAAAACAAACTGAGAGGTCAAAGTTTTTCGACACCCGAAGAAGCGGTTGCTGCATTCAGAATGCATGTGTTGGAGATACCTCAATCAGAGTGGCAAAAGTGCTTCGACAATTGGTTCAAACGCATGCAAAAGTGTATAGATCTTCATGGGGAATATTTTGAAAAACAATAAAGTGATTTTCGATGATCAAAATTTATTTTTGTTCTCTAATCCCGAAATATAAAAGGCAACCCTCGTAGTACAATGTGTTTGGATAATAGGCCCCCGAAAATTAGCTTATTGCTCTCGCAATATGTCCTCTGATTAATTTAATCATAAAATTATCCACCCTATTTATGTACGCTTCATTATATAAAGTCTCATTTGAGTAATACTTGTTATAGTCCGATTCCGGTGTCCGATATAATCTGAGACACTTTCTTTCGAACACCCGAATCTTTTCCATCAAATTTGGACCTATGTTGAACCATACTGGTCAACCATATATGAGCATTGGCCTGAGAAGCGTCATGTAGCATATGACTTTTACCCTGCTGTCAAGTTTGCTACTGTGAAATAGCCTCCTTGTCATAGTAAAAGTTTTCCTCGCTTTGAGCAAAGCAGCCTCTACATGTCTGTTGAAATACAGATATTGGTCTAGCCAGATGCCCAGGTATTTAACTAAACTCTTGGTTTCCAGTTTATCTCCATGCGGTCCCACGATAACTAGCTTTCGCCTGTTTTTCCTTGTGTCGTTCGTGGCTTTATATAATGGAGTTCTAAATAGGATGGCTTCACATTTCTGGAAGTTGATCTTAAGTTTCCAGTCATCGCAATAGCGCTGCACGTTGTTGAAGTCTCGCTGTATTAAATTATTTATGATCTCAACTTTCGGAGCTGTTCTGTAAATTATGAGATCGTCTGCGTACGCAATAGCCTGCGGAAGTGCGTTTAATAAGTCGCTAATGTAAATGTTAAAAAGAATCGGAGAGAGTACCGCGCCCTGTTGCAAGCCATTCTTGATATTATACGTTTTATTAGAGGTCACATTACCACTTTTGACCACGAACCTCCTGTCCTTTAACATATCGTAAAGTACATATAGTAAAGGTTTATGTATGCCATGTCTGACCAGTTTGTAATACAACCCTTCGATCCAGACGGTATCAAAGACTTTCTCCAAGTCGATCAGACAGGCACCTGTGCATTGGTTCCTACATTTATTCCATTGTATGTCGGAGACCAGTTTAGCTGCGGCATGTGTGGTTTCATGACCCGCCTTAAAGCCAAACTGGTTATTTGGAATAATGTTGTTGTCGTCTACCCATTTTAGCAGAGCTTTGTTAATGGTTTTTTCAAATACTTTACTGATGCTTGGGAGTAAACTTATCGAACGCATGTTCATTGGGTTTGTGCAGTCTTTGCCCTTTTTGCGATGGGCTGAATGATAGCCGTTTTCCAACGCGCGGGATAATATGCATTATTCAACGCGCTGTTAAACAGGACCGTGTATATATCTATTGCCATTGGGGGCAGGTTCTTGAGTACGATGTTAGGTACTCCATCTATTCCCACCGACTTTTTGCTTCTTAATGAGTCGAAGATACTCTGGATTCCTTCCCTTGTTATTAGAAGGCCATTAGCCACTACACCATTGGCATTAATGTCAATTGACAGATTATCTTCACTGAATTCGGTAAAACCCGGATTCTCCGATTGCCAAAGTGAATTTTCATTCCGGAGGTGCAGGTGATTGAGTAGAACTCTGTCCTCCAGGTCGTGATTTCGGTGAATGCTTTCATTCACCTTGTACATTTCCTGAAAGACAGCTCCCACAGCGTTCACCTTTTCCAAAGGATCTTCGATCACGAAGAGCTCACTATTGAGGATAGCGTTCTCTGCATCTATGCCATTGTTGGTTAGCAGCTGCTTGTTTACCTCGGTACGTGGAATTTGGAGACACTGAATCTCGTTTTGATTATTTCTCCTGAATATTTTATTTATTTGTGGGAACATATTCGGGTTATTAGTTTTTATAGCTCGAATTCTGTTGTTCCAATACAAATTTGTGGCTAATCTATAATTAGTTTTAAGTAATTGTTGGAGGTTTTTTAATTGAGATTTCAGTGATATTATCTCCTGGTCTTGTCTGTCTGTAAACTGTTTGTGTAATTGTTTTAATTTCGATAGCAGTCTGCTCTTTTTCTTGTGGAGTGCGTTTATTGTTGCGTTTCTGAACATGTAAGTGTGATCTGTAACAGTTGTTTTGGGAATTGTTTTGTCTATTGTTCGTTTTACGGTTTCGTCCATTTGTTGAATGTATTTGTCGATTTCGACATTAGTCAGGTTTCTGTTTACTGGCAGATTAAAGTCATTCGAACGCAGTTCTCTTGTTAATGATCTGGTGAACCGCGGCCATCGCATTGCCCCGTAGTTATAGGGTTGCGGGATCACGAATTCCTCCAGATCTGCGAGCTCGTTCGGAAGCTCTATTACTGCCGTGAATGCACAGTGGTCACTGCCGTATTCAATTGTCCGTAAACAGTTTGTGTTTCGTCTGTTGGTGCTAAGTAATCTCAGTCGTGAGTCGATTAGCAAGATATCTAAGAACGATCTACCTCTGGGGAACGATGGATATCCGTAGCTAGCAAGTCAGTTCTATATTCAATATGAAACTGATCTAACCAGCCAGCCAACTGATTTCCTCTGGCATTAGATATATGATTTCCCCAATTTCTATGCCTGGCGTTCATATCTCCCCCTAGGAGAAAGTACTTTTTGACCAGGTGCAATTGTAAGCATCGGAAGAGAGTCTCGAGCTCTGCTATAAATAGATTATGTTGGTGCTCCTCAGGTGCGTAGACCGCAATCGCATACAAACCCCTTCCTTGCTGAAGGGGTATGCGTACGATACAGGCTTCCAGCACCCGGAACCTGCGCACTTCTCCACTATATATTACTTTATGATTGATCCCTTTTCTAATAAAGATTGCGACACCCCCCCTTGAGAGGAGTTAGGTCGGTCTCTTCGTATAATATCGTAGTTTTTATGCCATATCTTGTGTCTCTGGTTTAACTTTGTTTCCCCCGCCAGAAGTACATCAGGCTGTTCAACTTGCAACAGGTTGAAAAGATTGGCTCTTCTCTCAGTTCGTATTAGTGAATTTACATTCACGACAAGAGCTTTTATTGATGTTGTGGTTAGAGGGTTTATATTGACTTTTTCTTTAGATTGGGCAGGTGCGAGTAGATCTCGTTTATTTGATTTTGCAGCTGTGGCATCTGTCTCTGCAGATTAAGCAGAACCGTGACCACGTCTGCTTACGATGTTGTTTCAGTCTGTGTGGGAGTATTTGTGGCTACCAATGTTGTAGCCTGGTTTGATGGTCTCCCACCCGACGCAACTTGTGCGTACGACCGCTGCGATGTTACGGGCATTGTTGTAGTACGAGCTGGCTCTGTGTTTTTTTGCCGGGTCACACTTCTTGCCATTATTTCACGGAATTTAGGACATCCTCGATAATTAGCGGGGTGTCCCTCATTCCGGCACACTGCGCACTTTAGAAGGGCTTTGTCTTCTACCCTTTCTTTTCCCAGAGGGCATTCTTCTGCCTTATGGTCTTTTCCGCATTTTACGCAACGGTGCTGCATTTCACGGTTGGCCACCGCGTGACCAAACCTTTGGCAGCGGACACATTGCAGGATGTCTCTGCCTTTTTTTAACTTGTCCCATGTGACACTTTGATGATCCAAGACTGTAATCTTTCTTAGACCACCAATTCTGCTGCTGGGCGTTAGTTGAACCAAAAAGAAGGGTAGCTTGCGGTTTTCCCTTTTTGCCTTGGTTGTGGTGAACGGTTTTACGGAGATAAACTCGAGATCGTCGTGCCTCAACTTTTGAAGCATCTCGAGCAGAGCCTCCGGTTCCACCTCAGGGTCGACACCCTTTAATAGAACCGTTACCCTTTTTGTTTGCTTCGGCGTGAACGAGTAGAATTCCGCGGTGGCCCTTTTTAAGACCTCTTTAATTTGTCCGTGGTCTGCCACCGCATAGGTTTGAATGGCATGCCTATTACCAGCCAGTCTTTTAACTACAAAATTGTTTCCTATCGCTAGCTTACAAAGACTTACCAATTCCTAACACTCAATATCGATGGTGTTGATTGGTGGTATATTCATTTTTTGGTTGTTATTGTTGCTTTGCCGCTGTTTTGTTACTTGCTGTGGTCGATTTTGTGTTGATTGTTGCTGTTGATGTTGCTGTTGCTGTTGCTGTTGCTGTTGGCCAACTTTTGGCTTCGGCTTTTGTTGTTGTTCGGTGTCTTTTTCTTTTTCGAGTGCCGCTATTTTTTTTCTTTCGGCGTCTATCTTCTAGACGGGCTCTAGCCATCGCAAGTTTCGCCTCCAATTCAGTTATTTCCTCTTCTTCATCCTCAGACTCTGAGGATGCAAGAGAAGCGAACGAATTGTTTGCCCCATACATATTAAAATTGCAGGGGGAGGGGCGCTCTCTGTCCTCCTCCATTTGCTGACCTTTTTTCTCCATTGTTAATTTCGCGGTTTTACTTCGCGTCACAATGGAGATTTTCGGTGTACCTTTTCGTTTGTTTGTCGCGTTTTTATCTTCCTCCGTGTTCATGCTGGTTCTTTCCAGTTTGTTTTCATTTAAAAAAAACAAAGGCGACCGCAATACGAACCACGAAGTCGTTTTCTTCCGCACGCCGACTCGAACTCGGGTATCGTCGTCGGTTTTTTATTAGACTTCTCTCGGGAGAGGCGAACCTATAGCGTCGAGTGGGCGCCCCGAGATGCCATCAAATAACTGTTGCAGTTCCTTTTGAACAGTTGCAGGTTGTAACGCTCCGGGAACACTCGCCTGGGAAGGGAGTTCCACAGCTTCCCCGGTCTGTAACGGAACGAGTTCTGATACAGGGATGTTCGCGCCGCCGCGAGATGAACCACAAACGGGTGCGATCCGTCGGATTGTCTTGTGGAGCGCATATAGACCGAATTGCGTGGAACAATGCCAAGAATCTCCGAAGAACAGCACCCGTGATAATATCTGTAAAACAGACAGAGGCCGGCCACGCGCCTTCGATGCCATAGCGATTGTGGTCCCAACGTCAGCGCCGAGTCCCCGATCAGGCGGATCGCTCGTCTTTGTACGCTCTCAACTAGGTCCAGGGCATGTTTAGGAGCCGAGCTCCAAACATGAGAGCAATATTCGAGCGCGGGTCTAATTTGAGATTTATATAGGAGAAGAAGTTGGGCCGGAGTAAAGCATTTCTTGGCTCTAAAAAGATAACTCAGTTTTCCTGAGGCTGATCTGGCGATACCCGATACGTGTTTACGCCATGATACATTCCCACAGACCGTGACGCCGAGCAATTTCAAACTTTCCCCAGCCTCGAGGGCCCGGCCACTCATCATCAGCTGTGGTACCGATGATCCAGTTTTCTTTGTGAATGTTGTATACTGGGTCTTCGTTGCGTTGAAGTCGACAAGATTGGCCTATCCCCACTGCAGGACCATATCCAGATCCCGATTCAGAGAGTCGACCAGGCTACATCCCAACTGATACGACGTTGGTACAGTAATCGGCCGATCACTCGAAAAACAGGAAACAAACGTACTATCATCCGCAAAACTGAATACTTTGAAAATTAACTTCAGCCGCACAAATAAACATAGATAGTCGTTCTTTAGCCGAAGTGAATGTGGAATGCTCTACCTGATCATGTGTTTCGTCGTCGTTGTAATGTCCAGGCATTTAAGACCAATGTACACTAATACCTCCGCTCCTTATCTACTTCCTCTCTTTTCGCTCACACTGTGCTCTGACATTTAAGGGTACTCCGAAATCTCCTTTTGTGCGCGCATTTGTGCATTTGTACCTCGTTATCCGTTGACTCCAACAAATCATTTATGTGAAGCAAAAACAGGGTTGGATCTAAAATAGAACCTTGAGTCATCCCGGAATTAACAGTATACAGACCCGAAGCCTCGCCCTCTACAATAACCCGGATCGATAGATAGATCGGGGAAGCTCTGGGTTCAGTCGCGAAGCTGCTGGGAAAGTCCATATAACCGAAGTTGGCTCAGAATGCCCCGACCAGACGCGGTCAAAAGCTTTAAAGATATCCAATTCGACCGCCCTTGACTCGCCACGTCCCTCAGTCACGGAAGTTCATATATCAGTTATAAGAGTCAAAAGGACTCCCGTGGACTGCTTGCATGGAATCCGTATTGACGATCATTCAGAAATCCGTTCCACTCCAAATACTTAATTAATTCGGCATTGATGAAATCGATCAACTTTTATAACATAGATAGTAATGCTATCGGCCGATAATTTCGTAGGATACACTTTTTTCTCGTCTTTGGAATTGGCGGAACTAACTAACTATTTTCCAGCAGGTAGGAAATGTCATCCTTGCATAAGATAAGCGGAACAGCCTGCCGAGAACCGGTGGCAGTTCTACAACACAGTATTGCTGGTATTCTGTTTGGGGCGTCTGGTCCACATGGAATCTATTGAATAGTACGCGGGCAGAACCTCACATCTCGCATCGAAGACCGTAGCGTCGTAATCACAGGTGGCTCTAAAAGACCGGCATCGAGGTTTGAATACACGGAAAATAAATTCGCAAACACATTGACTTTATCTTTTGATTTTGTGACTAGTTTTCCACTGCACGTCACTAACGGAGAAAAACAGGAGGGAGCGAAGTAAGATTTTTAGAAGAACAACTCAACAACTAACTGCACACACAGAACCGTCAAATCAATCTGTCTTTTAGAGGCAAGGAACTGTAAAGAAGGTTCAAAAGAAAAACCAAACCGTGTCTCTCGCCATCCATCGGCTGCCACCTGGACCACAGTGTTGATGCCGTCGGTGGTCGATCGCGACTTCCTGAAGCGCTCCGATGATTGTGGTAGTTAGTAGCATCGCTAATGGTCTGTTTTTTAGTAGTTTTTAGTAGTAGACTTATTGACCTGTCCTCGTTGCACACTTATTTACCGTTAATGCATCAACGTCGCACCAGCTGAGATGTAGCCAGATCGAATCTCTGAATCGGGGTCTGGATAAAGTCCTAGGCCAATCTCGTCGATTTTATGCAACAAAGACAAAGAAAAATCTATTTTTGGTTCCACAGCCGATAATGAATGATTAAGGTCTTGAATCAGAGGAAAGCATGGAGTTGCTTAGCGTCACGATCTGTAAAAAAATGTAGTAATCTTTTTAATAAAGTAATCAACAAATATTTTACTCCGGCCCAACTGCTTCTCCTGTATAATCCTGATTGCAGTCGCTATAATCTCGAAGGCGCGCAGCGGACCTTCGTATGTTTTACAAATATTATCACGGAGATTGTTCCTCGGAGATTCGTGGTATTATTCCGCGAAATTCGATTTAGTTGCGTTCCACCGGATACTCCGACGGATCCCCCCAATTTGCGGTTCATCTCCCGACAGCACGCACCAAAATTCGTTCCGCTAAAGGGCCGGGAAGCTGTAAAACTCCCTCCACACGAGAGTTTTTCCGCAGCGTTACAACTTGCACCTGTTCAAGAAAAACTCAAATAGTTAATTGATGGCACTTGGGGCGCTGTCTTGGTGTTGTAAGGTTATATAATTGTTAAGTTTTGGTTTACCCTTACCTACTGGGTGGACGTCTGTTCCAGATGGAGGTGTGAGGGCGGCGTAATGGATGTGCCCGGCCTGTTACGTGCGAGCCTCACCGATGAGCCGATCTCCTAACGCAAGTTCTTTCCGCTTGCTTGCTTCCGGAGTTAGTCCACCATGGGGGATGGACTTCCTTGTTAGCAGTGGTGCCGAAAGCGTTGGCCGTCTTGGAGAAATGGATCAACAGTTGATGGGTGAGCGTACCCGCAATCATTATTTATTTCACAAATAAAAGGTATTTTGGGATTTATTTAATTTAACTTTGTTTATTTGGTTTAACTTGATTTTATAATATTCGGCCGTAACTTGGACCTTCTGGATTTCAACTGATCACGAATGCAAAATGTGCTGCCCTTTTATACTCTGTGGCGACACAGATTGGTTAAAAATTGTATTTAATGATTCCAAAAAGCACAAACAAGATTTTGTGTGCTTCAATTGAATGGGATTCTGCGAAGCGAATAGGAATTTTGTTGAACAAATTCCTGGGAGGAGAAATTATGAAATGCATTAAGTATTAGGCATTTCATAATGTTATTGGTTATAGGGAATCGAATCAATGCACGACAAGTGGACTTTCGGTTAAATTTGTCGTGCATATGATTTAATTGGGAAACATGATTGGGATTGTGGTTAACGAATTTGGCGGAAGACACAACCATGAAATGCATTTGAAAATACGCGTTTCGTTAAGGTTCGTACTGTGATGCATCATTTGGGGAAAGGGAATTAGGTTGAGGCTTATTAGGAATTAGGTGCGGGTCGTGATTTAGGATCACTAATAATAATAGTAGTCATAATAATAATGGCGCAAGGCTAATAACCTTCCCCATAAAAATAAATTATTATGCAAAATTTAATAAGCCCCGCGACTTGCTAAATAAGACCAAGACCGGATCCCGGTTATAGTGCCGAAGATGATTAATAATAATAATAATAATAATAATAATAATAATAATAATAATAATAATAATAATAATAATAATAATAATAATAATAATAATAATAATAATAATAACAATAATAATAATAATAATAATAATAATAATAATAATAATAATAATAATAATAATAATAATAATAATAATAATTATAATATTAATAATAATAATAATAATAATAATAATAATAATAATAATAATATAATAATAATAATAATAATAATAATAATAGTAATAATAATAATAATAATAATAATAATAATAATAATAATAATAATAATAATAATAATAATAATAATAATAATAATAATAATAATAATAATAATAATAATAATAATAATAATAATAATAATAATAATAATAATAATAATAATAATAATAATAATAATAATAATAATAATAATAATAATAATAATAATAATAATAATAATAATAAAAATAATAATAATAATAATAATAACAATAATAACAATAATAATAATAATAATAATAAAAATGTCCTTTTCGACCATGCGATCCGCTCTCCTCGAGGTCCAACCTAACATTGTCCTCCCATCTCCGTCGCGGCCGTTCTCTCGGTCTCTTTCCCGTTGGCCTATCAACAAGAATTCTATGCACGGTCCTATCGTTGCCCATTCGCACCACGTGTCGGGCCCATCTTAATCTTCGTGACTTGATTACTCTCACTATTGTAGGTTTGCGGTATAGCTCTTCCAATTCGTGGTTGTGGAGTTTCCTCCATTGTCCTGTCTCCTCCTCATATTTGCCGCCAAAGAGCCCACGTTTCGCATCCGTATAGAACAATTGGCATTATTATGGTTCTATCGACACGGAGCTTTATATTACGTGATATTAGTTTGGATTTCAGCAGTTTACTGACTGCATTCCAACTAACGTTTCCGGAGTGTAGTCTTTTGTTAATTTCCTTCGACATTTCGTTACTGGCCGTCAATATTGTTCTCAGATATTTAAATTCTTTAACTTTTTCAAATATCTTTCCTCTGACGTTTATGTGTCCTCTGAGGTCCATCTGCTCTCGCCGTAATCATGTATTTTGTTTTGTTTTCATTTATTTCTAGGCCCACCTCTTCTGCCGCTTGCATGATGATTTCACAGTTTTTACTTACAATTTCTAGATTATCGCCCCGAACGGCGATGTCATCCGCATATGCGAGCAGTTGAGTGACCCCGTTCAGGGATAATCCGGCCATCTTGTTGTCTTGTACCTTTCTGATGACATACTCGAGGACTAGGTTAAAAAAGAATGGTAAGAGGCCATCCCCCTGATTTAGTCCGTCTCGGATTACAAATGGTTCTCAGAGGTGGTTTTCTATTCTAGCTCGCCCTTTGTTTTCGTTCATGCAGATTTGAATGAGGGCGGCAACCGTCTCTCCATATTCCCACTTCTTTTCCAGTAGTTGCCTTATTGTGAACATTCGGTCGCACGTTGACCGGTTTCTACCAGTATGACATTTGTTGGTATTCAGTATGTGGTTGAGGGCAATGATATTCCTCTGTAGTTTCCGCAGTTAGATCTGTCGCCTTTTTTGAAAATGGGGATGACTATTTAGGTTTTCCATTCTTCCGGAGTGACTTCCTTATCCCATATTGTTTTAATCAGTTGGTGGATCTTTCGAGCGGTTGCCTCTCCTCCATGCTTCACAAGCTCTGCCGGGATGCAATCGACTCTGGGAGCTTTGTTGTTTTTCAATCAATTTATTGCGTCTACAACTTCGTCGAAAGCGGGCTCTGTGATCTGAGGCTCGGGTGTATGT